>JBBGZY010000940.1:3375000-3975000 GCA_037952925.1 Lithobates clamitans
CATAGTAATAGTAAATCTGAATGAATCAGAAAAAACTTTCGGATGCATCGATGGAGGGTTGTTAAGGCACAGGTGGCCACTGCGTCCTTAACAACCATGACTCATTTGCTGTCAGTGGGATTCCCCTCTGTCAGCAGAAATTAAACAAAACTAGTGTTGGCTAACATTTTTTTCTTAAAAACGGCTTTTTGTTGTTTACAAGTAAAAATCTGTATTTTTTGCTAGAAACTCCGAACATTATACTTTTTTCTTTTTCTTTCTAGCAGAGTCCCTGCGATATTTTATGTCACACTGTATTTGCGCTGCGCATTGGTCTTTCAAACGCAGTTTTTTTGGAAAAAGAAATACACTTTAATGAATTAAAAAAAAACAAAAAAAACTGTAAATTAAGCCCAATTTTTTGGTATTATGTGAAAAATGTGTTATAGAGAGTAAATAAATATCTAACATGTCATGCCATAGACGACACTTTTTTTTTACAGGTTACAGAGGAGGTCTTGCACTAGAATTATTGCTGTCAAGCTAAAAATCACGGCAATGCCTCACATGTATGGTTTGAACACCATTTACATATGCAGGGGAGTATGTGTTCACTTCTGTGTGCAAGCTTGGAGGGGTGAAGGCGCTTTAGGTTTTTTTTTCCTTATTTATTTTACTTTTTATTTTTAAACTGTCCCTTTAATTTTTTTTTTATTTCTTTTATTCCTATTACAAGGAATGGAAATGTCCCTTGTAATAGAAATAAGTATGACAGGTCCTCTTTATTGAGAGGTCAGAGGTCAAAAAGACCCCTGATCTTTCATATACCTTTAAAAACAAAAAAAAAGAGTGACATTTTGACTTTAAGAAAAAAAATCCTGTCGATCTGCACATGAACTGGAAGTGATGTTGGAGGTCGCTCTGGGCCTCCAAATGCATAGAGCCGAATGGGGGCTATCTTGCCCTCACTCGAATTTCTGTCTAATCATCGGCCACATCAGATCGGTTCTAGGCTTACCGATGGCTCCGGTGAACTCAGAAACGACCGGGAGGCGGTGGGAGGTTAGGGGGGTACCTCCCCCGTCACCTATAAATGAGATCCAGTGGCAAATCTGCTGCTGGGATCACTTTTACCGGAAAGCCAGTCACCTAAGGAAATATTGGGGTTATGGCATAACCCCGGTATTTAACGTCAAAGGAATGATGTACATTTAGGGTTAGCTGGTCAGCAAGTGGTAAACTCCATGGGAAATTGAAAAAAAAATTATAGGCTTAACTGTAGGCAAGTTTAATAAAAGACTTTAATTAAAGAAAGCCACCTTAAAGAAAGCCATTGGAATTTTCACTATAAGGTTTGTTCAACTCAACCACCAAGTAGTGAATCATATATCAATAGTGAATTATTAATTAAAATCTTTTTAGAAAAAAAACAATTAATTGCATTAGGGATTAAATGAATGTCAGGTTGCCTTGTATATGCCCAGCTTAACGCTTCTACATCTTCTGCAGGTTGTATATTGTGGCACTGTTTTACACCTGCCTATTACTTACCTAATTTTTATTATAACGATTTCCACTTCCTTTGGCCAAACATTTTTGTAGAATTCTTTCATCTGTAAGGCAAAGAGATAATGTTAAAGACACAGAAACCACCCATTCAGTCTCCTTGTACATCACTGATTTACTAACTGACATATCAGTAAGGATGTCACTTCCTAAAACTCAATCTTTCCTGAACTGAGTTCAAAATGTATCCTCTTCCCCATCCTTTCCCCCAATATTTCCATCAGGATCAATAACTCAACTATCATCCCCTTCCCTTGTGTCAGGGTGCAAGGTGTAACCCTGAACACTGTTTTGTCCTTTCAGCCCCAAATCCAATTATTGTCCAAACTGTCCATGTTGTACCTATGTGTCCATGGCAGCTGAGGTTTCTGTGCCAAGAGCACATTTGCTTGCATGCTCCCAGTACAGTGACCGAGCTGTCGCCAATAGCACCCGTCTATAGTTCAAACCGCGAGCCGCTGGGATGGGTTCCTGATTTATGTGATTACTCTGGCAGCTAATCGCAGTGGTCACATGATTGGCTAGTTGGTTCCACCGCCAGCCTTAAGATCTAGTTAAAAGGCCATGATAGGAAGAGGTTAACCAATGACACCACCAAATTACTTATTCACTTACTTTTTATTTTGACTATTGCAACTTCCTTCCTGCTTGTTGGCCCACCTCCACACAGACTGTCAATCCATATTCTTGAGTCTATCATGAATGCTGCTGCCAGACTCACTTTCCTTAACACCCCTCTCTGACACTCCCTCCACTGTCTTCCGCTCACTCATTGGCTAAAATTCAAAACAACATACAGTCAACAACATACATAGTCATCCACAACTCTACAACTACATCACCAACTTCATCTCAAAATATCAACCAAACCTTCCTCTTTGCTCCTCCCAACACCCTCCTGCTCTCTAACTACATTCTCCCTGTGCTCGCCACCAGGACTACTCCTGGACTTCTCCCATCCTCCTAGAACGTCCTACCTCAACTTGTCCAGTCATATATCACTCTGTGGGGCTTTAGGTGATCCCTGAAAACTCATCTTTTCCTCTATGCAACAACTGAACTTTTACTTTCTCCACAAACTCATCCCGGCACAGTTATTCCCTTTTGAATCACTTGCCCCTCCCTTAAGATTTTAAGCTCTCATGAGCAGATCCCCTTAACCCACTTCTCTTGAATTGAATTGTAACTGTAATGTCTCCCTTTATATCATAAATCACTGTGAAAACCGTTGGCTCTATATAAATCCTGTAAAAAGTAATAGCAATACACTTTCTGATAAACTTTGTTTTAGCAAACATTACAGCAAGGCTAGAGAGTAAAACAATATCAAGCTCAAAATGCCATCTATTTATAATGTATCAGTTCTAGAAAACTTATTTTAAAGTCTTTAAACCAAAATGAAAGGATGCAGAAAAAGTCTTGGAGCAACAGATCTTTTTCTGGGCATGTACAAAATGGTACCACAAAGTAAATTCATAAAATCCTAAAGTTTATTATACAATATTAAAATTGTATATAGCACCATATCCAGTGTTTGCAAACTGAAGTTCACAAATCTTTTTCAATTTAACATCCACATGTTAGCCAATGTCTTTCGAATGCTTTAGATATCTTCATGAGTGTACAGGTGAACAGTAGTTTTACATTAGTGTAAAATGAAAAGTTTCCATACATGTAGGTGTAGGTGTTCAAAAGGTGTAATACAGAGCATCCGGAAAGTTTTCAGAGCGCTTCACTTTTTCCATATTTTTGTTGTGTTACAGCCTAATTCCAAATGGATTAAATTATTTTCCTCAAAATTCTACAAACAATACCCCATAATGACAACGTGAAAGAAGTTTGTTTGAAATCTTTGCAAATTTATTAAAAATAAAAAATGAGAAAAATCACGTGTAAAAATCATGTACATAAGTATTCACAGCCTTTGCTCCGTACTTTGTTGAAGCACCTTTGGCACCAATTACAGCTTCAAGTCTTTTTGAGTATGATGCTACAATCTTGGCACATCAATTTTTGGGCAGTTTCTCCCATTCTTCTTTTGCAGGACCTCTCAAGCTCCATCAGGTTGGATGGGAAGCGTCAGTGCACAGAAACTTTCAGATCTTCTCAGAAATGTTCAATCTGGTTCAAGTGGGCTTTGGCTGGGCAACTCAAGGACATTCATAGAGTTGTCCCTTAGCCACTCTTTTGTTATCTTGGCTGTGTGCTTAGGGTGGTTGTCCTATTGGAAGATGGACCTTTGCCCAAGTCTGAGGTCCAGAGCACTCTAGAGCAGGTTTTCATCAAGGATGTCTCTGTACATTGCTGCATTCATCTTTCCCTTGATCCTAACTACTCTGTCAGTTCCTGCCATTGAAAAACATCCCCACAGCATGATGCTGCCACCACCATGCTTCACTGTAGGGATGGTAATGGCCAGGTGTTGAGCAGTGCCTGGTTTCCTCCAGAAATGACGCTTGCCATTCAGGCCAAAGAGTTCATTTTTTTGTTTCATCAGACTCATGGTCAGAGTCCTTCAGTTGCCTTTTGGCAAACCCCAGGCGGGCTGTCATGTGCCTTTTACTGAGGAGTGGCTTCCGTCTAGCCACTCCACCATGGGGACCTGATTGGTGGAGTGTTGCAGAGATGGTTGTTTGGTTGTTCTTCTGGAAGGTTCTCCTCTCTTCACAGAGAAACACTGGAGCTCTGTCAGAGTCATCATTGGGTTCTTGATCACCTCCTTGACTAAGACCCTTCTCACCCGATTGCTCAGTTTGTCTGAGCGGCACGCTCTAGGAAGAGTCCTAGTGTTCAAAACTTCTTCTATTTACGGATGATGGAGGCCACTGTGCTCATTGGGACCTTCAATGCTGAATTTTTTCTGTACCCTTCCCCAGATCTGTGCCTCAATACAATCCTGTCTCGGAGGTCTACAGACAACTCCTTGGACTTCATGGCTTGGTGTGTGCTCTGGCATGCACTGTTAATTGTGGGACCTCATATAGAAAGGTGTGTGCCTTCCCAAATCATGTACAATCAACTGAATTTACCACAGGTGGACTCCAATCAAGTTGTAGAAACATCCCAAAGATGATCAGTGGAAACAGGATGCATCTGAGCTCAATTTTGAGTGTCATGGCAAAGGCTGTGAATACTTATGTATGTGTGATTTTTTTTTTCATTTTTTTTTAATACAGTTGCAAAGATTTCAAACAAAAAAGAGGGCGCTCTGGTGGAGAGATGGCACTGAAGGCTATGTATGTGTGATTTTTTTAAAAAAAATTTTTAATACAGTTGCAAAGATTTCAAACAAAAAAGAGGGCGCTCTGGTGGAGAGATGGCACTGAAGGCAGTGCTTTGTAGAGGAGAAGCAGCTCTGGGGGGTCATAAAAAGAAAAGGCACCTCTAAGTGTAGTGGTTAAAAGATTTATTACAGACACAATGGGATTAAAACACCTACAAGATAGTAAGAGGTCATAGGCATAAAATGATTTGTCCTCATGTGGATGGCTGTAATCCTCATCAGTTTGCTGGAAAGAGAGAACCATCCTTCAGCTGTCAGAGTCCCTGGTGATGTGGATTAGCAAGGAGCTGAAGATGCGATGAGGTGGCCCAAACCAAGCTGGAACACATGCGGCCGATGTAACATCAGGTGAAGGTGGTAGGCAGTAACACGTTTGGAGCACGGCTCCTTTGTCAGACCTCACCTCCGAAATGCTTTACCGACCACCAACTGCATCTAATGTTACATCGGCCACGTGTATTGCAGCTTGGTTCCAGAACCCGGGCCGCATCATAGCATCTTAAGCTCCTTGCTAATCCACGTCACCAGGGACCCTAGCAGCTGCAGGATGGCTCTCTCTCTCCCCCAGACAGACAAGGATTACAGCGATCCGCATTAGGACAAATCATTATATGCCTATGACCTCTTATTATCTTGTAAGTGTTGTTAATCCCAATGTGCCTGTAATAAATCTTTTAACCACTGCACTTATATGCGCCTTTCTCTTTCCTTTAATGATTTCAAACAAACGTCTTTTATGTTGTCATTATGGGGTATTGTTTGTAGAGTTTTGAGGAAAATAATGAATTTAATACATTTTGGAATAAGGCTATAACATAACAAAATGTGGAATAAGTGAAGCACTATGAATACTTTCCAGATGCACTGTACATCTCCAATATATCTTTTTCTTTTTCATGTGGATGATCTGCTGTCCCAGCATGTTCCTTTTGGGACTTTATGGATGTTCATTGGTTTGTCTAACTGCACGGTGACCATTCTTTCTTATTTTGGCTAATGTAAGTATCTTTGTATACTACATACAGTAAGTGGAATTGTGGGGTACTAGTTAGTACTTTGTTCCCCTTGGATTCTAGTGTTTGCTCTTCTTTACAGATATACGGTATCTATTCATTGAGCAAACGGTGGCATTTCCAGCCCTGTTTGGATTCCATTTACAGACCATATATATCTGCCTTGTAATTTTAGTAAGTATTCTCTACATTCCTGTGTTGGCATTGAAGCTCTAGTGGTTCCCTGATATACCTAGTAATTGTAACATGTCATTGTTGGTTTCTATTCGTCTATGCTACCCCACCATGTGCCCTCCTGTTTCCGGGGGAGAGTTTTGCCCTTGATGCCCCTTTGCCTGCCCCCGAGACTAATGTTTTGGGTTCTATGATCCACCACTTTGATGTGGGCACCTTCTCCTCTATTTTTTATATCATGTGAATACTGATGATCATTATGTGTATACAATATATACTACATATCTTATGTATATGACTGGTGTTAACAATATGTTATCATCTTCATTTAGTGATCTTTGCTCATGATATCGGGTCCTGAAGAAGCCATATTCTGGCAAAATGCATTTACCTCTACTATTGGAAGTGTCTAAATTACAGTATTCTAGCGTGTTCCTACCTACAATTAATCTTTTTGTTCTATACTTATTTGGCTGTGGCCTGTGTAAGTCTCCATTTTCTAAATCTCCAATAGAGTTGGGCTGAACCCCCCCAGTTCGGTTTGCGCCAGAAATTTTGAACATCACAAAAGTTCTGACCCAAACCGTAAACCCTATTAAAGTCTATGGGACTCAAACCTGAACAATCAAAAGCGGCAATTTTGAAGGCTTGTATGCAAGTTATTGGCCATAAAAAGGATATGGAGGCCTGCCCTGGGGACATGTATCAATGCAAATTTTGTAGGAGTCTTTAAAGCAGCAGTGATTTTATTGAAAGATTAAAGTGAAACAATTTTTTTTTAAATTCCTTTAAATATAGTGCCGGGGGGTCGCCTTAGTCTGCCTGTAAAGTGGTGCATCGTGTATAGAACCTGCTGCAGCAAAACTGACATTTGTAAAGAAAAAAAAATGACATTGAAATTGACTCATGGCTGCAAGCCATACAATACCACAAAAACATTTTAAAAATGGGATGGCATCCCCCCCATGCATACCAAGCCCTTGTGGGAACCCTAAACCAAAATTAAAAAGAAAAACAGCATAGGGTCCCCCTCCAAAATCCATGCCAGACCCTTGTCTGAGTACACAGCCTGGCTCTTATCCGAGCATGCAGCGAGCACCCTCTGAACCATACCAGGCCACATGCCCTCAACATGGGAGGGTGCACCTTGCCCCTATGTTGATGGGGATAAGGGCCTCTTCTGAACAACCCTGGGCAGTGGTTGTGGGGGGTCTGCGGGCAGGGGGCTTATTGGATTCTGGAAGCCCCCTTTAACCCCAGATCCCGGTCCCTCCCCTATGTGAATGAGTATGAGGTACATGTACCCCTGCTCATGAACTAAACAAAGTGTCAAAAAATAAATAAAGACAGGAGGCAGTTTTTGACAATTCCTTTATTAAAAAAATAAAAAAACAATGTTTCCCTAGCGTAGATCCATCATCAATCACGACGTTCACTGCACTGCCGAGCCCGAGAAAAAATGCTTCACCCAAGACTAAGGCTAACAGCCGAATGCCTGCGCTGCCATGTGACAGTTCTTAAATAGGTGAGGGGTGGGGCCACCTGGTGACATCACCTGGTGGCACCGCCCCCTTGTGACATCACAGACCCAGCATGCACGCTTGAATGAAATGCAACAGCATACCCAGATCCTTGACCACAATAGCAATATACAGTGCCTTGCAAAAGTATTCACCCCCCTTGACATTTTTCATGTTTTGTTGCCTCACAACCTGGAATTAACATGGATTGTTTGAGGATTTGCATCATTTAATTTACAGAACATGCCCACAACTTAGAAGATGTTTATTTTTTTATTGTGAAGCAAACAACAAATAGGACAAAATAAAAGAAAAAGTCAATGTGCATAACTATTCACCCCCCTAAAGTCAATACTTTGTAGAGCCACCTTTTGCGGCTATCACAGCTCCAAGTCGCTTTAGATAAGTCTCTATGAGCTTGCCACATCTTACCACTGGGATTTTTGCCCATTCCTCCTTGCAAAACTGCTCCAGCTCCTTCAAGTTGGATGGTTTGCGCTTATGAACAGCAATCTTTAAGTCTGACCACAGATTTTCTATTGAATTGAGGTTTGGGCTTTGACTAGGCCATTCCAACACATTTACATGTTTCCCCTTAAACTACTCAAGTGTTGCTTTAGCATTTGGGGTCATTGTCCTGCTGGAAAGTAAACCTCCATCCTAGCCTCAAATCACACACTGAGCGGTACAGGTTTTGCTCAAGAATATCCCTGTATTTAGCACCATCCATCTTTCCCTCAACCCTGACCAGTTTCCCAGTCCCGACTGCTGAAAAACATCCCCACAGCATGATGCTGCCACCACCATGTTTCACTGTGGGGATGGTGTTCTTTGGGTGATGTGATGTGTTGGGTTTGCGCTAGACATAGCATTTTCTTTGATGGCTAAAAAGTAAAATTTTAGTCTCATCGGACCAGAGCACCTTCCTCCATACATTTTGGGAGCCTCCCACATGCTTTTTTTGCAAACTCAAAATGTACCATTTTGTTTTTTGCTGAAAGTAATAGCTTTCTTCTGGCCACTCTGCCATAAAGCCCAACTCTATGGAGCTTACGGCTTATTGTCGTCCTATGTACTGATACTCCAGTCTCTGCTGTGGAACTCTGCAGCTCCTCCAGGGTTACCTTAGGTCTCTGTGCTGCCTCTCTGATTAATGCCCTCCTTGCCCAGTGCGTGAGTTTTGGTGTGCGGCCGTCTCTTGGCAGGTTTGCTGTTGTGCCATATTCTTTCCATTTGGTTATGATAGATTTGATGGTGCTCCTAGGGATCATCAAAAATTTGTATTTTTTTTATAACCTAACCCTGACTTGTACTTCTCAACAACATTGTCCCTTACTTGTTTGGAGAGTTCCTTGGTCTTCAAGGCAGTGCTTGGTTAGTGGTGCCTCTTGCTTAAGTGTTGCAGCCTTAGGGGCCTTTTAAAAAGGTGTGTATATGTAATGACAGATCATGTGACACTTAGATTGCACACAGATGGACATCATTTCACTAATTATGTGACTTCTGAGGGTAATTGGTTGCACCAGAGCTTTTTACGGGCTTCATAACAAAGGGGGTGAATACATACACACAAGCCAATTATCAGTTTTTAGTTTCTGAAAAATAGTTTTATGTATATATTTTTTAATTTTACTTCACCGACTTAGACTATTGTGTTCCATCATATATAATTCAGATTAAAAAAACATTGAACTAAAGGCTGTAATGTAGCAAAATAGGTAAAAAGCCAAGGGGGGTGAATACTTTTGCAAGGCACTGTATATATTCCAGGTAGTTTTATAGTCAGCAGATCAAGATACTTCAAACACCATGTCAAAAGACATCCTCCCGAAATGTGCCTCTCTCATGCCCGCTGGGGCCTCGAAGTGGCGCAATCTGTCACCGGCTGGGTACCAATCAATGACTGATCACTGCACCAGCCCACTGCCAGTACCATTTGATTGCTGTGATCAATCACAGCAGATCGCATGACAATTGTAAACTATGGATGGTTTCCTTTCATGCCATCCATTGTATACAATTGTGTTGCTAGCTGTGACTGGTCACAGTGATCACATGGTACAGACAGAACCAATCACAGCCCATCTGTACCATGTGATTAGCTTTGGCTAATCACAGCTAATCACAACAAAACACACTGAATGAATCAGTGTCATTCAATAAAAATGGTTGCTTATACCAATGAAATTCACTGGTATAAGCAATTATAATGTGTGAAAAAAATCCTGATCTCTCCCCCAGAGTAGTACAGTGTTACTATGGTAACACTGTATTTGTCTGGTCACAGTGTGTTCAAAAAAATAAAAAATAAATGTAATAAAAAATAAAAAATGGAATACATTTTGTTTTTGTTTCTTTTTACATACTATCACCAGTCAGTGAAATAACGTGTGATTTTTTTTTTTTTTTAATTATTATTATTTCATTATTTTTCAAAAAATTGTGACAAAAAATTACAACTTCAAAAAAACTCGCCATGTCGCTTACTAAATACAGTCTGGAGCTGCCCCTCACAGTATTTCCTTTCCACCTTTGAATGTCACCCCCTCTTCTAGGTTGAATGGTGGCCATTGCGATTTAAACCACTTCCGGTGTGCTTAGGCTGTCATGGACTCTCTTCCTGGGGAGACAGACAGCCTGGGCTCACAGTACTCCTAAACTGAGCAGCGCTCACAGGTCATTTTCTTCCTTCACGGAGAAAGGACAACCCACCACCCCATCTGGAGGAGCTGAGGAAGGACCTGTGACATCATAGGACACAAAATATTGATGAACCAAACAGCTATAACATTTGTAAAAACATACCTGACTCTTAAAGCGATTTTCAAATGTTTTATATGGTTCAGAGTTGTTGTCTGCGTACTCTGCTTCAAAAGTTTCATTGATTTTAACGACTATGTTGACCGTTAGAGTGATGTTAGCTGTAAAGCAAGAGAGAGAGAGATATGGTGCTTATAGGCTAACTCTATGCAAAAAGTAGAGTAAATAGAGTGGAGTTTTTAAGTATCTTTTTAAAAAATTGCTAGCAGGATAAGCTTTTATTACAGAAGAGATCCCGCAGGTCTATGAGATCTTGTAAAAATTATTTTATTGCTTCTAGAAACTCTTGCATGTCTCTGCTAAGTTTACACTTGTGGTTGGGAATGGGTGGGGCAAAAAATACACAGTTCAGCCATGTTTTTACCTCCCCCCAACAGCTCCTTCTAAGCTGCAAAGGCTGGCATATGGGAGTAAACAGGATGTTTTGCAAAAATTATCCCCACAGTCGCATTTGGCAGATATTGCCGCCCACCGAACACAACCCATTCTAGTGCACACTTTTGTGGCACAGTGCTGAAGGATTTTAGGGAATTACAGCAGGTGGTGAGGAGGCAACATTACGTCAAATGCTTTCTGAAGGGCAGTGAATCACTTTTTAGAGGGCAGCATTAGCATAAACCAGTTTGAAGGCTTTTTTCAGACAGGTGGCATTGCTCGTGGCAAGCAAAACGTGGAGGATCACTTTTTAGAGGGTGGCCCAACAGTGGCTGGCAGGCTTTCAGGAGCAGGATCAGATTTTCCACTAGGCACAGTAGGCATGTGCCTACAGGTGCCCTTCCTAAAGGAGCGCCCATCAGTATGAGGTTTTTTTCTTTTCAACCCTTTCGCTGCCAGGTCCTTATGGCGTACGGACCTGATAGTGGGAAGTTTCACACACAATCCAGTGGCTGCAGCCACCGGGATTGTGTGTAAAACTGACAGGCAGTCTGCCTGTCAGGTGGAAGCTTCCACATACCCCCGATACCAGCATTCCCCTCCGTGCCCCTGCCATAAATTCCTGGCTTTGCTTGCCCATCTGTGGGCCCCTGGACTGACTTGGCTGGTGGGGGCGGGTAGAGGGAAAAAGAAGAGTGGGCATACGCCAGCTCTCCTCACCTTTTTGTTGGTGACCCAGAAAGCAACGTGTATGATGTCACTTCCGGGTCACCCTGTCACTTTCCCCAGCTAGCCTAGTCAGGAAGGGATGTATTGCAATGTGATCTGCATTGCAATACATTTAGTGGAGCCCAGAGGAGACATGCAGGGTCTTTTAGACCCAATGGATGTACATCAAAGTCCAAGGGGGCGGCTCCTAATGCACTAGTTGCATGTTCTCCATGTTTATAATGTAGGATGTTGGCAGTCCCTCACATTCCATTCCCTAGTAATCTCTTTCTCCTTATAATTGGGTAGCAAATACCTGCGTATGACCCCTGTCCTCTGGGTATGGATGTGTAGATATTGTTATTTGACAGGCCAATCGGTACTGGGTTTTATAGTATCTTCTTCTTCTTCCATCTTTTTTTTTTTTCCTTCCAATGGAAGCTTATCAAGGTTATTAATGGGCAACCTTTATGTCGAAACTGCACAGAGATTTTGAGCAGACAGAGTCTTTAGAATCTGAATTAGCTGCAGTTTTCTCCAATTTGAGTCAAACTCTGGAGAAAAAATCTTTACTATAGTGGCACATTAAGTCCTTTGAGCAATATATCACCGAGAACCTAAACCCTTTTGGGCTTAGAGTTCAAATTTTCCCAAACTGCATAAACATTCAAAAAAACACCCAGGAACCCATCATATTTGGGTGTGGTAATTTGACTGAAAATTTCAGTTGTGTAGTGGACAGTCATCTTAAACCCTTTGTAACTTGTCTGTCATCCTATGTACGTGATACCATTCACTTTCTACAGATCATTCAAGACATGCACATTGAGGATGATACCCAATTAGTTGCCATAGACGTTGAATCCTTGAATTGTACCATCCCTCATGAGAAGGGCCTTGCAGCAATACGCCATGTGCTAGCCATTCTAGCCACTTCCGGACAGCCCACTGTATATATACGTCCTTTTTTTGAAGATGGATATCTCGGTAACGGCAGCAGCTGCTGCCAAAACCGAGGTATCCATCTTTAGGGTCGACGGTTCTGTACACGATAATGGTGGTCTCTGCGGCAGGTTCGCCACGAGATCACCGTTATCGGCGGCGGGAGAGGTGCCACCGCCCCTCCCGCCGCTCTCCCGCACCCTCCGCCGCTTACCGGAGCCGTCGGTAGCGGCGGAGGCGATCGGGTCCTTTCCCTTCCTGAGTATGGAGACGAGTGAGGCTAAGATGGCCCCCACCCGTCTCCATACCATAGGATGGCCGAAGCGACGTCATTACGTCAGCTCCGCCCACTTCTCTTAAAGGCACATTTTTTCTTGTGTCATTTTTTTAAACAACGATTTTTTTTTTATTTTTTTTTTTTGCATTTTAGTCTAAATATGAGATCTGAGGACTTTTTGACCCCAGATCTCATATTTAAGAGGACCTGTCATGCTTTTTTCTATTACAAGGGATGTTTACATTCCTTGTAATAGGAATAAAAGTGATCCAAATTTTTTTTTTTTTAAAAACAGTGAAAAAATAAATAAAATAAAGTAAAATAAATAATAAAAAAAAAATGTTTTTTAAAGCGCCCCATCCCGCCGAGCTCGCGCGCAGAAGCGAACGCATACGTGAGTAGCGCCCGCATATGAAACCGGTGGTAAAACCACACATGTAAGGTATCGCCGCCACCGGTAGAGCGAGAGCAATAATTCTAGCCCTAGACCTCCTCTGTAACGCAAAACATGCAATCTGTAGAATTTTTTAAACGTCGCCTATGGAGATTTTTAAGGGTAAAAGTTTGACGCCATTCCACGAGCGGGCGCAATTTTGAAGCGTGACATGATGGGTATCATTTTACTTGGCTTAACATTATATTTCACAATATAAAAAAAAATTGGGGTAACTTTACTGTTGTCTTATTTTTTTAATCAAAAAAGTGAATTTTTTCCAAAAAAAGTGCGCTTAGAAGACCGCTGCGCAAATACGGTGCAAAAAAAAGTATTGCAATGACCGCTATTTTATTCTCTAGGGTGTTAGAAAAAAAACAATATATAAAGTTTGGGGGTTCTAAGTAATTTTCTAGAAAAAAAACCTGTTTTAAACTTGTAAACACCTAAAATCCAAAACGAGGCTGGTCTTAAAGTGGCTAGTGAATGTGAATCCAGGTAAACTGATTTTATTTTGACTTCTTTGGAATTTATACTCAATCACAATGCCTTTTGCTTTGATGGTTACCACTACCTCCAGGTACAGGGGGTGGTGATGGAGACTTGCTGTGCCCCATTGTACACCAACCTGTACCTGGGGGAGTGGGAACATTCACTACTTACCAATGACTTGCTATCCGTGTACATGTACTTGCATGGTACTGTTACATTGATAACATATTTGTCATCTGGGATGGACCTGATGATCTCTTGCATGAATTCATGGCTTGTATTATTAGAAATGATTTCAATTTGAGCTTTACTATGTCACACAGTACAACTGAGATTACATTTCTGGATGTACTTTTAAAAAACAACAGAATGATGGACTTTCCATTGAATTGTATCCGAAACCCACAGCAGGGAACTCATTACTCCATGCATCAAGTTTTCACCCCAAACCCTTACTTGCATCAATTCCGTATAGCCAGTACTTGAGGGCATGCCGCAACTGCTCAGATGATGCCAGCTTCAAAAATGAAGCTGACACTCTGAGAGATAGACTTTTGGAAACGTGATATTCCAGTACATATCTTAAGAAAGCATATCGAAGGACTATTGGTTTATCCCGTCTTGACTTATTGAATGTTGATAAACAGTCCTCAAATGATGATACAACTAGGATTATCACTACCTACTCGACACAACATAAACAGGTCAGACATATCCTCAATATGTACTGGAATCTATTGACCATGGATTTACTTTTTGTCCCCTTTGTTCCTAACCTACCAGCTCTTGCCTACAGGAGGGCTATTTCGGTGGGTGAAAAACTGGTAGCGAGCGAATACAAATCACACAAGGGTGATATATGGATGTTCATATTGCCAGTATATGGATAAACGTATCCATATTGACTTGCCCAATGGACATACATTTCGTCCTAAACACTATGTAAACTGCAAAACTCCGGGCATAGTGTACTGTACTTACTCACATGTGAATGTGGGTCCTACTACGTTGGGAAGACTATAAATTAATTTTGGAAACGAATATATCAACATCTATCTACCATACGCAAACGAGATCCCGATGTACCCAACGGTCGCCATATGGCACTAGTTCACCCAAAATCTATTCCTAAAATACATTTTTTGGCACTTGATCGAGTACACGTTCACTCTAGGAGAGGCGATTTTAATAAACGCCTCCTCCAGTGTGAATTAAGATGGATATTTAATTTACAGGCTACCCTACCCCCTGGCCTTGATGAGGCATTTAACTTCAAGTCCTGCCTTCCTAGCTTTGTTTCAGGGGGTTGTGAGTTGAACCTATAATCCCTCAGCCTCTTCCCTGTTGGTCTTTTTGATCTTTGTTGATCTTTTTAAACCAACATTTTTTATGTACCATCCTGAGCCATGTCTTTATCATCAATTACATGTCGGTCCAATCCTAGGTGACGATACATGATTAAGTTTCAATCAGGTATTTTATAAATCTCTCCGATTAGATTTTTTCAGGCCATATGATTACATTTCAACAAGGCATTCTACAATTAATCTCCTTGTTAATATAGTCCCTTTCTCTCTTCTTCTTCTGTTTGGTGATGATATATATTACATTATAGTTGTATTACTTGTTTATAAGAAAACATACCTTTATTGATATATGGGGTTATGATTACTAATTTTAGTGTAATATGACTGATCTAGCTATTGGGTAATCATGTATATGCTACTACTTGCTGCCATGTATATATTTATTTTTATTATTTTTTTCCCCTTTTTTTTGTTTGTGTCTGTGTTTAATTTTTCTGTTCTTGTAAACTCCTTTTGGGAGTGGCTACGCCGTGTGCCTCAGCCTCAGGGAGACACCCTGAGTTCCCATCTCAGCTGCTTTCAATTGCAGCTGATTAAGTGGAACTACCAGCAACATACAAACAGGTTGCCTTGATTGGCCCTTTACACAGCTTTATACTATTTAAAGTGCTCACTTACACCCAGCGTTCTCAGTCTGAGGACTGATTCTTGACTGTTTTCACTGCACATGTTCCATCTCCAGTGAAAGGTAAAATTTACTCTATTTCTGACTAGGCAATTCAGGGCATTTGCTGCGCCTGGTTTGCTAAGTCAGTACAAACTTGGTGTTTTATTAACATCAAAAAAATTATGCCTAACTGTTTAAACTAAATATGGGGTCTTTTTTCAAGACTTTTCAGATAGTACTCTTTGCTGGGTATATACCAAGGAGTCTCTTGTATGTGTGAAGCATTTGACCACCCCCTGATTGCGCATCCGCACAGCTGCATGTCCTTGTCTGAGCTCTTCCAGCCAACGTGGTTTATATGCCACCGTTTTTATGTTTCTTTTATGTTATTCCTATGAAATTGAATATGTAAGTACCCCTTGGCTTAAAACATTGTATAAATTAACTATATGATACTAATTGTCTTCACATGTTACCGCACATATATTATGTATCATATTTATGTTGCAAAGATAAAGTCATCCCGAGTAAATCTCCCCTGATGAAGGAAAATATGTACCAATAAAAATTTCCGAAACATGTCGGGATGCATGCTACAAATCTCCATGGACTGACCAGCTTGACTCTGGCAGTGCCTTGATTATTAGCCTTGGGTTTGATATATATTCATATTCATATATGAATTCTATTGGTGTACTTTGTGTAAAAAACTTTTTAAATGATTATTGTCTGTTGGCAATACCTACCATTTTGTATTTAAATAAAAGTGGCATACAGCTGCGTTTTACATACTTCTATACTTTTTTCTGCCTAAAAAGTCCAAGGGTGGCGGACCTTAATGCTCTAGTTGCATGTTCTCCATGGTTATAATATAGGATGTTGGCAATTCCGCACATTCCATTCCCTAGTAATCTCTTTCTCCAACAAATCAAGTCTTTAAATTGTGTGCACTTGTGAAACGGTATCAAACTTTGGTACTCTATATTTTCCATAGGTGATGCCTCTACAGATCATCAGTTTAGAGTTACTCCTGAATAATGGGCCTAAAATTATTGACATTTAGACATGCATGGCTATATGTAACACTGTAGTGGAATCAATGTTTTTGTGTGCAGGCACCCCCTTGGGCACAACATTTTTGGTGCACAACAAGTACTTGGGTTTAACGTTATTTTTAACTTTATTTTTCTTCACATAGGGGACAAAAAGTTCTGTATGTAATACTCTTTTTGTGACAGATTCTCTTTAACCACTTGCCGACCAATATACACCAGTAGAATGGCACGGGTGCCTTATTTCCATGGCATGTTTAAGCAATATATAATTTAGTGACAACATTGTAAAAAAAAAATGTATTGTATCTTTCCTGAAACTTGTGGCAAAATATAAAATATTCCATGGACTCCACATGCCTCTCAGGAAATAGCTTGGGGTGTCTACTTTCCAAAATAGGGTCATTTGGGGGGGGGGTTGCGATATCTGGGCATTTCATGGCCTCCGAAACTATGATAGGTAGTGAGGAGTGAAATCAAGAACCGTTAGAAAAGCTGAAGGCGGTACTTGGTTTTTGGGGTCCTGTACGCTGCTAGACTGCCAAAAAGTCCCACACATGGGGTATCCCTGTACTCAGGAGAAGCATCAGAATGTATTTTGGGGTGTAATTTCACATATTCCCATGGAATGTTTGAGAAACATATCATTTAGTAACAACTTTGTGAAAAAAAAATGTATTGTAATCTTCCCGAAACTTGTGGCAAAATATAAAATATTCCATTGACTCAACATGCCTCTCAGCAAATCGTTTGGGGTATCTACTTTCCAAAATGGGGTAATTGGGGGGGGGGGGTTGTGCTATCTGGGCATTTCATGGCCTCTGAAACTGTGATAGGTAGTAAGGAGTGAAACAAAAATTTTAACCCTTAGAAATCCGGAAGGTAGTGCTTGGTTTTTGGGGTCCTGTATGCGGCTAGACTGCCAAAATGTCCCACACTTGTGATATCCCCGCATTTCGAAGAAGCAGCAGAATGTATTTTGGGGTGTAATTTCACATATGCCCATGGCATGTTTGAGCAATATATCATTTAGTGACAACTTCGTGTAAATGTATATTTTTTTTGTCATTTTTCAATTACTTGTGACAAAAAATTAAAATATTCAATGTGCTCAACAAGCCTCTCAACAAATTCCTTGGGGTGTCTACTTTTCATTTGGGGGGTTTGCACTGCCCTACCATTTTAGCACCTCGAGAAATGAGATAGGCAGTCATAAACGAAAAGCTACCTAAATTCCAGAAAATGTACCCTAGTTTTTAGACGCTATAACGTTTGCATAAACCAATAAATATACATTTATTGATTGTTAGAAAAGTTTTAAATGTTTATTGTGTGACTATTGGAAAAACTATTAGAAAAACAATAACCCTGAGACTTTTCTTAAGATGACTTCTGAGCACATTGTTGTATTAACTTGCTGTATCGTTTGCTTTAACTAACTCCATAGTAAGTTGTAGAATGATTAGGCTTAACCATATATGGTAGAACAAGAATGTACAGGAAACACTAATTGGCAAACAAAGTACCATTTTGTACCAGGCACGCTATGTGTGTTTCCTTAGCCAATAGAAGCGTTATCTCTATATTATTGTAGGTATTAGGAGGGGGGATGTTCATCTCTTTGTATGATTCTTACTGCATCTTTTGACTTGTAAGCATCATCCATTTGTGTGACACATCTGAAATAAATTGTCTGCTTTTCAATACACCTGGAGTTCGACTGATCACAAGAGGAGAGTAATCGTAACATTTTGGTCCTTCCGAGCCTGGAACCAACAAGTGAATTTCGGGTCAGATGGTCCCGACAAAAAACTTTGGTGAGTATTGGACCTCAAAGCTCACTGAGAATTAAAAGTCCCCCCACTCAACGTTAGTGGTGAAATAGGGGCGGGGGCCTGAGACCCAGATTCACTGTCTGGTTTCGAACTTCGTGATCCAGTCCTCCTGGTGTTTGAGAGGTAAGATAATTTAACTTATTCTTAATACTCTCTAAGAGTCTTTTCTTCTCTTTCTGTGTGATTCTGGTTTAATGTGTTGTAATTGCCGACACTGGTATTGATTGTATAATATCTTAATAATACAGTGTGCGATGCCGACACTGGTATTGATTGTATAATATCTTAATAATACAGTGTGCGAAGACAGAGACACTTGGGAGCGTTGTCTAAGGTAAAAAATAGCGTTACCCGCTGTCCAGGACAGATAAAAAAAAGATTTGAGGTATACCGAACGTCAGAGGGTGAATGCCTGACGTCATCGTCGGAGGTGGATTGCCCGACGATGTAAGCGCTTAAGTGATCTAGGAAGATCACAAGACTAACTTTCTTTTGTGTGTTTAGTTTCTCCTTTCTCATGGTTAACCTTTCTGTTGATGCTGTAACCTTATTGAAAAGAAAAAAAAAAAAACAACAGTACTGCAGAGACAAGTTAATTATTTTTTGATTCTCCCTATAGTGTGGGGAGTGATGATAGTTTTACACTTCTTGTATTCCTATTGTTACCGTGGGTGGAGGGTCACTATACCAGTGTTTTATAGGTAAATGAGAGACCCGTCTGGCGTTGACAATGGGGAATAGTCTCTGTAAAATAATGTTTTGTGCCTGCTTATGAGGCTGCTGTGTTCCTAATGTGCCAAGTGGGAGACTGGAACTGCTCTTTAGGGACACAGGGCTTTATAGGGAAGTTTGGATTCAATAGTAAACTAACTGTAAAAGTGTCAGGATTTGATGGATAAATTTAAATTGTTAGGACCTAAAGATAAAAAAAGGTATGGGTTGATAATAGGAGTTTAAATAACCAGCAAAAAATCTTTCTTAACACCTCATGGTCTGTGTTTGTAAGATTTGTGTTGTAGCCTGCTTGCCTATCAGTGACAGATTGGGAGCTGGCAGAGAAGCAGGAAACTTTAGAAAAGCTTAAAGAGATACTTGGTTTAATTGTCTTAAGGCTTCACTCTGTAAGGCAGCCAACACCTTGCTAGCCAATGTATTAAGCAGATAAATATGTAAAATACCAGGTGACATTGCACTATATGGCCCATGGGGATTGGACCGGAGCTGGCATCTTGGATTACAGCACTGTCTCAGGTACCACTGGACAACATTGTCTGGGAGACTGTGCTACATCTGGGCCCTCTGCTCGGGGACAAACCTCGGTCGGACTCATAGAAACCAAACAGTTGGAGCTGAAACTTCAGGTAAAGGTGATCCAATAGCCATATCACTGATGGGTCTAGCAAAAGAGAATTAGACCAGATGCAAGTGTGATCTAAATGTTTAACAAATATTTGAGAAGCAGAAAAATAGCTAAGTATGACTGAGTAAAAAAATAAATAAATAAGTGCGAGAAATCATCACAGGGAGATTAAAGCCTGTAGTTTTTCCTCACCCCTTCCCCTTGTGTGTGAATCTCCTGTATTACAGGAGGGAGTGAATTGCTCCTCCATTTCAAATTCCTGTGTGAGAGATTGTGTCTGTAAAAAAAAGTTAACTCTTGACCAGCTATGACAAAACAGAAGGGTTATATTGTAAATATTGAAACTGAGCATAAAAAAAAAAAAAAAGAGTACACTGATAACACCAGGCTGCTTTATTATTTTAGCATGCCATGGTGTTAAAGGAAGCACATGGCAGAAATTGTTGATGGTTTTGAGGAGGTAGATGGGAGCCCAGAGAGAGGAGAGAAGGGAATATGCAGACTTGATGCTTTTTCTCAGAAACAAGAAAATGCAGATTGCCTGACAGACATAGCAGAAGAGCGAGGTAGAGGATGGTGGATGACTAGTAGGGCAGCATTAACCCTTTGAGCACACAGAGGTTAATTTGTGCATCTGTAAAAAATATTAGGATTTTCGGTGGGAAAGAAAGTCCAAATAATAGTCTTAAAGTAAATATTTCTTGGATATGTTACTTTTAGAACTCCCAGATTTTCAACTGTAAAGTGTTAATGATGCAATGCTGTTTATATTTAGGTACATTTATAAAATTAAAAGGCTAAGTTCTGAATTAGAATATGTGTTTGGGTTAAATAAAAAAAAATATGTTTTGGGACCAGAGAATAAGGGGAACAATACAAAAGGGGATTCATGTTTTATTCAATTCTGCTAAAATATCGGGGTCTGAGAAAAATATTTTTATATATATTAAATATATATGTCAAATAATGTAAATGCCACTAGGAAACATTTTATGTCTGCATACTTGGTGGACTTATGGACTTATATTTGTATAAATGAAAGAATATTGTTTTTAACAACTCCAAAGTAAGGAAAGCATTCTTTGGTAGTTTGATCTGTGATCCTGCGCTCATTCATGTTAGATAAAGAGTATTTTTTTTCCCAGCCACAATTCAAGTGCAGATATGACACCCCCCCCCCCCTCCTCCTTCTACACAACTGAAGAATGAGGCGAGTTCCTTTTTATGGGGTGGGTGTCTAGTGGTTACATTAATGGGTAGAAAATTGAACCTTTAGAGGTATTTTAGAGTTTAGAACATTAAATTAAGGTATGAAATAATATAGATTACACAGTGTCCATTGCTTAGACAAAGAAACAATATTGGAAAACAAAAGGTTGCACAAGTATAGATAACATTTACATGTCACTTGATTGAAAACCGGTATTGCCAAAATCCTTATTTAGGTATGCAGCAGTATTGACACATGGAGTAACACATGTGTCAAACAGGGGGGTGACTGAGATGTTTAATAAGGTATTTACAGCCCATGGCTTCACTAACTACTAAAAAAAACTTTTTGCTCTCAATGGATTATATGTGCAAGATACAATGCTTAGGGAGGCATAAGACCACAGAAAGGGAAGTTCCCCGCTCCGCAATATCCATTCCAACACATTTGCATGGATTTTATTGAATTGGACAAATGTGAAAGGAAGAAATATTGTTTGCTAATCACAGACACCCTGACCAAATGGGTGGAGAATTCCCGACAGGAAGTGCAGATGCACAGACAGTGATAATGGACCCTTATTTGTAAATAAAACTATACAACATTTGACAGAAGTGATGCGAATTTAAGTGAAATACCATTGTGCCTATCATTCCCAATCAGCTGGATTGGTGGAAAGACATAATGGCATTCTAAAAAGTAAACTGAGGAAAGCTATGGAAGAAACAGGTAAAAATTGGATGTACTGACTACTAGTGGCTGTGACTAGTATGCATATCACACCCACAAAAGAAGGTTTAAGCCCATTTGAGATGATACATGGAAGGCCATATAAGATACCCTTACAACCAAATGAAACACCTACTGAGGAGTCTGAGCACACACTAGCAGAACACATGTCTAGGCTGTTAAGACAAAGAAGTACTAATGATTTTTGTTCTATCCTAGAAGGTCCAATTCGAGAAGATGAAAAGGTGCATGTGGGAGATTGGGTCTTAACAAAAAGTAATAAGAAAAAGCAGTGGTACTCCCCAAGGTGGGATGGTCCTTTCAAAGTCCTCCTAACTACCCCTACTGCGATAAGGATTGCAGAGTGGTCTACCTGGATTCACCAGTCCCATTGCAAAAAGGTTTTACAGGTAGAGTAGGGCCAGTTGGCTACAAGAGGTTCAGAAAGTCCGGCTACAAAGGGAGGTCCTGCACAAGGTGGGACTTGTCTCAAACCGGTGAAGTCTCCCCTACCCTATCCGCTGGAACTCTGTAGCTGGTTAGGATGAAAGGGACAGTAATTATCCTTGGGTTACTGGTGACTCTAGGAGAGGCGTCCATAAGAGGGGGGAGACGTTATGGAAGAGTAGAGGAACCTTTGGATTGGGAAAGAACAGGAAAAGCATTGAATCTAACCTTTATAGAGGGAATAACTAGCACCATACTGGTAGACTTCTGTCAGATTGCAGATTGTGGGGATACAACTGGGGCTAGAGGACTTCTATGGGCAGATAAATACATTTGCTGGCTCTGGGATGGGGCAGGATGTCAAGCATGGGATCAAGCCCTGTGGACCACAGCACATCAAGATTGGGGGTATAATCTACCAGGGCCTAAAAAGAGTGGAATAAATGAAAGATTCAATTACAGAAGCGGCCAACTCTCCCTACACACATAGTAAGAAATGTAAATAATTATTGATAACATTAAAGGAGTCGAGGAAGGAAGATCAGTGGTTGTACTCTATGGGAGCATGGGTGTCAGAAACTGACCCCTCAGGCAAATTTTTCCTCAAGGTATGACCACCTAATAAAACCTGACAACAGGAAAAGGTAGATTATGGGAGTGTAGATGTGGCGCTATTTCCCTTCAAAAAAAAAAAAATATATATATATATATATATATATATATATATATATATATATATATATATATATATATATATATATATATATGTAAAATATTAGGGGAGGTATGCCTCAAATAAAATGAACTGTGATACATCCTCTGTCTGTTGGTCTCAAAATGTTGCCAAACATCTAAACAAATGCAACTACTTTATGTATTAAATCTCTGATGCAGTAAACCACTTTTGTGTTGCACCCCCTGGGGGCAAGAATTAAAAATAACCTATACAAGTGATAGTGTTACACCCCCTGTTGATGGATATCAGAGTGTGTGTGTTGAAGGTGCTGAACTTCAGATAGGGTGTCCAACTGGTGTGCTACACCCTCTGGAGTCCGCAAACTAAAATCTATGAACTACAATATCTGGAACTGTAGAAATGTAGTGATCTAATACCTAGTTGGCAAAGTGAAAAATATGGATGTCTGCTGTATCAAAAATCTGGTATGTAAATAAAAATCCAATTATGCCAATAGATAAACTTAAAGCAGAAGTAAAAAAAAGTAATAATAATAAACAACAAAAATGTAAATGCACAATTCAATATACGTCTCTGTGTTACACCACAGTAAGACCACATTCAAAACCAAAACAAATGATGAAATTATTGCAAACACTAAATTATTAGTAGATAAGTCCATACAAAGTGACGTGCTTAAAAAAGAAAAAAGAAAAAAAAATAGTGTGATATTGTTTAAAAAGGCTTTATTTAATAAAAAGTTTAGGAGATATACTCACATGATAAAACAAGAGCCGGCGCTGTATAAACAACAATCGCCGCTCAGACCGGAAGTGACGCCATACTAAAATAGAAGTTCTGAGTAAAATTATAAGATTTACTAACCTAACAGTAGAAGATGCCATAGCTTTGGAGACAGGATACCAGGGAAAAAAATGAGTGGTTAGAATGGTTGAGGTACACGGTTAAAACTTTAAAACTTAAAAAAAAAAAGAAAACTGTTTAGTTTGTGCCAGAGCAAGACTACATTTAGCAACTATTCCTTTTCCTCTAGATCACAATACAGATCCAGAAGGTTTAAAATGTATGTTGTGATTGTATAATAAGAGCTATAAACCTGAAACAAATTCCACCTGTCACATGTTGAGTTTGTTGTTTCCCCCAGTACAGAGACCTCAGATACCTCCAGCGGTTACTACTTATCCGGGCAACTTTGCTTGTTTTGCACTTCTAGGGAACTGTACCGGGGTGGATCCTGGGTCGCTACCCGATGACTATTGCAGGGAGAGGATTAACATGGGCAATGGTGACTGGGTTGAACATGACATTCAGAGAGCTGATGTCTGGTGGATGTGTGGGGATACGAAACTGTGAGCTAGGATACTGGCCAATGCCCGAGGGGATTGCGCTATGGTCCAGCTGGCTATGCCCCTGAGGATCCTGTCAGAACACCCGTGGACTAAGAGTCGCCAACGGTATTGGAGGGACCTCTCCCATAGGGTCATTTGACTCTCGGATCTACATAGATGAGATTGGGGTTCCTCGCGGAGTGCTGGATGAGTTTAGGGCCAGGAATCAGGTGACAGCTGGGTTTGAGTCTCTTCTCTGGTGGGTGACTATAGATAAAAATGTTGACTGGATTATATGTATGTATATATAAATATACACACACACACACATGTACACTATAACCAACAACGATTTGTAAACTATACTAGGGAAGCTGTGAAGGGCCTAACAGAACAGTTGGCCACCACATCTCTAATGGCATGGCAGAACCGAATGGCCTTAGATATGGTCCTAGTTGAAAGAGGAGGGGTATACAAAATGTTTGGTAGCATGTGTTGCACCTTTATCCCTAATAATACAGCTCCTGGAGGGACCGTGACCAGAGCCTTGGAAGGACTGACTGCTCTATCGAATGAATTAGCGGAAAACTCATGTATTAATGATCCATTAACAAACTGGCTTGAAGGATGGTTCGGTAAGTGGAGTGGACTTATCACATCATGTTTGATCTCAATTGCTGTGGCTTTGGCCATTTTGGTCACTTGCGGATGCTGCTGCATTCCCTGTATTTGAGGACTTTCACAAAAACTGACTGAAACCGCAGTCTAAAGAACGATGTATCAAGCCCTTCCTACCTCTGAGGAGACCTTTGTGGATATTGAAGCTCAACTTAATGACATACAGACCGAAAGTGTATAACACTGGGACTATCATCGAAATGTGTTGAGATAAAATAGTCACACAAGAGGAGGGAATGTTAGAAAAGTTTTAAATGTTTATTGTGTGACTATTGGAAAAACTATTAGAAAAACAATAACCCTGAGACTTTTCTTAAGATGACTTCTGAGCACATTGTTGTATTAACTTGCTGTATCGTTTGCTTTAACTAACTCCATAGTAAGTTGTAGAATGATTAGGCTTAACCATATATGGTAGAACAAGAATGTACAGGAAACACTATTTGGCAAATAAAGTACCATTTTGTACCAGGCACGCTATGTGTGTTTCCTTAGCCAATAGAAGCGTTATCTCTATATTATTGTAGGTATTAGGAGGGGGGATGTTCATCTCTTTGTATGATTCTTACTGCATCTTTTGACTTGTAAGCATCATCCATTTGTGTGACACATCTGAAATAAATTGTCTGCTTTTCAATACACCTGGAGTTCGACTGATCACAAGAGGAGAGTAATCGTAACATTGATTTTTTTATTACCCAAGATATGTGGCTGGATGCTTTTTGGCTTAAATTTATGACTAAAATTAAGTTTATTGTATTTTTTATAGCAAATAATCATTATAAAATATCATTATTTTCAAACTTTTTGGTATTTTTTTGTTTATATTGCAAAAAATAAAAACCGCAGAGGTGATCAAATACCACCAAAAGAAAGCTCTATTTGTGAAAAAAAAGGACACACATTTCGTTTGGGTACAGCATTGCATGACCGCGCAATTACCAGTTAAAGCAGCGCAGTGCCAAATTGTAAAAAGTGCTCTGGTCAGGAAGAGGGTAAATCCTTCTGGTGCTGAAGTGGTTAATAAAACATCAGGGATCCATCAGACCCCTGATGTCTCACCTGCCGTCTATTTAAGCTAATAGAGTGCAGATCACACTTCATTAGCTTCTTATCAAGTCATAGTGGCCAGTGAAACTGACAGCAGGACCTGAAAGTGATGTTTTACACAACACTTTCATATTCTTTGTAGGAAGGAGAGGTCAGCAAACGGACATTAACTGGTCTTCTTCCCTTTTTTTTTTTTATAGAGTTTGTTTAGTTGAGTAATTGTGGAGACACCTCCCCTTATACTGAAATTAGAGTTTTGTTGCCGCCTAATTATTATTATTGGCAATTCTCAGGTCCAAATGAAGCTTTCTATTTAGGTCTCCCTCTTGTTTACCCAGCAGCACCCGCCATGCTGGTTCTGGGCTCCAGGCAGACCCGGGACTAGCATGGCAGGTGCTGCTGGGTAAACAAGAGGGAGACCTGAATAGAAAAACATTGTTGTACACACGTGGGGGGAGAGGTCAATGTGCTGAGGGCACTTGGAAGCTTTATAATGGCTGTACAGCTGCTGTAGCATGACATACACTATATTGTTAAAAGTATTGTGACACCTGCCTTTACACACCTATGAACTTTAATGGTATCCCAGTCTTAGCCCGTAGGGTTCAATATTAAGTTGGCCCACCCTTTGCAGCTATAACAGCTTCAACTCTTCTGGGAAGGCTGTCCACAAGGTTTAGGAGTGTGTCTATGGGAATGTTTGACCATTCTTTCAGAAGTGCATTTGTGAGGTCAGGCACTGATGTTGGACAAGAATGCCTGACTCGTAGTCTCCACTCTAATTCATCCCAAAGGTGTTCTATCGGGTTGAGGTCAGGACTGTGCAGGCCAGTCAAGTTCCTCCACCCCAAACTCGCTCATCCATGTCTTTATGGACCTTGCTTTGTGCACTGGTCCAAATCATTTGGTGGAGGGGGGATTATGGTGTGGGGTTGTTTTTCAGGTGTTGGGCTTGGTCCCTTAGTTATAGTGAAGGGAACTCTTAAGGCGTTAGAATATCAAGACATTTTGGACAATTTCATGCTCCCAACTTTGTGGGAACAGTTTGAGGATGGACCCTTCCTGTTCCAACATGGCTGCACACCAGTGCACAAAGCAAGGTCCATAAAGACATGGATGAGCGAGTTTGGGGTGGAGGAACGTGACTGGCCTGCACAGAGTCTTGACCTCAACTCGATAGAACACCTTTGGGATGAACTGCGAGCCAGGCTTTCTCGTCCAACCTCAGTGCCTGACTTCACAAGTGCGCATTTTGGAAGAATGGTCAAACATTCCCATAGACACACTCCTAAACCCCTTGTAGACAGCCTTCCCAGAATAGTTGAAGCAAAGAGTGGACCAACTCAATATTAAACCCCATGGACTTAGACTGGGATGCTAATAAAGTTATTGTGTGTGTAAAGGCAGGTGTCCCAATACTTTTGACAATATAGTGTACATCAGTGGCAGCAGAAAGATTAAACCATTTGAATCAAAGCTGACTTTTCTAGTTCCTCTTGTCAGTGTTAAATGGTTTGTTACAATTGTGTAAGTGAAACTTTTACTGGACAACTTGGCCTGTTACAGGAAGTGGAAAAATCATGGATCTAGTGGCAAGGTCAACATAGTAGGGGCTCAGAAAAACAAAAAATAATTCCATTTTAAAAAAGACTTTCATTAATTTTTTTAGTGACAGATGAAGAGCAAGCATGCAGATTAGGGGCTCTTAATGTACTCTTGCTAACCCAAACTGCATGTTAATCCTTTACTTTTGATGACCTAAAGACGGTGGTCTCCAAGACAAAAAGTTTCTCTGATACAGACAACAAAAAAATACATTTTTAGTAGTCTGCAAATGCTGTCCGTTTTCAAATATTTATTTATTTTTTTAAATCTGCTTCTACAACAGGGAGACTCCCATAACTATTGGTTTTCTAACCACTTGCTGATTCAGCCTTTTTCTGACATTTTTTGCTTACAAGATAAAATAAAAATTTTTTGCTTGAAAATTACTTAGAACCCCCAAACATTATATATATTTTTTTAGCAGAGACCCTAGAGAATAAAATGGCGGTCATTGCAATATTTTATGTCACACTTTATTTGTGCAGCGGTCTTTCAAATGCAATGTTTGTGGAACAAATACACGTTAACTACTTGCCGACCGCTGCACCCCAAAATACGTCGGCACAATAGCAGCAGTGGGCAAATGGGCGTACCTGTACGTGCCCTTTATTTGGTGGGGCCAGCAGGTGCATCGCCCACCACGTACAGCATGACCGTGCCTGCGGGACCCGCGGACTCAATGTCCGCTGGTGTCCCAGCGATCACGTCATGGAGCCGCGGAACGGGGAGGTGCCTATGTACACAAGGCATTTCCCTGTTCTGCCTAGTGACATGAAAGAGATTATTGCTCCCTGTCATCGGGAGCAGTTATCGCTGTCATGTCAGTGGTAGCCCACCCCCCACAGGTAAAATCACTTCCTAGGACACACTTAACCCCTCGATCGCCCACTAGTTTTTAACCCCTTCCCTGCCAGTGTCATTTACACAGTAATCAGTGCATTTTTATAGCACTGATCACTGTATAAATGACAATGGTCCCAAAATAGTGTCAAAAGTGTCCGATGTGTCTGCCATAATGTCTTAGTCACGATAAAAATCGCAGATCGACGCCATTACTAATAAAAAAAATTAATAATAAAAATGCCATAAAACTATCCCCTATTTTGCAGACAACATAACTTTTGTGCAAACCAATCAATATACACTTATTGAGATTTTTTTTACCAAAAAATATGTAGAAATATGTAGTTTTTTTTATATATTTTTAGGGGATATTTATTATAGCAAAAAGTAAAAAATATTGCTTTTTTTTCAAAATTGTCGCTCTCTTTTTGTTTATAGTGCAAAAAATAAAAAAACGCAGAGGTGATCAAATACCACCAAAAGAAAGCTCTATTTGTGGGAAAAAAAGGACATGTGGGTGTAACGTCGCGCGACCGTGCAATTGTCAGTTAGAGTGACGCAGTGCCGAATCGCAAAAAGTGCTCTGGTCAGGAAGGGGGTAAAATCTTCCGGAGCTGAAGCGGTTAATGTACACAATAGTTACCTCAATTACCTCAACACGTCATGCTTTAAAATTGTGCACGTTCGTGGAATGGTGACAAACTACGATACTTAAAAATCTCCACAGGAGATGCTTTAAAAATTTTAGAGGTGTTTAGAATTACAGAGGAGGTCTTGCATTAGAATTATTGCTTTTGCTTTAACAATTGCGACAATACCTCACATGTGCGGTTTGAACGCCGTTTACATATGCGGGTGTGACTTGGGTATGCGTTCGCTTCTGCGAGCGAGCACGGAGGGATGGGGCACTTTCAAATTTTTTGTTTGTCTTCTTTATTTTACATTTTGATTTTTACACTGTCCCTTAAATTTTTTTGATCACTTTTATTCCTATTACAAGGAATGTAAACATCCCTTGTAATAGTAATAAGCATGGCAGGTCCTCTTTATTGAGAGATCTGGAGTCAAAAAAGACCCCAAATCTCTCCTTTACTTTTAAAAGCAAAAGAAAAAAAATGACATTTTGACTTTAGGGTAAAAAAAAAAACCTTTGTTTATGCCCAGGAACTGGAAGTGATGTCAGAAGTTGCTTCGGTCCTCCAAGGGCATAGAGCCGAGTGGGGGCCATCTTGTCCTCACTTGACTTTTTGCCCAGCAAACGACCACATCGGATCATTTCTGGGCTTAACCAATGGCTCCGGGAAGCCGCTGGAGGGGGATGGAACCTCTTCCTCCGCCTATAAAAGGGATCTTGTGGCGAATCAGCTGCAGGGATCACTTTTAGCAGAAGCCGGGCGCCTAACAATAATAAAATGCTGGGGTTATAGCATCTAGCTGCAGCCATAACCCTGGTATTTAATGTCAAAAAGGCATATAGGTGGTCGGCAAGTGGCTAGAAGAGAAGGAAAAGTGACCCCACCCCAGCAAACCCTTCTGACTCGAATCTAAAAATATGTTTTAGGGGGGCTTGGCTAGCGCGTGAGGCCGATGGACCTTCAGACCCAGAGCTCCTCAGTGTGTCTAGGAAAAACGGCTCCAAGCAACAGATCAAGGCAGATTATTCTCCCCAAAACAGCGCTGCCTACCTCCCAGGACAGACACGATCATGTCCCGCAGGAGGAAAGATCAATACCGGCTGAAGAAATTGATGGCCATTGTCTGTGTTCTGCCTCGTGATGCAGAGAAGCGGCAAGATGGCGCCGGCTCCTCTGTATCATGAGGCAGCACACAGACAATGGCCCGCTTCAGCGGCTCTTCCTCCCAAAGATCACAATAGTCATCATCCTCTCCTGAAGCCTCTACTCTTCTGAACAAGAGCCCGGCCAAATCTAAACCAAGATTGGAGGACAACATGACACCTCAGGGTGAGTTCTCTGCTAACTATGACTCTCTGAATATTACTAGGGAGCTCCCTGATTCTATCTTTTCATTCCCGACCAACAACCAGCCAATTTTGGACACAACAATGAAAGACATGTTAGTGTCCCTTCATAGTTCCATGCACATTGACATTATGCATCTGATTAAACACTTTACAGAAGAAATACACTCCCTTGGCTCTAGAGTAAATCACGTGGAGATTAAGATGGATGAATTTGCGCATACTATTAATGACCTCATTGATGCAAATGACCAGCATTCTACACCTTCATTCCTCTCAGTACAGGTTTCTAAGAGGACTGAAGGTATAGTGGGGTTGGAGATCCCAGCTGATGAGGAGAAGCAAGGAGAGGTCCACCTTATTCTTTGGTGTGGGTCTTCTATGTAGTGTTGCCAACGGGCTGCATGGGAGCTCGACATATGTCTGATTAAGCATGTGGTGCCCAAGCGCTTGCTGTCCAGTCTACGCTTGATACGCTTCAAACATATGTTGCAAATAGCAATGGTGCGATCTGCTGCACACGTCTCAAAAAAGGCCCACACTGAAGAACTTTTGGAATAACGTGCGGAGTCACCAGCGCCCTGCACTTGCGTAGCTCTGTGGTGTGATGCAGTCAGTTGGCTGCCCTTAAGCTGGCCCCTGGAGGGCATCCTGCCTCATTGGAGATGTGCCTCCTCCTCCTCCGCCTCCTCCAACTCTCTCCCATCAGGCACGCACATAGAGTCAGTGAGCTCATCAAACTGTTTTCCCCATTTGGATTGTAACATTGGCTCTCTCTTGAGAAACTGTTTTGTCTCCCTCCATCGTTATATTGAGACACAAGTTAGTGAATCTTCTCCTGACCGCTGACATAACACTACATGTAAATGTAGTTGCCATTGAGCTGCTGACACCCCCACTTTTTCCCAAAGTGTTTGAAGCCTAGTACACACTATCAGTGACTGTCCAGAACACTGATCAGGAGATGGATGGCTGCTGGTTTTTCAGCATGATCGTCTGTAAGAAGCTAGCCAGCTTCTGTTGGATCGGCTGCTATACACATGGGCCAGATCTTGGTCATTTTTTTTAACCGGCCAATGTCGCCCAGCATTCAGCCCCCTGTGTGTACTAGGCTTGAGTGTGTACAGCAAACACCTGTTGCTGACATCTTTGTCTTTTGTTTTAATCTCTGAATGAAATAGTAATGATTAGTAATGAATTTCATTTAAATTTGTTAAAATTTGTTTCGTTTATTCGTTTTATAATGAATTCCAACTTTTCAGAAAGATTAGATTTCGAATTGGTCAAAAAACTATCGGCCAATTTGAATTCTGTGTGAAGAAATAGCTGGATTTTAAAGCGGGTGTATACCCGCTGTCATTTTTTTTTTTTTTTTACACCTGCAAGGGAAAAGGCATAATGAGCTAGTATGCACCGCATACTAGCTCATTATGAGATACTTACCTTAGAACGAGGCGCCGGCATCTCACCTGGTCCACGCCGAGGGAGCCGACATCTCCCCTCGGCGTGTCTTCCGGGTATCGCGGCTCCGGCGCTGTGAGTGGCTGGAGCCGCGATGTCGTCACTCCCGCGCATGCGCGCGGGAGACTTCTGCCCGGCATGCCGGGCTGTCAGCCGAGAGTCCCCTGTGCGCATGCGCCGCTGCAGTTAGCGGCTCATTGCGAGGGGAATATCTCCTAAACCTTACAGGTTTAGGAGATATTTTTTTTACCTACAGGTAAGCCTTATTATAGGCTTACCTGTAGGTAAAAGTTACAAATATAGGTATACAACCGCTTTAAGCAGCGGGCCAGGAAGCTGGCCATCCACGTCCTTAACAACCATGAGTCATCATTTGTCAGCGGGCTTCCCCACTGACTGATGAATGTAAAGAAAAGAATGCCGGCAAATGCCGGAAACAGAAGAATGTTAAAAAAATGGAGTTGGGCCCTCCCCCAGCCACCCAGCTACATCACCTGCTGGCACCACCCCCTTCTGATGACCTCAGAAAAGGGCAGTGCCACCAGGTGACGTAGCTGAATGGCCCCACCCCTTGCCTATATGAGAACTGTCAAAGCTTATATTGGGCAGTCGTGGAAGGCCTCCCAGGAGGCGGAGCGTTTTTATTTTTTTTCTATTTTGCGGGTCCAGCAGGCGTCGTGATTGACGATGGATTTTCATCGAAGGACACTATTTTCCTATTTTTTATTTTTTAATAAAGGACTTATCAAAAACTGTTTCTTGTGGTTGTTACTTTTTTACACTTTTTTGGTGAATGGGTAGGGGTATGATGTACTCGATACTCATTCACATACACAAGTGCCACTTCCCATGGGGGCACTGCAAATAGAGGAGGAGCCAGGAGCACCACTGGGGGACCAATATATAGCAGTAGAATTGAGGAATTACCTGGTACAGTGAGAGACGTTGTGCTTGCTGAAGATAATACGTTGGTTGTAGGAGTAAATGATGTATCTGAAGTAAAGGAGGAAACAGTTGCTGTAGAAGATTCTGGAGATTGTTGTACTGTTGATACAGTAACAGATGTCTCTGAGGATGAAGTAGATGTTGGATTTGAAGTAGAAGAGGTAACAATTGGTGTGGATGGTTCTGAATGTTGGGGTCCTGTTGTTGGAGTAATAGATGTTTCTGTGGACAATGGATCTGAAGTAGAGGAGAAAACAATTGTTATAAGATGTTAAAGATAATTGGGCTTCTGATGGTGAAGCATTACTATCTCTAATCAAAGATGTAAACGTTCTATCATAAGTGAAATTTTGGTGTATTGTAGCGACCTGAAATAAAACTAGAAAATGAACACATGAGATGGCTTCATAGTAACTACATAAAAAATCTTTACCAAAAACTGTTTTCCCCTTTTGGGTTGTAACATAGGTAAGTTTACCTTTTGGCTCTCTCTTGAGAAACTGTTTTGTCTCCCTCCCTCGTTATATTGAGACACAAGTGCTACAAGTTAGCGAATCTTCTCCTAACCGTTGACATAACACATCTCAATATACAATTATAAAGAATCCAATTAAAGTAATGTGGTTCACCATTTCTGTATATTTTTTCAAAGGAAATAAATGGAAAAATGTTAGGTGTATGGGGTAAATCCGCGCAATGAATTGGGTATTTTGGTTGTGGATATGGCTGCTGCCTCTACACATACAATACCACCTAAGTGGAAAGTACTAGAAAATGGTAAAAAAGCAGGAGTAGTATGGCGCTGCCCTTATGGAGACAAAAAGATATTTTTCTTCTTGGTAGTAAATGTGTTACCTAGTGACCTTATTTCTAAAGAATTGCTTCTAAAACCTGTATGTGTCAAAAGGTTAAATAAAAACTGTGACTGGTGACGGATTTTTTCTATTAAAAGTGAAAAATGCAACATATGGTGCTCCAATTATTCAGCAAAGGTGCATTGTGCGCTTTAAATTAGGTAATACATTAGGTAGATAGTTGTGGATATGGATACAAAACCACCTAAGTGGAAAGTATAAAAAGGAAAAAAGAAAAAAAGAAAAAAAAAAAAAAAAAAAGAAAACAGGAGTCGTATGGCGCTGCCCTTATGGAGACAAAAGGACTTTTCCTTTAAAATAAACAATAGATCTATCATTCCTAAAGTATAGCTTCTAAGCCTGTGTGCGCCAAATAATTAAATAAAATCTGTGACTGGTGCTGAGTACTTACTATTAAAGGTACAATTGCAACATAGGGTGCTTCAATTATTCAACAAAAGTGCATGGTGCAACATCACTAAAGTGGCCAGTGTTAAACCATAAAAATTCATACAAAATTGTGCAAATTATCCATCATATATAGTGACTGATGTGCTGTGACCAGTATTAGTTGGATAGGAAAAGTTCCGTTTATAAAAAAACAAGTTCTTTTTAAAATGTTTTGAAGTGTTCAATCTCTGAAGGTCAAATATCTGTAGGAAAGCTTCTTATCCAGGTGCTGGTTTCTTTAATTAGTGCCTTGTCTGCATGCTCTGACAATGCTTGCACTCACCGGATTCTCCTTTCCCCTGCATGGGTATGCGCAGTCACATTGTCTGCCACTGTGCAGCAATCAAGGATATCCCCCAAACTTTACTTGCGTATTGTGGTGTAGTAATTACATGTAAAGGAAAGAAGGTATGCCTATCGCGTAAAACCATAAGAAAACTTTTATTAAAGCTTAATAAAATATATGTACTCACATTTCAAATGAAAAAATCAAGCATAGAAAAAGTTGACGAATTCCCTTTGTTAGAGGTGCTGCAAGACGTCCGTAGCCTGCCCTACGTGCGTTTCGTCGTCAGACTTCTACTGGGGCGTTCATCTTGCTGTACCTCCTGGGTTTAAATAGTGTGGCCCGTAATAAGTGCAACTATTATTGGATCAGCGGCCATTTTTGCTAAAGTTTTGAGGACCGAAGCCTAATGGGATTGTGCATTGGGTTGTTAGCGGCCATTTTCTTGGGGATATTATAGACCGAAGCCTAGTAGAACTATCCATAGAGTTCTTATGGTGGCCATTTTCTTGGGGATATTGTGGACCGAAGCCTGGGTGATGCGCATGCGCTTAGCTGTTAATGAGGGAACGTTAAGTTCGAGCTGTCAGCAAAGAACGTCACTGTTGACGCTCGGCCGCATTCTTTCTTCCCCCACTTCTTATTAGAATCTAAGCTGGCTTCCGGGCACTGCTAATCGATTTTTTAGAAAAAATATATGCACATACTGGTCCCACTATTACCCTATGTTCTAATGGTTTAAACATACATGACAAAGATTAACATTTTAAACATTGTAAAAAATTAAAATTAAATAAAAGTACATGTAATATTTTAATTATATATATATATATATATATATATATATATATATATATATATATATAAAACTACATATAACCAGGGAAGGCTATCCTTATACCATTTTTATTTATTTATATATGGATAGTTCTACTAGGCTTCGGTCTATAATATCCCCAAGAAAATGGCCGCTAACAACCCAATGCACAATCCCATTAGGCTTCGGTCCTCAAAACCTTAGCAAAAATGGCCGCCGATCCAATAATAGTTGCACTTATTACGGGCCACACTATTTAAACCCAGGAGGTACAGCAAGATGAACGCCCCAGTAGAAGTCTGACGACGAAACGCGCGTAGGGCGGGCTTCAGACGTCTTGCAGCACCTCTAACAAAGGGAATTTGTTAATTTTTCTATGCTTGATTTTTTCATTTGAAATGTGAGTACATATATTTTATTAAGCTTTAATAAAAGTTTTCTTATGGTTTTACGCGATGGGCATACCTTCTTTCCTTTACATGTAATTACTACACCACAATATGCAAGTAAAGTTTGGGGGATATCCTTGATTGCTGCACAGTGGCAGACACTGTGACCATCCATACCCCTGCAGGGGAAAGGAGAATCCGGTGAGTGCAAGCATTGTTAGAACATGCAGACAAGGCACTAATTAAAGAAACCAGCACCTGGATAAGAAGCTTTCCTACAGATATTTGACCCTCAGAGATTGAACACTTCAAAATATTTTAAAAAGAACTTGTTTTTTCATAAACGGAACTTTTCCTATCAACTAATACTGGTCACAGCACATCAGTCACTATATATGATGGATAATTTGCACAATTTTGTATGAATTTTTATGGTTTAACACTGGCCACTTTAGTGATGTTGCACCATGCACTTTTGTTGAATAATTGAAGCACCCTATGTTGCAATTGTACCTTTAATAGTAAGTACTCAGCACCAGTCACAGATTTTATTTAATTATTTGGCGCACACAGGCTTAGAAGCTATACTTTAGGAATGATAGAGCTATTGTTTATTTTAAAGGAAAAGTCCTTTTGTCTCCATAAGGGCAGCACCATACGACTCCTTTTTTCTTTAATTTTTTTTTTTTCTTTTTTTCTTTTTTCTTTTTTATACTTTCCACTTAGGTGGTTTTGTATCCATGTCCACAACTATCTACCTAATGTATTACCTAATTTAAAGCGCACAATGCACCTTTGCTGAATAATTGGAGCACCATATGTTGCATTTTTCACTTTTAATAGAAAAAATCCGTCACCAGTCACAGTTTTTATTCAACCTTTTGACACATACAGGTTTTAGAAACAATTCTTTAGGAATAAGGTCACTAGGTAACACATTTACTACCAAGAATAAAAATATCTTTTTGTCTCCATAAGGGCAGCGCCATACTACTCCTGCTTTTTTACCATTTTCTAAATGGAAAAATGTGTGGGATTTTAGTTTGGTGGGCTTGACTTATAAAAATCCAACCCCTTCTTCCTGTATTCATAGTATAATGGCCCAACAGTTCTGACCCCCCTTTTTCCCAAAGTGTTTGAAGCCTAGTACACACTATCAGTGACTGACCAGAACACTCTGGTCAGTCATTGGCTGAGAACGCTGATCAGGGGATGGTTGGCTGCTGGTTTTTCAGCATGATCGTCTGTAAGAAGCTAGTCGGCTTCTGTTGGACCGACTGCTATACACATGGGCCAGATCTTGGTCATTTTTTTTAACAATGTCGCCCGGCATTCAAAAACTATCGATCAATTTGAATTCTGTGTGAAGAAATAGCTGGTTGTTAAGCAGTGGGCCGGGAAGCCACCCGCCTGTGTGCTTAACAACCAAGAGTCATTATCTGTCAGCGGGCTTCCCCACTGACAGATGAATGTAAAGAAAAGAATGCTGGAAATTGCCCGGAAACAGAAAAATGTTAAAAAAACGGAGTTGGGCCCTCCCCCCAGCCACCCAGCTACATCACCCAGTGGCACTGCCCTCTTCTGATGTCACGTGACCTCAGAAAAGGGCAGTGCCACCAGTTGACGTTGCTGGATGGCCCCACCCCTTGCCTATAAAATAACTGTCACATACAAATAGAGCTTTCTTTTGGGGGTATTTATTCACAAATCATTTTTTTATTTTTTGCGATATAAGTGAAAAAAAGACCGGAAATTAAAAAAAAAAAAACAATATTTTGTACTTTCTGTTTTGAAAGAAATCCAATAAAACCTAATCTTGTCATAAATTTAAGCCAAAATGTATTCTGCTACATGTCTTTGGTAAAAAAAATGATGTTAGGTGTATAATAATTGGTTTGTGTAATCACGGACATATGAACGCAGATGATTATGTACAGATGTGCGCAGATGATCACGGACATATGTGTGCAGATGATCATTGGGACATATGAATATACTGTTACATATGTGGGGGACAAGTGTTTTTACTGTGTGGGGACAAGTGTGTGGGGACAGTGTTTTGGGGACACTATTTTGGGGACATTGTGTGGGGACATGTGTGGGGACACTGGGTCGGTGATTAGTGTTTAAAAAGCTGTAAAAAACAGCTCATACTCACTGATCACCAACTGGCTTTAGCGATCCGCTCTCCTCTCCTCACTGACAACTTCTGTATGAGGAGAGGAGAGCCTCTATTTACATCACATGACGGCTGTGATTGGACATAGCCGTTGAGTGATCAGGAGGGCCAATCACAGAGCCCTCCTGCCGATCGGAGATGCGGCGTGTCCGGGTAACACAAGCGTATTGGGATCACGCCGCTGCACAGGCAGGCGCGCGCGACCCCCCTGCTTCTGAGGGACGTTCCTGAACGTCCAGGAGGAAGCGCCCACTCGGCAGTATATGTGCAGTGGCTGGGTTTGAGGTGTTTAATAAAGGACGTGTCAAAAACTATTTCTTTTGGTTATTACTTTTTGACACTTTTTTACTAAGTACCTGAAATAAATAAATAATAAATACTTTTTTGGTGAATGTGTAGGGGTATGATATACTCAATACTAATTCACATAGGGGGGCCAGGATCTGGGGGCCACCTTGTTAAAGGGGGCATCCAGATTTTGATAAGCCCCCCACCCCCAGACCCCGACAACCACAGCCCAGGTTTGTCTGGAAGAGGCCCTTGGCCCCAACAACAGGGGGACAAGATGCTTTGGGGTGTTGAGGGCATGTGGTTTGGTATGGTTTGGGGGGGGGGCGCTCGCTCATCCCCCCCTTTCTTGACCTGCGGGGCTGCATGCTCGGATAAGGGTCTGGTATGGATTTTGGAGGGGGACCCTACAAGTTTTTTCTTTTTTATAATTTGGCATAGGGTTCCTCTTAAAATCCATAACAGACCCGAAGGGCCTGGTATTGAGTTTGGGGGGGGGGGGTACTCCTTGTCCTTTTTTTCTTTATTTTTTTTAAAAATCCACGTGCTGACAATTATAACCATTGGTTAATTAAAATGTGATTTTTTTTTCTTCAGAAATTTGATTTTTGCTGCAGCATGTGCTATACGTGCTACAGATGAACCATATTGCAGACAGACTAAGGTAACCCCCCAGGCACTATTTTTAAAGAATTTTTATTTTTCCACTTAAAAAGGGGTTCCTCATGCTGCCCGCCAACAAGGAAAAAGAAAAGAAAAATCGCTCTTGCCAACACGGAGGCGCTATGCCTACTGCAGGCTTCTCCGTTTGACATTTCTTTTATAAGGTAGGGCGGGGCCACCTGTCTACATCACCTGATGGCAATGCCCGTTCTGACGTCACAGACCCAGCATGCACCGGTCCGTAATGGTGGAGCCTACAGTACGCATAGCGCCTCCATGTGGGCGAGAGCAATTTTTTTTCATGTCGGGTTTTTTTAATTGTAGAATCATACCTACCTAGGTGGATGCAGCATCGATCCGATGCTGCATCTGTCCCCTGGCCCCTCTAACACTGAAAACCGAGAGATCGAATACTGTTAGATTGTGGCAGGATTACTTTAAAGTCGTTCTAAAGTCTAAACATTTTTTATTTTAATACATTCCATGCATTAAGGTAAAAAATGTTTAGGTTTTTGGTTTTGGTCATCATTGGTTTTGGCTCCTCATACCCCCTTTTACTTACCTAAATCCTCATTCGATCCATCACTGTGCATGTTTGCAGCTCTTCCCTCCCCTCATTTCCATGTCTCACTGGCCTTGCTGTGGCACCAGGGGCCATTGGCTCCTGCTGCTGTCAATCAAAGCCAGTGATAATGGAGAAGGGGTCCCGTTGTCGGTGTCAATGCACGCAGCAGTGGGGCTCGGGAGTGAGCATACACAAGTGCCACTTCCCATGGGGGCACTGCAAATAGAGGAGGAGCCAGGAGCACCACTGGGGGACCAATGTATAGCAGTAGAATTGAGGAATTACCTGGTACATTGGGAGGCGTTGTGCTTGCTGAAGATAATACGTCGGTTGTAGGAATAAATGATGTATCTGAAGTAGAGGAGGAAACAGTTGCTGTAGAAGATTCTGGAGATTGTTGTACTGTTAATACAGTAGCAGATGTCTCTGAGGATGAAGTAGACGTTGGATTTGAAGTAGAAGAGGTAACAATTGGTGTGGATGGTTCTGAAGGTTGGGGTCCTGTTGTTGGAGTAATAGATGTTTCTGTGGACAATGGATCTGAAACAAAGGAGAAAACAATTGTTATAGAAGATGTTAAAGTTAATTGGGCTTCTGATAGTGAAGCATTACTATCTCTAATCAAGGATGTAAACGTTCTATCATAAGTGAAATTTTGGTGTATTGTAGCGACCTGAAAAAAAACTAGAAAGTGAACATTTGAGATGCCTTCATAGTAACTACATAAAAAATCTTTACCAAAAACAGTTTTCCCCAGTTGGGTTGTATCATAGGTAAGTTTACCTTTTGGCTCTCGCTTGAGAAACTGTTTTGTCTCCCTCCCTCGTTATATTTAAAGACAAGTATTACAAGTTAGCAAATCTTCTCCTGACCGCCCAACAGTTCTTTTTAATGCTAACATTTTCTGTGTATGTAAATGTAGTTGCCATTGAACTGCTGACCCGCCCCCCCCCCCCCCTTCCCAAATGTTTGAAGCCTAGAACACTCTGGTCAGTCATTGGGTCATTAGCTGAGAACGCTGATCAGGAGACAACGGTTGGCTGCTGTTCTTTTTTTTTTTCTTTTTTATTACCACTTCAGCAAACACTATCGCAAGACTTATTCAACTTTACGTTCATTTGTTGTTTCTCTCGATTTCATATCATTGTGGTATTTTCTCAGCAACTTTTAAAAAAAATTTTTTTTATTATCTGCATTTTTCAAAATTTGATCTTAAAAAACGTATTCATTAACTTTACTTTTTATATCTTTCTTTCTGTTCTTTCTCAGTCTCAGTAGCAATTATTCTTTATCGTATGAAGAAAGGATGAAAAGTTATAAATGTTTGTATATTAGGATAACAATGTGTGAAGACTCGCAAGGAGTGTTTGAACCATGAATAGTGACAACACTGCACGTATCATTGGTTGATAGTATAGACACTATAAACTAAACAAAGGCAGTAACATTGAACTATATAGGCATAAAAGGATATTGTCCCATGAGGTGTGGTTTATCACTTGATTTGAGATGAGAGATGGACTGGGGGTTGTAGGGGATAGTTACTGAGAAGTTCCTACAAGTTAGAGTGTTGTGCTTCTTTGATCAATGATCCAAGGTGCCCAGTTTTTGTAAAAGGAAGGTGTAGTCAAATTGGCTTTGGCGAAGGAGAATTCCAGTTTAAAGTGATTGTTCAGTAGATTGATAAGGTCTGAGATTGTGGGTGGATGTGGCGATTTCCATTTTTTTGCGATTGCAAGGCGTGCGGCTATTAGTATATGAGAGGACAATAATTTGATGTGACCCGGCCATGTGGGAACTGAGAGTCCTAGGAGAAGATCCAGTGGTTGTAGTGGGAAGGGGATATTGCAAATATTAGAAATGAATATGGATACTGCTTTCCAATATCCCTTGATGTTGGGGCAGTCCCACCAGATGTGGCGTAAAGTTCCCACTTCATTGCATCCTCTCCAACATTGAGGTGAGGTCTTGGAGTAAATAGCAGCCAATCTTGCCGGGGTAAAATACCACTTGTGGAATAGCTTTTGAATTGATTCCCAATGGGAAGTACAATGTGACATGCAAAGCGGCAGACTCACAGCTCGGTGCCATAGGTTGGGCGCGGATGGAGTATCTGTGAGTGAGGACCAAAAGATTATTTAGGAGGACGGTTGATCCGTAGTAGGTGTAGTTAATAGATTGTATGCCAAGGAGATTCCTTTGACTGAAGAGATAGGGGTCTCGTAGAATTTTAGGCGAGAAACTGGTAGGAAGTCTTTATTCTGTATATTGATTTTAGAAAGTATTGATCTTATTCTAAGGTACAAGAAGAAGGTCTTAGGGGAGATGCCATAGTGTTGTTACAAGTGTGAGAATGGGTGCATCCCAGACGTAGAGAATAGCATCCCAAGGTTGATGATTCCTTTAAGTGTCCAGGCTGTAAGAGACAGGTCCGGTGATAGTAGTTACATAGTAGGTGAGGTTGAAAAAAGACACAAGTCCATCAAGTCCAACCTATGTGTGTGATTATGTGTCAGTATTGCATTGTATATCCCTGTATATTGTGGTAATTCAGGTACTTATCTAATACTTTCTTGAAGCTATCAATGCTCCCCGCTGAGACCACCGCCTGTGGAAGGGAATTCCACATCCTTGCCGCTCTTACAGTAAAGAACCCTCTACGTAGTTTAAGGTTAAAGATCTTTTCTTCTAATTTTAATGAGTGGCCACGAGTCTTGTTAAACTCTCTTCTGCAAAAAAGTTTTATCCCTATTGTGGGGTCACCAGTCCGGTATTTGTAAATTGAAATCATATCCCCTCTCAAGTGTCTCTTCTCCAGAGAGAATAAGTTCAGTGCTCGCAACCTTTCCTCATAACTAAGATCCTCCAGACCCTTTATTAGCTTTGTTGCCCTTCTTTGTACTCGCTCCATTTCCAGTACATCCTTCCTGAGGGCTGGTGCCCAGAACTGGACCGCATACTCTAGGTGCGGCCGGACCAGAGTCTTGTAGAGTGGGAGAATTATCGTTTTATCTTTGGAGTTTGGGGGGGGGGGGGCGCTCGCTCATCCCCCCCTTTCTTGACCTGCGGGGCTGCATGCTCGGATAAGGGTCTGGTATGGATTTTGGAGGGGGACCCTACAAGTTTTTTCTTTTTTATAATTTGGCATAGGGTTCCTCTTAAAATCCATAACAGACCCGAAGGGCCTGGTATTGAGTTTGGGGGGGGGGGGGTACTCCTTGTCCTTTTTTTCTTTATTTTTTTTAAAAATCCACGTGCTGACAATTATAACCATTGGTTAATTAAAATGTGATTTTTTTTTCTTCAGAAATGTGATTTTTTGCTGCAGCATGTGCTATACGTGCTACAGATGAACCATATTGCAGACAGACTAAGGTAACCCCCCAGGCACTATTTTTAAAGAATTTTTATTTTTCCACTTAAAAAGGGGTTCCTCATGCTGCCCGCCAACAAGCAAAAAGAAAAGAAAAATCGCTCTTGCCAACACGGAGGCGCTATGCCTACTGCAGGCTTCTCCGTTTGACATTTCTTTTATAAGGTAGGGCGGGGCCACCTGTCTACATCACCTGATGGCAATGCCCGTTCTGACGTCACAGACCCAGCATGCACCGGTCCGTAACGGTTGAGCCTACAGTAGGCATAGCGCCTCCATGTGGGCGAGAGCAATTTTTTTTCATGTCGGGTTTTTTTAATTGTAGAATCATACCTACCTAGGTGGATGCAGCATCGATCCGATGCTGCATCTGTCCCCTGGCACCTCTAACACTGAAAACCGAGAGATCGAATACTGTTAGATTGTGGCAGGATTACTTTAAAGTCGTTCTAAAGTCTAAACATTTTTTATTTTAATACATTCCATGCATTAAGGTAAAAAATGTTTAGGTTTTTGGTTTTGGTCATCATTGGTTTTGGCTCCTCATTCCCCCTTTTACTTACCTAAATCCTCATTCAATCCATCGCTGTGCATGTTTGCAGCTCTTCAATCCCCTCATTTCCATGTCTCACTGGCCTTGCTGTGGCACCAGGGGCCATTGGCTCCTGCTGCTGTCAATCAAAGCCAGTGATAATGGAGAAGGGGTCCCGCTGTCGGTGTCAATGCACGCAGCAGTGGGGCTCGGGAGTGAGCATACACAAGTGCCACTTCCCATGGGGGCACTGCAAATAGAGGAGGAGCCAGGAGCACCACTGGGGGACCAATATATAGCAGTAGAATTGAGGAATTACCTGGTACATTGGGAGGCGTTGTGCTTGCTGAAGATAATACGTCGGTTGTAGGAATAAATGATGTGTCTGAAGTAGAGGAGGAAACAGTTGCTGTAGAAGATTCTGGAGATTGTTGTACTGTTAATACAGTAGCAGATGTCTCTGAGGATGAAGTAGACGTTGGATTTGAAGTAGAAGAGGTAACAATTGGTGTGGATGGTTCTGAAGGTTGGGGTCCTGTTGTTGGAGTAATAGATGTTTCTGTGGACAATGGATCTGAAACAAAGGAGAAAACAATTGTTATAGAAGATGTTAAAGTTAATTGGGCTTCTGATAGTGAAGCATTACTATCTCTAATCAAGGATGTAAACGTTCTATCATAAGTGAAATTTTGGTGTATTGTAGCGACCTGAAAAAAAACTAGAAAGTGAACATTTGAGATGCCTTCACAGTAACTACATAAAAAATCTTTACCAAAAACAGTTTTCCCCAGTTGGGTTGTATCATAGGTAAGTTTACCTTTTGGCTCTCGCTTGAGAAACTGTTTTGTCTCCCTCCCTCGTTATATTTAAAGACAAGTATTACAAGTTAGCAAATCTTCTCCTGACCGCCCAACAGTTCTTTTTAATGCTAACAGTTTCTGTGTATGTAAATGTAGTTGCCATTGAACTGCTGACCCGCCCCCCCCCCCCCCCTTCCCAAAGTGTTTGAAGCCTGGAACACTCTGGTCAGTCATTGGGTCATTAGCTCAGAACGCTGATCAGGAGACAACGGTTGGCTGCTGTTCTTTTTTTTTTTTCTTTTTTATTACCACTTCAGCAAACACTATTGCAAGACTTATTCAACTTTACGTTCATTTGTTGTCTCTCTCGATTTCATATCATTGTGGTATTTTCTCAGCAACTTTTTTTAAAAATTTTTTTTATTATCTGCATTTTTCAAAATTTGATCTTAAAAAACTTATTCATTAACTTTACTTTTTAGATCTTTCATTCTGTTCTTTCCCTACCCTTGTTCATTCCCCCTTCCCCCCTACTGCTCTTCATCCCACCCCCATTCCTCATCTCATTTGGTCTCGATCAGAGGTTTTAAACATTTTCCATTTTCCCCAAATACTGTTATATCTTTCTAGTTGCTCTTTTTCGCTGCTACATAGGAATTCCATTCTGCTATAGTATACTAATCGCTTGAACCATTCCCTTATATCTGTTTTTTCTGTGCTTAACCACTTCTTTGGGATTAGTCCTTTTGCAGCGTTCAACAATATTGGAGTTAATGTTTTTCCATATTGTTTATTTGAAACTTTTGATTCATGAAATAAACACGTCTACAGGCTGTTTGTTGTCTTTTTTCCAGTTATTTCTTCTATATATTCCAGGATTTCCTGCCAATATTCTTTAATTTTTGGGCATTCCCACCAAATATGTGTCATTTTGGCCCTCTGTCCACATCCCCTCCAACACTGTGGGGATTTGTCCGGTTGATATTTATGGATTTTATCAGGCGTCAGATACCATCTAACCAATAGCTTATAATTCATTTCTATTGTGTTTATATCTATTTCGTAATTATGTACTGCTCCTATCATTCTCTGAACTTGCTGATCCTCTAGTTTTGTACCTATTTATTTTTCCCATTTCTCTATGTAGGGAGGTGTCTCTTGTTCTTCCTAATCTGTCAATATTCCTTATACTTTGGATATACCATGTTTTAGTGGAGTTTGTACACCACAGAGCTTTTCCAATGGGTTTAAGTTCTTTCCATGTCTAATTTGTTGTGGTAGTGTATTTACCAAGTGTTTTAATTGAAGATATTCCCAATCACTTATCTTCCACCCATTTATTTCCTTTAATTTCAGTAGTGTTTTTATCTTCCCATGCATAGTGTTATTCCTTACTTGTGCGTTCCCCATTCTAGCACCTAAAAGTGTCCCCTTCCCTGGGAAAAAAAAATTGTTCCAGTAAGTGCAATTAATGGTGAATTGTATACCCAATTTTGTTGTCGATATAATGTATCCCATATTTTAAATACATTTATAGTCAATTTGTGTGTCTCCAAGCCTAGTGTTTTATATTTACGTGGTACCCAAATATTTTTGTGCAGTATAGTTCTACTTAATATATTTTCAATCCTAGTCCACTTTTTTTGCTTTTTTAATTTACCCATTCTACCATTCGTGAAATGATTACTGACTTATAGTATCTACCTATATCTGGTGCTGTTAGGCCACCTTGTTTTTTTTTCCTAGCGATTAGTGCAAATTTTACTCTTGGTTTTTTATTTTGCCAAATGTATTTTTTTTTTTAACAATATTTTTATTGAGATTTTCACATCTTAACCAATAAAATCAATGACATTTCTTATTATTCATAAAGAAGAAAAGCTTACAGTTAGAGATCAACAGAGTTACTTTAACATGACAGAAGTTATACTGGAACTTGAATGCCCTGTACACATGGTCGGACATTGATCGGACATTCCGACAACAAAATCCATGGATTTTTTCCGACGGATGTTGGCTCAAACTTGTCTTGCATACACACGGTCACACAAAGTTGTCGGAAAATCCGATCGTACTGAATGCGGTGACGTAAAACACGTACGTCGGGACTATAAACGGGGCAATAGCCAATAGCTTTCATCTCTTAATTTATTCTGAACATGCGTGGCACTTTGTGCGTCGGATTTGTGTACACACGATCGGAATTTCCGTCAACGGATTTTGTTGTCGGAAAATTTTATAGCCTGCTCTCAAACTTTGTGTGTCAGAAATTCCGATGGAAAATGTGTAATGGAGCCCACACACGATCTGAATTTCCGACAACAAGGTCCTATCACACATTTTCCGTCGGAAAATCCGACCATGTGTACAGGGCAGAACAGTGAATTTAGTGTTAGTACCGTATGTGTGGTGGCGACACTGTCTATGCACCCCGACACCCCAATGTGGGAGCTAACTGTGTCATGAGATTGCAGGCAATGCAGCCAGCCACAGTCTCAGTAGCAATTACTCTTTATCGTATGAAGAAAGGATGAAAAGTTATAAATGTTTGTATATTAGGATAACAATGTGTGAAGACTCACAAGGAGTGTTTGAGCCATGAATAGTGACAACACTGCATGTATCATTGGTTGATAGTATAGACACTATAAACTAAACAAAGGCAGTAACATTAAACTATATAGGCATAAAAGGATATTGTCCCATGAGGTGTGGTTTATCACTTGATTTGAGATGAGAGATGGACTGGGGGTTGTAGGGGATAGTTACTGAGAAGTTCCTACAAGTAAGAGTGTTGTGCTTCTTTGATCAATGATCCAAGGTGCCCAGTTTTTGTAAAAGGAAGGTGTAGTCAAATTGGCTTTGGCGAAGGAGAATTCCAGTTTAAAGTGATTGTTCAGTAGATTGATAAGGTCTGAGATTGTGGGTGGATGTGGCGTTTTCCATTTTTTTGTGATTGCAAGACATGCGGCTATTAGTAAATGAGAGGCCAATAATTTGATGTGACCCGGCCATGTGGGAACTGAGAGTCCTAGGAGAAGATCCAGTGGTTGTAGTGGGAAGGGGATATTGCAAATATTAGAAATGAATATGGATACTGCTTTCCAATATCCCTTGATGATGGGGCAGTCCCACCAGATGTGGCGTAAAGTTCCCACTTCATTGCATCCTCTTCAACATTGAGGTGAGGTCTTGGAGTAAATAGCAGCCAATCTTGCCGGGGTAAAAAACCACTTGTGGAATAGCTTTTGAATTGATTCCCAATGGGAAGTACAATGTGACATGCAAAGGGGCAGACTCACAGCTCGGTGCCATAGGTTGGGCGCGGGTGGAGTATCTGTGAGTGAGGACCAAAAGATGATTGAGGAGGACGGTTGATCCGTAGTAGGTGTAGTTAATAGATTGTATGCCAAGGAGATTCCTTTGACTGAAGAGATAGGGGTCTCGTAGAATTTTAGGCGAGAAACTGGTAGGAAGTCTTTATTCTGTATATTGATTTTAGAAAGTATTGATCTTATTCTAAGGTACAAGAAGAAGGTCTTAGGGGAGATGCCATAGTGTTGTTACAAGTGTGAGAATGGGTGCATCCCAGACGTAGAGAATAGCATCCCAAGGTTGATGATTCCTTTAAGTGTCCAGGCTGTAAGAGACAGGTCCGGTGATAGTAGTTACATAGTAGGTGAGGTTGAAAAAAGACACAAGTCCATAAAGTCCAACCTATGTGTGTGATTATGTGTCAGTATTGCATTGTATATCCCTGTATGTTGTGGTCATTCAGGTACTTATCTAATACTTTCTTGAAGCTATCAATGCTCCCCGCTGAGACCACCGCCTGTGGAAGGGAATTCCACATCCTTGCCGCTCTTACAGTAAAGAACCCTCTACGTAGTTTAAGGTTAAACCTCTTTTCTTCTAATTTTAATGAATGGCCACGAGTCTTGTTAAACTCTCTTCTGCGAATAAGTTTTATCCCTATTGTGGGGTCACCAGTCCGGTATTTGTAAAATTGAAATCATATCCCCTCTCAAGCGTCTCTTCTCCAGAGAGAATAAGTTCAGTGCTCGCAACCTTTCCTCATAACAAAGATCCTCCAGACCCTTTATTAGCTTTGTTGCCCTTCTTTGTACTCGCTCCATTTCCAGTACATCCTTCCTGAGGACTGGTGCCCAGAACTGGACCGCATACTCTAGGTGCGGCCGGACCAAAGTCTTGTAAAGCGGGAGAATTATCGTTTTATCTTTGGAGTTGATCCCCCTTTTAATGCATGCCAATATTCTGTTTGCTTTGTTAGCAGCAGCTTGGCATTGCCTGCCATTGCTGAGCCTATCATCTACTAGAACCTCCAGGTCCTTTTCCATCCTAGATTCCCCCAGAGGTTCTCCCCCCAGTGTATAGATTGCATTCATATTTTTGCCACCCAAATGCATTATTTTACATTTTTCTACATTGAACCTCATTTGCCATGTAGTCGCCCACCCCATTAATTTGTTCAGATCTTTTTGCAAGGTTTCCACGACCTGCGGAGAAGTTATTGCCCTGCTTAGCTTAGTATCGTCTGCAAATACAGAGATTGAACTGTTTATCCCATCCTCCAGATCGTTTATGAACAAATTAAATAGGATTGGTCCCAGCACAGAACCCTGGGAAATCCCACTACCCACCCCTGACCATTCCGAGTACTCCCCATTTATCACCACCCTCTGAACTCGCCCTTGTAGCCAGTTTTCAATCCATGTACTCACCCTATGGTCAATGCCAATGGACCTTATTTTGTACAGTAAACATTTATGGGGAACTGTGTCAAATGCTTTTGCAAAATCCAGATACACCACGTCTACGGGCCTTCATTTATCTAGATGGCAACTCACCTCCTCATAGAAGGTTAATAGATTGGTTTGGCAAGAACGATTCTTCATGAATCCATGCTGATTACTGCTAATGATACCGTTCGTATTACTAAAATCCTGTATATAGTCCCTTATCATCCCCTCCAAGAGTTTACATACTATTGATGTTAGGCTAACTGGTCTGTAATTCCCAGGGATGTATTTTGGGCCCTTTTTAAATATAGGTGCTACATTGGCTTTTCTCCAATCAGCTGGTACCATTCCAGTCAGTAGACTATCTGTAAAAATTAGGAACAATGGTCTGGCAATCACTTGACTGAGTTCCCTAAGTACCCTCGGATGCAAGCCATCTGGTCCCGGTGATTTATTAATGTTAAGTTTCTCAAGTCTAATTTTAATTCCGTCCTCTGTTAACAATGGAGGTGCTTACTGTGTTGTGTCATGAGGATAAACACTGCAGTTTTGGTTACTGAAGCCCCCCGATTCACACGTGAAGACTGAGGAGAAGAATAAATTCAATACCTTCGCCATCTCCCCATCCTTTGTAACCAGATGTCCTTCCTCATTCTTCATGGGGCCAATATGGTCTGTCCTCCCTTTTTTACTGTTTACATACTTAAAGAATTTCTTGGGATTTTTTTTGCTCTCCTCCGCTATGTGTCTTTCATGTTCTATCTTAGCTGTCCTAATTGCACCCTTACATTTCCTGTTGCATTCTTTTCAATCTAGTTCAATCGCTTTGATGGGTAATCAATGTAGGATGGCCTCAGGAAGGCCTTTGGTGTGTTGTGTGGATGCTGACCAAACCCGTAGAGCTGCTGTTGTTGAACTCAAGTATTGGTGATGTGGTTTAAAGTTAAGCAGAGCAGCTGTAAGCAATAGTTTTGTGTCCATGTTAAGGGCTGTGGCTTCAATTTGGGTCCATGTTTTGTTGGAAGTGGGTGACCACCATTCTTTGAGTTGGTCCAGGATTACTGCTCTGTAGTATGCTTGCATGCTCGGAGCTCCCATACCTCCGTGGCGTACAGGGGTGAGGAGAGTGTCTTTCCTGAGCCTGGGTTTTTTATGTTGCCATATAAATGTGTTTATTATTTCTTGTAGTTTCTTTAACTGCAGGGGGAGTAAGGGTAGAGGGATCATGCGAAACACATATAGTATATGAGGGAGCAGATACATTTCGCCTGAGCAATTTTGCCTGCCCAGGAGACAGGAAAATGGCTCAAGTCTTTGGATATGCGCAGAAGCTTTTATTGAAGGTCATCATAATTCACTCTTAATAGTGACTTGCTCGGGAAGGTCAGGTGAATTCCTAAGTATGGTAGTGAGGAACTAGAGGACCATATATAGGGTGTTCTTTCTGAGATTTTTTGTTTGGTTTGTGAGTCAATACCTAGATCTAGCATAATGGATTTACTGTGGTTAATTTTATAGAGAGAAATTTAACTAAAGTGTTTTAGGATTTGTTGAACAGCTAAGAGGGAGGATTCAGGGTTGGTTAAAGTGATGATGACATCATCGGCATAGAGGCCCAACTTGTGTTCAACTTCCCCAATTTTGATACCCATTACTGAGGGTGCCGTTCTAATGGAGTGTGCGAGAGGTTCCATTACTAAGGCAAAGATCAAGGGGGAAAGAGGACAGCCTTGTCTTGTGCCATTAGTAATTACAAAGGAATCTGATTTAATGCCTGACGTCCAGACTCTGGCACTGGGGGAGGAATAGAGGCTCAGGACATCTGTCAGGAAGGTTCCTGTTAAGCAAAATTTGCGGAGTACTGCCTCCATGTATGCCCAGTGGACCCTGTCAAACGCCTTCTCTGCATCCAGAATGCTGATTCTTCGGATGACTAGTTAACACTTGGATAGGTAATTAACGGCATATATTGTTGTACAACTCTACATTTATGCTTCATTAGAGGGAGTCTTTCCTGACACATAAGATATGGGAGAGTGCATATTTTCATAAATTCCTGAGTTTAGCTCTGTAGGATGTTTGAGAGGGAGAGTGGCCAATAAGAATCCTAATATTTCAGCATGCACGGGTGGTTAGAGTGTACCAATTTTTTTTTTTTTTTTCAGTTTAGAGTGCCTTGATTTTAGCTAGGTTGTTTATATTGTGATTTTATGGTGCTTTTGTTTCTGTTTGTTTTTTTTGCTATGCAATTGAGCCTGGGTATGCCCAATAGGCTCTGTTATGCACTGTTAACTTTGAAACCTGCAATAAAAATAATTAAAAAAAAAAGACCTAGAAAGAGAATACTGGGCAAAGTTTTTTTTTTCTTTTTATGACACTATCATGAAAAGACAATGCTTGATATTGTCAGTCAAAGGGTTAAACCACTGCTGTGTTCTTCTGTCTCTCAGGGACTCTGTTCCTGAGATCCCTGCACACCAGCTTTGGTGGTTCCCAATCTACCTGTTGACATTGTTAGTTATTTTCTCTTATAGAGAATGTAATGAGAGGAGCTGGAACCCAGAAAAGGCATCAGGAACACTCAATACTCCCAAGTGGATGGGAATATAGTTGGGAATTGTAACAGGAAGATCTCAATGTTGGAGTATCCAAGATATATAAGAAGCCAGGGGCTGACTCAGTCTACAGGCTCCTCATACTACGGAATAATACTTTAGAATGGACTCATCCTTTAAATGTTATTACTTAAATTATACCTTTACCTGGTTTACCAGTTTGTCTATAAATATGAAAGAGAGAGAGAATACCTGTTTCATCAACTGCTGTCCTGGACTCAACACTTGTTAGATTGAAGCAGAGTGTATCTGTAAAATGAAATAGTTAGTGTTATAGTATTTAAAAAATGGTTAATTAAAGAGCAGATCCATTTGATTAGGTCTTCCAAGAATGTCTTAGTACATAGATACATAGTACATAGAAACCAGCACTCTGCACTACGGCTTTCATAAGAAAAACAGCCAGAGAACGCTAATATTTTCAGAAACAAGTTACTAGTAGCAGCCACCGTTTTTCTTATTAAAGGTTTCCTTCGAAAAAAAAAAATCATGCATAATGTTACTTATTTTAAGTACACTATGGGTCATCTGTATAATTTAAAGCCTTACTCTGATTTTGTGGCAAAAAAAAAATAACATAGCAAATACAATTTCTACACAAGCCTTATTCTAATCTAATGCTGTAAAAAATTACCTTTCTTTTTATTCTGCAGAGCTGTAATTTACTGTAAAAAATCAATGCAATATGGCAACCTGGAGTTGTTCTATACGCTGTTGGTGTACAAAACGGCCCCAGAAATGTAATTTGCTGCTTGTGTGATTGGCTCACTGATTTCCCCAGAAGTCTGCACTACGATACAAGTCAGTCCCTGCAATAGGAATTTCGGTATTGGTACCAGGTGAACAAGGTGATTATAATGAACCAGACCCTCCCAGAATTAATATTTAAAGGACATGATGAAACAAACAGCTGATTCTTCAGAGCAACAAAAGGTAGGACGCTGCCTAAAAGTTTGTCAAAATCCCTTTAACAGCTTCAGCCCAGGAAGGATTTGCCCCTTAACCACTTAAGGACCGGGCCTATTTTTCAAACTTGTTTACAAGTTAAAATCTGTTTTTTTTTTGCTAGAAAATTACTTAGAACCCCCAAACATTATATATATATATATATATATATATATATATTCTAACACCCTAGAGAATAAAATGGCGGTTGTTGCAATACTTTTTGTTACACCGTATTTGTGCAGCGGTCTTACAAGCGCACTTTTTTTGGAAAAAATACACTTTTGTGAATTAAAAAATAAGACTGTAACTGTAAATTTAGCCCAATTTTTTTTTTAGATTGTGAAAGATGATGTTACGCCGAGTAAATTGATACCCAACATGTCACACTTCAAAATTGCGCCCGCTCGTGTAATGGTGGCCCACTTTTATCCTTAAAAATCTCCATAGACGACATTTAAAAAATTCTACAGGTTGCATGTTTTGAGTTACAGAGGAGATCTAGAATTATTGCTCTCGCTCTAACGATCGCGGTGATACCTCACATGTGTGGTTTGAACACCGTTTTCATATGCGAGCACTACTCACGTATGCGTTCGCTTCTGCACGTGAGCTCGGCAGGACGGGGGACGTTAAAAAAAATTTTTTTTTACTTATTTAATTTTACTTTTTCATTTTTATTTTTACACTGTTATTTTAACAAAAAAATGTGTCACTTTTATTCCTATTACAAGGAATGTAAACATCCCTTGTAATAGAAAAATAGCATGACAGGACCTCTTAAATATGAGATCTGGGGTCAAAAAGACCTCAGATCTCATATTTACACTAAAATGCAATAAAAAAATAAAAATAAAATGTCGTTATAAATAAAAATTTAAAAAAAATGTCCCTTTAAGAGCTATGGGCAGAAGTGACGTTTTGACAACGCATCTTCCCCTCACTCAGCTCCATGCCAAGCAAGGGAGAGGAACCGAATAATAACGTGTCCGGTCCAGAAGTGGTTAATGACCAGACCATTTTTTTCGGTACGACACTGCGTCGATTTAACTAACAATTGCGTGGTCATGTGATGTTGTGCCCAAACAAAATTGATGTCCTTTTTTTCCCACAAATAGAGCTTTCTTTTGGTGGTACTTGATCTCCTCTGTGTTTTTTATTTTTTGCACTATAAATAAAAAAGAGAGAGCGACAATTTTGAAAAAAAGCAATATTTTTTACTTTTTGCTATAATAAATATCCCCCAATTTTTTTAAAAAAACTAATTTCTTCATCAGTTTAGGCCAATATGTATTCTTCTACATATTTTTTGGTTAAAAAATTGCAAAAAGCGTATATTGATTGGTTTGCGCAAAAGTTATAGCGTCCACAAATTAGGGGATAGATTTATGGCATTTTTATTTATTTTTTACTAGTAATGGCGGCGATCTGCAATTTTTAGCTGGACTGCGACATTGCAGCGGATAGTTCGGGCACTTTTGACACATTTTTGGGACCATTGAAATTTATACAGTGATCAGTGCTATAAAAATGCACGGATTACTGTGTAAATGTCACTGGCAGGGAAAAGGTTAACATAGGGGGCGATCAAGGGGTTAAATTTGTTCCCCGGGAGGTGTTTCTAACTGTGGGGAGATGGGACTGACTGGAGGAGGAGAGAGATTGTTGTTCTTAATCACTAAGAACAGCATATTTGTCTCTCCTCCCCTGTCAGAATGGGGATCTGTCTGTTTACATTGACAGATCAGCATTATGGCTCTCTTTCCCACGATCATCGGTGGCCAGCAGACATCGCAGCCAGTGGCCACGCACATCGGGTCCCCCACTGTGCAGCAGGCGTGCGCATGCCTGCTATGGCTCTTAAAGGAGCCGATGTACAGGTACAGCGATTCACGGGAATGTGCCAACCTGCCACCGTATAATATGCCGGCTGGGCAGCAAGTGGTTAATGCACATTGATCACCCAGAAGGGTGTGTTTTTTCTTAAGTTACTCTTTAAGGTATATCTAAAGCCAAAAGTTTTTTTTTTTTTAATTTTGGCTAGGGGAAGGATTAATTAAAACTATTGTCAGTTTTCTCTTTTGCTGACAATGTGCCAGAGAAACTATAGGAAGTAAGGTATAAATACGGTAAGTGAGGGGGATCCTCTATTGGACAGTTGTCACTGGAACAAGTATCCCCAATGGGAGATTTTCCCTAATCTCCTGTTTGAGACAACAGTAAAACTTTGGATTCCCCATCACCTTCTGTTCCATTGACAGTGGTCACCAAAAAAAATAGGGATGGTAGATCTTAGAGGTGGGGGGCACAGACAGCAATGAAAAACTGAAAGAGGTTCTAACCCTTCCAGTGTTTCCAGTAGTTTCAAAGATACAAATAGCTTATGTTATTTGCAAACCTGATCGCTTCAATTACTCTTCATCCCTATTACTGATCCTTTACTGTGTTGGGAAGCCAAAAGCATTGTCTGGAGGTGTCCAACTGCACATTTAGGGAGAGTGGTGTCAAATTTAACCTTTAGGGAGGGTGGTGTCCAACTCAACATCTAGGGAGGGTAATGTCCAACTCAACATTTAGTAAAGGTGGTGTCCAGCTCAACATTTAGAGGGTGGTGTCCAACTCAACATTTAAAGAGGATGGTGTCCAACTTAACATCTAGGTAGGGTGATGTCCAACTTAACATTTAGGGAGGGTGAAGTCCAAATCAACATTTGGGGGGGGGGGTGTCTAACTCAACATTTAGGGAGGGTGGTGTCCAACTCTACATTTAGGGAAACTGGTGTCCAACTCAACATTTAGGAAGTGTGGTGTCCAATTCAACATTTAGGGAGGGTGTGTCCAACTCAACATTTAGGGAGGGTGGTGTCCAACTCAACATCTAGGTAGGGTAATGTCCAACTCAACATTTAGGAATGGGGGTGTTCAACTCAACATTTTAGGAAAGATGGTGTCCAACTCAACATCTAGGTAGGGTAATGTCCAACTCAACATTTAGGGATGGTGGTGTTCAACTCAACATTTAGGAAAGGTGGTGTCCAACTCAACAGTTAGGGAGGGTGGTGTCCAACTCAACATTTAGGGAGGGTGGTGTCCAACTCAACATTTAGGAAGAGTGGTGTCCAACTCAACATTTAGGGAGGGTGGTGTCCAACTCAACATCTGGGGAGGGTAATGTCCAACTCAACATCTAGGGAGGGTAATTTCCAACTCAACATTTAGGGAGGGTGTTGTCCAACTCATCATTTAGGGAGAGTGGTGTCCAACTCAACATTTAGGGAGGATGGTGTCCAATTCAACATCTAGAGAGAGTAATGTCCAACTCAATATATGGGGAGGGTAATGTCCAACTCAACATTTAGGGAGAGTGGTGTCCAACTCAACATCTAGGGAGAGTAATGTCCAACTCAACATCTAGGGAGGGTAATTTCCAACTCAACATTTAGGGAGGGTGTTGTCCAACTCATCATTTAGGGAGAGTGGTGTCCAACTCAACATTTAGGGAGGGTGGTGTTCTTTTTTGCACCATTCTAAAAAGACTCCTCAGACTGTTGTGTGTAAAAATCTCAGAAGATCAACAGTTACAAAAATACTTAAACTAGCCAATTTGACACCAGCAGTTATGCCAAGGTCCTAACCACTGAGATAATTTTCTGGTGTTTGATTGACATATTAACTGAAGTTCCTGATCTGTATTTACATTTTATCCATTTCGCTTAGGGATGACCTTTGAATTAGAGTTGACCATCAGTTCGATATAACCCAACCTTTCCACTGTTTTGCGATTGGGCAAACAAACTAGCTAGATTTGGCCTGTTCGCTAGTCTGGACTTCCAGCTGATGCAGTCAGAAGTCTGCCATTTAGAAGCAATATTATTACTGTCCTTAAAGTGAAGTTCTGCCCGCCCCTTTAAAAATTAAAAGTCAGCAGCTACACATACTGTAGCTGCTGACTTTTAACATTAGGACACTTACCTGTCCTGGAGTCCAGCGATGTTGGCTCCGCAGCTGATGTTCGGCTTGTCGGGTACTGCCGCCGCCATTGCGATTAAGGGAACCCAGCAGTGTAGCCTTTTGACTTCACGGCCAGATCCCTACTGCGTATGCGTGAAGCGCGCTGCACTCTTGCACTGGCCCGGCAGAAAGGGACAGAGGAGGAGGGGGCCGAGCTGCTGACATAATAGCCACGGTCTTCCGGAAGTGGGGACATGGCACCTGTAAAAAGCAGGTACCCGCTCCCCCCCCCTCCCCGAAAGATGCCAAATGTGGCCATGACAATATTTAGTCAGTGATGTTATCCAGGTCCCCAGGGCTGTCATTTTCATTTACAAGGGAGGTTTCAGGGGAAGGCTTTGCCAGTCCTCCTTGTCCCCACAACACTTGCTGTACCCCTTTCCTGGCCAGCCAGTCTGCATGCATAAATTAGAGTGTGGTATGGATTTTGAGTGGGACTCCATGACTTTTTGTTTTCTAAAAGTAGAGAATGTTTTTTTTTTTTTTTTATGTGTAGTGTCTCTTTAAGAAAAAATCCAGATACAGGATTTAGTAAACATATTTTGAGCATACTTACTATTATCCGTCAATGGATTATTGGTGCAATTTATTTGATATAGCATAGCATTCAGAACTTTGTCATAGAATTCTTTAACTTGTTGAGTAGTTTCGACTTTAGATGGAAAGATAACCTCGTGATCCACAATAATACTTCCTTTTCTGCAAGAAAAAGGTTAAATTCAAACTGTAAACACGTACCAAAACACAACAAACAACAACACCAAGAAACAAATAAAATCATGAGATGAACCTTCTAATGCTGTATGGGAAGCACTGCAAGTATAGTAAAGTCAGAAAATCCTCATGATTTACAGTACCTCTAAGCAGATATAAAACTTGTTTTGGTTTCCATTTTTAACTCTGTTTAGCTGGTCTTATGATCAAGGCACCACTACCAGAGGGCATAGTTAAGTCCCTAATCTCTGCAGCAGAAGTGTAGCTTGGCAAAGAGCACAGCTTATTGGACAATGAAGGAGCAGCAGATCAGTGATGGGTCACCACCACTCCTGATGCTGATCCTTCATTTTTAAGTCAGTACAGTGGATTAGAAGAGATGGATAGCAGAAGAACTTTGGGAACTTAGACTAACTGTATCTATAAATACTATTTAAAGTGTTTCCAAACCCAAAACATATTATATATTGCAGCATAGCAATCCTTAGATATGGTGACAGCATTGGATTGCTTTTTTTTTGCCTTTATTTTCACCTGGTGATTAAGCCAGTAAGTCTGTTATTTTTCAACTTCCTTTAAAAGGCCAAGCTATCCAGCTATCCATCAAAAGTTTCAGTTAGAGGGTTGAGACAAACCATTAATGTTGACAGGGGTGATTACAATGATCAGCTTTTATTATTTATGTAACCCTTTTATCCCAGAAGGGAAATAAAAACTGTTTTTTAACTGCTTAAAAAGTGAAAACTAGAACTACAATTTGTTTTAGTCACTTGTGTAAATATACTAGTTGGTCTAACACCACCCAACACTACAGGTTGACAATGCTGCTGCCTACATTGTTCCTCCATAGAGAGAGTGGAGCACTGAGAGTAGCCACCCTAAGTTAGGAAATGTGGTACTGACTGAATTACCAGGTACAAATAAAGAGAAAAAGCATTAGGTGGAATGATCTCAAAATGTATCCGCAAAAAGACAGGATTGGCACATTACAAGCAAACTCCCTCCTACTCTAATGCCCTGTACACAATAGAATTTTCCAACGACAAAACCGTGGATTTTTTTCCGTAGGATGTTGGCTCAAACTTGTCTTGCATACACACGGTCACACAAATGTTGTTGGAAATTCTGAACGTCAAGAACGCGGTGACGTACAACACGTACGACGAGCCGAGAAAAATAAAGTTCAATAGCCAGTGCGGCTCTTCTGCTTGATTCCGAGCAGGTGTGGACTTTTGTGCGTCAGAATTGTGTACACACGCTCAGAATTTCCGACAACAAGTTTTGTTGTTGGAAAATTTCTCAAACATTTGTTGGCGGAAATTCCGACAAAAAAATGTTCTATGGAGCATACACACAGTCGGACTTTGCGACAACTAGCTCACATCTAACATTTGTTGTTGGAAAATCCTATCGTGTGTACAGGGCATTGGGTTCTGTGATAGGAAAAAAAAAAATCCCATTTAAAATGACTCGCGGTTAAAATTCCCATCACCCAGCTATTGAAAAGAAAAAGAAAATATTGGCGTGGGGTTCGCCTTCAAATCCATACCGACCCAAAGGGTCAGGCAAAGGGGGGAATAAGTGAGTGCCCCCCTCCTCAACCATACCAGGCCACATGCCCTCAACATGGGGGGTGGGTGCTTTGGGGCAAGTGGGCTCTGTACTTTGTCCCCATGCTGATGGGGATAAGAGCCTCATCCCCACAACCGTGGCCAGTGGTTGTGGGGTCTGTGGGCGAGGGGCTTATCGGAATCTGGAAGCCCCCTTTACCAAGGGCCCCCCCAATATGTGGATGAGTATCAGGTACATAGTACCCCTACCCATTCACCAAAAAAGTGTACAAAAAGTAATAATAACAAGATACAAGTTTTTGACAAATCCTTTATTAAAAAAATAAAATAAAATTGGTGCCCCTTGATGTAAATCCATCGTCAATCACGCCGCCCATCGAACCGAAAAAAAACGCTATGCCTTCTTTGACGGCTTCCCTCCTAATGCCTCCTCTGCGCTTTGCCATTTCTTATATAGGTAAGGGGGGGGCACTTGGCTATGTCACCTGGTGGTCTCGCCCCCTTCCGATGCCACAGGCTAGTGCACGCTGGGCCTGTGACATCAGAAGGGGGTGGTGCCACCAGGTGACGTAGCTAGTAACTCATTCACGTAAGGGGGGGCGGAATCTGGGGGGTCCCTGAACAGGCAAATGTTTGGCCCTAACTCATGCTGAACCATTCGCCCATCCCTAGTTTACATACATAAATGTTACTGAACCCACAAAAGTAAAATCAGTCTGTATATGCAGTAAAGCATGCTTGTTATACTCACTGTGGAACCTAAGGGGTTAATCCTCTGCATTGTGTCAAAAGGCTGTTTGATCCTGTCTTCTCTGATCCTCCCCTTCTTCCACAGTCCCCAATTCATCTCCTGATAGAACAGAGCCTTGGGGGGCAGCTGCACATGCTCAGTTTGGTGCCTATTGCTAGAGAGTTTTTTTTCTTTTTTCTTGGGAGAGTGCATGTGATCAGCACAGGGCCAATCAGCACTGGCCAGACAAAGGGTCGGGAGTCCTGCAGCCTCAAAGGACAATCAGGGGAGAATGAAAACTCCTCCTACAAGCTTTAACCAGACACTGATAGAAGTCATAAGACTGCTATATACTGCTGATTAGGGGTCGGCTATACAAACAAATGGGGCGCTCAGAGGGAAGTTCACCCACCGCCAAGCGCCCCATAATGCACTGTGATCTCGCAGTGCATTGGTTTCTGCTCATTGGCCAAAGCATGCACCTGACCTGTATGCTTTGGCCAATCACAGCACGAGCCTTGTGTAGCGTGTTAGTGGAGATTAGGCAGATTAGGCAGGTTAGTTAGTGGATGATACATTGTTCAGTCAGTTTAGTACAGTCAGTGTAGTGAGAATAACAGTGTTGTGGTGACACTGAAGTGTTGGTGTGTACAACACTTCTGTGTTACCACTGATCCCATTTTTTGTTTCATAATTTTTTTTTTTTTTATATTTGCAGTATCAGGTTCTGTTGTTGCATTATTAGTACTTCCAATTCTGTGTTATGCCTTCTGCGTCAGCACAGCAGTGGTATACTTTTTTTTTTTTTGGGCGGCAGCACTACGAATATTTAGGGCATAACTGCTGTCCCCCCTTCTGTGTCGCAGGTGGTCTTCCTTCTGCGTCACCACTGGTTTTTTTTGTTGGCCTTTCTTAATTTTTTTTTACATTTATTTGATTTTTTTTTGCAGCAGCAGCAAACAAATTTCTCCAAAATTGCTGGGAGAGAGAGGGAGAGAGAGAGGTTGCTGTCCCCCCTTTTGCGTTGCAGGTGTTTCTCTTTCTGCGTTAGCAGTGATTTCCTTTTTTTTTTTTTCTGGCGCAGCAGCACTAAGAATATTTAGGGCATAATTGCTGTCCCCCCTTCTGCATCGCAGGTGTTCCTCTTTCTGCGTCAGCAGTGGTTCTCATTTTTTTTTTTTGGCTTTTTGAATTTTTTTTCCAGCAGCAAAAAGAAATTGCTCCATAATTGCTGTTCCTTCTTCTGAGTCGCAGGTGGTCTTCCTTCTGTGTAACCACTGTTTGTTTGTTTTTTGTTTTTTTGCCTTTCTTAATTTGTTTAATTTTTTTTTTGCCCTCCACAAAAAAGAGGGCTACAAGAGGACAAATAGGGATTGATTTACTAAAGGGAAAAAGACCATGCACTTTGCAAAGTGCAGTTGCCCTCTGCAGGAGCAGTTGCTCCAGAGCTTAATAAATGAGCAGAAGCTTTACTGACTTGCATCATCCAATCATGTGCAAGCAAAAATGCAGTTTTTTTTATTTTCCTTGCACAGGAATGGGCACTCTTTGCAAAGTCAAGCCTTACCCCATTTACTAAGCTCTGGAGCAATTGCACTTGCAGAAGGCAACTGCACTCTGCAAAGTGCACAGTCTATTTGCCTTTAGTAAATCAACCCCATAGACTGCACACATTGCAAGTGCAGTTGCACTCCTGTTCCTCAGAACCTAGTAAATGTGATTTCCATAATTTATTCATGTGCAAGCCCATGCACCTGATTGGGTATTCGTTACAAAGTGAAGCTTTACCACATTAACATTTACTAATGAGTGCTACTGCACTTGCAACATGCACAGTCTATTTACCTTTAGTAAATCCACCCCACTGACTTTTTAATGAATTCATAACTGCAGTGACTAGTGTTATTTTTCAGGCAATTTAAACCATCTTTTAATTATTCATATGATCACAGGTGATTAAGCTGGCAGAAAAAAAGCAGCTACAGATACACAGCAGTTGATTTACTAAAGGCAAATTGACTGTGCACTCTGCAAGTGCAATTGCTCCAGAGCTTAGTAAATGAGCAGAAGCTCCACTGACTTTCATCATCCAATCATGTGTGATTAAAAATTTAGTTTTTTTTTTCTTTCCTTGGATTTGATTGGATATTCTTTGCAAAGTGAAGCTTTACCTCATTTACTAAGATCTGAAGCAACTGCACTTGCAGAGTGCAACTGCACTTTCAAAAGTGCACAACCTATTTGCCTTTAGTAAATCAACCACTGTGTATCTGTAGCTGCTTCTATGCTGATCTAGTCAGTGTTGTTTCACTTACATCCACTAGAGGGAGCTGGTGGGCCATGAAGTATCAGAAAGACTTTAGTGCAAGGTTGTGATTGATCATGGGAGATGAAGTTTGGTAAAAAGACTAATCTATGGAGGTGGATGGGTTGAAAGACTACAATCTTCAGTGCAGACATATAAGGAGAGGAGCGGAAAGCAATTTTGCCAGGCTGGGAGGGGACCAGGGCTGTGCACGTCTGCACTCATCTGTGTGCAGTCAGCAGAAGGGCATTATCCTTGGGCATGAGATTGTGGCATAGATGGTAGGGAGCCAGTTCCATAGGGAGAAGACTCATACTGACAATATCACCAGAGGAGGCAATGGTTGCTGAGTGCCTGAACCAGAGTTTGCCAAGCACACAGTACTGGTGAGCAGCCACTAGCTAGTTTCACACTACTGCTGCTAGCAGAGGAGGCCTAACTTTCACTTAGGAACACTATACCTCTGCGTGCAAAATCCTTAAAGGGACTGTAATTAAGCGCACCACCATAGAGCTTGGGCGCCACCGCAAGGCCGGCAGAAGGATGAGAGCAAGGAATCGATTAACTACTAACTGCTGTCACAGTAATCACCCTCAGAGTTTCTTCATAGCCAGAGACACTCATTCCAGGTTAAATACAGAGTGCACTTTCTCACTGTTGTCTTATCATTCTTGATACTGTTTTATTGCTGATATTATTTTTGGTTTGATGTACTTTTGTGATTTAGCTGCCAGGTGGGAGTCACTACAACCTAAGACTTATGCCCCGTACACACGGTCGGACATTGATCGGATATTCCAACAACAAAATCCTAGGATTTTTTCCGTCGGATGTTGGCTCAAACTTGTCCTGCATACACACGGTCACACAAAGTTGTTGGAAAATCCGATCATTCTGAACACGGTGACATAAAACATGTACGTCGGGACTATAAACGGGGCAGTGGCCAATAGCTTTCATCTCTTTATTTATTCTGAGCATGCGTGGCACTTTGTGCGTCGGATTTGTGTACACACGATCGGAAATTCCGATGTCGGAAAATCCGACCGTGTGTACGGGGCATAATAACTGTTAACTAATTTAGAGTGATAGCCCTCTTTTTCACAGATTAATTTGTTCTTGCACAGTTGCTTACCTTTAACCTGTACCAATATATTTTACTGGCAGTTCAATGGTTTGGTGTAAATTCCATTTTTTTATAGTTGTGTTCAGGATAATTATCTTGGTGCATACATAGCTGTCTGCCAGGTGTGTTAAAGAGTGCAGAATGCAGAGAAGAAGAGAAGAGTGCAGAGTTGTGGAACAAGAATAGAGAACCCAATACATCAAGCAGATCCTTCCGGAGTAAGCGCTACACTAATATGAATTACATTGGTAAATTTAATAGACTGAAATAAACATTTTGATTGAAGAAAAATCAACCTACTCAGAAACCCCTTCAACAATATTAAAGAAGGTCATTGGATTTTTCAGTATACTGTATAATTTCTTCAACTCAACCAGTGGTGGATCATAGATTCCAATGGGTTTTTTTTTTTTTTTAAAGCACATGATTAGAGCCAGAATCTCTAATAGGCTTCAAAAAAGGGTGGTTTCGCAGCGCAGAGCACTGCTCTCCGAGCCCTCCCCGTTGCATGACCATAGCGAATTAACATTCACTATTGTCACACTGATCCTCCTCCTGAGCAATTTGCTGAAAGGACAGGTGATCCTATTGGATGCCTAGGAGGAGGAGGGAGGAGACACGATACAAGGTCGCTGCAACCTAGATGGGGCAAGTGCGGGGCTGGGTGACCGACCAACGGGGGGGGTGGGGTGATGCTAGTGCCGACCGGGGGGTGGTTGTTTGCGGGCCCCCACAAAAAAACACCAGCAGTTACTGATTTTGTACACCCCTATTACTTACGTAATCGATAGTATGTTTATTTTCACAGCCACTAACAGTATCATTTCGTAGAACGCTCGCATCTGTAAGGCAAAGATATCATGTTAAAGACACAGAATCAGATACTATTCTCCTCACCTTTCTTCTTGTACATCACTAATTACCAACTGACATATCAGTATGGATGTCACATCATTTCCTAAAACTAAATATTTCTTAAATTGAGCTCATAATATTTCTTCTTCCATTACCTTCTGCCTCAATATTTTCATCAAGATCAATAACACAACTATCAGTAACTCCCCTTATGCTAGGGTGCTAGGTGTAATTCTGGACTCTGTTCTATCCTTTTGGCTCCAAATCCAATTATTGCCCAAATTGTGTCATCTTCCCCTCTGTAACATTCTCAAAATATGCCAATTGTTAACCTCTTGCCAACCACATAGCGACTATATTGGTGGCAATAAAGGTGGGCCTTAAAGTGCTTTTAAAGTCACTGTGCCCAATTGATAGACTCCTCTCTGTTTTGTAAAGCTATGTTGCACAGTGTATGTTGCGCAATACCCTTATTCACAGTGTCACTGTGCAGTCACGTGATGTCCCGCCGCTCTAATTCCCCGACCTGAGGACTACAGCGGGAGTGGCTGTGATTCCCCTTGGACGTCAGCCGGGAGGAGAGCGGCGGGCAGTCACGTGACCGCACAGCAGTGCTCTGAAATAAGGTATTGAACTGCATAATTTTTATAAAATAAAGACACTGTGCAACATAGCTTCATATAACAGAGGGGATTCTAGTTATTAGGCACAGTTAATTTACACAGAATAGCAGTGAAGGGTGGGGAGCAGATCGATGCTGACTCAAAAGCTGACAGGCAGGGAGGGAGGGGAAGAGGGACTGACTGTGGGCTGACAGAGGCACATAAAATGACCACGGTATCATTGATCAGCACCCATGGTTGCCGTGGTCAGCACACACAGGGGGACACAGGAACAGGCAGGATAAACCAGGTATTTTACAGCATAGAGAGGGACAAATGACTCTGCACAAACACTTTACTGTATATTGTGCTTTAAAGAAACAGGATCATTATATTTAATTTTTTTAGGGTTACAACCACTTCATCCATGATGGCTCCCAGCACAGTGACCAAGCTTTCACCTACAGCTCCCGATCTCTAGCTATGATGAGGTGCATTTGTAATGGGCTCCTGATCATGTGACCTCTGTGACAGACAATCCCAGTGATCATATGATTGGCAAGTCTGTCCTGCCCCCCTGCATTAAGACCTAGTTAAAGGACCATGATAGGTAGGCGGGAAGGGTTTAACCTACAACATCACTAAGCTTCTAATTAACTCACTTGTTATTTCTCATCCCAACATTTGTAACTCCCTTCTCATTGGCTGCTGTTAGACTCATCCACATTACCCATTGCTTGGTGTCTGCCACCCTCTCTGTCAATTCTTTCAGTAATTTCCACTTGTCCAATGAATGAAGTTCAAAATACTAACAACAACATACAAAGCCATCCATAACTTTACCCTAAGCTACGCCGCCAAACTTATCTCAAAATATCACCCCAAATGTTCTCTTCACTCCTCTCAAGACCTCCTGATCACTAGCTCCTCTTTCAGCTCCTCTATGCTCACCAACTTCTTCAGGGCCTTAAAATGATTCAGACCACTTGCTGTAAGCCTAAGCTGCCATGGACTGACTCCCAGGGGAGACATTATTATGTCGCCTGGGCTCCCAGTATCAGAGGAGCAGAGGAAGGACCTGTGACATCATAGGATACAAAATAGAGATAAAAATAGAGATAAAGCAAACAGTTACTGATTCCAGAAAAACATACCTGATCCTCAAACCGAATTTTAAAATCATTTAATGCTTCAGAGGATTTGTTAATATCTTCAAAAGTTTCATTGATTATAACAGTGAGTTTGAATTTCAAAGTGTTGTCATCTGTAAAGAAAGTAGGAGAAAAGGCGCTTAAAGACTAACTCTAGGCAACAAGTAAAGTGAATCTGTGAGTTTTAAAGGCCAAGACTTTTTTTGAGAATTGAGAATTTACAACTTGGAGTGTTTTGTAAATGAACAGTTTTTATGAAAACAAACATCCTAAGGCTTCATGTACACAGGATGTTTGAAAACATCTTCTGAATGCTGGAAATTTGACAGCTAGTAACTAACTTCTGTTTTGCAACTTTTACATATTGCGTTTATGCGTGTTTAGCAGCAGTTATGACCGTTTACGTTTAGAAGCGTTTTTTTCAGATAACCGCAAGAGACCCTCCAAAATGTCCCCAATGCATGAAAAACAAGTATTAACTATTTTATTCTATTCTGTGAGAGAAGAGAAAGCAGCAGAGAGCAGTGTGCTTGTAGATAGCTTTCTGTTTTTATATCTCTCCTCTCCCTCTCTCGCTCCCCCTCTCTCCTCCTATCCCTCTCCATCGCCCTCCCCCTGTCCCTCTCCTTCCTCCTCCTCTCTCTTTCCCCCCTCCCTCTCCCCTTCTCTCTCCCTCCCTCCCCCTGTCCCTCTCTCTTCCCTTCTACCTCTCCCTCCCCCTCTCCTTCCTCCCTCCCCCTGTCCCTCTCTCTTCCCTTCTACCTCTCCCTCCACCTCTCCTTCCTCCTCCTCTCTCTCTCTCCCCCCTCCCTCTCCCCTTCTCTCTCCCTCTCCCTCTCTGCTCCTATCCCTCTCCCTCTCTCCTCGTATTCCTCTCCCTCTCTCCCTCTCCCTCTCTCCTCCTATCCTTCTCCCTCTCTCCTTCTCTCTCGCTTTCCCTCTCTCCTCCTATCCCTCTCAGTCTCTCTTTCTCTCTCCCTCTCTCGTCCTCCCTCTCCCCCCATCTCCCTCCCCTTGTCCCTCTCCTTCCTCCTCCTCTCTCTTTCCCCCCTCCCTCTCTCCTTCTCTCTCCCTCCCTCCCCCTGTCCCTCTCTCTTGCGTTCTACCTCCCTCTCCCTCTCTCCTCCTATCACTCTCCTTCTCTCCTTCTCTCTCCCCCTCTCTTCTCCTCTCTCTCTCCCCCTCTCCCTCTCCCTCCACCGACCCTCTCCTTCCTCCTCCTCTCTCTCTCACCCTTCCCTCTCCCCCTCTCTCCTCCTCTCTCCCTATCTCCTCCTCTCTCTCTCCCCCTCTCCCCCTCACTCTCTCCCCCTCTCCTCCTCTCTCTCCCTTTCCCTCTCTCTCCTTCTCTCCCCCTCTCCCTCCCCCTTCCCCCTCGTCTCTCTCTCCCCCCTCCCTCTCCCCTTTTCTCTCCGCCTCCCTCTCTGCTCCTATCCCTCTCCCTCTCTCCTCCTCTCTCCCTCCCCCTCTACCTCCCCCAGTCCTTCTCCTTTCTCCTCCTCTCAGTTTCCCCCTCTCTCTCCCCTTCTCTCTCCCTCTCCCTCTCTCCTCCTATCCCTCTCCCTCTCTCCTTCTCTCTCCCCCTCTCTTCTCCTCTCTCTCTCCCCCTCTCCCTCTCCCTCCACCGACCCTCTCCTTCCTCCTCCTCTCTCTCTCACCCCTCCCTCTCCCCCTCTCTCCTCCTCTCTCCCTATCTCCTCCTCTCTCTCTCCCCCTCTCCCCCTCACTCTCTCCCCCTCTCCTCCTCTCTCTCCCTTTCCCTCTCTCTCCTTCTCTCCCCCTCTCCCTCCCCCTCTCCCCCGCTTAAGCCCGCTGTCGCCTCACATCGCAGAGCTGGTCCAGGCTGGGTAAAGATTATGGCCACATGGTCAGGATCCACCTAGGAGCCTGGACCGACACCTGGCTGAGCTGTTGAGAGCTGGAGCCAGCGGCCCCTGTCCCCTCCACAGCTCAGCTCTCCAGTGAGCAGGGAGGGGGGGGGGCAGAGAACCAGAGACTGACAGTCTCAGCTCAATTCTCAAAGTAGAGGGGAGAGCTGAGCGATCAGCTGTGTTAGACCGCTCAGTTCTCAGCCTTAGAGACGGGGGGGGGGGACAGATGCAGCATCACATTAATGCTGCATCCTCCTAGGTAAGTATGATTTGAAAAAAAAAATGCTTCTTTTTTAATACTGCTTTAATTTGGTCTACTTGCTTGAGTGCGTCGTTGTTGCCAGAATGGTACCAGTGGTTGGAATCACTGCAGTAGTTGGAGAATTTGTAGGGCTTGGTAACCTAATGGAAGTTTCTCTTGTTGCTTGGGAGGTTTCTGGTGTCACATTTGAAGTCTGCACAGGCACATTGCTAGCTGAGTCAGCAGTACTTAGTTCTGTTGGCCTGGATGATTCAAGTGTAACTAGCTTTGTTGATGTTACAGATTCCTTGTATGTTGTTGCTTCTGATGTGATTTCACTTTCAGGATCGTCAGTTGTTGCTTCTGATGTGATTTCACTTTCAGGATCCTCAGTTGTTGTTTCTGATGTGATTTCACTTTCAGGATCATCCGTTGTTGCTTCTGATGTGATTTCACTTTCACGATAGTCAGTTGTTGCTTCTGATGTGATTTTACTTTCAGGACCGTCAGTTGTTGCTTCTGTTGTGATTTCACTTTCAGGATCGTCAGTTGTTGTTTCTGATGTGATTTTACTTTCAGGATCGTGAGTTGTTGCTTCTGATGTGATTTCACTTGCAGGACCGTCAGTTGTTGCTTCTGTTGTGATTTCACTTTCAGGATCGCCAGTTGTTGCTTCTGTTGTGATTTCACTTTTAGGATCGTCAGTTGTTGTTTCTGATGTGATTTCACTTTCAGGACCGTTAGTTGTTACTTCTGATGTGATTTCACTTTCAGGACCGTCAGTTGTTGCTTCTGTTGTGATTTCACTTTTAGGATCATCCGTTGTTGCTTCTGATGTGATTTCACTTTCAGGACCGTCAGTTGTTGCTTCTGATGTGATTTCACTTTCAGGACCGTCAGTTGTTACTTCTGTTATGATTTCACTTTCAGGACCTTCAGTTGTTGCTTCTGATGTAATTTCACTTTCAGGATCGTCAGTTGTTGTTTCTGGTGTATCACTTGTATATACTTCAGATGTTGTACTAATACTATAATCACTTGGTCCTGTGTAATCTACAACTGAATATATAACGGTAAAAGACAAAATATTAGTTTAAAGACAGAATCCTGCGTACTACACTTGAGTTCTGTTGTGTTCCTTTAGCTTACCTACAACAAGGATAGTGAAATTGGTTGCAAGCAGCCATCACTACCCTTAAAATCATGTAGTAGTTTTGTAAGAAATATTTAGCAATCCCACTTGTGCCCTCACATTTTTGTAAATATTTTATTATATTTTTTCATGTGACAACACTGAAGAAATGACACTTTGCTACAATGTAAAGTAGTGAGTGTACAGCTTGTATAACAGTGTAAATTTGCTGTCCCCTCAAAATAACTCAACACACAGCCATTAATGTCTAAACCGCTGTCAACAAAAATGAGTACACCCTTAAGTGAAAATGTCCAAATTGGGCCCAATTAGCCATTTTCCTACCCCGGTGTCATGTGACTCATTAGTGTTACAAGGTCTCAGGTGTGAATGGGGAACAGGTGTGTTAAATTTGGTGTTATCGCTCTCACTCTCTCATACTGGTCACTGGAAATTCAAAATGGCACCTCATGGCAATAAACTCTATGAGGATCTGAAAAGAAGAATTGTTGTTCTACATAAAAAAGGCCTAGGCTATAAGAAGATTGCCAAGACCCTGAAACTGAGCTGCAGCACGGTGGCCAAGACCATACAGTGGTTTAACAGGACAGGTTCCACTCAGAACAGGCCCTGCCATGGTTGACCAAAGAAGTTGAGTGCACGTGCTCAGCATCATATCCAAAGGTTGTCTTTGGGGAAAAAGACGTATGAGTGCTGCCAGCATTGCTGCAGAGGTTGAAGGGGTTGGGGGTCAGCCTGTCAGTGCTCAGACCATACGCCGCACACTGCATCAAATTAGTCTGCATAGCTGCTGTCCCAGAAGGAAGCCTCTTCTAAACATGATGCACAAGAAAGCCCGCTAACAGTTTGCTGAAGACAAGCAGACTAAGGACATGGATTACTGAAACCACGTCCTGTGGTCTGATGAGACCAAGATAAACTTTTTTGGTTCAGATGGTGTCAAGCGTGTGTGGCGGCAACCAGGTGAGGAGTACAAAGACAAGTGTGTCTTGCCTACAGTCAAGCATGGTGGTGGGAGTGTCATGGTCTGGGGCTGCATGAGTGCTGCCAGCACTGGGGAGCTACATTTCATTGAGGGAACCATGGATGCCAACATGTACTGTGACATACTGAAGCAGAGCATGATCCCCTTCCTTCAGAGACTGGTCCGCAGGGCAGTATTCCAACATGATAACGACCCCAAACACACCTCCAAGATGACCATTCCCTTGCAAAAGAAGCTGAGGGTAATGGTGATGGACTGGCCAAGCATGTCTCCAGACCCAAACCCTATTGGGCATCTGTGGGGCATCCTCAAAAGTAAGGTGGAGGAGCACAAGGTCTCTAACATTCACCAGCTCCATGATGTCACCATAGAGGAGTGGAAGAGGACTCCAGTGGCCACCTGTGAAGCTCTGGTGAACTCCATGCCCAAGAGGGTGAAAGCAGTGATGGAAAATAATGGTGGCCACACAAAATATTGACACTTTGGGCCCAATTTGGACAGTGAGTACACTTAGGGGTGTACTCACTTTTGTTGCCAGTGGTTTATACATTATTGGCTGTGTATTGAGTTATTTTGAAGGGACAGCACACATACAAGCTGTACACTCACTACTTTACATTGTAGCAAAGTGTAATTTCTTCAGTGTTGTCACATGAAAAGATATAATAAAATATTTACAAAATTGTGAGGGGTGTACTCACTTTTATTATACTTGAACATTCTGTACACTAATCTAATTTTTGCTAAAACTGAGGTTAGAATAACTCATTAATTATAGTAATAAAGATTTTTCAGTGGTAAAGTGCAATATAAATGTCTTCCACATTATACTGCTTGGTCTCATAGTGAAATTTGACTATATATATCAAAGAAATAGAAAATGCATACATAAAATATAAAATTTTCTTGAATAGTCTATAAAAACAAATTTGGTTTATTAGGACTTGCACAAATATATTTGCTCTCCTATCTGTCTAGGTACACCCATCTTGTTTGTGACTAAAGAACAACCGTACATATGCCCTATATAGCTGTATATATGCCCAAAATGTAAAGGGTTCTTCAAATTTTGACATTCATCCCATGTGGTGGTCAAAAACAGACCAATAGGCATTCAGAACATTTGTATTTGTCCTACAGTTTCAGTGCCGTTATTTTGGGTGCGCTGGTAGAACTTTTTGTTACTAGTTCACACTTTAACACACTTTAATCTACAAGTAAAGTAAGAATGTTTTATGTGTGCAGCAACTGGAAACACAAGCAAACAAATCTTCTAACTAGAATTCTTGGGAGATACAAGAAATCGTCAAAAAGCTGAGATATCAGTTTTTAGTGGACCTGTACTTTGTTTATTACATTTTAATGCTATATTTCTATATTTCAGCTTATTACCTCTAAATATATAGCTGTCTAATACTTAAGATAACCATACATGTAAGATTATCTAACACGCAAAATGATTCAAAGCAGCTCCAAATTCAACATTTTTTAAGGGATACTCAAAACAGTACCATGGAATAAAGCAAGGAAGCACCCAAGCCACGTGCAAATTATGGAATCCACAAGATATATAAAAGGCATATACATTTCGGTTATATCCGAGGTTGATAAACTAATAACAAAATTTGGCACTCCAAACAATAGCTAAATGGATAACCTTTAACTACAGACACGTGACAGTACACAAGTACTGCATAAAGTAAATTACAAAAATATATGGGATACATGACATAAATGTACTTTGTGGTATATTTGGACATAAATAAGTGAGATTATTCAATATATTATCCAATGCATTTCCCACAACAGGAATTTTAGGCTACATTAGCAATTACCATATTTATCGGCGTATAACACGCACCCCAATTTAGGAGGGAATTTTAAGGAAAAAAAACTTTTAGGAGGGAAGTTGAAGGGAAAAAAAGTTACATTTAAATGCCCATCATTGCAGCCTTCTCAGTGCAGCCATGTCAGTGCAGCCTTGTCAGTGCAGCCTTGTCAGTGCAGCCATGTCAGTGCAGCCTTGTCAGTGCAGCCATGTCAGTGCAGCCTTCCCCAGTGCAGCCTTCCCCAGTGCAGCCTTCCCCAGTGCAGCCTTCCCCAGTGCAGCCTTCGATCCCCTGTCTTCAAAATCGCCGACCGCGATTTGAAAATGGCGCCGCCGGCGCCGAAATACACAGAGCCGGTCCTCGGCTCTTTCCGGCGGCTCTCGTTCACTTTCGGCTCCACTCGTAGTCCCGAGCGGAGCTATCCGAACCTAGCCGAGTAGGTTCGGATAGCTCCGCTCGGGTCGGTGATTTTGAAGTTGTGCAGCTCGGGATCGGCGTATAACACGCACCTGCGACTTTCCCCTGATTTTAAGGGGAAAAAAGTGCGTGTTATACGCCGATAAATACGGCATATATATATATATATATATATATATATATATATATATATATATACGGTATATATGTATATATATATATATATATACGGTATATATGTATATATATATATATATATATATATATATATATATATATATATAATTTCCTAAATGACAAATGTCCAAATTGGGCCCAGTTTAAAAAATATTTATTTTATTTATTTATTAAAATGCTTAACCTACGCAGTCTTACCCGAAGGACTCGATGCGCAATGTCTCAATATTTTGTGTGGCCACCATTATTTCACCATTATTTCCCAGCACTGTCTTAACCCTCTGGATCATGGAGTTCACCAGAGCTTCACAGGTTGCCGCTGGAGTCCTCTTCCACTCCTCCATGACGACATCACAGAGCAGGTGGATGTTAGAGACCTTGCAATCCTCCACCTTCGGATGCCCCACAGATGCTCAATAGGGTTTAGGTCTGGAGACATGCTTGGCCAGTCCATCACCTTTACCCTCAGCTTCTTTAGCAAGCCAGTGGTCATCTTGGAGGTGTGTTTGGGGTCGTTATCATGTTGGAATACTGCCCTGCGGTCCAGTCTCCAAAGGGAGGGCAACATGCTCTGCTTCAGTATGTCACAGTACATGTTGGCATTCATGGTTCCCTCAATGAACTGTAGCTCCCCAGTGCCGGCAGCACTCATGTAGCCCCAGACCATGACACTCCCACCACCATGCTTGACTGTAGGCAAGACACACTTGTCTTTGTACTCCTCACCTGGTTGGCACCACACATGCTTGACACCATCTGAACCAAATAAGTTTATCTTGGTCTCATCAGACCACAGGACATGTTTTCAGTAATCCATGTCCTTAGTCTGCTTGTCTTCAGCAAACTGTTTGCGGGCTTTCTTGTGCATCATCTTTAGAAGAGGCTTCCTTCTGGGATGACAGCCATGCAAACCAATGTGATGCAGTGTGAGGCATATGGTCTGAGCAATGACAGGCTGACCCCCCACCCCTTCAATCTCTGCAGCAATGCTGGCAGCACTCATACGTCTATTTCCCAAAGACAACCTCTGGATATGACACTGAGCATGTGCACTCAACTTCTTTGTTCGACCATGGCGAGGTCTGTTCTGAGTGGGTCCTGTCCTGTTAAACCGCTGTATGGTATTGGCCACCATACTGCAGCTCAGTTTCAGGGTCTTGGCAACCTTCTTATAGCCTAGGCCATCTTTATGTAGAGCAACAATTCTTTTTTTCAGATCCTCAGAGAATTCTTTGCTATGAGGTGCCATGTTGAACTTCCAGTGACCGGCATGGGAGAGTGAGAGCGATGACACCAAATTTAACACACCTGCTTCCCATTCACACCTGAGACCTTGTAACACTAACGAGTCACATGACACCGGGGAGGGAAACTGGTTAATTTGGCCCAATTTGGACATTTTCACTTAGGGGTGTATTCACTTTTGTTGCCAGCGGTTTAGACATTATTGGCTGTGTGTTGAGTTATTTTGAGGGGCAGCAAATTTACACTGTTATACAAGCTGTACACTCACTACTTTACATTGTAGCAAAGTGTCGTTGCTTCAGAGTTGTCACATGAAAAGATATAATAAAATATTTACAAAAATGTGAGGGGTGTACTCACTTTTGTGAGATACTGTATATGTATGTATATATATATATATATATATATATATATATATATTCTACCTATCTATCTATAGATATATATCTATAGATATATAGATAAATATCTATCTGTATAGATATAATGTAAATGCAAGCTTGTCAAAGCTGCTGGTTCTACAACTTCTGCCTTTTCATCTGGTGGATTCTGCCCCCTTCCATGAATTAGTAGAATGTGCTGTACCACAATGACAGGTTCCCAGTCGCTATTTCTTTTCATGTAAGGCCATTCCAGCTCTCTACCATCACTTGGAAGGCAATGTTGTGGCATTGTTGGGCAAGGAAGTCAGCCCAAAAGTCCACGTTACTGCTGACACGTGGTAAGGCAAGCATGGGCAGTGATTATATATTTTGTTCACAGCACACTGGGTAACTCTGCTTGCAACTCAGAAGGATTTTATGTGTATACCTTTTTTTCATCACATAGGGGACACAAAGTCCTATTGTGATGATGTTTTGGTGACAGGTTCTCTTTAATGAGACCACCGGGGTCTAAAAGACCCTGGATGTCTCCCCTGTGCTCCACTTAATGTAATGCAATGCAGGCTGCAATGCAATACATTATTTTACGGCCAAGCTGGCTGGGGAAACCGAGAGGCTGACTGGGAAGCAACGTCAAACACACCACTTTTCGGGTCAGCAACAAGGAGGGGAGAAGAGCGGATGTTTGCCCGCTCCTATCACTTCCCTCTACCTGGCGGCATCCGCTATGCCATTTTTTCAGAAAAACAAAACAGTTTTAACTAGTTGGGTTCTAACAAAAGTTTGCCTTCTTGCTTCCACTTGAGAAATTCTTGTGTCTCCCTCCCCTGGCAATATTGAAACACAAGTGCTACATTTTATCCAGTCTAATCTTGCCATTGTCCTAACAGTAATCTCAATTTATGCTTACAAAGAATCCAGTTAATGTAATATGATAAAGCATTTCTGTATATTTTTTTAATTCTTTGAAATAAAAAAAATGGAACATTTGCTTGTGTGTAGTGATAACATTTTTCAAAGTTTACTTTACATATGTGTGTGTGTAAAAAATATATACAAGACTCAATCTTCCTGTTCAGTACCCTCAATTTTTAGCTTTTATCCAAAATTATTATTTTCTCAAAATGTTAAAGGCTTTAAGTGGAGATGAGGTTTGTTTTCCAGCGAATTTGTGATGAAATTCACCTGACCGAATCTCAAAGGACCTATAATGTCCTGCCTGACCTTTCAGCAACCAGTTGTCAGTATGTGTTGGAGTAGTTCAGGGGGAGTTTTTCAGTCTGTGTAGGGAGAGTTAGTTGCTATACTGTACATTATATTAATATACGTATTCTTGCGTTATCACACTTTGCAATATTAAATGCAGCTGTAATTCAGTGTAAAAGCAACTATACACCATAAAATCATTAATAAAGTGCTAATAGTGTTAACATCCATAATTACAACAAACATAATATAAAAGAGAGAGAATAAGGGGTCACTCTTAAGTCTGGAGGAAAAGAGATTTAACCACTTGCCCACTGGGCACTTAAACCCCCTTCCTAACCAGACCAATTTTCAGCTTTCGATGCTCTCACAGTTTGAATGACAATTACTCAGTCAAGCAACATTGAACCCATGTGAAATTTTTGTCCTTTTTTTACACAAATAGAGCTTTCTTTTGGTGGTATTTTATCACCACTGGGTTTTTATATTTTTTTTGCACTATAAATGAAAAAAGACCGAAAATTTTGTAAAAAAATGCATTTTTTTTCTTTTTTGTTATAAAATTTTGCAAATTAGTAAATTTTGGCCAAAATTTATACTGCTACATTTCTTTGGTAAAAATAACCCAAATCAGTGTATATTTGTGTATCTTTGTGAAAGTTATAGAGTCTACAAGCTATGGTGCCAATCACTGAAAATTGATCATACCTGATGTACTGAAAGCCTTATTTCTTGAGACCCTAACAAGCCAGGACAATACAAATACCCCCCAAATGACCCCTTTTTGCAAAGTAGATAATCCAAAGTTTTTAGTAAGAGGCATGGTGAGTTTTTCGAAGTTGCCATTTTTTCCCACAATTCTTTGCAAAATGACGATTTTTTTTCTTTTTTTCCCACAGAATTGTCATATTAACAGGTTATTTCTCTTACACAGCATATGCATACCACAAGTTACACCCCAAAACACATTCTACTACTCCTCCTGAGTATGGCGATACCACATGTGTTAGGCTTTTACACAGCCTGGCCACATACAGAGGCCCAACATGCACAGAGCACCATCATGCATTCTAGGGACATAAATTATTATATATAATTACATTTTTTGACTGCCTCTTACACTTTTGAAGGCCCTGGAGCACCAGGACAATGGAAACATCCACAAAATGACCCCATTTTGGAAAGAAAACACCCCAGCGTATAATCTAGGAGGCATAATGAGTCTTTAGAACTATATATGAAATATATTCTGCTACTCCTCCTGAGTATGGTGATACCACATGTGTGAGACCTTTCCACAGCCTGGCCACATAGAGAGGCTCAACATGCAGGGAGCACCATCAGGGACATACATTTCAAATCTAATTTGACTACCTATTACACTTTTGTGAAACACTGATGGGCACTGTAGTGGCAAGGATGTGGTATGGATGAGAACTGATGTGGCACGGATAAGCACTGATGAGCACTGCTGTGGCACAGATGAGCACTGCTGTGGCAAGGATGAGCACTGCTGTGACAGGGATGAGCACTGCTGTGGCATGGATGAGGCATAGATGAGCATGAATGAGCCATGGATGGGCATGGATGAGCCATGGATGGAGCACGGATGAGCATGGATGAGCACAGATGGAGCATGGATGAGCACGGATAAAGCATGGACGAGCCAGGGATGGATGGAGCACAGATGGAGCATGGTTGAGCACAGATTGAGCATGGATGAGCAAGGTTGGAGCACGGATTGAGCATGGATGAGCAGGGATGGATGGAGCACAGATGAGCCAGGGATGGATGGAGCACGGATGAGCCAGGGATAGATGGAGCATGGATGAGTCAGGGAAGGACGGAGCATGGATGAGCAAGGATGGAGCATGGATAAGCCAGGGATGAATGGAGCATGGATAAGTATGGATGAGCACGGATGGAGCATGGATGAGCCAGGGATGGATGGAGCATGGATGAGTATGTATGGAGCATGGATAAGTCAGGGATGGATGGAGCATGGATGAGCACGGGTGGAGCATGGCTAAGCTAGGGATGAATGGACCATGGATGAGTATGGATGAGCATGAATGAAGCATGGATGAGTATGGATGAGCACGGATGGAGCATGGATGGAGCATGGATGAGTATGGATGAGCACAGATGGAGCATGGATAAGCCAGGGATGAACTGAGCATGGATGAGCACGGATGGAGCATGGATAAGCCAGGGATGGATGGAGCATGGATGAGCTAGGAATGGATGGAGCATGGATGAGCCAGGGATGAATGGAGTATGGATGGGTACGGATGGAGCATGGATGAGCCAGGGATGTATAGATGTTACATGGATGGGCACAAATGGAGCATGGATGAGCCAGGGATGGATGGATGTTACATGGATGGGCACAGATCAGCACTGTGGGCACTCCAGAGACAGCCCACAGTGCTGCTGCATCCGGACCCCCCCTCTCCTCGCACACTGTACTGATCGCTGCGATCATTGGACGGAGTGATCACGTGGTAAAGGGTCGCTGTCATTGGCCCTTTACGCCGATCTGTGACGCGCTGGGTCCAGAGGACCCGACGGTCACAGACATTTCCGGGGGCGCGATTCTGGGAGGACGTCCATGGACGCCCTCCCAGAATAAGCCGACCGCGATGTAGCTGTCTTTCGAGTATGGCCCAGTCAGCATGTAGTTAATCTCCAAATACGGAAAGGTTTCTTCACAGTAAGAGCTGTGAAAATGTGGAATAGACTCCCTCCAGAGGTGGTTCTGTCCAGCTCAGTACACTGCTTTAAAAAAGGCCTGGATTCTTTCCTAGATAATATAACTGGGTACTAACATTTATAGGTAAGTTTAATTCCGGGAAAATCCGATTGCCTCTCAGGGGATCAGGAAGGATATTTTTCCCTTGCTGTAGCAAATTAGATTATGCTTTTCTGGGTTTTTTGCCTTCCTCTGGGTCTTCTGTGGGTACAGGATTGTGTATATGGGATTGTATGATTTTTGTCCCCCTTTTATTGGTTGAACTAGATGAACCAGATTAATTATTCAACAATATGTAGTTAAAGTCTCTGTATTCTTCAGACAATGGTAGAAGGCATTCTGTCCTACTTGATTTTGGTAACTGTTCTCCAGAGTTCCAATTTACCCACACAGCCTCTCCTGCTGACGTTTTACCAAAGGGATACTTTACAACTGCTACACAGACATTTTCTTTTTTAGAGTCAGGGAACAATAGAACCCTCAGGGCCGGGTGCACTTCTGTCTAGGGGGCCCAGTCATGGAGGCTGACTTTCCCATTAGCCTGGCCGGGGACATGAGGAGCCCTACACAGGGCTGAAGCGCTGACTGATTCTGCAGAGCCATGGAGGACAGTCGTCACGGCTGCTGCAAAGGAGGTCAGTAGCAGCTCAGCCTGTGAGGAGGGGGAAAGCGGAGGAGGCAGGCACGAGGTCAATGGAGGAGTCAAGTACCATGTTTCCGAATGTAAATGCTGAGTCAGGTGAGTCCTCTCTCTGATCCTGTCACCCGCACAGCCCTAGGCAAGACTAACGACACCCGGCCGCAACCCCCCCCCAGGGTTAGTCTTGCCTAGGGCACAAAATAGTTAAGCACCAGCCCTAAGAACCCTATCATACTTACATACATATGTATGTGTTCCTCTTGTAAAGTTCTCTTCACCTGCTGTATAGTAAATGTTGTCAGCGGGACAGTAAGTAAGGGTAAATCTCTCTAGTGGAGCTCTGTATAGCAGAAAAAAAAGAAAAGCAACTACTGTATATTCAAAATTTGTGTCTTGATTGTAAAAAAAAAAAGCAAACAGTATGGGAATCTCAACCCAACCCATAATTCCCTATGGCAGAGGCCAGAAAATGAGGTCAGAGAGCCAGCGGGGGATCTCTCCTCTGGTCCCGCTAAACAGGCAGATGAAAGGTCTGTGTCCACTCCGCTATGAAGAGCAGATACAGACACAGTCCTGCTCTCCTCAATAGGGCCGCTGCCTGTCCGTTTCCATCTGATACCATCCAACCAATCCACCAGGGGTGGGGAATAGGACCACCATCCATCTGTTTTTGGCAGACAGGATCGGATGGCAGCTGGTGTCAGTGAACATCATTCGCTCCATAGATGAGATTGGAGGGCCCTATCAGGCCTGCCCAAAAAACTGACAGGTGGACCTGATCGGACAGCTCGTGTCCAAAGGCCTAAAGCCCCATACACACGATCAGAAATTCCACCAGCAAAAGTCGGATGTGAGCTTTTGGTCAGAAATTACGACCGTGTGTATGCTCCATCGTACTTTTGCTGCTGGAATTCCAGCCAGAAAAATATTGAGAGCAGGTTCTCTATTTTTCGGTCGGAAAAAGGTCCTAGTGCTAAAAATGCGTTTGTCTGTATGCAATTCGGATGCGCAAAAAACAACACATGCTCAGAACCAATTCGACGCATGCTCGGAAGCATTGAATCTCATTTTCTCGGCTCATCGTTGTGTTGTACGTCACCGCGTTCTTGACGGTCAAAAGTTCAGAGAACTTTTGTGTGACCGTGTGTATGCAAGACAAGCTTGAGCGGAATTCCGTCGGAAAAACCATCCAAGTTTTTTCTGACGGAAATTCTGATAGTGTGTACAGGGCTTTAGAGAAGGAACCATGCCCACCAGTTTATTTGGGCAGAAGGAGGGGGATATCTAATTAGATCATCTGGTGGATGACGTAATATTTTCAAAGTGCCAGGTTTGTGAATCTGCTCAGTATGTGTTTACAAGTTGATCAGTCTGCAACTTCATAGCTTTGTTTTTTTTTACTTAAAGCGGAGTTCCACCCTAAAGTGGAACTTCCGCTCATCGGAACCCTCCCCCCCTCCGGTGTCACAATTGGCACCTTTCAGGGGGGAGGGGGGTGCAGATACCTGTATAATACAGGTATCTGCACCCACTTCCGGGTATAGCTAGCCACAGCTAGCCGCAGACTCCCCGCCCACCCCCGTTGTGTTGTGGGAAATACACAGTTCCCACAACACAACGGGGACCAGTGAAGACGCGCAGCGCGACTCGCGCATGCGCAGTAGGGAACCGGGCAGTGAAGCGGCAACGCTTCACTTCCTGATTCCCTCAGTGTGAATGGCGGCGGCAGCACCCGAGGATCGAGGGACGGCTCGGTCTCGGGTGCCGACATCGCTGGACCCCGGGACAGGTAAGTGTCCTTATTTTAAAAGTCAGCAGCTGCAGTATTTGCAGCTGCTGACATCTAATTATTTTTTTTTTTGTGAAACACCGCTTTAAGAAGTAAATTAGCAACAAAATAAGATGCAAATCTGGCTGAATGTCAATTAGGAAAGTCAATAAAATAGTTTTCTATGTGTTTGTGATCCATGAACCTCAAATCCTGGGCAGACAGCTGAGACAGATTTGCACAGATTAACACTGAAGATGGGACTGATTTTTACTTCACGCTTCAAACAGAAGAACAATTAAGAAGTGGTCAGGGGCAGGTTTTATTTTATTTACAGTGCTACCTTAGAATAGCAGAGGGAGGAATTAATGGATGAAACCTAAAATGGTTGTAAATCCCATTCATGAAAGCTGAACTAAAGCGGAGTTCCACCTGGAATAACAAAAATTAAAGTCAGCAGCTACAAATGCTGTAGCTGCTAACTTTTATTTTAGGGCACTTACCTTTCCAGGGAGCCCACAATGTCGGCACCAGAAGCCAACCCGTCCCTCGGCTCCAGGTGCAGGCGCCAGCATCCTTACTAAGGGAAACAGGAAGTGAGGCCTTGCAGCTTCACCGCCTGTTTCCTACTGCGCATGCTGAATGGTCCCTGCTGTCTTCTGGGACCTGTGTGTCTCCCAGAAGGCAGGGGGGGAAGGAGCAGGGGCCGACACTGCGTAGTTCGCTGCACAGATTGCAGAAATCTTTCCCCTGGAAGTGGGAGCAGATACCTGGATTTGACAGGTATCCGCTTTCCTCTACCCCCTACCCCCTGAAAGGTGTCAAATGTGGCACCGGAGGGGGGGAGGAATCCAATCCACGGAAATTCCATTTCTGGGTGGAACTCCACTTAAGCACATATCTGTAGTTTTTACTTGTCTATCTCCAAAGCTCTAAATTCCGATTCTTTCTGGTGTTCCATTCCTCTGTTGTCAGCAGAATCACTTGTTGAAAGTTCTTCAACACATGAGATAACAGCAGCTGAAAATTTTTGTGGGGGGGTTTAGAGGGAGATAAGCAAGGTCTATTCACACTACAGCTCTGCATGTTCCTCTGCCTATGTGGAGGGGGGTTGTGTCCCTTTCCTCCAATCAGCTCTCACATAGTGTAAGTCCAGACACCCTTCCCAGCCCTTTGTGCTGCTGAAAGAGGAAGAAAGATTTTTAACACCAGCTTGCCTTTGGCCAATCATGGCTCAGGGGGCTAAGTCCACGCCCCACACTAAATATGGCTGTTTACACGGCGGCCATATGTAGTGCGATACGTGGAGGAGATTGAGAGAACTTGAGCTAGATTAGGCAGGTTAGTTAGTAGTGTGCAGGCAGTTTATATATATATATGTATATATAGAACAAGTGTTGAAGGTGAAGTGCACACGATCTGGATGTAGCAGTGCTAAGCAATCAGATTAGGATTTAATTAATGATCTTTACAAGCATATTTATACACTCCTATCTCATATGGGATCAATCAATGAATCAGTCATTTAGTATCAATAAGGACAGTGGTGGCCCATCCATAGGGGACTACCCCCCCTCCTCCAGGCAGTCACCAAAAAATAAATACATTTTTTTTAAACATGACCCTTAAAGAATAAAATAAATAAATAAATAAAAAAGTCCACTGTGTTCGGGCGCCGGACATAGTGCACTATGGAAAACACCACGTCTATGCAATCACGAGATTGCAGATGAGGCTCTTCATTGGCGAGGTTTGGAGCTGCTTTGTGGCACAATCCGTTGCGCCAAGCAGCATCCGCCCGTCACCCATAGTATTTCACTACGGCTGGGTGCTTTGTTCTCAGTGTGAGTACAAAGTCACTTCCGGCGCCCGACGGGTTACAAAAAGAACAAGGAAGAATACTCCCCTAAATGGGACTTTGACAGACCACCAACTCTTATGATAAAAAATATGTTTTAATGATATACGATAAAAAGACATAAAGGCGTCTACACAATACAAAAATACATTGCATAAAGAAACAGAACAAAAAATACACAAATGTGAATCATCATATCATATGTACTCTCCAAAGGGTAGTGTACCCTGATACCCAAACTTGGGGAGACAGAGCTACAAAAAGGTGTCCGTCGCCTAATCCCCTTGTGTTCAGTGGAGAGGGCCCCTCCCCACTCCATTGAACACACGGAGAAAGACAGGAACAAGCTGCAGCTGAAGGGGAGAGACAGACGCGGCATGAAGGAGGGCTGTGCTGCTGGGGACACAGATGTAAGTAGAACTCTGCTCTGCTGATGGGGACACAGATGTAAGGAAGGACTCCGCTGGGGACAGAGATGTAAGGAGTTACTCCGCTGGAGACACAGATGTGAGGAAGGACTCCGCTGGGGACATAGATGTAAGGAGGGACTCCGCTGGGGACACAGATGTAAGGAGGGGCTTCGCTAATGGGGACACAGATGTAAGGAGGGGCTCCGCTAATGGGGACACAGATGTAAGGAGGGGCTCCGCTGGGGACACAGATGTAAGGAGGGACTCCATTGATGGGGACATTGATGTAAGGAGGGGCTCTGCTGGGGACATAAAGAAACAGAACAAAAAATACACAAATGTGACTCATCATATCATATGTACTCTCCAAAGGATAGTGTACCCTGATACCCAAACTTGGGGAGATAGGGCTACAAAAAGGTGGCCGTCGCCTAATCCCCTTGTGTTCAGTGGAGAGGGGAGGCCCCTCCCCTCTCCACTGAATACACGGAGAAAGACAGGAACTAGCTGCAACTAAAGGGGAAAGACAGACGCAGCATGAAGGAGGGCTGTGCTGCTGGGGACACAGATGTGAGGAGAACTCTGCTCTGCTGATGGGGACACAGATGTAAGGAAGGACTCCGCTGGGGACACAGATGTAAGGAGGGGCTCCGCTGGGGACACAGATGTAAGGAGTTACTCCGCTGGGGACAGAGATGTGAGGAAGGACTCTGCTGGGGACATAGATGTAAGGAGGGACTCTGCTGGGGACACAGATGTAAGGAGGGGCTCCGCTGATGGGGACACAGATGTAAGGAGGGGCTCTTCTGATGGGGACACAGATGTAAGGAGGGGCTCCGCTGGGGATACAGATGTAAGGAGGGGCTCCGCTGATGGGGACACTGCTGTAAGAAGGGGCTCTGCTAATTGGGACACAGATGTAAGGAGGGACTCCGCTGGGGACATAGATGTAAGGAGGGACTCCGCTGGGGACACAGATGTAAGGAGGGGCTCCGCTGGGGACACAGATGTGAGGAGGGGCTCCGCTGATGGGGACACAGATGTAAGGAGGGGCTCCGCTGATGGGGACACAGATGTAAGGAGGGGCTCCGCTGAAGACACAGATGTAAGGAGGGCCTCCGCTGGGGACACAGATGTAAGGAGGGACTCCGCTGATAGGGACACTGATGTAAGAAGGGGCTCAGCTGATGGGGACACAGATGTAAGGAGGGGACTCCACTGATGGGGACACAGATGTAAGGAGGGGCTCTGCTAATGGGGAAACAGATGTAAGGAAGGACTCTACTGGGGACACTGATGTAAGGAGGGACTCCACTGATGGGGACACAGAAGTAAGGAGGGACTCTGTTGGGGGCACCTGATGTAAGGAGGGACTCTGCTGGGGGCACCTGATGTAAGGAGGAACTCCGCTGGGGGCACCTGATGTAAGGACGGACACCGCTGGGGGCACCTGATGTAAGGACAGACTCCGCTGGGGGCACCTGATGTATGGATGGACTCCGCTGGGGGCAACTGATGTAAGGACAGACTCCGCTGTGGGCACCTGATGGCATCTGGTGGCAGGCGACATGGCAGGTGACACGCTCAGGGCTCCCACTGATTCTGCATTAGGGTGAGTTGAATGATTTAATTTTATATTACAATGTAAAAATATAAATAATGCGCTTCAATCATCCTGACACCATAACAACCATGGTGCCAGGATAATTGAAGTGCTAACACCAGGTGTTTGTAGTATCTTTATCTGCTGATTGTTAAACTTTCTAGAATACACATATTTCCATTGTTGTGTAGGATTTGAGCCTGCTGTCCCTCCCTCTCGCTCCATCCCTCATTCATCTCAGATGCTAACTACACCCCTTAGAGCCACACCATTTAAGCCATGCCCACTATTTCACTGAAACCACGCCCATTTTTACCAAGTGGGAGGGGTCAAAAAGGAAGGGCGGGGTCTGGTGCCCCTCCATCCTAAAACTTCACCAGACGCCACTGAATAGGGATAATCAACAAATTAAAAAAACACGTAGACGTGTCATCATGGGTCATCAGGTGCTATCACTTTTCTTATTACATTCAATGTGCACTAAGGAAGAACAAAACACATATAGTGAATACATGTATATAACCGGCTATGAAAATAAAAATAAAAAAGACATCACTGTTTTTTGGGGAAAAATAAAAAATAAAAATAAAGAATAAGTCAAAGAAATAAATATAGATCAAAATCAGAATTCAATCCATTAGGCAATAATGTATTTAAATGGTGTATCCCTATCGAACCTCCCACTTTCTAAGGGTTCATTCCCTATTTCCTCCACGTCTATTCTTAGGTATACCATCTATAATTATAAATCTTAATTGAGAAACAGTATGTCCTTTCTCTATGAAATGTTGGGCTAAGGGTAATTGTATATTTGTAATCTGTAGTTTTGTATATAAATCACTAACTATGTGTTGTTCATTAATGCTTAACAACGTGTCCAAAAAAGGTATTTCAATGTCACTGACTGTCATGTTGAATTTTAAGACAGGGATTAGGGATGTAAGGTACATGTTAAATACATTTAAAGATTCTAAGTCCCCCCGACCAGATCGCAAAGGCATCATCGATAAATCTGTACCAACATGTGCAGTTTTGAATAAATAAATTGCAATGATAAATAAAAGTGTTCTCTATGATGTGCATGAATGCATTGGCGTATAGGGGGCGACATTAGAACCCATCGCAGCTCTAATGAGCTGTAAATAGTATTTTTCTTTAAAAAGAAAAAGTTTTCCCCCAAAACGATTGATAATAATTGTATCAAAAAGGTAATGTGTGTTTGCAGCAACTACAGTCATCCCATTTAAGAAGGACCCGTGATACTATCAATTATCTCTCCAAATGTACATGACCTGAACAGCCCATTTAAGAGAAGCTCTATGTGGAGAGAAGTGGACAAACTGAAGGGAGAAGTGCTCTGTGCAAGAGAGATGCACTTTATGTTCAATAAACAACCTAAATGCTCACATAAAGCTTTTCCTCACATCTTTACCGCTACAGCCCCAGTTAAAAAGAGGGGAGTGTTAATAGCGATTAAACATTCTGTCGCCTTCCATCTGCACAATATTGTTTATGACCCAAATGGAAGGTACATAATATTGACATGTGACATAAACAACACCACCTATATGCTTGTGAACCTGTATGCTCCCAATAAAGGCCAAACAGCTTTCATGAAAGTCGTGCAAAAACGTATAAACAAAATTCGTAAAGGTTCACTAATCATTTGTGGAGACTTTAACAGTGTGGTAAACAAAAACCTAGACTGCTATAATCCGACTCACACGCACAGACATGATCTCTTACCTTTCCTACATGAAGCAGACCTTTACTAACACTAATGACATAAATGTGGCATCTTTATGGTGCACCCATAAAGCATATAGCAGGGGTCTACTCATCCAGGCGGCTGCTAGTGAAAAAAAGAAAAAGGGCAAATTTGTTGAACAATCTACTATCAGAGCTCAAAAACTTAGAGCAACAACACAAACAAAACCTGTCTCCCCAAGTAGAATCTGACCTGTTTGACTGTAGGCAAAAAATCTGCTCAGCACTCATCTCAGCCCACCAGAAATATATGAAACAAACAAAAGCCAGGTACTATGTTCAGGGGAATAAAGCTAGTAAATTATGGGCAGACTACATAAAAAAGAGACAACAACACTCCAAACTGAACAGCATTAAGGACCCCCATACTGGAGTTTTAGAACACCACCCTACCGCCATAGCCAATGCCTTCATGAAATACTATAGAGACCTATACAATCTTAAAGTAGACAAAGAGACACCTCGACCATCTACCCAAACTATTAAATCCTTTCTCGACTCAGTGACTTTTTTTTTTAAATTGTATTTTTATTAAGAAATTTTCAAAAATAAAAGAAACATAGTGTACATATTGTAGTTATAGCAATCAAGAAAATAAAATAAGCATGAGTAAGATTACAATAGTAGTGAGTCAATGCATATTGTAAGCAGAAGTAATTATAATATAAACAACAGATAAGAGCCAAATGAAATCAGGAAAGAATGATCATCTTGCTGCAAACTTTACTATAAAAGTTCAATTTGTAGATATGGGGCAATAAAAGAGAAAACAGAAGCCTGGAACCTATGAAGGGCCCTGCATATAACAGCCCCAAGGAGCCCAAATCTTATCAAATCTCTCCACCTCATCCTCGACCATGGCTGTCATATGCTCCATTCTGCGATATATGTCAGATATCAGTCACGGTTGGTATGGACCCTGGGAGCAAAGAACTTCAAAGTGTGTAGGTTTGGTCAAAGTAAGAGAAGGTGAGAGGGATGCTAAATAATGCGTTATTTGGAGGTATGAAAAGAACAGCTGGTTTGGAATAGGGTGTTTTATTTGTAGGTCTTGGAAGGAGTATATTTTCCGGGTGACAGGGTGTACAAAATGTCTAAGCTGAAACAAACCCACCTTGGCCCAAAGGAACATCCGGGAGTGTGAAAGGCTATCAGGTAGAAGGGGATTAAATAGCACATTGGAGAGAGGCGGGCAGGAGGAAGCTAGTGAGAACTTGGTATAACAGGATCGCCATATCCTGAGTGAGAATAGTGTGGGTCCCAGGCATAGACCGTGGAGCTTGGGGTCAGCAAATAAGGCAGGAGACCATACCAGGGAACAGGGGTGAGCCGGGAACAACAAACCCATCTCTATCTCCATCCACCTGTTTGGGGGACGCAGGCTGGCCCAAGACACCACCGCACGGAGGTGGGAAGTCAAGTAGTACTTATGAATGTCCGGAGCCCCCATATCCCCCTGCCCCCTGGGGGAAAAAAATGACCAAACTGGCTACTCTATGGGCCCCATCCCTCCATATAAAATTGAGAAACCATCTTCTAAGGAGTTTCAATTGGGCCATCGGGATAGGAACAGGAAGTGTTTCAAAATAATATAATAACTTGGGCAACACTGACATCTTCAGAACATTTATCCTGCCTATCCAAGATATCGGTAGGGGATTCCATCTATTTAACATATCTTTGATAGATTTAAATAAGGGGATATAATTGGCTGCATAAAGGGTAGAATATGAGGGGGTGATCTGTACTCCTAAATATTTGAGGGATGATGTGCACCAGCAATAGCGATATGAATTTTTAAGTGAAATTAGATCGTCAGGAGGGAGATGTAAAGGCAGGGCTTCGGTTTTGGACGTGTTAATCTTATAACCCGAAAGAGAACTGAACTGAGATAGGAGGGCATGTAGGGACGGGAGTGATACATGGAGATTAGTGAGGGTCAGACACACGTCATCAGCAAACAAGGAGAGTTTATACTCTCTTTGTCGCATAGGAACTCCCTCGTATGTCTGGGTGTGATCTAATAGCCTCAGCCAATGGCTCCAGGCATAGTATGAAGATGAGAGGCGAGAGGGGACAGCCTTGTCTGGTACCATTTAAAATAGGAAATGATCTGGATGAGAAGGACGCTAATTGGACCTGGGAAGAGGGGTTGGAGTAAAGGGCATGAAGGGCCGTAAGGAAAGGACCTCTCAATCCGAACTTAGTAAGGGTTGCAAACATGTATGGCCAGCTTAATCGATCGAACACCTTTTGGGCATCTAGGCTAAGGATCAGGGCGGGTCGGCGGACTCTATTTAATAAATCAATAAGGTCAATGGTTCGTCTAGTATTATCCCCTGTATGCCTGGAAGGGACAAATCCCAATTGATCCTTATCTATTAATTTTGTCAGGAATTGAGAGAGGCGGTTAGCTAGAATCTTGGTAAAGAGCTTGTAATCGGAATTTAAAAGCGCGATTGGGCTATAGCTGTCTGGGAGTGAAGGGTCTTTGTCCGGTTTAGGTTTGACAATGATATAGGAGTGTAGAAATTGCTGGCAGGGGCGTTGACCTTGTAGAAGGGAGTTAAATAAAGATACCAAGTGTTTTGAAATAGTCGGGAGGAAGGTCTTATAATAAATGTAGGGAAGGCCATCTGGACCTGGGGCTTTGTGGGATGGAAGGGACTTGACAGTTCAAGTAAGCTCTTCTTCAGTAATGGGTTCATTTAAAATCTGCACCTCTGTCTCATTAAGCTGGGGGAGGCGAAGATCCATCATAAAGGTTTCAAAAGCTGTCTGGTCAAAGGGGGGTTCTCCAAATACCTGGGTCATCGTCTGTGGACAGTAGGTGGGAGTCCCATCGGAGTATTTTATGTGTTCCGGGAAAGATAGGTAGGGCCTAGGATTATGCCTAGATATTAACATCCCATGTGGTTTATTTGAGAATTCATAGAATTTTTGTTTCGCCCATAGAATAGATTTATCTATTTTGGACATGTCTAGGGACTTTATACGGTTGCGTAGAGAGGTTACCGTGCGCAGCCGGCCCATCGTGGGGGCTTGTAGCAGAGATCGTTTGGCAGCAGCTAGTTCCAAAATTAAAGAGGACCTCTGAAGAGCAGAGTCCCTCTTTCTCTGGGATCCCACAGAGATACACTGTCCTCTAATAAAGGCCTTATGAGCCTCCCAGAGGACGGACGGGCTGGACACGGAGCCTGTGTTTAAGTGAAAATACTCAGTTAGGGCGGCGAGAAGTTTATCTCTAGAGTCGGGATGTTTAATTAGGGACTTGTTAAGTCTACAATGACACCTCCTGGGGAACGCAGCTGAGAGACAAAGGTCCAGGTATAGAGGAGCGTGGTCTGACCAAGTAATTGGACCCAGTTCAGAGGACACTGTGGGGAAAAGCAGATGGGCTGTCACCAGAAAATAATCCAATCTTGAAAACATCTTGTGGGGAGGGGAATAAAAGGAATACAGACGACCAACCGGGTGCTTGATACGCCAAGCATCAAACAGACGGTGGGAGCAAATCAGCTTCCTGAAAGAGTTTGCTAAGGAATGTGGGGCAGAATTCAGCCTCCTCCCAGGGACAGTCCGCACTGGCGAGGATGTAGAGGCTTCCCTCCGTTCTGCCGATTGCCGCACTTGAGCCCGAGGACAGGGGAGATCACGTAGGCCACAAGATGGCGGCGGGTCTCCCAGGTGTGGTACCCGTCGGAGCCCGGCAACAGTTCGAACGGCCACCTGGACTCCATTAATTTCCCCCAAGATGGTGCATGGACTGACTAATGGCTTCTGGGGAGAGTTTGGAAGCTCTACCAGTCGATAATTGAGATGGATAGCCGTGGATTGTGGAAGGGTCGGCGGAGCTCTGCAAGCACACGTCCTTTCAACTCAGTGACTTTACCTGCCCTGACTGCAGATAACCTGGAAACACTTAACGCACCAATTTCAGAGAAAGAAATTTTGGATACCATTCAGGCCCTGCCAGCAAACAAAGCACCAGGCAATGACGGCTTCACGTCAGAATACTTTAAAGCCTTTTCTCAAACGCTAGTCCTTCATATGGGCATGTTGTTCAACAGCTTTGTATCAGCAGACAATTTACCTGAAGAAATGTTACAGGCCACTGTTGTTACTCTGCCAAAGCCAGGGAAGAGGCCGGACACCCCACAAAATTTTAGACCTATCTCCCTGTTGAACACAGACTTCAAAATTTATGCTAAAATCTTGGCCAGTAGGCTAGCTAAAATAACTCCATCACCAGTGAAAGCTGACCAGGTTGGCACCAGGAGATTTTTTAATCTCCTCAAAATAGTAGAAATAGTAGAAATAGGGCATACACCCACTGTAATTTTGGCATTGGACGCTGAAAAAGCTTTTGACAGGGTACATTGGGGCTACCTCACCGTGACTCTCCAGAAGTTTGGCCTTCATGGACCCATACTCGGCAATCTCAGCTTTATAAACTGAACCCTCAGCCAAGGTTTTCACATCCAATGCCATCTCTGAAAAATTTAATATTACAAATGGAACTCGCCAGGGATGTCCCTTATCACCAATCATATTCACTCTGATGATGGAACCCCTGGCAGAGGCCATCAGAAATGACAGTACAATTTCTGAATTATTGTCACAGGTCACACCCATAAGATAGGCCTTTTTGCAGACGACGTTATTCTCACACTCACTAACACGGCTTCTTCCCTGACTAAAGTATACTCTTTATTGCAAAAATGCAGTGCAGTGTCGTAATACAAACTCAATATTACAAAATCTTGTATTCTGCCTGTAAATGTCTTTAAACGTCAAATAACCCAGCTATGACATGAATTCCCTTTTCAATGGACATCTCAATCCATCCCCTATTTGAGAATTGAAATAACAACTCCTACATCCTCCACATATGAAAAAAATTCCCCAGCATTGTTGCACCATATCTCTACTTACAAACTTTCATGGTTAGGAAGAATAGCGGCATTAAAAATGCTTCTCTTGCCCAAAATTATTTACTTTTTTAGAACTATTCCAATTAGTATGCCTGAAGCCTTCTTTAACACAACCAACAAACTTTTCAGACAGTACATTTGGAAGGGTAAAATGGTGAGAATATCATTCTCAGTTATACAGAGACACAGATATTAAGGAGGAGCCGGCCTCCCTGTACTCCGTAGTTATTACATAGCAGCATTATCGGACCAGGTGAAAGCTTGGTTTGAGCCAGAGTCCAATAAAATTTGGGTGCAAATTGAGATAGAATCACTTTCCAAACAGCCAAGACTCACCTCTTATGCCTTAATTCAACTAAAACATTTCCATGCCACCCACCCAGATTCACACTATGAATTGCCAATGGTGTATGGCAATACCTGAAGACAAAATGCAATACCCCTAAAGGTTTATCATGGTTCTACCCCCTACTTCACAATAATAAGAATTATGTAAAAACGACTAATATGTCTAACTGGGAAAAAACTTGGCTCAGTATACTCTCCTAAACAGTGGCAATCTGCCATCTAGCATAGCTACTGCTATTCCCATTGTACGAATCATTGGGATCAAACGCTCAAAACTCTTCACAGATCTTATCCTACCCCAACTAGACTATCTTTGATCTTTCTCTCTAAATAAAATACCTGTTGGAGACAATGTGGATGTAAAGGTAGTATTATTCACATAATTTGGGATTGCAAAAACATACGCAGATTTTGGTACGCAATATTCAAACTAATAACTAAAGTAACTGGATTAATTATTAAACCTTCTCCCCAATTAGCTCTTCTTATATTTCTCTAGACACTAACCCATATCAACTTAATATCGTAACACATATACTAATAGCGGCCCGATTAACTATTACGGCCAAATGGAAAACTACCATAGCCCCTAACACTGATGAAGTGATACGCAGGGTTACAATTTAACACTCATATGAAAAATACTTTGCCATACAAACAAATAACCTAAGTTCCTTCAATAACCAATGGGCACCATGGACATCAAGATTTATTGATAATGATTGACCCCATGAGTAAAAACCGCACCAGTAGGTATCAACAAAACTACTCACAGGTTCCGGTACAGTGTTCATATATTCTTTATTTCTTTTAGGTTCGTTGTACTTTTTTTTTATATACATACACTTGTGTTTTCTGTCAACTTTTACAATTATCACAGATAATGAAATGGTAGTCTGCAAACCCAGGAGACAACGTGATTGAGTTTAAATCTCATTGCTAACCTGGAAATAGTGAGTTTATGGGGACGCAAGATCCACATTGCGTATTAGGATGTATGTACCCTCTTACTAAAAGGTATATATATATGCTCAGGTAATGTTAATGTATACTTACTACTACTATCTCTTAGCATATGCAATGTTACTGTTGTACTTTATATGCCAATGCTATATTCTAATAAAAAAAATTGGAAAAAAAAAAAAAGGTAATGTGTGTAGATGTATATTTACTTGAGTGAATCAATAGTCATCGGCAGGCCTCTATGCCCAAATTATGGGGTTTGGCAGTGTATAAATTCGCTACATCCCAAGTGACTAACAGACTCTGATGGTATAACTATGTTACAAACTTTTTGTAAAAAATGTTGAGTATCTTCTATGTAAGATTGTGTAGTTTCTATAATGGTAAGACATTTGTCCAAAAATTTAGCAGTCGGTGTGGTAATTGAATCTGTGCTAGAAACTATGGGACATCCTGGTGGATTTAAAGGATTTTTATGTATTTTAGGCAATACATATATAATAGGAGTGATGGGATGTTCAGATGTTATTCCTTTAAATTTCGTACCTGGGGGGTGTCTATAGTATGCCTGTAAAGTGGCGCATGTTTCCCGTGTTTAGAACAGTCCGAGAGCAAAATGACATTTCAGGAAAAAAAGTCATTTAAAAGTACTCGCGGCTATAATGAATTGTCGGTCCCGGCAATACACATAAAATTCATTAAAAAAACAGCATGGGGGTCCCCCCAAATTCCATACCAGGCCCTTCATGTCTGGTATGGATATTAAGGGGAACCCTGCGCCAATTTTTTTTTTTTTTAATGTCGTAGGGGTCCCCCTCAAAATCCATACCAGACCCTGACAACTGAGGAGATCAGATAAACCTCTCCTGGAAATATTAAACACTAATGCAGTCCATTTTCGATGGGGATTTCCGTTTAGACTGATCATCTCAAAAGATGGGAAAAAAATGGTGTTTAAACACCCAGGTGATTTACCGAAAATATTGACAACATTTAAGCTGCCTAGTTTAGACTTACTGGATTGGCCATTTAAATCCTTATTACTTGACTCTGTCTCAAGAGAAATTTGGGAGAAAGTCTCTTCCACTTGATCTGAACTTTAACGATAGAAGTAATATAGATATATTTTTGTAAGGATTTGGATGGCTTTATTTATAAGAATTATTATGTTAGGATCTGGGAGCTGACCTGGCTAAATATTGTAGAAAGGAAATAATCGTAAAAGATATGAGACAGGTGAGGGGAGAGGTATTTAAAAATCCCCCCCCCTTTTTTTTTTGGAAGGTTGGAGGGAAAGAAAATATTATTGGTAATATGAATTTAGGTATTATGATTACATGTGCCATAATGCAGGGTTGGAAGTTCCCTCCTCCCTCTTTTTTTTTTTTCTGGAGGGATAACAGAGAAATTAAGGATTGTAATAATAATATAACTGCTGCAGTTTGCAGTAGCTAAAGATGTCCCTTTTCATATGTCTACCCATATATTATTTTTAGATAAATTATTGTCTGAAAGAAAATATTATTGGTAATATGAATTTAGGTATTATGACTACATGTTTTGACATATATGTTGGTATAGAAGGAAGTGCCATACTGTAGGATTGAAAGCGTCTCCCCCCTCCCCCCTTCTTTTCTTTCTTTTTTTTTGCCGACCTGAATGTCCAATGGTACAGCTCTTCCCCTGTCCAGTTTGCCTATGCCCTATAGTAGGCTTCCCAACGTTTGTTTTGGGAATTGTCTTATTTTAAAATAGTTTTTTCTTTTTTCTTTTTTTCCCTTTTTTTATTTTCTTTTTATTTACTTATTTTTTGTTGTTCTCACTTAATAAACTCATGGACATAAAAATAAAATGTTTTCTCTTTATCTCATTTTCAATATGCTCCTTTAATGTGAAGGGTCTTAACCACCCGAATAAACGCTTACAAATGTCTCAATATCTTAATAAAGAAAAAATTGATATAGCGTTTTTTCAAGAAACCCATTTTCGTACGGATGTAATTCCAGCATGTAAAAAAAAATATTATACCACTTGGTATCATAGTACAAATTCATATGCAAAATCCAAAAGGAGTTTCAATCGCTATGAATAAGAATGTAAGGTGTCAAATCTTAGATTCTAAATCAGACACTCAAGGTAGATGCTTATTTTTAAAAATTAAAAAGGAGAATAAAATATACACTACAGCTAATGTATACTTTCCAAACACTTCCCAAATTTCTGAAGGCCCTAAATATATACAAATTCTTGAAAGTTTTGCCGAGGGTAATATTATTCTCGGAGGTGATTTTAATTTAGTTCTTGATCCCCAAATGGACTCATCCTTGGGGAAAACTCATATTTCGAATTCAGCTCTTCGTAGATTAAAGCAGAAATTTCCACAATGAAATTGTTTGATTTATGGCATATTTTGCATCCCTCTGAGAGAGATTATACTTTTTTTCTCCAGTTCATAAAACACATAGTAGGTTGGACTTTATATTTGTATTCCAAAAATGATTAGATGCTACTCCAACAATTAGTATTAAATCTAAATTATGGTCAGATCATTCTGTCATTTTAATTTAGTAGAATCATGTGCCAGGAATAGATCCTGGCAATTAAACGATAACTTACTGGCAGACTCATTGTGTGTAACTGATATTAGAAAAGAGATAAAACATTTTATAGAAGATCATAAATTTAGATAATACTGCACCACCAATTAAATGGGAGGCTTTAAAATGTGTGTTGAGGGGAATATTTATATAGCACGGTTCAAGACTAAAAAAAAAATAGAATTAAAGAATATTCAGCCTTAATAAAGAAAATTTCAGATTTAGAACTAATTCATAAAAATAGTAATAGTGATAGAGTTAGAATTAAACGTATTAACACTAGGAGTCAACTTTTGCATTTATCCAACCAGCAGTCTTTAAGAGTTCGGGATAAAACATTGAGAATGTCTTATGAATATAGTAACAAGAGTACCGTAGTTCTCTTTTGGCGCATTCTCTTCATTCTAAAACTTCATCCTCATCTGTTTTGAAACTATCTGTTCCTGGTAAATGATTGGTGTATACTAACTCAGCTATTGTAGGGACTTTTTGCAATTATTACTCTTCATTACATAACATTTCACAAACCAATTCTGAAACTGACCACTCTTTTATAGAGATGGAAAAAAATCATATATAGAAGAAACAGCTTTGCCAAGTCTTGACTTGGCTACTAGCTCTTCCTTAGAAAATCCTTTTACTCCTGAGGAACTGCTAAATGTTATTAAGATTACTAAGATCGGCAAAGCACCAGGGCCAGATGGATTCTCTAGTCGATTTTATAAAATCTTTGCAGAAGATCTGTCTTCAATCCTTTTGTATTCATTTAATTCAATTTCAAGCTCCCAGATTTTTCCACCAGAAACATTGAAGGCTTATATTTCTGTTATTCTGAAACCGGGTAAAGATGAAACAAATCCAAATAGCTATCGCCCTATTTCATTACTGAATCAAGATATAAAGTTTTATGCCAAATTTATTGCTAATAGGCTTCAACCTTTGTTGCCTCAAATTGTTCATACAGAGCAGACTGGCTTTGTGAAGGCTAGAGAGGCTCGAGACAACACTAGTAAGACTCTTTCATTGATCTCCCTGGCACAGAAATGACAAATTCCGGCGCGCCTGCTTTCAATAGATGCCGAAAAGGCCTTTGACCGACTAAATTGGAGATTTTTATTTCACTCACTTCGCCAGATTGGTCTGGGGGATAATTTAATAAATAAAATAATGGCACTACATACAGTTCCTTCTGCTCAAGTTTGAACAAACAGTATCCTTTCTAATAGATTTGAGATTAACAACGGTACCCGTCAGGGGTGTCCGCTATCTCCATGTCTTTATGTGATCACAATAGAACATCTAGCAATAGCTATAAGTAATAATTCCTCTATACATGGTATTACTATTAATAAAATAGATTATAAAACCTCACTTTATCCAGATGATGTTTTACTTTATATAACATCCCCAAGGATTAGTATCCCTTCTGTTTTAAAAGAAATCAATCTATTTGGATATTTAAGTAATTTTAAAGTAAATCTAACTAAATCTGATTTATTGAATATCTCACTACCTAGAGATGAGGTTTCTTCTCTGGTAGCGTTATTTCCTTTTCACATGTAGGTAGTAGCTGTGGAATATCTAGGAATTAAAATTCCAACAGATCTTGCTCTTGTGTATGAATTAAACTTCCTTCCACTTCTACTTCAAATGCAAGCTGAATTGTTATTATGGTCTAAGCTCACTCTATCATGGTTTGGCCGTATTAACTCCATTAAGATGGATATTCTTCCAAAGTATTTATATTTTTTTCAAACCCTACCCATTAAATTACCTAAAATATTTTTTTAAAAATTGAACTAATTATTATCACTTTTTATCTGCAAAAATACTAAACCACGAATCAATTGGAAAACACTCTGCCGATCCAAAGATCGTGGAGGAGCAGGCTTGCCAGATTTTGAGTGCTATTATAAAGCAGCAATATTTTCCTGGGTTCTGGATTGGTTCCATCATCTTGATAATAAACAATGGGTCCAATTGGAAATAGGTTCTTCTCCATTGAATCCTAAAGCTGCTCTCTGGCTCTGTTTTAAGGCTATAGGATTACGCTCTTCTTGGCCTTTGCTCACTTATACGGTTTTGGAATGTTGGCATTATTATTTAAAATTATTTCCCTTGTCTTCTATCCCAGCTCCACTTACTCCCTTAATAGATAATCCCGCTCTTCCTATTGGTACTCATTCTAATGCTATTCTAAGCTGGGACAAATCTTTTTGGCCACAGATTAGAAATATGTTTTTGGAAGGTATCTTGTCATTTGTAAACTTTCAAAATTTACATGATCAGAGGAAAAGTATATGGTTTGTTTATTTACAATTGCAAAGTTTTTACTTGTCCTTGATTCCGAAATACTCTATTCACCGATCGCTTACAGATTTTGAGCAGCTGTGTATATCCCTAGAACCACCAACACATATTATATCTAAGATATACACGTTATTATCTATCTTTAATTCACCTGGTTTACCATCACATATGACAAAATGGGAGCTTGAATTAAACCAGTTAATAAGAGGAAGACTGGGATCAAATTTTTATTAATACTCATACATTTTCAATAGCTTGTGACACCCAAGAGCTTAATTTTAAATTGTTATCTAGATGGTATAGCACTCCAGTTAATCTAAATCAAAATTTTCCTTCGCAATCAGATAAATGCTGGCGCTGTAATGTCACTATAGGTAACTTATCCCATTTGTGGTGGGCCTGTCCTTCTATTTATAAATTATGGGATCAAGTAATTAAATTATACAATACTGCTGTGGACGAATCGATTAATAATTCTGTTGAATTGGCTCTTTTTTCTTTCTTACCCCAAATATTACCTAAAACCAAAAAAATCTCTTTTTTTTATCAGCAATCAGACAATTGATACCAAGATATTGGAAATCCCCTATTGTCCCGACAATTTCAGGGTAGATTGACACTCTTAATAGTGTTATGCATATGGAAAAACTAGTAGCTGAAAATAATGATACTATACAGAAGTTTAGTGAGGTGTGGCAGACCTGGATAACATTTAAAAACTCATCAACATTTTTTTGTTAATATTTACCTTTATTGCTGTTGGTGCATATATACTCTATTTCTTGCCTGATATAACTTTAAAGGATGAAGAAAGATTCTATGATTTTGTTAATGTGAGACAATATTATTTTTTTTTTTTTTTTTCTTCTCTTGTTTTTTTTGTGGTTTGTTGCTCAGAATATATAGAGGAGGGTTTTTTTTGTAGAAATATATAATCACGAAAGCTGAATGATTTAGTATATATAACTTTAATGAACTTTAATGAATATCAAATGTGTATTCTGAATGACTATATTTTGTGTATGTAAATGTGTTTTGTTGTTTGTATAAAATTTAAGAAAATTAATAAAAATATGTTGGAATGAGAAAGGGAGAAAAAAAGAAAAAAAAATTCACACGGGGGGAGGGATCTGGGGGTCCCCTTGTTAAGATTCCAATAAGCCCCCTGCCCGCATGCCCCCACAACCACTGGGCAAGGGTTGTGGGGATGAGGCCCTTATCCCCATCAACATGGAGACATCCTTCCTGTGGCCTGGTATGGTTAAGGAGGGGGGGCACCCTCTCGCCCCCCTCTTCTCCTGCGGCCTGCCATGTTGCGTGCATGGATAAGGGTCTGGTATGGATTTTTGGGGGGACCCCCACGCCATTTTTAAAACAATTTTGGCGCGGGATTCCCATTAAAATCCATACCAGACCTGAAGAGTCTGGTGTGGATTTTGAGGGGGACCCCTACGCCATTTTTTATTTTAAAATTGGCGCCGGGTTCCCCTTAATTTTTTTTCAATTTTGGGTCGGGGTTTCCCTTAATATTCATACCAGACCCAAAAGTAATGGACTGTGAGGGAATCCCATGCCGTTTTTTCAATTACTTTTATGTGTATTGCCAGGACCGACAATTCTTTATAGCCGCAAGTAGTTTTAAATTACTTTTTGTCCTTTAGAAATGTCATTTTGCTCTCGGACTGTTCTAAACTAAAATTTAAAGGAATATTTCACATTTATTGTTTCACATTAAGCATTATTAAAATCACTGCTCCTGAAAAAAACGGCCATTATTAAAACTTTTTTTTGCATTGATACATGTCCCCTGGTGCAGGACCCAAACACTTTTTATGACAATAACTTGCATATAAACCTTTAAAATTAGCACTTTTGATTATTCATGTTCGTGTCCCATAGACTTTAATGGTGTTCGCGTGTTTGAACAAATATTTTGCCTGTTCGCATGTTCTGCTGCGAACCGAACCGGGGGGTGTTCAGCTCATCCCTAGTTGTCAGGAAGAGACTCTTGTCCCCATCAACATGGGGACAAGGTGCTTTGGGGGGACCCTGAAGCACCCTCCCCAAGTTGAGGGCATGTGGCCTGGTATGGTTCAGGGAGGGTGCTCGCTCCCCCCCCTATCCTGTCATCCAACTGCATGTTCGGATAAGGGTCTGGTATGGATTTTGGTGGGGAACCCACGCCAATTTTTTTAAAATTTTGGCGCGGAGTTCCCCTTAAACTCCATACCAGACCCAAAGGGCCTGGTATGGACTGGGGACGTGATTTTTCATCTATATTGCCGGAAGCCAGCAATACATTACAGCCACGAGCAAGTTTACATTACATTTTTTCCTTTAGAAATGTCATTTTGCTGCAGTACTGTTCTACACATTGTACAGATGTCCTGTACACACGATAGGATTTTCCGATGGAAAATGTGTGATAGGACCTTGTTGTTGGAAATTCCGACCGTGTGTAGGCTCCATCACACATTTTCCATAAGAATTTCCGACACACAAAGTTTGAGAGCAGGCTATAAAATTTTCCGACAACAAAATCCGATCGGTTAAATTCCAATTGTGTGTACACAAATCCAACGCACAAAGTTCCATGCATGTTCAGAATAAATTAACCGGTCCCCGACCGGCGCACGCTGATGTATGTCGACAGAATGGCACGGCTGGGCAAATGGGCGTACCTGTACGTCCATTTGAATTCCCCGCTGTGCCATTGCGTGCGCACCGGCGGCTTCGTGAGTCGGGACTCGATCGCCGCGGGGATACCCGCGATCGGCTCACGGAGGGGACAAACGGGGAGATGCTGATGTAAACAGCATCTCCCCATTCTGCCTAGTGACAAGTGTCACTGATCACAGCTCCCTCTCATCGTCCCCTAGTGGTTAACCCCTTCACTGCCAGTGTCATTTACACAGTAATCAGTGCATTTTTAATCGCACTGATCGCTGTATAAATGACAATGGTCCCAAAAATGTGTAAAAAATGTCCGACATGTCTGCCATAACGTCGCAGTCACAATAAAAATCACTGATCGCCGCCATTACTAGTAAAAAAAATTAATAAAAATGCCATAAAACTATCCCCTATTTAGTAAACGCTATAACTTTTGCGCAAACCAATCAATAAACGCTTATTGCGATTTTTTTTTACCAAAAATATGTAGAAGAATATGTATCGGCCTAAACTGAGGAAAAAAAATGTTTTTTTATATGATTTTGGGGGATATTTATTATAGCAAAATCTAAAAAATAATGCGTTTTTTTCAAAATTGTCGCTCTTATTTTGTTTATAGCACAAAAAATAGGCAGAGGCGATCAAATACCACCAAAAGAAAGCTCTATTTGTGGGAAAAAAAGGTCGTCAGTTGTGTTTGGGAGCCACGTCGCAAGACTGCGCAATTGTCAGTTAAAGCGACGCAGTGCCGAATCGCAAAAAACGCTCTGTTCGGGAAGGGGGTAAAATCTTCCGGGGCTGAAGCGGTTAACAGACGAAAGCTATTGGCTACTGCCCCATTTATAGTCCTGACGTATGTGTTTTACGCCATCGCGTTCAGAACGATCGAATTTTCCGACAACTTTGTGTGACCGTGTGTATGCAAGACAAGTTTGAGCCAACATCCATCGGAAAAAATCCATGGATTTTGTTGTCGGAATGTCCGATCAATGTCCAACCTTGTGTACAGGGCATAAGGGGACCCCCCCCCAGGCACAGTATTTAAAGGAATATTTCCTTTTTATTGTTTCACTTTAAGCATGATTAAAATCACTGCTCCTGAAAAAACGGTTGCTTTAAAAACTTTTTTTTGCATAGATACATGTCCCCTGGGGCAGTACCCAGGTCCTCATACACTTTTTTTATGGCAATAACTTGCATATAAGTCTTTAAAATGAGCACTTTTGATCTTTCATGTTCATGTCCCATAGACTTTAATAGGGTTCACTTGTTCGCTAGAACTTTTTACCTGTTCGCATGTTCTGGTGCGAGCTGAACCAGAGGGTGTTCGGCCTATCCCTAGTAGAAAGCCGAATACAAAAGATATACAAGTAAAACATATGTAGGAGGATTTGTTTCACCTCTGTGTATCATCTGTGGCTGTTTACTTCACTGGGTATATGCAAGGGTTTACAATCACTTTAACTCATAATACATCTTCTCATATTCTGCCTTTCTGCTTCTGTATAGCAATGTCTTGCTGTGTGCCAGAATTTGAAAATACCCCCCATGTTTTTATATGTGTGCCAAGACACATCACTTTTGCTGTAAAGGGTGGGAGGTACAAGCAGAGAGCTGGAAGAGATCTAAGTCATTATGCATGGGTCACACTGACTGTGAAAATGCATGCGCATGGAGGCAAAATGTTATCAGAGTCTACTCCCCACAAATTCAACCAATCCATAAAGAATTCTGGTTCAGGTGATTTGTTTAAATTATGAACCTGTTTGTGTTATTTACAGCCACCAATCAGATTCAAACTTTCAAAGGACTATTGAAATTTGGATTCTGAATATTGCAATCAGATTGTGGTAAATGGGGCAGCACAGACCATTATTATTAAAGGGGAGTCTCGAAATGAGGCGTATCGTGTTTACTTGCGCCTCCTCCTATGCTCTCCTCTAGGACTTCTCCAGAGACTCTTCCAACTTCTGGAATTTTTTACCCCAACCTGTCCAGCTATCTCCTAATCTATCCACCTTTAGATGATCCTTTAAACCTTATCTCTTTAGGGAAGCTTATCTCACCTATATATAACAACTGCATTTTAATATTCACCCCCTCACAGTCATTATGTTTCACATTACTTGCTCATTTGATTTTAGGTTCTCATAAGTGGGGCCTTCCTAACCTTCCTAACCCTCTTGTCTTGAATTGAATTGCAATAAAGCATGTAAAGCACTATGTAATCTTTTGGCACTATACAAATCCTATATAACAATAATATTTTTTAGAATATATCAAATGGTTGTGGGAATATCTTAAAAAAAAGAAGATAATAGAAAGAAAGTAAATACTGCTGACATTTCAATCCAGCATGTGAACATGTAAAATGTTTTCTAGTAACATAAAGTAAATTAGTTTAGTGTTTTACTGTGTGCTATTATCAGTGTGAAAGGCTAAGAAACTATACAATTCTTCCAATCAAGTAGGTCATAACTGAAGAAGAGCATTCTAAAGCCAATAGGTGAGCTCGTTCTCACCCCTACCACTCCACATGATAGCAGATGCCAGGCAAGAGAAGAATACCTTGAATTTGAGAGGGCAGCTAACAATAATACAATGTGCAGACTGAGCCACCAAGGAATATATTAAAGTATATAAAGCATGCACAGACACATCAATAAATCCACAACTGATCAAAAGGGATCTTCTTTATCCACTTAGGAAATGTTTGGGGTTTTACACACGTTGATTTAATGGGGAAGTTCAACTCAAAAGTAATACTTCTGTATTGTGTAGACAGCAACCATAGGAGTCACTCCTAGTTTCTCATAATTTGCCAGGATTCTAGAAGAGGTGATATACTCATTGAAGTTCCTGCATCTGCTTCCATGTAATGTGAAAAAATCTTCCTGATACTGCAGAAGGTATAGTCTCATTCTTCCTGTGAGATTCTTCATTGTGTAGCATAAATGGAAAATCCAACAAAAAGAGGGCACTTTTTTTAAGATCACTGGAATTAAGTGAATCTTGGAATTTAGATTTCTTACTGCTGGAGCCCTTGGAAATAGTATGAAGCTAATGCAATTCAACCTCCTGGTATCTGCTGTGATACAAGGTAGCCTGGAAAAAGCAAATTGTTCTTTTATTTTGAAAAGCAAACAAAAATAGCTTTTTTCGGCAAAACAATCAAGCAGTCCAAAATTCTGATACCACAAAACTAGGCACTAGGCTCAAGGTTCCTCCTTGGTAAGGGTGCAGGACAGGCCACATGGGTTCAGCAATCACCTTCTCGGTTTGCCAGAGGGCTCACCCTTGCTTTGTAGCCTCTCCACTCTACCCCAATGACACAGGTGCTGATTCCTTTCTGTTCCCTTTCAAGACTCTGTTGACTGTGGCTTCTTTTCGAACCTTTGAAATTCCAGTTCCCTAAAAACAAATTATCAACTCAGAGAGTATTGGAAGTCAGTCCTCTCTAGCCTGACTATCCCAGAACACCTCACCCTGCATGGATGAGTACTCAGCAAAGTCTCCAAAACTGTCCACCTTAAAGGGACCACAACTCATATATTGGTGAGATAAACCTGCCATCCAGGACACATTTTCTTTTATAAACCTTTTTTGTTTATACCAGGTGATCAGGCCACTGACACACTTTCTGTCTTAGGGTGTCTCAACTCTGGATAGAAGAGCAACAGAGACACTTTTGGACAGCAGCATTGTGAGAATAGTGTTTGATGGGCTAAAAGATGTAGATGGGCTAATAAATGTAGATCGATTTTACATAAGTGACTAACAAATTAAAGCCAGACACCAGATAACAGTTTTAAGCATCTACAGCCACTGTTTTTCTTTCTTTTGGGATAAAGGTATTATATAAATGAATGCTGACCATTGTAAGCACCCCTGTCAGTGTTAAATGGTTTACCCTCTAACTGCCACTTTGCCTGGACAGCTTGGTCTGTTAAAGAAAGTTGAAAAATAACAGACTTGGTCAAAATAAAAGGGAAAAAAAGCCTTAAAAAAAGTAGCAGCCACCACATTCAATAATTGGTAAGTTACAAAATACATTTTTGTTTTGGGGTTTATTACTGCTTTAAACCTAAGTTTGGCAGTAGGGAAAGACTAATAAATGTCCAATGTAATCATGGAGCTTAAGGGCCTATAAGGATAAGTTGACCTGCCATAAGGGCTCTTGGCTAACTGGAAGCTGACTTTGTCCATTCACTACTGAATACCAGGGCCCATCTGTGGTTATCATCATCCAAGCAAGGCTGCTGAAAGATTCAATCCAAAGAGCCCAATCCCTACTGAGACTGGCAATGTTCCCCAAATAACAAAGCTGGCACACGGAATGCTGCGAAGATCAATTACTGGTCAAAGAACACTAGAAAAGACTAGTCTATAGCACAAGTTCACCACTAGTGTTGCAACAATAGCATAGACTTCTATAGACCTAGTAATAGTTTGTCATCTTTATCTGGACTTGTTTGGAAATGTTGAAGATATTTCATTACTCATCCAAGTAGCTCCCTGAGGATCCTTCCTGGATGAGTAGCCAAAAGTCCATGACATGACTAACTACCACTAATTATACTGTAGCCTGAATAAATGAGAACCTTCACAGATACTCAAACAGAAAATCAGAATGCCATACTAGTTCCTACTAGGCAACCACCATGTTCTACAAGATTACATAAAGATGATTGTATTTCCGTTGGATTCTAGAAGTGTTTGTCTAAGATACTAACAAAACTACTCACCAGAACTAAAAGAAAGAACTGCCAGCACAAGGACTAGAAGCAGCTGGGGCTCCATTGCTGAGGACCTTAAAATGTCTCCAACCCTTCTTTCTCCTTTTCTTAATATTATTACTGGAGAATTACTGTTGACCTTTCTTGCTCCTGTGATCACAATGCCTGGTTCCTATTACAAGGCATATATAGGTACGTATGACGTAATGGCACAAGTAGCAACAGATAATGGTATAATAAACAACCAATAGGGAATGGAGACACAGATGCAGGTTTATTGACTTGAAATAAAGATGCTATAAAAGTACTGTTATACAGCTCCTAAACGGCAGCTCTACTAAAATTTATACGCTCTACTAAAATGTATAATGAAACTGAAGAAATGAATGTTCAATAAAAAGGATGATGTGTGAAGTTGAACTCCAACCTTACATTTAGTTATACAAAGTTACTTTCCTTTACAGAAATTTCTTATACTGATTTACCTGCACACTTCTCACAGTGTGGGTTAGAAACTGCAGCAACCCAAATAGTGCCCACCTCATTTCCTGTCTGGAGGATGTTCAGCATCATCTAGTCCATTCCTGCCTAGCCTGTCTCTGGACCATCCCTTTCATTCATTGAATTTTTGCTTCGTGGAGACTTAGCTTCACATAGTTACATAGTTAGTGTGGTTAAAAAAAGGCAAAAGTCCATCCAGTTCAACCAATAGAAGGTGGAAAAAGATATTTTATACAGTTCTATATACACAATCGTACACCCACAGTTGATCTAGAGGAAGGCACCAATAAAATATTATCCAATTTGCTCCACCAGGGTGAAAAAATCCTTCCTAAACCCCCAGGAGGCAATTGGATATTCCCTGGATCAACTCTACCTATACATTTTAGTATCCAGTTATAAAATGTGTATCTGTGAAAGAACTTAGGCCTTTTTTAAAACAATCTACTGAGCTGGCCAGAACCAGCTCTTGAGGAAGTTTATTCTATATTTTCACAGCCCTTACTGTGAAGAAGCCTTTCCGTATTTGGAGATTAAATCTCTTTTCCTCCAGACGTGAAGAGTGCCCCCTTGCCCTCTGTGATGACTTTAAAGTGAATAAATCAACACCAAGTTCACTATATGGACCACTTATGTATTAATACATGTTGATCATATCCCCCTTAATCTCCTCTTCTCAAGAGAGAATAAATTCAGTTCCTTTAATCTTTCCTCGAAGCTGAGCTCCTCCATGACTCTTATCAGTTTGGTTGCTCTTCTCTGCACTCTCTCCAGTTCCCCAATATCCTTTTTGAGAACTGGTGCCCAAAACTGAACTGCCTATTCCAGATGAGGTCTTACTAAGGATTTTTACAGGGGCAAAATGATCTCTCTCTCTGCTTGCTTTGGAAACCACAGCTTGGCATTGCATGCTATTATTAAAGTGGTTGTAAAGGCACAAGGTATAAAGGTAAAAAAACTTTCTGTGTGCAGCATCCCCCCCCAGCCCCCCCCCCTAATATTTACCTAAGCCCCTCTCGATCCAGCGATGTCCACGAGAGCCTTGCCTTTGGGAAGTCGCACTCCTGATTGGCTATTGGCAGCCATTGGCTCCCGCTGCTGTCAATAACTGCCAGTGAGCCAGGAGATGGAGGGGCGGGGCCAAGCCACGGCTCCATATGTGAATGGACACACAGAATAGCAGCTTAGTTTTTGTGCCCCCATACCAAGCTGCTTGGGAATTGACAAGAGGGAGGAGCCAGGAGCTCCAGAATGGGACCCAAGATGAGGAGGATCCGGGCCACATTCCACATACCACATTTTGGCTACTCTCATTGTCAGGGTCAGAGGTGTTCTCCTGTTCGTTACCCTCAGGCTGGGAGCTAGCTTCCAGTCCTCCGGCTCCCCAGCCATGACAGGGAAAGGAAGAGTATCTCCAGTTTCCTCAATCCCACCAACAGCATCCCCTTCCCTTTGGCAAAAGGGTTTGGTGAGAGTTCCCGTGCTTCCCCAGCAGGGGGAGCTCTATCTACCAGCCTCCCTTTGCTCTCCCATAGATTCCAAAAATGGGAAAAATCTCTCCCCACTAAAGCTTCATGAAGCAGCAAAGGTACCACCCCCACTGAATGTGTTACACTGCCCCAGGGGGTATCAACCTAAACCACCGCTGCCTGGTAGTCCCCATGGATGCAAATTACCCTAATAGTACTGGGGTGTAGTTTTGTGGGGTTTACACAATCATTCCTGACTAGGGTCACCACACTACCAGAGTAAAGCAGGGCTGTGAGTGGCTTCCCATCCACTGAAATAACACACATTTGTTTTTCAATGTAAGTCTGACATGATGCAGTACATGCGACCTGTGCAAACATAGACATGCGTCTTTTCATATAAGCATAATTGTATTGCATAGGTTCATCATTTATAGGACAGTTTGCAGCAATATGCCCTAATGCATGGCAACGAAAACACCGTATATGCTCTACCCCCAGTCCTCTTAACGGTCCCAAAGACCTTCCTGGCTACTTTAGCCAGTCTCCAGGTCTAGGACCCACAGTCTCATCAGCTGTAACAACAGTGTTATCTAACTTCCCCATGCTCTTGAACCCCGGAACAGTGTTTTCAGAACCGTTGGGCGATCTTGCACCCCTAGACACATCGAAGTGGGGCGTAGACGGGTTCACCAAGTCCTCAGTAGCAATGTACCTCTCCATTAGGTCCACCCATTGGGTTGCAGTTTTGGGATGATCCCCCTGTCCGACCCACTTCCTCAGAGCAGCAGGGAGCGCACGCAGGTACCGGTCCATTACCACATGCTCCACGATCTGAGGACCTGTCAAGGTCTCTGGCTGCAACCACTTCCTGGTGAGGTGGACCAGGTCGAACATCTGAAAACGCGGTGGCTGGTTGCTGGAGTAGGACAACTGATGCACGTGCTGGTCCTGGACTGCCATAGTGATACCCAAGTGTGCGAGTATCTCTGTCTTCAGAGTCTCATAACCCTGGGTCTCATCCGGTTCCAGATCAAAATAGGCCTTTTGAGGTTCTGTCAGAAATGGGGCCAACAGACCTACCCACTGTTCCTTTGGCCATCCTTCGCGGACAGCAACTCTCCCAAAAGTTGCAAGGTATGTCTCAACATTATCGGCAGGTGTCATTTTCTGTAGGTGGTAGGAGGCACGTACCATCTTTGGTTTCACTGGCACAGGAGGTGCGGACCCCTTTTTCAGTTCCACTAGAGCCTCTGCGAACTGCCGGTTCATCTCCTGCTGTGCCGCCTGTTGTGCTGCAGCGGCCTCTGCGACTTGGTGGTTGGTTTCCCTCTGAGCTGCATTGGCACGTAGCAGGGCCTTTATCATTTCCTCCATCTTTAAAAATTGCCTGCTGAATCCACCACGTGTGGGAGATTAGCTCGTGGGGATATCCTTTTCTTGAAATGAAGGTCAGTGTGCAGGCAGTTTCTTTAAAATCTGGCAGGTTGCCAGCTTTATTTACAAGTGGTTTGCAAAGTCATAAAAGTAAACAAAAACAGTAAAGCAAATCCTTGCTGTCTGACGCTAAACTAAACAGTAGACTGCTCTCTATACGATGCAGGGCTGGTCCCCGTCACCCACAAAACATGAGGTAAAGCAAACCTTCTTTTTCAAAACAAACAGACCTCCTCTCTCTCCGATTCCCTTCTGAGTCTCAGGCCAGAGCCCTGCTGTGCTCTCATCCTGGTCATTTAAAGTCCACCTGAGCATGGACTCAAGTGGACCACAACACCCGGACCGGAACCAAGCCTGCCACAGAGGCTGGAAAAAATCCGGGCCAGATTCAGTCTCCTACAATAGAACGAATGCAAGGTGAAATATACTGATTATTGATGACCTCACCTCACATACCGTCACAATTTATATATATAGTCTGCATTTAGTGTAGACTAGATATTCAGTGTAGACTCTATATTCAGTTAGTGCAGGCAGTGTAGTTTATATAACACAGTGTATTGTAGTGGTTAAGGGGAACCCTGTGCCAATTTTTTTTTTAAATGGCGTGGGGTTCCCCCCAAAATCCATACCAGGCCCTTATCTGAGCATGCAACCTGGCAGGCCGCAGGAAAAGGGTCGGGACGAGAAAGCGCCCCCCACCCCCCCCTTGAACCGTACCAGGCCACATGCCCTCAACATGAGGAGGGTGCTTTGGAGTTTACCCAAAGCACCTTGTCCCCACGTTGATGGGGACAAGGGCCTCAACCCCACAACCCTTGCCTGGTGGTTGTGGGGGTCTGCGGGTGGGGGGCTTATCAGATCCCTCAGATCCCAGTCCCCCCTTATGTGAATGTGTATCGGGTACATTGTACCCCTACCCATTCACCAAAAAAGTGACAACAAAGAAAAAATGACAGCAGACAATTTTTGACAATTCCTTTTTTAAAAATGAAAAAGTGCCCCGCGATGTCCATCCTTCTTCAATCACGGACAGCGAAAAAAAACAAGAAAAAAGAAAAAATGAAGTAGACGTGGTGCTGTTCATTTAATAGGTACAATGCTAACTTGACTGAGAATTGGATGATAGTGATGTAATAACAGTGATTCAATTGAGTGATTCAAATTAGAAATACTGGAATCAAGTGTGCTCACATGCAGCTATAATAAAAAAATATATAACAACTAATGGTGGTATATAAATGTAAAAATTTGAACTGTTCCAAATAAACTTGATATACAATCATGTGCAAATATGTGCATACCATTGGTAAACATAAAGCCCCAATGCAAAATATAAATAAAATTAATTAAATAAAATATTAAAAAATCCCATTGCATTAAATGGTTGGTGTCCAATAAAGTGCTTTGTGCTGGTGAAAAAAATATAATATTTAAAATAACGCTGATCTAATTTCCTCTTCAGAAGGTGATCACAGCATATGTGACTTATCCATGCTCCTATTGTGGCTGCACTCACCAGAATTTTCTTACCCGCCTGGGGTATAAGGAATTCACAGTATTTTCCACTGTGTAGCACCCTGAGAGCTGGCCAGCCTGAGATATTTTGGTGATGTTCCACTCGTGTACCATTCAAAGGAGAGAAGGATGTAATACTTGTTTGAATACAGCTGTGGTCTTTCAAATGCCGCAGCTGTATTCAAACAAATATTACACTTGAGGAGTGGGCCCAGCACGCCCACTCCTCCAGACTGACATCCACCCATCAAGGCATTTTGATATTTGCATAACTCCTCCCATGAGCAAGCCCATGTTTGAATTAGGGCTTAGTGCTCTTGAGAGGGGTACCAAGGCAGAAAACTGGCATTTTCAGGAAGCTTTCTCGAACCCGAACCCTCCGACCCTTCCCCCCAGTCATGATCTGTCTGCATTGCATAGAGAAGTAAAGAGCTATAATGATGACATCATTGAATCCAAAATCAGATTTGTAATGAAAATAAAAATGCTTTATTTAAAAATGTAAATATTTTGTTATTAAGGGGGGAAACCAGGGAAGGTGATATACTGTATGTCACAGCTTTAAATACATCAGATAGGCCTTGAGTCAATTTCTGTTTATGTTATATCCAAACTGAGGCATGCCAATCCAGTAGAAATAAAAATAACAGAAAGAAAAAAAAAAGACAGAATATTACAGTCCCTGGACAATTGATAACGGTATGTGCACACAAATATTTATTTATTTCATCCATTCTTAAAGACTATGTAAACCCAACATTTCATATTCCTGATAATTGCCTGCTGTGCCATGTACTTGTATCAGAAAGCATCTTGTTCTCTTTGTATTGCTTCTTTTGTGTGAAATCCCTGGTGTTCCTGCCAGTTCCTCCCCTTCCCTATAAAATACGCATTGGGGCCACTCCTGGGCTCACTCAGGAAACAATGAAGCAAAGCACTCCTCACAGGTAAAGCCAAGTTCCACATTCATAGAAGAAACAAAAAGGACTCCATAGTGTAATATAGCAAGGACATTTGCTTCATTGTTTCCTGAGTGAGCCCAGGAGTGATTTGCTTCATTGTTTCCTGAGTGAGCCCAGGAGTGGCCCCAATGCGTATTTTGACACCGTTTAATTACTGTGTCACACGATTCAAGGTGAGCGCAAGCACATGTGGGGTGTCACGGGAGAGCACATCTTGCTTGTTGTGATTCAGACACCTATCAGAAGAAGCATGTTGAACACTTATTCTATGGACACTATTTATTCACGTTGGTTTTTTGTGATTTGCATTTGCTGATTAGGTTGAACACCTAAATGTCACAGGAGAGTGTTTGGCATTTATATTTTAGCACGTTGCACTTTCCATAATTATTACCACGATTGCACTTTTTATATGCACTTGATGATTGACTATTATAGATAAATATTTGCACTTTATTTTATATGTACGGTTTCATATATATTTATTATATTTAAATATTTTCACACGGCATCTCTTTTTTTATATGTGAGAGTTTTATATGTGACATTATATTAGCGTGGGTACAATTATTATTTACGCATCATATTACACGCAATGAAACGTGGTTTAGTGCTTGCAGCTTAATTAGCTTACTCATTGGAGGCATCAGTCCATTTGTGGCTCGCAAGATACCTATATCTCTTATGTTGTGGGGATGCTTTTCTTCAGCAGGGACAGGGAAGCTGGTCAGAGTTGATGGGAAGATGGATGGAGCCAAATACAGGGCAATCTTAGAAGAAAACTTGTAGAGTCTGCAAAAGAATTGAGACTGGGGCGGAGGTTCACCTTCCATCAGGACAATGACCATAAACAAGGGCTACAATGGAATGGTTTAGATCAAAGCATATTCATGTGTTAGAATGGCTCAAAGTCCAGACCTAAATCCAATTTAGAATCTGTGGCAAGACTTGAAAATTGCTGTTCAGACGCTCTCCATTCAATCTGACAGAGCTTGAGCTATTTTTCAAAGAAGAATGGGCACAATTTTCACTCTATAGATGTGCAAAGCTGGTAGAGACATCCCCAAAAAGAGTTGCAGCTGTAATTGCAGTGAAAGGTGGTTCTACAAAGTATTGACTCAGGAGGGCTGAATACAAATTCACGCCACACATTTCACATATTTATTTGTAAAAAAATTTGAAAACCATTTATCATTTCCCTTCCACTTCACAATATGTGCCACTTTTTGTTGGTCTATCACATAAAATCCCAATAAAATACATTTATGATTTTGGTTGTAATATGACAAAATGTGGAAAATTTCAAGGGGTATGAATACTTTTTCAAGGCACTGTAGATATGACAAGTACAATAACACCAAGAAGTGAGTATAACAGACATTAACCAGGAAACCAGTTAAAAAAAGCCATGTGAGGTACAACAGTGCAAGGTTAAAGTGCTTGCAAGTAGTTTTTTTTTTATTTGCATGTTTATGGATTTTTTTCTTCAGGTTTTAAAGCTCAAATCCATCATAATAAAAGAAATGATGAAATATGTCTCCAGCATCTAAAGAAAATAAAAAAGTCCACTGAAGTCCACTTGACTCATAATTAATCTTTTGTAATTGCCTATGTCTTCATGTTACTACATTTTAAAGTGGTTCTAAAGCCCCAAGGTTTTTTTTTACCTTAATGCATTCTGTGCATTAAGGTTAAAAACTTTCTGTGCCACAGACTCGCCCCCTCACCCCCTTATACTTACCTGAACCCCACTGCGATCCAGCGCTGAGCATGAGAGCTGTGGCTCTGCTGGCTCTGTCCCTCCTCCTTGGGCAGATCGATAGCAATGGAAGCCATTGGCTACTGCTCCTGTCAATCAACTCCAGTGACTAGGGAACTGGGGTGGGGGGGGGCAAGTCCATTGACACAAACAGTGGGACTCGGGAGCGAGCCCACATGGGTGCCCCCATGGGAATCGGTTTCCTATTGGGGGCACCGGCAAGAGAGGAGTAGCCAGGAGCGCCGGCAAGGGACCCAAGAAGAGGAGGATCAGGGCCACTCTGTGCACAGAGCAGGTAAGTAGTATAGACATCCTTTACAACCACTTTAGGCATGCTGTTCAAGGATGTACGTTCAATAAACAATCTGAATTATAATTATTTAATTTTATTAAATATAATTGAAAGAAAAAAGAAAACAACTCTGACTGCAATATTCACCCTATCTGCAGTGCTGCCCTCCACAGTATCTCCTCTCCACCACTATATTTCACTCTGTCTGGCTGGAATGAAGCCCAGCATCATTACAACTCACTTCTCAACAAGGAATTACGTCATCCAACCACCCTGGGCTCACAGAAGAATGCTGAGTGGTGCCATACCATTGTGTATTGTGTAAAGACTGGTGTTGCGCAGGCTCTACCGTGTGTAAGTGTATCAGCATATAATAATATAAACATATCCTGTCATATATACCAAAACATTTATAGTGCTTATAAATTAATATAAACATATAAAGTGCATAACACAGTGCAGTCGATTGCAAAAGTATATATATAGTATATAATATTTTAAAGGAGTTGTAAAGTCTCAAGGTTTTTCTATACTACTTACCTGTGCTGCAGCTGCCCCCCCAGACCCCTCCCCCCTTTTTTTCTTACCTGAACCCAATCGTTTCAGCGTTGAATATGAGCCCAGCGGCTCCAGCCGCTGTCTCTGTCCTCATTGTATAGATTGGCTCCCGCTGCTCATTGGCTCCTGCTGCTGTCAACCAAATCCAGTGACACAGGAGTGGGGGGCAGAGTCCTGCTGTCTGTGTCAATGGACGCAGCAGCGGGATTCGTGAGTTCACACGCAAGGGGGCCCCCAGGTAATGCGGGTCTCCGTGGGGGCACCCAATGTAGAGGAGGAACCAGGAGCGCCGTTGGGACACCCCAGAAGAGGAGGCCTTGCCCAGAGGAGGTAAGTATAAGATGTTTGTTATTTAAAAAAAAAAAAGAACCCTTTACAATCACTTTAAAGTACCGGTATATAACAATTTATTATCCAGCGATGATGTGACAACTATAATCACTTATTTCCAAATATGGTGCTTCTTGTGTGTGCATATATATAAACAATTGGTGTGCTTTCAGCTCCTTGTGACACCTCTATGCCTCCAGAACACCTCTATACCTCGCAGAAATCTCACCTTCAAAGGCAATCAAAAAAGCCTTATGATTGTAATGCTTGGAATGATGTTCCATCAATCGTAGCCTGGTTCCAGGTCTTTCAGAAGTATTCAGGTAATCCTTAGTGGTGATCCCTTTAAAACTCCTTCCCTTACGCTCAATCCATATATTAGGGCAGTGGTCCCCAACCTTTTTGGCACCAAGGACCGGTTTTGTGGAAGAATATTTTTCCAAGGCCCAGTAGGAGGGGGGGAGGAATCGCGATGTGTTGCGTTAGCGGTTCAATCATCCTGATACCATAATATCAGAACGATTGAAGCACATTATTTATCTAATTACAATAGAATGCAATGATTATATAGTTCAACTCACCTTAATGTAGAATCAGTGGGAGCCTGAGCTTGTTTCCCTGCAACTAGACAGTGTTATGGTGTCAGGATGACTGAAGCACTTTTTTTCTATTACATTGGAATATAAAATGAAATAGTTCAACTCACCATCATGCAGAATCAGTGAGAGCCCTGAGCTTGTTTTACTGCAACTAGGCGGTCCCATCTTGGGGTGATAGGAGACAGTGACACTCGAAGTGTGTTGCTTATGTCCAGTCTACTCCGTAATCTCGTTTTGGTTGCTGTCACTGCAGAAAACCCAGCTTTACAAAGATGGGATGTTGGAAATGGCAGCAGGCTTTTCAGTGCTTTTGTGGCAATTTCAGGATATTCTGCCTTGACTTTAATCCAGAACGTATGGAGGTTTGAAGTCGTCTCAAACACACTTTTAAGGCCACCATCATTTGCGACCTTAAGCAGTTGATCCTCTTCTAGCACGGACAGAGTGGATTCACCTGGCTTATTCACAAATGGGTCACAGATCCATTCCTTCCCGGATTGGGGGTCTTTTGTGCTTGGGAAGTAATGCTCAAATTCTTTTGAAAGCTGAGAGAGGTGATCATGCACTCTTTCAAAAACTCTGATAATGTTGGAAACAAAATCCCATTGTTAACTCGTCGCCCCAATAATTCCAGTTTGGCTTTCAATGCAGCCACTTTATCTGCTGACTTGAACACAGTTCTCATTCTCCCCTGAAGTGACAGACTGAGTTAGTTGAGCAGGTTAAATATGTCACACAAGTAAGCAAGTTTTGTGACCCATTCCGTGACACTGAAATGTGCTGCAAGTGGTGACTGTTTTTGAGAAAGAAATCTCTGGAGCGGCTCTCGTAAATCAAACACTCTGCTCAGTGATCTACCTTTAGAAAGCCATCTCACTTCTGTGTATAAGAGAAGACGTGTGTGCTCCGCATCCATCTCCTCACAGAGCTGTTCGAACAGACGAGAGTTAAGGGCATGTACTTTAATGTGGTTAATCATTTTAATCACAGCCTGCAAAATGTTGTTCAGTTCAGGTGACATTTTTCGGCTAGCCAGCATTTCTCTATGGAGGACACAGTGCGTAGACTCGCATTTGGAAGCAACCTCCTTGACCCGAGTAGTAAAACTAGAAAGCCGTCCAGTCATGGCAGCATCTACGTCCGTGCATATACCAACACAAAATGACCAATTCACTTTTCCTGACATATAATCATTTAAAGACTTGAACAATTCTGCAGCTGTGGTGTTGGTTGGTAAGAAGAGTGTACATAGCATTTCCTCATGGACATCCTCCTGGAAAACATATCGCACAAAAACAAGCATTGTTGCCTTGTTGTCAACATCAGTAGACTCGTCAAGCTGTATGGCATACCATGGTGACTCCTTTATTCTCTCTATCAATTGTGCTTCAATATCCTCTGCGATTTCATTAATTCGTCTAGCTACAGTGCTAGCCGAAAGAGGAACCTTTTCAACCGCATAAAATTTCACGGCAAATGTCCTTTGCAGCAGGCAGGATCAACTGTTCTCCGATTGTAAAGGGTTTCTTACATTTAGCAATACGGTTAGCCACTAAGAATGAGGCTTTCAATGCAGACGCATTTATCGAAGAGGTGGTCTTCAATAATTGCTTCTGTCCTTCGTGTTCACGTTTTTTTCTTTTGAAAAACTCAACAGGCTTGTCTTTTAATGAAGGGTGCCTGGTCTCCATGTGGCGAAGCAGTTTTGAAGGTTTCATGGCTTCATTGGATAGCCGCTCACCACATACATACCATATACAAAGCGGGTTTGGAGAATGTGAATCACCTGATGCAATGAACCCGTAATTTAAATAGGACTCTTGGTATTTTCTTTTAAATGCAGCTTTCTTTTTTTTTGCCCCGTACACACGGTCGGACATTGATCGGACATTCCGACAACAAAATCCTAGGATTTTTTCAGACGGATGTTGGCTCAAACTTGTCTTGCATACACACGGTCACACAAAGTTGTCAGAAAATCCGATCATTCTGAACGTGGTGACGTAAAACACGTACATCGGGACTATAAACGGGGCAGTAGCCAATAGCTTTCATCTCTTTATTTATTCTGAGCATGTGTGGCACTTTGTGCGTCGGATTTGTGTACACACGATCGGAAATTCCAACAACGGATTTTGTTGTTGGAAAATTTTATAGCCTGCTCTCAAACTTTGTGTGTCAGAAAATCCAATGGAAAATGTGTGATGGAGCCCCCACACGGTCGGAATTTCCGACAACAAAGTCCTATCACACATTTTCCATCGGAAAATCCTATTGTGTGTACGGGGCATTAGAGTCTTCTGTTGTCTCATCATTGGGTCTTTCCCCTTTTCAAAAAAGCTATCCATTGACGTTTGTTTTTTACTCATGTTGGCTAGTTAGCAAAGGCTGTCACCAGATGTGGATTGCCACTACTGCGGCCTGTCACCAGATGTGGATTGCCACTGCTGCTGCCTGTCACCAGATGTGGATTGCCACTGCTGCGGCCTGTCACCAGATGTGGATTGCCACTGCTGCGGCCTGTCACCAGATGTGGATTGCCACTGCTGCGGCCTGTCACCAGATGTGAATTGCCACTGCTGCGGCCTGTCACCAGATGTGGATTGCCACTGCTGCTGCCTGTCACCAGATGTGGATTGCCACTGCTGCTGCCTGTCACCAGATGTGGATTGCCACTGCTGCTGCCTGTCACCAGATGTGGTTTGCCTGTCACCAGATGTGGCTTGCCACTTTTCTGCCCCCAGATGTGGATTGTCACTGTCACCTGCCACCAGATGTGGATTGTCCCTGTCACCTGCCACCACATGTGGATTGTCACTGTAACCTGCCACCAAAGCGTAACAAATTGTCACTATTTTATTTTATTATAAAAGTCCCAGTATAAAAGTATTATTAAAGTCCCAGTATAGAAATATTATAAAATGTCCCAGTATAGAATTATTGTAAAATGTCCAAGTATCGAATTATTATAAAATGCCCCAGTATAGAATTATTATAAAAAGTCCCAGTATGATTTATTATAAAATGTCCCAGTATAGAATTATTATGAAATGTCCCAGTATAAAATTATTATAAAATGCCCTAGTATAGAATTATTATAAAATGCCCCAGTATAGAATTAGTATAAAATGCCCCAGTATAGAATTCGTATAAAATGCCCCAGTATAGAATTCGTATAAAATGTCACAGTATAGAATTAGTATAAAATGCCCCAGTATAGAATTATTATAAAATGTCCCAGTATAGAATTATTATAAAATGCCCCAGTATAGAATTATTATTAAATGCCCCAGTATAGAATTAGTATAAAATGTCCCAGTATAGAATTAGTATAAATTCCCCAGTATAGAATTAGTATAAAATGTCCCAGTATAGAATTAGTATAAAATGCCCCAGTATAGAATTATTATAAAATGCCCCAGTATAGAATTAGTATAAAATGCCACAGTATAGAATTAGTATAAAATGCCACAGTATAGAATTATTATAAAATGCCCCAGTATAGAATTAGTATAAAATACCACAGTATAGAATTAGTATAAAATGCCCCAGTATAGAATTAGTATAAAATGCCCCAGTATAGAATTAGTATAAAATTCCCCAGTATAGAATTAGTATAAAATGCCCCATTATAGAATTAGTATAAAATGCCCCAGTATGGAATTATTATAAAATGCCCTAGTATGGAATTATCATAAACTGTCCCAGTAGAATTATTAGTGCAGAGTGCTTACTTACAGTCTCTGCAGTCAGCATGGGAAAGTGAGGGGGGGGAGCTGTTAGAGATTGCGGGAAACTAGTATTGAGCGAGGGTGGGCGGAGATGAGGTCATTATCTCTCTTTCTCTCTCGGCCGGCCACGCCTCTGTGTAGCCAGCGTAACCTTGCAGCCCCGTATGTTAGGGCGGAACAGTGGCGTGCCTGTGCGTAGCACAGAGAGATGATGTCATCTCTCTGCTCGGGCAGCTGCATCGCTTACAGTCTTCTCTATTGCCCTGTTATAGAAGCGGTATGGCCCGGACAGTGCTCTTCGCGTCGCGGCCCGGCTAGAGAGGCAGTACAGGCCAGCTTTGGGCCGCAGCCCGGGGGTTGAAGACCTCTGTATTAGGGTAAAAGAAAGTAATCTCCCATGGCGTAGTATTTAAAAGCAATATGTTTATTAAAAAAATAGTACCTCTTAAATCAAAAAACGCTCTGTGTTGTGTAAGCACACAGTGACCAGCCTGTCTCCCACAACACTTCCATTCCGGGATGCCTTACGTGTTAGGTCACGGCACGTGGCACTGATCTCTGTGGAATTCAGAACCTCTCCCCTGCTGAGGGAGGAAGGGGGAAGGCTGGAGTTGGGCTTTTTAAAATTTGGAAAGTTTTGATCATGCTGGGTTCTGCTTTTTTGCATGGTTTTTATTCTCTATTTATTGATATATTTTTTTAAAATAAGGACAACTAAAACCATTACACCGAGGGTGGTGACAAACTATGTGAGTACTCCTACTTAGAGACCAGTAGATAAAACTTAATCCCCTTTCCTCCTCTGCACCTTCTTCTTTCTTTAAACAACCGAATTATAGGGTCATTCAACCGTTTGTTGGGCCTGCTGAATGACCACAATGCACTGCGCCGCCACACAGTGCATTGAAAGCCCTGATTGGCTGAAGCAATCAAAGCTTCGCCGAATCAGGGTACAGAGCACTGTCAGAGTCATGATTACATGTTGATTACATGTTGTCATGATGACTGTATCCAGTCATGGCTCATTGCTCTTAATGCCACCCCACACTATAATAGTAATCTTTCCATAGCGGCCATTTGTAGTGTTATAGCAGCGTGGAGATCAGTGGCGACCTGTGCACTGTGAACGCACGGGCGCTGCCCCCCATCCATGCACCCGGCCCATTTCAGGACACCGGACACATGGATTTCTATGGCGGAGGCAGGAGGGCGTGGTAATTTTTGAAGCACCTGATTAGAGCCAGAGGTTCTAATAGGCTTCACAATAGGGTGAGCTCGGGGAGCAGAGAGTGCGCCCTGATCCCATCCAATTGTGTGATGATAGCGAATTCATTTTCGCTATTTTCACACTAACCTTCCTCCCCGCCAATCAGGGGGGGAGGAAGGTTTGGCCTAAGCGCCAAGCCACCCTATTGGATGCCTTGCTCTTAGGAAAAGGAGCGGAGGAGACATGTGCTGGAGTGGAGGTCGCCGCCGGTCTGGTGCATGAAGCTGCTGCTTGGCAGTAAGTCAGGGGTCTGTCAGAGCCACGCACGCATGGGGGGTGGGGATGCCACCAGAGCCGCAGGGGGTTCGGGGGCACTGCCAGAGCTGCGTAGGGGTGCTGCCAGAGCAGCAAGCCCCACGAGTGGGGGGGGTCGGTGGGCACAGTGGCTGCATATGATGGGCACAAGTGGCTGCGTTTTATGGGCACAGTGTCTGTGTTTGATGGGCACAAGTGGCTGCATATGATGGGAACAGTGGCTGGGCACTAGGTATGAGCTTCGAGTTCGAGTCGAACATAAGTTCGACTCGAACATCGGCCATTCGACCGTTCGTCGAATTACGAACATTATGGGCCGCTCGTGCCAAATTTGAGTGGGACGTCACGACCCATAATTCACTGCGGCATCACAGTGCATTGCTGGCTGATGATTGGCCAAGCGTGCACTATGACCCGCATGCTTTTGCCAATCCAAGCGCGGTAAGAACGGAGATCCATAATTGGCCAAAGGCAGGGTGGCTTTGGCCAAGTATGCCTCAGGCGATTTAGTACACACCCCACACTATATAAGGCCGCCTGGAAGTCGGCCTTGTGTAGTGTGTTCCGGCGTGCTAAGTGATAAAGAGAGACAGTGTCATTTCATTTGAGTTAGAGCAGGCAGACGAGTCAGTTAGCTGCAGTCAGTGTATTTATAATATATATGCAACCCAGGTGTTGTGTATATATATATATATACACTGTATTCGGTTTAGCTAGATCCGTTCCTGTTATTCTCTTCCTAATATACTTACAGGTAGGCAGCTGCAGTATTTTCAGTCAGTGTACTGTATCCTGTGCACAGTGTGCAACTAAAGCTAATTGCAGACAGTTGCTGGTGTTCTCTTCCTACTAATACCACAGGCAGGCGGCTGCAGTATTTTCAGTCAGTGTACTGTATCCTGTGCACAGTGTGCAACTAAAGCTAACTGCAGACAATTGCTGGTGTTCTCTTCCTAATAATACCACAGGCAGGCAGTTGTTTCAGCTAGCTGCAGTATATTAGTGTACTGTATACTGGGCACAGTGTGCAGCTAAAGCTCACTGCAGACAATTCCTGTTGTTTTCTTCCTAATAATACTACAGGCAGGCAGGCGATTCAGCTAGCTGCAGTATAATCAGTATATATATATATATATATATATATATATATATATATATATACATCCCAGTTTTGTGCAGCTACATCTCACTGCAGACCATTCCTTGTGTACCTTTTCCAATACATCAAAGACAGTATGTCTGGAAGGCCAACAAGGAGAGGCAGACAGTCACAGGTCAATGAAAGAGGGCAAGCAGGCTCTGTTTCTAGAGGCAACAGTGCTGGTCATGGACACGGTAAATCCTCATCAGCACGTGGCCATGGGGCACGCTTGTCCTTTTTCTCGGCAGCTGACCATGTTGAGCCACAACATGACGAAGAGTTGGTAGAGTGGATGACCAAGCCGTCCTCATCCTCCTCATCCTCTGTCACCCAGGCTACCTTGGCTGCCAATGCAGGTGCCAAAGTGGCCTATTCCTTGAACTCGAGGTCATCATCAGTTACTCCTTCCCTAGCCCCACTGGAGGAGTCTCCCGAACTGTTTGACCACAGTGTCGGGTACATGCTTCAGAAGGATGCGCAGCGTTTTGAAGGCTCCGATGATGGTACCCAGCTTGAGGAAGGCAGTAACGTGAGCTCAGAGAGAGGGGTTGCCCCAGAAGGACAACAAACTGGCAGTCATGTTCCCCCAGCTGCAGCATACTACCAGGTTTGCTCCAGTGACGAGGAGGGAGGGGATGATGAGCTCACTGACTCTAGGTGGGTGCCTGATAGGAGAGAGGAGGAGGAGGCACATCTCCAACGAGGCAGAATGCCCTCCAGGGGCCAGCTTAAGGGCAGCCAACCAGCTGCATCACACCGCAGAGCTCCGCAAGTGCAGGGCGCTGGTGACTCTGCGTGTTATTCCAAAAGTTCTTTGGTGTGGGCCATTTTTGAGACGTTTGCAGCAGATCGCACAGTTGCTATTTGCAATATATGTCTGAAGCGTATCAAGTGTGGACTAGACAGCAAGCGCTTGGGCACCACATGCTTAATCAGACATATGTCGAGCTCCCATGCAGCCCGTTGGCAACACTACCTAAAAGACCCACACCAAAGAACAAGGCGGACCTCTCTTTGCTCCTCCTCATCAGCTGGGATCTCCAACCCTTCAGTCCTCTCTGAAACCTGCACTGAGAGGAATGAAGGTGTAGAATTAGGGGTGCCACTCCCAAGTACTTGTGGGCAATCTGCTATCGGTATACCAACGTCTGATTCTAGCAGGCAGATTTCCCTACCCCAGTTACTCCACTGGCTAAAGAAGTTCGCTCCCAGCCATTCACATGCCCAGCGGTTAAATGCTAGCTTGGCTAAATTGCTAGCACTTCAACTGCTGCCTTTTCAGTTGGTAGACTCTGCCCCCTTCCGTGAGTTTGTGGAATGTGTGGTACCTCAGTGGCAGGTTCCCAAACACCACTTTTTTTCATGGAAGGCGATTCTGGCTCTCTACCGGTATGTGGAAGGCAATGTTCATGCCTCGCTGAACAGGGCGGTCAGCGGTAAGGTGTATATTACTCCTGACTCATGGTCCAGCAGGCATGGACAGGGACGTTACCTATCTTTCACCACGCACTGGGTGACTCTGCTGACAGCTGGGAAGGATGCAGGACAGGGTGCAGTAGTGTTGGAGGTTGTTCCGCCACCATGCCTCCAAAATTCTACTATTGGTAATTCTGCCACACCTCTCTCCTCCACCCCATCCTCTTCTTCTTCCTCCATGGCCTCTTCCTGTGCTGATTTGTCCTCGGAACCAGCAGTGCTCCGTAGATGTTCAAGGGGCTACGCATGCACGCAGGCAAAAAGATGCCATGTGGTGCTTGAGCTGGTGTGCTTGGGGGACAGGAGCCACACTGGGGCAGAGATTCTGTCAGCTCTGCAGGGGCAGGCTCAGAGGTGGTTGACGCCACGCCAGCTTAAGCCAGGAATGGTGGTTTGTGACAATGGCACCAACCTCCTCTCTGGCCTCTGACAGGGACAACTGACCCATGTGCCCTGTTTGGCTCACGTCCTTAACTTGGTGGTGCAGCAGTTCTTGGGCAGGTACCCGGGCTTACAGGATGTCCTGAGGCAGGCCAGGAAAGTCTGTGTGCATTTCCGCTGGTCATATAATGCCAGTGCTCGGCTGGCTGACCTCCAAAAGGAATTTAACCTGCCCAAGAACTGCCTAATCTGTGACATGCCCACCAGGTGGAACTCAACGTTGGCCATGCTGCAGCGGCTGCACATGCAACAGAGGGCCATCAATAAGTACCTGTGCGACTTTAGCACCAGGACAGGGTAGGGGAGCTTGTTTTTTTTCCCCATGCCAGTGGGCCATTATCAGGGATGCATGCACTGTCCTGTCACCATTTGAGGAGGCCACAAGGATGGTGAGCAGTGACAGTGCATGCATCAGTGACAGTGTCCCTCTTGTCCACCTGTTGAAGCACACGCTGCATGGAATAATGGACAGGGCACTTGAGGCAGAACAGAGGCAGGAAGAGGGGGACTTCCTTACCTCGCAAGGCCCCCTTTATCCAGACAGTGTTCCTGTGTGCCCGTCGATCACACAGGAAGAGGACGAGGAGGAGGAGGATTGTGTCAGCATGGAGGTGGAGCCTAGCACTCAGCATCAGCAGCAGTCTTCAAGGGATCATTTACAGTCCGAAGAAACCCATGGACTTGTACGTGGCTAGGAGGAGGTGGCTGCAGATCATGTCGTCCTATAGTGACCTCCGTGATCCTGCAAAGCCTGCGGAAGGATCCTCGTATTTGTGGTATCAAGGAGAGGGATCATTACTGGCTGGCAACCCTTTTTGATCCACATTACAAGGGTAAGGTTGCGGACCTTATCTTGCCGTCGCAGAGGGAGCAGAGGGAGCAGAGGATGAAACATCTTTGGGAGGCCTTGCAGAAAGGTTTGTGCAACCCATTTTTTAGAGCCTGGGAGGTTACAATTTCCTGGTCTTCCTGGACAATGTGTTGCTAAGGCTTCGGTCAGTCACAGAAGGAGCGTTGGAGAAGGTGGCCATCTGACCGATGCGCTCAGACAATTTTTTAGTCCGCAGCCCCAAGGTATGATCGGTTCCAGCCACCATCACCAGCTTCTGATTCACATAGTGCAGGAATACCTAGGGGCAAGATCAGACTTGGACACCTTTCCCACCGAAAATCCTCTGGGTTACTGGGTCTTGAGAATGGATCACTGGCCAGAGCTTGCACAGTATGCAATTGAGCTACTGGCATGTCCTGCATCCAGAGTTCTTTCGGAACGCACATTCAGTGCTGCTGGAGGCTTTGTAACCGATCCTAGGGTACGCCTGTCCACCGAATCAGTCGATCAGCTGACCTTCATAAAAATGAATCAGTCTTAGATCACCAGCTATCAAGCACCTGATGCTGATGTAACCAAATAATTTTTTTTTAATGTGAGATCCCTTCAAGACTGCCTATGCTGATGCTGAGTGACTATCCTGTTATGCTGAATGACTATCTTCTTCCTCCTCAATGTTCACGCTGATAGCTTGTAAGAACATTTTTGGTTCTGGGCATCGCCACCAGTGGCTAAGGCGCAATTTTTCTGCTCCTGTTTGATGGGGCATGTAATTACAATTTTTGATGCAATACTTTGTGGCAAGGCTCATTCCTGCTCTCCAACTAGAGTATCTGGGGGGGTTGCAGTGTTGTGGCACCAGCACCAGTGCCTAAGGCCCAATTTTTCAGGCCCTGTTTAACAGGGGCGTGTAATTACAATTTTTGATGCAATACTTTGCAGCAGGGCTCATTCCTGTGCTCCAACTAGAGTATCTGTGAGGGTTTGCAGTGTTGTGGCACCAGCACTAGTGCCTAAGGCCAAATTTTTCAGCCCCTGTTTAACAGGGGCGTGTAATTACAATTTTTGATGCAATACTTTGCAGCAGGGCTCATTCCTGCGCTCCAACTAGAGTATCTGTGAGGGGTTGCAGTATTGTGGCACCAGCACCAGTGCCTTAGGCCCAATTTACAGGGGCATGTAATTACACTTCTTGATCTAATATTTCACAGCAGGGCCCGTTCCTGTGCCCACCAAGAGTAACTGTGAGGACTTACAGTGTTGTGGCAACACCAACACCTAAGGCTCAAGTTTCTGCAGAGTATATAGGGGAGGCCCGTACTTGCAAACGGAAAGAGACAACAGGAAGTGAGAGGAAATCTACCCCTAGGAAGGGAAATTCTCTTCTGTAAGAGTTTCTTGTTTCACTAAAAACCCCAAATTTTCAAAATCCAATTGTCATTGGGACAGAAAGTGAGGTGAAATCTTCTAAACAGGTGCACAGACAGCAAAACAAATGTTACAGGGGTGATAATCCTTCCCTATGTTTTCCAAAAAGCTTAAAAATAGATTTTTTGGCTGGAGCTACACGTAAAAAATGTACCAGTTCAAAATTACAAACAGATTCTGCTTAAAGTGGTGTTGCACCCAAAAAAAAATGCATGAAAATTCCTAAAAAAAAATTAAAAAAAACATTTGGAAATTTTTTTTTTTACTCACCTCTAAATGCCGGTTGCTAGGGGGTCCCTCGTAGTCTGCCTCTTTCAGTGCCTGGGCTCTGAAAGAGGCAGACTTTTGACATTTGACATTGAGTCCCATAGACTTTAATGGGTTTGAAAGTTCGCGTGAACTTTCGGTCCGTTCGAATGTTCTGATGCGACCCGAACCGGGGGGGGTGTTCGGCTCATCCCTAATGGGCACAAGTGGCTGCATTTGACGGGCACAAGTGGCTGCATTTGACAGGCACAAGTGACTGCATTTGATGGGCACAAGTGCCTGCATATGATGGGCACAAGTGGCTGCATATAATGAGCACAGTGGCTGCATATGATGGGCACAAGTGGCTGCATATGATGGGCACAAGTGGCTGCATATGATGGGCACAAGTGGCTGCATTTGAGGGGCATGAGTGGCTGCATTTTATCGGCACAAATAGCTGCATATGATGGGCACAAATAGCTGCATATGATGGGTTCAGTGGGTGCATATGATGGATGGGCACAAGTGGCTGCATATGACGGGCACAAGTGGCTGCATTTGATGGGCACAAGTGGCTGCATTTGACAGACACAAGTGACTGCATTTGATGGGCACAAGTGGCTGCATATGATGGGCACAAGTGGCTGCATATAATGGGCACAGTGGCTGCATATGATGGGCACAAGTGACTGCATATGATAGGCACAAGTGGCTGCATATGATGGGCACAAGAGGCTGCATTTGATGGGCACAAGTGGCATTTGATGGGCACAAATATCTGTGACATCACTTCCCCCTCGCCACAGGAAGAGCTCAGCTCTGCTCCCTCCCTCTTGTCAATCATCTGGGACACATTACAGGTCCCAGGTGACTGAGCGGCCAATCACGGCGCAGTTGCAATGCCGGCACCACCGAACGGAGGGGGAGATGAGCGGGGCTTCGATCCCCCTGAATCGCTGGACCCTGGGACAGGTAAGTGTCCAATTAAAAGTCAGCAGCTGCAGTATTTGTAGCTGCTGACTTTTAATTTTTTTTTTTAATGGGCCCTCCTCTTTAAGAACAAACCTAGAGTCCCTGTCTTGTTTGCACCGCCTGTATACTACTGTTCAAAGTATATAGGGCCTGGGGGCCCCACGCCTTTCCTTTTTTTTATTTGGGTGCGGGGTTCCCCTTAATATCCATACAAGACCCAAAGGGGCTGGTAAGGGGCTGGTAATGGGCTGGGAGGGGGGGTTCTCAATGATTTTCATCCATATTTCCGGGATCAGACATGACATTAAAGCCGCAAGCAGTTTTAGATGACTTTTTTTCCTTTAGAAATGTTATTTTGAGCAGGGACTGTTCTAAACATGAGAAACACACGCCACTTCACAGGCATACTATAGACACCCCCCAGGAACGATATTTAAAGGAATATTTCACTTTTATTTGTTCACTTTAAGCATCATTAAAATCACTGCTCCCGAAAAAACAGACGTTTTTAAAACTTTTTTTTTCATTGATACATGTACCCTGTGGCAGGACCCGGGTCCCCAAACCCTATTAAGGACAATAACTTGCATATTAGCCTTTAAAATTCTCACTTTTGATTTCTCACATTTGAGTCCCATAGACTTTAATGGGTTTGAAAGTTCGCGTGAACTTTCGGTCCCTTCGAATGTTCTGATGCGACCCGAACCGGGGGGGTGTTCGGCTCATCCCTAATGGGCACAAGTGGCTGCATTTGACGGGCACAAGTGGCTGCATTTGACAGGCACAAGTGACTGCATTTGATGGGCACAAGTGCCTGCATATGATGGGCACAAGTGGCTGCATATAATGAGCACAGTGGCTGCATATGATGGGCACAAGTGGCTGCATATGATGGGCACAAGTGGCTGCATATGATGGGCACAAGTGGCTACATTTGAGGGGCATGAGTGGCTGCATTTGATCGGCACAAATAGCTGCATATGATGGGCACAAATAGCTGCATATGATGGGTTCAGTGGGTGCATATGATGGATGGGCACAAGTGGCTGCATATGACGGGCACAAGTGGCTGCATTTGATGGGCACAAGTGGCTGCATTTGACAGACACAAGTGACTGCATTTGATGGGCACAAGTGGCTGCATATGATGGGCACAAGTGACTGCATATGATAGGCACAAGTGGCTGCATATGATGGGCATAAGAGGCTGCATTTGATGGGCACGAGTGGCATTTGATGGGCACAAATATCTGCATATGATGGGCACAAATAGCTGCATATGATGGGCTCAGTGGGTGCATATGATGGATGAGCACAAGTGGCTGCATATGACGGGCACAAATGGCTGCATTTTATGGGCACAAGTGGCTGCATGTGACGGGCACAAGTGGCTGCATATAATGGGCACAGTGGCTGCATATGATGGGCACAAGTGACTGCATATGATGGGCACAAGTGGCTGCATTTGATGGGCACGAGTGGCTGCATTTGATGGGCATGAGTGGCTGCATATGATGGGCACAATTAGCTGCATATGATGGGCTCAGTGGGTGCATATGATGGATGGACACAAGTGGCTGCATATGACGGGCACAAGTGGCTGCATTTGATGGGCACAAGTGGCTGCATGGGACATAAAAAAGTAGATGCGTTTGATGGGCACAGTGGCTGCGCTTGATGAGCACAATTGGCTGCATATGATGGGCACAAGTGGCTGCATATGATGGGCACAAGTGGCTGAATATGATGGCACAAGTGGCTGCATATGACGGGCTCAAGTTGCTGCATTTGACGAGCACAAGTGGCTGCATATGACGGGCACAAGTGGCTGCATATGATGTGCACAGTAGATGCATATGATGGGCACAAGTGGCTGCATATGATGGGCATAGTGGCTGCATATGATGGGCACAAGTGGCTGCATTTGATGGGCACAAATAGCTGCATATGATGGGCACAAATAGCTGCATATGATGGGCTCAGTGGGTGCATATGATGGATGGGCACAAGTGGCTGCATTTTATGGGCACAAGTGGCTGCATGTGACAGGCAAAAGTAGATGCATTTGATGGGCACAAGTGGCTGCATATAATGGGCACAAGTGGCTGCATATAATGGGCACAAGTGGCTGCATATGATGGGCACAAGTGGCTGCATTTGATGGGCACGAGTGGCTGCATTTGATGGGCATGAGTGGCTGCATATGATGGGCGCAATTAGCTGCATATGATGGGCTCAGTGGGTGCATATGATGGATGGGCACAAGTGGCTGCATATGACGGGCACAAGTGGCTGCATTTGATGGGCACAAGTGGCTGCATGGGATGGGCAAAAGTAGATGTGTTTGATAGGCACAGTGGCTGCACTTGATGGGCATAATTGGCTGTATATGATGGGCACAAGTGGCTGCTTATGATGGGCACAAATGGCTGCATATGATGGCACAAGTGGCTGCATATGACGGGCTCAAGTTGCTGCATTTGATGAGCACAAGTGGCTGCATATGACGGGCACAAGTGGCTGCATATGATGGGCACAGTGGATGCATATGATGGGCACAAGTGGCTGCATATGATGGGCATAATGGCTGCATATGATGGGCACAAGTGGTTGCATACGATGGGCACAAGTGGCTGCATATGATGGGCACAATTGGCTGCATTTGATGGGCACAAGTGGCTGCATGGGACGGGCAAAATTAAATGCCTTTAATGGGCACAGTGGCTGCGCTTGATGGGCACAATTGGCTGCATATGATGTGCACAAGTGGCTGCACATGTGTTATACCTGAAAGGTTCCACATGTACTGTCACGTTAAGGCTGGCTCCACCCAGGAGTGATGACAAGGGTCAAGGGGTATAGTAGCCATCTTAGAGCACATGTAAGGAAGCATATAAGATGTACCTGTCCTGAGATGCATGTTGCAGTGTACAGTGTGTACTGAAATAAACATCCATTGTTCCAGACCAGAGTCTTGTGTCTCTCACAACTCAGAGGATATAACAGTGGCGACGAGGATGGGATTTACAAAGTGTCTATCAGTCTGAGAGAGAGACAAAGGCAGTGTGGATTGTCATCTGGATAAAAGCAATCACAGAGCCCAGCAGGAAAATGTCATTGATCGGGACATTAGGTGAATTTGATGGGGAACAGACATCCTGGAGTTCCTGGGTTGAGAGACTGGAACAGTATTTCAGTGCAAATGCCATCCCAGACAACAGGCAAGTAGCAGTATTCCTGACAGTGGTTGGTGCTAAGACATATGACACTCTTAGAGATCTCCTTTTCCCTGTAAAGCCAGCAACTAAGACATTGGCAGAGCTCCTGACACTGTTAGAGGATCACTTCCAGCCTAAACCACTAGAGATTGCAGAAAGATTTCGGTTTTATCAGCGGCAGCAGCAGCCAGGTGAAGAAATTAAAGCTTATGTGCTCGCCCTTCGCAGACTAGCCTCTACCTGTTCTTTTGGGGAGTATCTACCTACTGCACTGAGAGATAAGTTTGTAATGGGACTGAATTGTGAGTCTAGCCAAAAGAGACTGTTAACAGAGAAAGATCTTACCCTTACAAAGGCAATTGAAATAGCTTCAGTGATGGAAATGGCTGTGAAAGATACAGAGGAATTGAACCCCCAGGGCAGAAAAGAAGAGGTGAGACAGGAAGTTTTCAGAACAGCAGTCAAGCCAACTGCCGCAAACTGGAAATACAGACCCCCACCAAGACAGGAGTCAGCCTGCTACCGTTGTGGAAATACTGACAGACCATAAACCACTCCTTCAGATCTTTAGCCCTGACAAAGGCATCTCTCAGACTACTGCGGCCCGCCTCCAACGCTATGCCCTATTCTTGGGTGCATACAGCTACAAAATCCAGTATCGCGGTCATGATGCCAATGCGAATGCGGACGCAATGTCCCGACTGACAGGGAAGTCGATGGACTCTTCTCCACCGGTCAAGAGTTGTCGTTACACCAGCCTGTCCTTCTTGTCTTCTGGGGAGATAGCAGCCCATACAGCCAAGGATACCTTTCTGAAAACAATACTCTCCTGGGTACGGTCCGGTTGGCCTGCAACCGTCACACAGGATTATGAACCTTATTTTCGTAGGCGTATGGAATTAACTGTGGCTGGCAACTGATGATTGGGGGGACTCTGAACTTTTGAACTCAGCTCCAACAGAGCCCTCCAGCCCTGCTCCGGAGGTCTGTTCACCCACTGAGCTGGTGGATCCCTTCTTGGCCCCGCCGGTGCCCATTCCGGCCAGCCCTGTTTCCTCCAGTCCCGAGTCGCTGGGTGCCCGACGTCAACGACACTGTCGCCCTCCTGATCGGTTTCAGTTTCCAGACCGGTTACGAGACTTTCGACGGGGCCGCCGAAAGTGATCCGATGACATTGTATCCCCGCAACTGTCCCTGGAAGCTTGGTCTCACATCTGGATGCAGGAAATATCTGGCGCATCTCCTGTGTTTGGAGGACTGTTAATGGACAGTTATTAGTTAATGTTTTGTGCCTTTTCTCGTTTTGTTGTAATTTTTTTTTTTTTTTTAGGGATGGATGGAAGGTGTTATACCTGAAAGGTTCCACATGTACTGTCACTTTAAGGCTGGCTCCACCCAGGAGTGATGACAAGGGTCAAGGGGTATAGTAGCCATCTTAGAGCACATGTAAGGAAGCATATAAGATGTACCTGTCCTGAGATGCATGTTGCAGTGTACAGTGTGTACTGAAATAAACATCCATTGTTCCAGACCAGAGTCTTGTGTCTCTCACAACTCAGAGGATATAACAACATGATGGGCACAAATGGCTGCATATGATGGCACAAGTGGCTGCATATGACGGGCTCAAGTTGCTGCATTTGATGAGCACAAGTGGCTGCATATGATGGGCACAAATGGCTGAATATGATGGCACAAGTGGCTGCATTTGATGGGCACAAGTGCCTGCATATGATGGGCACAAGTGGCTGCATATAATGAGCACAGTGGCTGCATATGATGGGCACAAGTGGCTGCATATGATGGGCACAAGTGGCTGCATTTGACAGGCACAAGTGACTGCATTTGATGGGCACAAGTGACTGCATATGATGGGCACAAGTAGCTGCATAAAATAGGCACAGTGGCTGCGTTTGATTGGCACAAGTGGCTGCATATGATGGGCACAAGTGGCTGCATTTGATGGGCACAAGAGGCTGCAAATGATGGGCACAAGAGACTGCAAATGATGGGCACAAGTAGCTGCATATGGCGGGCCCAAAGACTGCATATGATGGGCACACTGGCTGAATATGATGGGCACAAGTGGCTGCATATGATGGGCACAGTGGCTGCATATGATGGGCACAAGTGGCTGCATATGATGGGCACAAGTGGCTGCATATGATGGGCACAGTGTCTGCATATGATTGGCACAGTGGCTGCGTTTGATGGGCACAAGTGGCTGTATATGATGGGCACAGTGGCTGCATATGATGGGCACAGTGGCTGCGTTTGATGAGCACAAGTGGCTGCATATGATGGGCACAAGTGGTTACATTTGATGGGCACAAGTGGCTGCATATGCTGGGCACAAGTGGCTGCATATGATGGGCACAGTGGCTGCATTTGATGGGCACAGTGGCTGCATTTGATGGGCACAGTGGCTGCATATGATGGGCACAGTGGCTGCGTTTGATGGGCACAAGTGGCTGCATATGATGGGCACAAGTGGTTATATTTGATGGGCACAAGTGGCTGCATATGCTGGGCACAAGTGGCTGCAAATGATGGGCACAGTGGCTGCATTTGATGGGCACAGTGGCTGCATTTGATGGGCACAGTGGCTGCGTTTGATGGGCGCAAGTGACTGCATATGATAGGCACAAGTGGCTGCATTTGATGGGCACAAGTGGCTGCATATGATTGGCTCAGGGCTGCATATGATGGGCACAAGTGGCTGCATATGATGGGCACAAGTAGCTGAATATAATGGGCACAAGTGGCGGCATATGACCGGCACACCTGGCTGCATTTGATGGGCACAAATGGCTGTATGTGATGGGCACAAGTGGCTGCTTTTGATGGGCACAGTGGCTGCGCTTGATAGGCACAAGTAGCTGCACATGATGGGCACAAGTGGCTGCATATGATGGGCTCAAATGGCTGCATATGATGGGCTGAAGTGGCTGCATTTGATGGGCAGAACTAGCTGCATATGACGGTCACAAGTGGCTGCATATGATGGGCACAGTGGCTGTATATGATGGGCAGTGGGCACAGTGGCTGCATATGATGGGACAGTGGCTGCATATGATGGGCACAAGTTGCTGCATATGATGGGCAAAAGTGGCTGCATTTGACGGGCAAAAGTGGCTGAATTTGATGGGCACAAGTGGCTGCATGTGATGGGCACAATTGGCTGCATTTGATGGGCACAATGCCTGCGCTTGATGGGCACAAGTGGCTGCATATGGTGGGCACAGTGGCTGCATATGATGGGCACAAGGGGCTGCATTTGATGGGCACAAGTGGCTGCATTTGATGGGCACAAGTGGCTGCATAAGACGGGCATAAGTGGCTGCATATGATGGGCACAGTGGCTGCATATGATGGGCACAAGTGGCTGCATTTGATGGGCACAAGTGGCTGCATATGATGGGCACAAGTGGCTGCATATGATGGGCACAGTGGCTGCATATGATGGGCACAAGTGGCTGCATTTGATGGGCACAAGTGGCTGCATATGACGGGCACAAGTGGCTTTATATTATAGGCACAGTGGCTGTGTATAATGGGCACAAGTGGCTGCATATGATGGGCACAAGTGGCTGCATATGATGGGCACAAGTGGCTGCATATGATGGTCTCAGTGGCTGCATATGACGGGCACAAGTGGCTGCATATGATGGTCACACTGCCTGCATATGATGGGCATAAGTGGCTGCATTTGACGGGCACAAGAAGCTTCATTTGACAGGCACAAGTGGCTGTATTTGATGGGCACAATTGGCTGCATATGATGGGCACAAGTCGCTGCATATGATGGGCACAGTGGCTGCATATGATGGGCACAAGTGGCTCCATTTGATGGGCACAAGTGGCTGCATATGATGGGCACAAGTTGCTGCATTTGACGGGCACAAGTGGCTGCATATGATGGGCACAAGTTGGCTACATTTGATGGGCACAAGTGGCTGCATATGATGGGCACAGTGGCTGCATATGATGGGCACAAGTGACTGCATATGATGTGCATAAGTGGCTGAATATGATGGGCACAAGTGGCTTCACATGTCGGCACAAGTGGCTGCATTTGACGGGCATAAGTGGCTGCATGTGATGGGCACAATTGGCTGCATTTGATGGGCACAATGTCTGCGCTTGATGGGCACAAGTGGCTGCATATGGTGGGCACAGTGGCTGCATATGATGGGCACAAGGGGCTGCATTTGATGGGCACAAGTGGCTGCATTTGATGGGCACAAGTGGCTGCATATGACGGGCATAAGTAATACACACATCTACAGTAATAGATTTAGATACGTAGCCTTAGATGCATTTTTATTACGGCCCCCACCATAAATGTTCCTTCCCTTGGTATACTAACCTTTTTTGAGTTACTTATAAAGTATGTCTGAATTTTATATATCAATTATTTTCACAATATGATTTTAACATATTTATATTTACCGTTTGGAAGTTACAACATGTTGGGATATGTAATATCAAATGCATTTGGCTTGAGGGGACACCACCTCGCTGATCGTTTACCCTCCAGTCTTACTTATTATCTGCTTTACATCTTTCTCTGTTTTACATCTCTTAAACGGAGGCGCCCGAAAACCATTATATATATTTTTTTGTACCACATGATGGCGCCAGACCAGCGAATTAGTTGGTTTCGTTTTGATGAGACAAAGGGGCGGGTTACTAGCATTCGATTGGCCAGCGCGGCACCTCCGTTTCCCTATTTAGACGTGTGGGGCACCAAGATGGCCACGCCTCAGATGACGTCTTGATGACGAAACGCGTAAGGCGTGGCCTCGTGATACGCACACGTCAGCATCGCTCTCTTCCAGCTCGTGTCAGTTCCGCTTTCAGTTGTCGGGCGGTGGAACGCACGCCTCACCACGTTGCCCCTCGACTGTTAGTCGGCTTCCTGCACAGTGTTTTTAGTTGTGGTTTTAACTCCAGTTTATGGACTGTTATTTTATGGATTTTCAATAAACTTCCTACCTTTTATGGATTCACACTATGAAGTGTTTTCTGTTTTCACCTTGCACGGATATCTGTCACTGGGACTGACCTCACGCCAGAGCAGTATATAGCACCCTTGAACCGAGGACCACTTCCCGCTGTTGTCATCGCAGGACTGTCTACATATGCCTTTTACCCCTGCAGGGGTTAGGCAGTCCGGTAAGTGTACACACGAGTGGGGGTGCAGCGGAGGTCGGGACACCAACGGTGAAAATTGTGATTTTTTCCCTACACCAGTGGGACATACTTCCAGAACTGTTGCTGAAAGAATCTGTTCCAAAGAACTTATTATTGATTGTATTATCCACTGAGTGTGTTTATACACCTTTAGAAGGGTCTGCCTTGATTGACTTGATTGCAATTGTGTTTTCACACACACTAAGGTTTTTTCCACACGAAAACTTTCCATTTTTGGAGGTTTACGCTATGCATTTGTTTTAATTATTGTTTGAGCGGATCATCTAATACATGTCTTTTATATTTATTCTACTGGTTTTGGTTCCCCAAGCACTTTTTCATGTATAGGGATCTCTCATGTTACATAGATATACAATTTTTTTTTTGCACATGCGATTTTTTGTATATGCCATTTTATATGCACTTTAGCACGCTTTGCACTTTTTCTTTATTTTCACCTCACAGGTGATTCACTTATCAATTATTCTTGCACATCAATTGTCTCCTGATATTTATGACACTTTTGCTTTTAAACCAATATTTTCTTGTTTTTTCTTGAGAAGATTTATCACAAAACACAGTAGGACAGCGCCTTATCCCCTATCCAGAACATATAAGTGGCTGCATATGATGGGCACAGTGGCTGCATATGATGGGCACAAGTGGCTCCATTTGATGGGCACAAGTGGCTGCATATGACGGGCACAAGTGGCTGCATTTGATGGGCACAAGTGGCTGCATATGATGGGCACAAGTGGCTGCATATGATGGGCACAGTGGCTGCATATGATGGGCACAAGTGGCTGCATTTGATGGGCACAAGTGGCTGCATATGACGGGCACAAGTGGCTTTATATTATAGGCACAGTGGCTGTATATAATGGGCACAAGTGGCTGCATATGATGGGCACAAGTGGTTGCATATGATGGGCACAAGTGGCTGCATATGATGGTCTCAGTGGCTGCATATGACGGGCACAAGTGGCTGCATACGATGGTCACACTGCCTGCATATGATGGGCACAAGTGGCTGCATTTGATGGGCACAAGTAGCTTCATTTGACAGGCACAAGTGGCTGTATTTGATGGGCACAATTGGCTGCATATGATGGGCACAAGTCGCTGCATATGATGGGCACAGTGGCTGCATATGATGGGCACAAGTGGCTGCATATAACGGCACAGGTGAATGCATTTGTTGGGCACAAGTGGCTGCATTTGACAGGCACAGGTGGCTGCATTTGTCGGGCACAAGTTGCTGCATTTGACGGGCACAAGTGGCTGCATATGATGGGCACAAGTTGGCTACATTTGATGGGCACAAGTGGCTGCATATGATGGGCACAGTGGCTGCATATGATGGGCACAGTGGCTGCATATGATGGGCACAAGTGACTGCATATGATGTGCATAAGTGGCTGAATATGATGGGCACAAGTGGCTTCACATGTCGGCACAAGTGGCTGCATTTGACGGGCATAAGTGGCTGCATGTGATGGGCACAATTGGCTGCATTTGATGGGCACAATGCCTGCGCTTGATGGGCACAAGTGGCTGCATATGGTGGGCACAGTGGCTGCATATGATGGGCACAAGGGGCTGCATTTGATGGGCACAAGTGGCTGCATTTGATGGGCATAAGTGGCTGCATATGATGGGCACAGTGGCTGCATATGATGGGCACAAGTGGCTGCATTTGATGGGCACAAGTGGCTGCATATGACGGGCACAAGTGGCTGCATATGATTGGCTTAGTGGCTGCATATGATGGGCACAAGTGGCTGCATATGATGGGCACAAGTGGCTGAATATGATGGGCACACCTGGCTGAATTTGACGGACACAAGTGTCTGCATATGATGGGCACAGTGGCTGCGTATGATGGGCACAGTGGCTGCATTTGATGGGCACAAGTGGCTGCATATGATGGGCACAAGTGACTGCATATGATGGTCACACTGCCTGCACATGATGGGCACAAGTGGCTGCATATGATGGGCACAAGTGGCTGCATTTGATGGACACAAGTGGCTGCATTTTACGGGCTCAAGTGGCTGCATTTGACAAGCATAAGTGACTGCATTTGATAGGCACAGGTGCTGTGTTTGATGGACACCAGTGGCTGCATATGATGGGCACAAGTGGCTGCATTTTATGGGCACAAGTGGCTGCATATGATGGGCACAAGTGGAATCATTTGATGGGCACAAGTGGCTGCATTTTACGGGCTCAAGTGGCTGCATTTGACAAGCACAAGTGGCTGCATTTGATGGGCACAGGTGCTGTGTTTGATTGGCACAAGTGGCTGCATTTGATGGGCACAAGTGGCTGCATTTGATGGGCACAAGTGGCTGCATTTGATGAGCACAAATGGCTGCATATGATGGGCACAAGTGACTGCATATGATGGGCACAAGTGACTGCATATGATGGGCACAAGTGGCTGCATTTGATGGGCACAATGGCTGCATATGATGGGCACAGTGGCTGCATTTAGGAACAATGGGTGCAATTGATGGGCACAATGGCTGCATTTGATTGGCACAGTGAGGTTGAAATTGATGGGGGGTTCAGTATTTTTCAGTTTGTTTGCTCCCCCCAAAAAATTTTGAGCACCAGCTGCCACTGGTGGAGATCGATAGAACAGGGCTCTGTTCAGTGCTATTAGACAGTTATGTGCTATAGTGAACTATTATGATTATATTGTCAGTGTAGAATATCAGTTTAGTGTGCATCTAGGGATAGTTCAGTGTGAGTGTAGTGCGACCACAATTCATCCTTACATTAGTATCAATGTAGGGATAGTTCAGTCATTGTAAGTGTAGTAGTGCGACTATTCATCTTTACATTAGTATCAATGTAGGGATAGTTCAGTCATTGTGAGTGTAGTAGTGCGACCATTCATCTTTACATTAGTGTGAATGTAGGGATAGTTCAGTCAGGTGAGTGTATTGACCATTTAACATAGTATATTTTATTGCAGTACTGCAAGTGTAACGCCATATAGTTCTGTGCGTTACTGCAAGTTTAACGCCATATAGTTCTCTGCGTTACTGCAAGTTTAACCTCATATATTTCATTGCGTTACTGCATGTTTAATACCATATAGTTCTGTGCGTTACTGCAAGTTTAATGCCATATATTTCATTGCGTTACTGCAAGTTTAACGCCATATAGTTCTGTGCATTACTTCAAGTTTAACGCTGTGTAGTTCTGTGCGTTACTGCAAGTTTAACGCCATATATTTTATTGAGTTACTGCAAGTTAAATGCCATAAAAGTGAGTACACCCCTCACATTTTTGTAAATATTTTATTATATCTTTTCATGTGAAAATACTGAAGAAATTACACTTTGCTACAGTATAAAGTAGTGAGAGTACAGCTTGTATAACAGTGGAAGTTTGCTGTCCCCTCAAAATAACTCAATACATAGCCATTCATGTCTAAACCGCTGGCAACAAAAGTGAGTACACCCCTAATTGAAAATGTCCAAATTGGGCCCAATTAGCCATTTTGGATATTTTCACCTAACGAGTCACATGCCGGTGTCATGTGACTCGTTAGGTGGCACTGATGGGCACTGTTGAGGCTGCACCTACAATCAGGACATTGTCACACCTGCCGGTAGCCGGCTCTCCCCTTCTCACACTGTGTCTGAGGACATCCATGGATGCCCTCTCAGATTTGGACAACCGTGCTGTAGCTGTCTTTCACCTATGGCACGGTCAAGAAGTGGTAAAGTTCACTGAAATCTGTTTGAAGAGAACCCAGGGCAGTTTGGCTCATCCAGATGGCCTACTTAATATACAGCAAAAAATAGAAACTGTTCTTTGAGGCATTGCTAATTCCATGGGTGGGGCAGCTGGCTTGTCATCACACATAATGCACGCAATTGTTGGCGTTGCTTATCTACAAATATCCCTTATCACTATTGACACTGACAGAAAATGAAATGTCAACAGTTGTATTGTAAAACAATAAATACTGCATGTTTCTGTTTTTCTGAGCTATTTTAAGGTTTTATCACTCATATCAAAGGATTCCACAGGTTTCATTAAAACGAATGTAAACCAGCAGTTACTGTTTCAAGAACATCTAAAACTCACATTCCAGAGCACTCTTTTATTTTATCTTTTAGTCACGTTATAGCAAAACACACTTAGAAGTGTATTCATAAACAGTTTGCAAAGCTATTTATCATGTGAAGTTGCATGTACATTCGTTCTCTGCGAATAAGGTAAATAGTTTGTTATTAAACTATTTTCTCTCCAGGTCAAATGTTATCCTTCATAAAAAAAATCAAGTGGTTTAGTGATATGCTACATTATGGTTACTAGAGGAAGATGGAAATCATAGTACATACTGTATGTACCTATTTCTAACGATCATAAACTCCATTTATTGGCCATGATGGTTTATTTTCCTGATTTACTCCATTCTGTGTAAATGAACAGTATTGGATCTGAAGAGAACAGAGCCTAGTAACATTCAATTCTGCACTAATTCACATAGAATGAATGTACATGCAGTTTCACAGGATGAATAGCTTTGGAATTTTTTTTGTAAATACACTTCATAAAGTTATGTAGCCAGGTGCTTGGCAAAGAATGTCAGTGGGGCATTGTCTCAGGGCTGGGACAAGGGGTGGGCAGGAGGGTCAGGTGCCCTGGGCACTTTGGTATCATATGAGATGGGGAGGCACCATGAGGAGTTTGGGGAGGAGGGATTTGTGTTGGGAGGGGAATTTGGGGGGCAGCAGGTGGTAAAAATTGTTATAGGAAGGAACATTTGGGGCTGTGTGCTAGGAGTGGTGATTTAGGGGGATTTGTGTTGGGGGGGGGGGAGAGGATTTGTGCTAGGAGGGGGGCTTTGGGGGGTTTGTGCTAGAAGAGGTGGTATTATAGAGGGGGAGGGGAATTGTGCTATAAGGGGGGGGATTGTGCTATTTTCAGGGAGATTTGTGCCAGTAGGGATGAATGTGGGAGATTTGTGCTAGGAGGGGGGGGTTTTGTTTGGGTGGGGGGTTTGAGCTAGGAGGAAGATGGGGGGGATTTGTGCTGAGAGGGGGATTTGGAGTATGGGGGGGGCGATGTGTACTCCAGAGGAAATTTGAAGAATTTGAAGTGTAGAGGATTTGTGCTAGAAGGGGTGATTTTTAGGGGGCATTTGTGCTGGGGGATTTCAGCAGGGGAATCGGATTTGTACTGGGAGTTGGGGGAGTTTATGCTTAGAGAATAAGTATTAGTGATCATTATTTTTGGCATGTTCACCCTGGGCTCTTGAAAACATCGTCCCTGCACTGCACTGGCTGCAGCTGCTGTCTGTGGCTGCTGCCCTGAATTGGTTGACAACTATTTCAGCAAGAGGAGGGATCTGCTAAACAGGAAGAGTTCAATAGACTAGAGTCAGCCAACACTGTACTGTGGGAACTGTAGTCCTGAGGAGAGACTCTACTGTGTACACAAGAGCTTTTGAACTGCATTTCCCAACGAGGAGATTGCTGGGAGAAGGGGAAAGGGCTGAATTTTCCTGGGCTGTATAGCACGCAGCTTCTTCTTGCCCTGAGACAAGAGAGTGCACATCACTGTCCAGTGTGCACCACCACTGCTGCATATCAGTGGCCTGAGTGGGATCCAGAGAGCTGAGTTTGAGGGGTGCCGACAGACAGAGTCACCTAGGTGCAGAGCAGAGAGTGAACTAATCGCTGTGTGTGACTAGATTGTGAGCTGCAATATCACTAGGACTGGGGAGCTGCTGGTATGGGGATTTACTATCTGCTAGAGAGACTGAGCCCTTTAGGAACTGACCATACAGCCATCTAGTAGCCTTACTGCCACCTTCAGGCTTGACTGGGACTATGCTCATGTCCACCAATGGTACAACTGGGCCCAAACCCTATCCAGCTGAAGAGTTAAGACTAAAGACTACTCCATTACAGCTGCTACACTGAGATCTTTATCTATGCTAAGACGTACTTCTCAGGGGACATTGCCTAATATCCTAGCCATTCTCCTAGCGTACACGCTAGACTAGTTATAGTATTATTATTCACATTTCATTTAATTTTTATATGCACTGTTTATTGCTGATTCATGTGTTAACACCAGCAGCGGCGGCCTGACACTCAGGGCCCCCAGACCAAATGAAGCAAGGGCCCCTTTTCAGGCTCCACCCATGACCCACCCCTACCCCTCCCATGACCCGCCCCTGACCCCACCCCTACATTTTGCACAAAGTACAACTTCTGCCTTTTTTTTTATGGGACCTGATGGGGAGGTCTCTCTCTAACAGTGAAAAATTAGAAGAACCTCTGCGTTCAGGATCAAGCAAGGGTTACAGCCTCCCCCAATAGACTCCCCTAAGGGGCTATATTAAATGGTAAAGAAAAAGAGTGGGGTGTATGGCGCTACCCTAGACTGGAGAGGGGTGTCCCAATCCCTTAATATATTACAATAATGCACCACCCAAAAACTGATGTGCTTTAATAGTGATAATAGAATCATATAAACCGCCGTGTAATATGATACAAAGTGCAAAAATACATACACCAAAAAAAAAACCTATTCCTTGGAAAATGGATAATCCTAAATGTTCAAAGAATAGCTAGAATCCACCTGTGAAACTGCAATGCCCAGTACACACGGTCAGATCTTCCGACGTAAAATGTGCGATCGGAGTTGTCGGAAATTCCGATCGTGTGTAGGCTCCATTGGGCAGTTTCCATCAGAATTTCCGTTGCATAAAATTTGAGATCTGGTTCTCAAATTTTCCAACAACAAAATCCGTTCGCGTAAATTCCAATCGTGTGTACACAATTCCGACGCACAAAGTTCCACGCATGCTCAGAATCAAGCAGAAGAGCAGCACTGGCTATTGAACTTCATTTTTCTTGACTCGTCATATGTGTTGTACGTCACCACGTTCTTGACGTTCGCAATTTCCAACCAACTTTATGTGACCGTGTGTATGCAAGACAAGTTTAAGTCAACATCCGTCGGAAAAAATCCATGGATTTTGTTATCGGAATGTCCGATCAATGTCCGGTCATGTGTACAGGGCATCACATAAAAAAATAAATAAATGAATAAATGTGTATATACTGTAAATAAGAATATAGACTTTCTGAAAAAAAAAAAAAAATTATATATTCCAAACGATCTCCTATTCAACAATTCCCAGTCACAGCTTCCAGAGAAATATTCAGTGGGCTCCCAGGGATAGATCCGATACCGGCATCACTCGTGACACATCATACTGGACCGTGAAACAGCCGATAGTTCTCCTGTAGGTAGTAATTAGTGGTGACGCGCATGCCCCGTTGACACATAGGCTACTTTCACACTGAAGCGTTGCGGGCGCTGGCGGTAAAGCGGTGCTATTCAGCTGCTAGAGGGGCAGTTTTAACCCCCTCTAGCGGCCGAAAAAGGGTTAAAAACGCCCGCAAAGCGGCACTTTTCAGGCTGGTTTGGAGCGCTGCCCCATTGTTTTCAATGGGGAGGGGCGCTTTAGGAGCGGTAAATACACTGCTCCTACAGCGCTCCAAAGATGCGGCTTGCAGGACTTTTTAGACCGCCCTGCAAGCACATGTTACTGTTTCATAGATGGATTCTAGCTATTCGTTGTACATTTAGGATTATCCATTTTCTAAGGAATAGATTTTTTTGGTTTATGTATTTTTGCACTTTGTATCATATTACACCGCGGTTCATACAATTCTAACAAACAACATTATTACTATTAAAGCACATCAGTTTTTGGGTGGTGCATTATTGTAATATATTAAGGGATTTGGACAACCCTCTCCAGTCTAGGGTAGCACCATACACCCCACTCTCTCTCTAACAGTGTCCATTAGAGATTATCTGTTAGAGAGCGAACCCCCTCCAGGACCCATTAGAGACTACAAAAGGAGTCTAATGGGACCCGGAGGGGGGTCTCTCTAACAGAGGCCCTTTCAGTGTTCATTATAGAGTCTGTTAGAAAGAGTCCCCCCCAGGTCCCATTAGATTCACTTTGGTCCTCATGGGACCCCCCTCCTTGTGCCATGACTCTTACCCCTGCCCCAGCTTCTTACAAAGTAGAAATATAATTGTCACTGTGTAGCTCTCCTCTTACCTTAACTACAGTATGTGCACTGTAGCTGTCTCCCAAGTCCTCTGTGGCTGGCTGGCTCCCTGGTGTGAATGGGTCACCGTGGATGGGTGGCTGGCACCCTGGCCCTTCTGTGGGTGGGACACTGTCGTAGGTGGCTGCCTGGCTCCCACCCTGGCCCTGCTGTGGCTGTCTGGTGTGTTCTCTCCTCTTCCACCATTCTGGGCACTGTTTGATGAGGGGGGGAGGCAGCAGCCTTTGCCCTATCCGGTAGAGCTAGAAGGTCACTCTTACCAAATTGAAGGATTTTGCTTGCGGGTGCAATCTCCTGGCATCTCCCCTGGAGCCTGCCATAGACACCTCACAGGGCAGATCTAGCATCTCCCACAAACGTTTGACTTATATCAGTAAACAATTCCACGATGCTCAACTCATGGATGTTTGGAGGGTGATGCATCTGCAAGCAAAAGGACTATATGCACTACTCGCACCTTCCCCATTCCTACTCGAGGATAGATTATTTTTTTATTAACCATCACAACTTAGCCTTGTCACTCCATTCTGACATTGAAACCTCAACAATATCAGATCATGCCCCGGTCAGTCTCAAATTGAAAATACCCTCCTTGCCCTTAAAACTGCAAACTGAAAACTAAATGATACCCTTATCTCCGAAGACATTGATAAACAACAGATTGGAGATGACCTCTCTCTTTATTTCAAAGACAATACGACCCCACAAGGCACACATTTGTGGGAAGCTCATAGAACTTGGTTCTAGGAAAAAGAGAGAGAGAGGATCCTCTGAGATCCTCTCTCCTTAGATCCTTAGAGAGAAATCACAAAACATTACAATCCCAGACAATATTTCACTCTCTGACTTTGAAGAGAGAAGAGTTAAAGGCCCTCTTTCACTCAGAACAAAAAAAACAATTCCGCATAGTTTCCCAACACTTGTACGAATGGGGTAATAAACCCGGTCGGCTCCTTGCTCACTCGCTACAACAGAAAAAATCAGCCTCATTTATAGCTAAAATTAAGACACCCTCCGATACCATAGTACATCAGACTTCTGCCATAGCTAAAGAATTACGCTCCTTCTATCACCAACTCTATCATGTGCACCATACTACAGTAAGGCCCAGAAGGTGGGGAAATAGGCCATAAATTTTCAGGAGCCTGGCAGTGAGAGAGCAGAGTCCAGGGTCCTGTTGCCTGGAGGGGATCCCTGTGCTGGGGGGCTTTGCTCCTGGGCAGAAGGAAGGACAGGAGAGAGCCAGTGGATGAGAGTAGGAGCAGCTAAAATCTCATACCAGTTCCAGCCTCAGCTAGGCGTAGCTGAAGCCATCCTGACACTCAAGATCTGGACCTGTATAACAGAAAGCCTGTGCAGCAGCCTTTTGGACCTCAGGATTCACTAAAAAGGGACTGAAACCACCGATCCCGCATTGCACCTTGGGTTTTGGGAGACCATAATCCCTATGCTGGGCGAGACTGCCATCATAGCAGTCATCGCCGTCTGGTAAGCAGACTCTACTCATACACGTTTTGGTGGATCATATCTAGGCACCTTTCATCACTACCTCTCTTGGACGGGTGTTCTTTATATTTATTTGTGGACTTACCAAGAACTTTTGGATTTTTTCACATACACTTGTGATTTTAGTTTTGCTTTGTACTTGTATTTGCAATATGTTTTGTCACTAATTGTTTTATATGTCACTTGGTGGAACTCAATTGTATTTTTTCACATATTAGCGCTGCACTTTATTGTTTATTACACCATACTACAGTAGATAAGGGGACTAGAGAAGCCCTTATCCAAGAGTATCTCGTACAAGCTAACCTACCAAAACTATCCACCTCTGCTCTTGAAGCACTGGAAGAGGATCTCACTACCTCAGAATTACGAGAAGCGCTTAATACCATGGCTAATGGCAAGGACCAGATGGTACAATAGCCTATTACCGCGCCTTGCGGATACCTTACTTCCTCGTTTAGCGTCATATGCTAACTCGGATTCTGAAGGTAGTGCTCTCCGACCAGAAACTCTTCACGCTCACATCACTATCCCTAAACCTGGTAAAGACCCCAGCATCTGCGGCAATTATAGACCAATTTCCTTATTGAACTTAGACGCCAACTGTATACTAAAGCCATCGTGAATAGGCTCCTTCCCCTGAAACCTCAATGGATATCTAGAGACCAAACTGGATTCATCCCGGGGAGAGAGGTCTGTGACAACTCCCTAAGAACCTTATCCCCGATCTCTTACGTTTGTGGATCTTCCCAGCCCACCTTTCTCCTATCCACAGATGCTGAACAAGCGTTCGATACGGTGGACTGGGAAAATCTGATATCGACTTTATCCCACTTGGGCATTGGCCCGCCCATGTTATCCCAGATATCAGCACTTTATAATTTCCCTACAGCACAACTATGAATTAACGGTACCTTAAGTGAACCCTTCACTTGACACAATGACACCCATCAGGGCTGTCCCCTCTCCTCTATCTTATTTGCTCTTTCATTAGAACCCTTCCTTCCGACGATACGGAACAACTCCAACATCCACGGAATTAAAATAAGCACCACGGAGCATAAATATGGGGCATCTGCAGACAACAAATTATTTTATGTTCAACAGCCCATTATTTCACTCCCTAACCTGATGTCGACCTTTACAGTGTTCGGAACCATCTCCAAATTATAAAATTGACCTGTCCAAATCCAAAATATTAAACATCTCGATCCCACATAAAACTGTGGCTCAATTGAAACCATCCTTTCCCTTTAGTTGGCAACCACACTCAATGAAATATCTTGGCATATTCCTTACACTTAACCCAATTTCTCTGTTTCATGTAAACTTTATCCCATTACTGAACTCAATTAGATCAGATCTGCATAAATGGACCCAGCTAGCACACGCATGGTTGGGGAGAAGTAGCGTTATGAAGATGAACATCTTGCCCAGGCTGCTCTTCATGTTCCAAATGATCCCTTACAAGATCCCCTTAGGGTTCTTTACAGTGTTGAAATCGATAGTATGCGAATACGTCTGGAATCGCAAACAACCTCGAATTGCTAGAAACGTACTTATTAAACCTAAAAGGGAAGGGGGACTTAGCCTTACCAGACTTTAATAGTTACTTCTTAGCGATAGTATTGAATAGAATATCGGACTGGAAATACCATAAAGACTCTAAGCTGTGGGTACATCTAGAATTAGACCTAAGTGGTGCGGACTTGTTCCCTCAGATATGGATACCCAGGAAGTTTCGGAAGCTATCCCAGAACACTTCACCACTTACTTGGTATACTCTCGCGATCTGGGACTCATTATGTAAAACACACAAATGGCTCTATAACTCTCCTCTAATGCAATTAACGGGACATGCCTATTTCCCTCCGGGGAATCTTGACCCAAATCCCTCGTACACACGTCGGATTTTCCGATGGAAAATGTGCGATCGGAGCGTGTTGTCAGATATTCCAACCGTGTGTGGGCTCCATCGGACATTTTCCATCGGATTTTCCGACACACAAAATTTGAGAGCAGGCTATAAAATTTTCCGACAACAAAATCCGATCGCGTCAATTCCGACCGTGTGTGGCCAGTTCCGACGCACAAAGTGCCACGCATGCTCAGAAGAAATTCTGAGACGGAACAGCTCAGACTGGTAAAATTAGCGTTCACAATGGATACAGCACTTTCGTCACGTCACAATGTAAAAAATGGTTTAATACAGCGCACTCTCTTCTTCTTTATAATGTGAGAAGAATGAAGTAGTTTTGCTGCTCATATTCACACAGACTTCTCACAAACTTCTTTCTTTATAATTTATCCTGATTCCCTCAATATATTTTGATTTGTCACATCTGACAAAAAAATTTTTTTGTTGTTTTATTTATTTTTATTTTTTTAAAGGCTGTTTTTTTTTTTTTTTGGGGTTTGTATTTTTTTCAAGGCTGATCTTTGTTTTATTTTATTTTTAGTTTTACTCCCTAATATTTTTGTGGATGTTTTGTGTGTCAAGTTACCACAACACCATTGATATCTTATATTATTTAATCTCAAGAAGGTTGCTTCGTGTTGGTGTCCCTTGTTAATTTCACATTGTATTTTTGAAATGTACCTGAATCCTCACAAACTGTCCTTTTTTAAGGAAAACATAGGCGAGTATAATTGAAACAAAAAATATTTTATTAAGGGCTCAGAACCAAACAAAGAGGGAGGCAACGCTGGAGAAACATCAGAAATTGGCGAAGCCTTGGACCCCCAGAGCAGACATCAATTATTTAACATCAAATTTGGTGGCCTGAGGAGTCCATATCTAAGGGAGTGCAGTCTGGTCCAGAAGTCCCAGAGATCCTAGAAGCAGCAGATGACATCTGTGTCCCCAGGCTGTGGTACTACAAGAGGCTGCATCTTTTGCCAGACCAGACTGGACCCAGGGTCATCACTCTCTGGTCTTCTTTCCAGGCTTCCTTCCACGCTGTGGCTTTGGTGTTGGAGATGTGGCAGGAGGAGGAGTAGGACCTGGAGGAGGAGGAGGAGGAGGAGGAGTAGTAGGACCTGGAGGAGGAGGAGGAGGAGTAGTAGGACCTGGAGGAGGACTATGTGTGAGGTCACAAATGTGGGTAGCAGATGTTATTTGGCCCCTCCACCCCTTATTGAGAGCTTCCAAAATTAAGGACTCACACAGGAGTCGTTGGCCCTCCTCCATCTGCAGCATTTTGCAGGCAGTTAGGCCAGCAAAGTCCTCCTCAACAGTGTGGGGGCTTCTCAGGGCCTCTGTAGCCTTCCAAAAGAGGCCTATGGCAGCCTCCTCCAGGTTACTCATCTTTCTGCCACTTTTTCTTTGAAGGTGTAGGGGAGGGACCTGGATATCAGGCAGCCTGCTTGGCCCGGCTACCTCCTGGCTGAGACTAACCTGTGTATAAAAAAGGGACATGGTTTTAGTTTTTGCATCATCAATCACAATCATAAATTAGTACTCCAAACTAACATCTAGTTAACATCATTGATTGGACAACCAAAAATATTTAGAGGAATGCTATACCTGACTCAAGCTGGGCTCCTCCACGTGTTGCTGCCTGGAAGGCCCAGGTTGGGCGTCAGAAGCCTCAGCTGAGGTGGAAGGAAGCGTGGAAGGAAGAGTGGAGAGTGCTGGCCTGAGTTCAGTCTGACCAGCCAGAAAATGCAGCCTGTCATAGTACCACAGCCTGGGGACATAAATGTCATCTGCAGCTCCGGATCTCTGGGAATCCTGGACCTTCTTGTGCTCCCTTAGATAAGTGCTCCTCAGGGCACCAATTAGGATCTTCAAATAGGTCATGTCTGCCATGGGTATCACCGTCTTCACAAATTCCAGCAATTGGTCCAGCGCTGCTTCCCTCTTTGTTTGGTTCTTATATTCAGGGTGGTTTATCTCCCACAGACAAGGCAGCTCCCTGAACATATCAATAAAGATTGCCATAAAGTCTTCATCTTTCAAGATATCCATTTTCACTGCAAGACACAACACAAGACAAACCCTAATGTCAGCCTAAAGTCTTCTAAACTTGTGCAAATACAGGCCTTAATCTAGAAGCAGTATAGGCCCAATGTTAAATCTTACCTTCGTTATCACGATCGGCGCCTCCGTTACTCCTTCCCATGTTCACAGATCGTACGTACTACGCACGCGTGTTACACTTTATGGACACTGCGCATGCGTTAAACTCCGCCCGCCCCTGACATTCTTTCTAGTCTATTCCCCGCCCCTTCTCGTTCGGCGCAGTGGGGAAGAGCACATGGCGGAGTCAGAGCAGGTGTCTGATATTTACACCAACGAGGAGGAGGAAAGCCCGGAGGCAGAAACGTCCTGATCCAGAAGGAGACGATATAAGGCATCAAATATGTTCTTTGGGGAGATGTTGGAAATGGTCGACATAATGAAGAGGGCCGACTATGACGGAAAGTATGGACCTTACCCCAACCCCAATGTTCGAAAGGCCAAGATCATGGCAAAAGTGGTCAAAAGCCTGTACCAGAATTTCGGGGTACGTCGATTGAAAGATCAGCTCAGGTAACGGTGGTCGGACCTAAAATTAAGAGAGCACGAGCAGTACAGAAAGATCCGGAGAGTGCTGCAAAAAAGTAAGTAGTTGTCCTGTGTTCCTATTCTTTTTGTCTTTATTACGTTCGTACTGCTCCATGTGCTTTTCTTAACTGTTAATCCAGTTTAAAATGTCAACTTTTATGTTCATGGGCACATTATTCGTTCGTATCAAATATTTTTCTTTCGGCCTATAAAACACCATTGTTTGGGCCATATGCATTTGCCAACATTTTTTAGGGCCTACTTGTCTGAAAATAATTTGGTTGTGTAGATGTGTTTGTTAATAGAATGAAATGCAAACTAGATTCTGTGTAAGGAGAGGACACTCAGCAGCTGTTTAGACATCTTGACGCTGGAGCACTAGTGTGGGACACAAGAACACCCATTTTATTAGGGGTCCCACACTTGCTCCAGTGTATACTATAGGGGTGTCTCCATCTGTGAAGCTTGTACAAAACAGGTAAAGTATTGAAGCTTGACAAAGGACACTAAAAATTCTACATCTTGGAACTCTGCCAAAACAGACAATTGTACCCCACTTCCAAGCAATGTTTCATATTTATAGTTCTGCCATCAAATATTGGTGTGCTAAGTATACCATTTTTTTTTTACATAGGGGAGAAAAGACTTGGAGGACACCCCTCATCCAAGGAGAAGACCCCCCACCTCTGGAAGAAGGGGAAATCCACCAAAGACAAGAAGAGCAGGAGGAGGAAGACGTGGTGGAAATTGGCACCACAACAGGTGAGTGTCTGCGACCACAGGCTCAGGTAAGAGATGGATGCCGGCATATTTATAATACATGCTTTTTTTTGGTTTCTATCTTTTTAGGTGATTGTGATGTTGTGAATCCAGGGCATTTCACCTCGGAAAGTGCACAGATCCTGATTGGGGAGATCATGGGGTGTAATAGGGACTTGGAAAACATCAAGAAAAACAGCAATGATGTTATTCAAAAAAATAAAAACATCATTGATGTTTTGGGGAGAGTTTAAAACCCCTCCAAATCCCTTTCTTTTATGGTGTGCTACAATTTTAGAATTTTTTTGTCTAATTGGAGAAAAGCCAAATTTTGAGGATGCACACAGTGTGTCAACATGTGCTATCTGCCATCACGGGAGATCAATGGACGCGTTTTGGGGGTGCACCCCCTTCCTCAATAATAAAGTAGCTGTGAGGAAGGGGTTGCTCCCCCAAAACACGTACCATGATCCCCCATGATGGCAGGTAGCACATGTTGACATTCGGCTATTTGTGTGCATCTTCAAAATTTGGCTTTTCCGGGGGTGACTTCACCCCATCTGAACGCAATATCAAACACAGTTTCTAAATACTCATGTCTGATATTGCCTTCAAGTTCTACCAAATGTGCACTTTGTAAGTTCAAGATTTGTGTCTTTCTTGTGGGTTTTAAACATGCCTGTTTTATCTTAAATGGACATTTCTACTTTTTCTAATATGACCTCAAAAATTGTTATACAACAAACATGTTGGTTTGTTTTAAAAACCTTTTCTAAATGCACATGTGATTGTGCAGGTATTTAAAAGATTGTTAATCAAGCATGTGTGGATTATTGTCTCAACGCTACAACACTTTTGGGGTCCTCTAATTGGTGTTTTCTGTGACAATGGGTGTTATTTCCTAAGGGCAAATCCACTTTGCACTCCATGTGCAGTTTCAAGTGCACTTGTAGTGTAAAGTGTCTTTGCCTTTAGTAAATAACACCCAACAGTGCTTTGTATAAGGTTATACAATCACGCCATTTTCAGGACTCAACACATTTCTGTCAGGGTCAGCTAAAACAAACACAAGCAGTAAATGTCACCAAAGATTTGCTTAATGTTTTTTTTTTATTTGATAAAGGTTTCACACATTGTCTGGCATATTGATAGCCCCCCTACCCGCAAAGAATTCCAGGTATCTTACCCGGACATCACAGGCACTCAGGGAGGGCAAGCCAGGACGGCCACTTTCAAGCGCCGTCAGGGTTGGTTCATTTTGAATTCCGGCCTCAGGCCCAACTGAGCCAGCATAGTTGGCGGAATGTTTCCGTAAAAAGTTGTGTAGAACACAGCACTCCAGGATAATATGATTCAGTTTATACTCCGCCATATGTATGGGTGTAAGAAATAGTCGGAACCGGCTGGCCATGATTCCAAACGTGTTCTCCACCACTCTTCTGGCTCTGGCCAGCCAGTAATTAAAAACCCTCTGGTCCGGGGTGAGGGTCCTCATCGGGAAAGCCCGATGGTCCCCCAGCGCAAAGGCTTCATCCGCAATGAAGATGAATGGGAGTCCTTCCACATTGTCTTCTGGAGGTGGCAAGTCCAAGCTGTCATATTGGAGATGCCTGTAGAACTCTGTCTGGGCGATGACTCCACCATCGGACATCCGGCCATTCTTCCCAACGTCCACATACAGGAACTCATAAGTAGCCGACACCACCGCCAACATCCCAATACTATCGAACCCCTTATAATTATAATAGTATGACCCCGAGTTGGGTGGTGGGATGATGTGGACGTGTTTCCCATCAATTGCCCCTCCGCAGTTAGGAAAGTCCCACCTCTGGGCAAAGTGGGAGGCCACAGTCTGCCATTCCTGTGGCGTGGAAGGAAACTGTGGAGGAAAACAAAAAAAAATTGTCTTTTTGCACATAAACATGGTTCCCAATGACCCATGGGTGATATTGTTCAACTGTGTGGACAAATCAGTGGGACCCTATAAAAAATCAATAACGTCTCATCAAAGATGATGATTCCTAAGCTTTGGAAACAACCAACTATTCTAACCCTACGCCAGTGGCTACTGGAAGTAGACCATATATATTATATGGAAGATCACACTTACACCCTTAGAAATAAACCTGAATTATCCAAGAAAATATGCTCCTGCTGGTTTGGCTTCAAATTTTCCTTCCCCTATGCAGAAATGATGTCTCAATCAACATAAGATGATTCATAGTCATTCATTGAATACATTGGTATTAAGGAGAGGCAGGATATCCCCCCTTCCTCATCCTCTCCCTTTCTTTTTCTATTTCTCTACCCCTCCTTACTCTCTCTCTCTCACACACAGTTTTCATTATCCTCTATACAAGATACGTTTTGTCCTTTAATGGCATTTTATGTTCATTTTTTTTTTTAACTCTGTCAATGAGTCATTCTGGCCTATGCTTACTGAATGGTCCTAAGCATCTAATGACCCCTTGTGTATGTCTAATGCTATCTTGTGTGTTCCCTAAGCCAGTTGGCATCCTATGTTTGTTTAGTTTGCCACCAATGGAAACATACTGCTATTTCATTTCACTGTAAACTGTATTTCACTCTTCAATAAAAATGTATTGAACAAAACAAAAAAAAAGATGGTCGCCGGGGGCCCGCGGGTGCCCTGAGAGTTCAAGCAGGTGGCATTGGTGGCCGGGCCTTCGGACCATGGCCAAACTGACCGACTGGTCAGTCTGCCCCTGAACCCCAGTCTAGTGGTACAGAACTCTGATCGAAGTTACCTTAGCATAGTGATTATACTATTGAACTTCATGAATTTTTTTTATTGAAGGGTAAATTCGTCAAACAGATGCATGGCATAGCTACCAGTATTTACATCCTTACTGGTGCATTAAAGGAACTTGACTGGCCTGCACAGAGTCCTGACCTCAACCTGGCCAGGTCTTCTCATCCAAAACATCAGTGCCTGACCTCACAAATGTGCTTCTGTAGGAATGTTCAACCATTCCCATAGACACACTCCTAAACATTGTGGACAGCCTTCCCAGAAGAGTTGAAGCTGTTGTAGCTGCAAAGGGTGGGCCAACTCAATATTGAACCCTACGGACTAAGAATGGGATGACATTAAAGTTCATGTGCGTGTAAAGGCAGGCGTACTTTGACAAAATAGTGTAGTTGTGAATGCACAGGTAGCTACCTTGCTGATAAGCTTTAAAACAAATATTATATATGATTCAGCTTATCTCACCTCTTCTTGGCATAGACCAGTCATGGTTTTATGGATTCCATATACTACTAGTAATAAACCCATAAACGATAAAACTAAAAATAGAACTCACATAATTGCTGGATTGCTGTGTCATTTCTTTCTTCATATTTCCTTTTGCATAAGAGGAGAACTATAAGCAACATTTCCGTGTATAGGAGGGGCTTTGCTGCCTTGTAGGGTCTCTCTAGACCAAAATAAAGCAACACACATTGAAAGTGTTGCCAATTACATGGATGCTAGAGGGAAAAATTTGTTAAAGTCTCGTTTTCTTTTTTTTTTTAATAAAAAACCTGTTATACTTACCTACTCTGTTTTTGCACAGAGCAGCCCCGATCTTCCTCTTCTCGGGTCCCTGAGCCACTGCTCTGTGTGTGCATTCAGACATGAAGCCACGGCTCAGCCCTGCCCCTTCTCTCTTTTCATTGGCTCACTTTGATTAACAACAGTGGGAGGCAATGGCACCCGCTGTGTGTCTCAGCCAATCAGGAGGGAGAGTCCCGGACAGCTGAGTTTCTCGTGCAACATCGCTGGATCGAGAGAGGGCTCAGGTAAGTATTAGGGGGGCTGCTGCACACTGAAGGTTTTTTATTTTAATGCATAGAATGCATTCAGATAATTAAAAAAAAAAACTTCTGACTTTACAACCACTTTAAAGTGTCTCTTACCCCAGCATTTCATATTCGTAATATGTGCCTGCCGTACCATGTACTTGTATGAAAACCTATCGTGTTTTATTTGTATTGTTTCCTTTGTGTGAAATCCCTGGTGATCCTGACAGTCCCTCTGTTTTTCTATTAAAAACTGACCACACTAAGCAGGAGAACACACCATGGACAGTTCTCTAGCTGTGCTGCGAACTCAGCCTGCTCTCCTCCAATGATCAGACTTGTCCCTCTGCACAGCCATTCACTGGGAATCTCAGTGTGCTGCTGCTTCATCCTCCCTCCAGCTCTTTTGCAGCTGAGAACAAAGGGAATGTGATCACTTATAAAAAAGGGAAAAAAAGGGTATTTATATATTTTTTTTTATATCTATACACAATTGTTTTGCTTTTCATTTTCAGTTTTAAACTGAATAGGTTGTTTGTTTTACAAGGTGATCATTTAAAATCATCTTAACTCACCACAAGGCTGAATGCATGTAAGAGACAGAAGGTCATGTGGGCCTTAAAGCGGTGTTAAACCCAAAGACAAACATTTATTATATTGCAGCTTGTCAATTATTATATGTGATGGCCGCATTCCTTTTCTTTTTTAGGTTTTCGTCCCCTTATTTTCACCTGGTTATCCAGGCAGTAAGTCTGTTGATTTTCAAAAGCACAAGCTCTCCTGCAGCTGTAGAAGTTTCAGAGATAAGACAAACTATTTCCTACTGACGGGGGTGCTTGCAATGGTCAGCTTTTATTAATTTATGTAAAATCTTTATCACTAAAGGAAAACATTTTTTTTTTTTTTTTGCTGTAACTGCTTATAAAGTATTATCTTGAGTTTGGCTTCAATTTGTTAGTGTATCTAAATATGCTACTCCATCTAACACCCCCCTTCTCATAGATTAATAATACTGCTGTCTGCTGTGCTCCTTCATCCAGAGTGTAGGCACTCTAATACCAGTTCACCAGGTGAGAACAGAGGGTGAAAAGCCTAACAAAAGAAAACTGATGCTGCCACCACATCTAATGATTGGTAAGCTGCAATATATAAACATATTTGGTTTTGGGTTTAATACCACTTTAACTCCCTGCTGGGTCCATAATCAACCACCATAGTGAGAGTGCGTTCACTGTGTGCTTCCAGCACAGTGACTGAGCTGTCCTAAAGAGAATCTGGTCATTATTAACAATCATGTGACCACTGTGACAGCCAATGGCAGGGGTCACATGTTCAGGTAGCCATCTCCCGGCATTAAGACCATGGGATTAAAAAATGGGATTTTAATACATACTACTTAAAGTGTTACTAAACCCACAACAGTAAAATCAGTCTGTATATGCAGTAAGGCATGCTTGTAATGTTGCATACACACGACCGGACTTTCCGGCAAACTACGTCCGACGGGATTAGTCCGTCGGACAATCCAATAGTGTGTGGGCTAGTCCGATCGTTTTTTGGGGAAAAAAATCTGACGGACCTAGAAATAGAACATGTTTCAATTCTGTCCGACGGACTTAAAATCAGGAAAACCGTTCGTCTGTGTGCTGGTCCAAATACGACGCAAGGGAAGCTATTGGCTACTGGCTATTAAACTTCCTTTTTTTGTCCCGTTTACGTCATCATGTACAAAATGAATGGACTTTCAAACAGAGTTAGTCCATTCATGTGTGGCCAAGTCCGTTCGTTCTGAAAGTCAGTCGGAATTCTGCCGAAAGTCCGTCGTTAAGACCGTCAGACCTAGTTTGCCGGAAAGTCTGGTCATGAGTACATGGTATTATATTATATTATTATTATTATATATTATACTTACTGTGGAACCTAAGGGGTTAATACTGCACATTGTATGAAATATCTGTTTGATCCTGTCTTCTCTGATCCTCCCATTCCTCCACAGACCCCAATACATATCCTTATAGAACAGAGCCTTTAGAGTCACTCTGCACATGCTCAGTTTGGTGTGTATTGCTAGAGTGTTTTTTTTTGTGGGAGGGTGCATGTGATCAGCACAGAGTCAATCAGCACTGTCCAGACAGTGGGTCAGGGATCCTGTAGCCTCATAGGACAGTCAAGAATGAAAACTCCTCCTACAAGCTTTAACCAGACACTGATAGAAGTTACAAGACTGCTATATATTGCTGATGAGAAAAAGGCATTTAGCAGTTTATATTTAGTATTCAATTGCCATATTCTGTGTACTGCCGGAAGTAAATGCAGGGTCCTGGGTTTAGTAACACTTTAAGCTTTCAGACTATCCCCTGTTGGGGGAGCATTGGGGCTGTCCTGGAATACAATTTTCAGCTGGCAACACTCGTTCCTGAGAAAGTGTTCCTCATTTATTCATTACTGCAGATGAAAATCAAGGTAAACCAAGTCCATGCTGGCTGCCCAAAGTACCTGTCAAATATAGCAACTGTCTTATGCTGGAATGCTTTGCCATTTTAAATAGATCCAAGTCCTCACCAATGAAATCATCCTAATCATCAACATTCAACCATCGTTAAAACCAACCAGCAAACCTAACTGGTATTAGTTGTTTCTTTTATGCCTTGTTGTATCATACATAGAACATAACACATTACGTTATTTATCGTACCTACTTTATATACATAACTTTCAGTTATATGTACATTTATGTGTAAACCAAAAATTACTGAGCTTGTGTAAAAATTAGATCACCATAGAATTGCTATGGGGATGAAATGCGTATGTCGGAGTGGCTTGATTACGTCACCCAACTTGACTATATAAGGGACTTTGTGGATTGGGAACATTTGATAAGGTTGAATTCATGTTCATTCAGTACTAGAACGATTAACTATATAAATCCCATGGGATATTTTTCCAGTTTCCCCTATCTGTTATTTCTGTGTATGACCCGGCCTGCTTATCGACTCTGCCTGTCGCTTCAACTATCAACCACGTTTCCACCTTCTATGCGAATTGACCTCGGCCTGTTAAATGACCATGCTTTTTGCCTGCCTCCTAAACGGATCTTTTGCCCTGCCACTGTATTAGTGGGATCAAAGACAACACAGGGGTCTCAAATATGTGAGGGGCTCCAGAATAGATTTTCCGAGTGGAGAAAACTAAAATTTTGGCTTTGCTCTGGTTTTTTAATTGTCAGGGTAAAGTCTGGAGACCCGGAAGCTTTGAAGAGATTTGGGTGGCAAGAAACATCTACCCCTATGCTCAGGTCTTACCTAACTGAGGCTCTAAGCCAGATAGTTCTGCCTGCTGCCATCTGACCCTGGCATTTCAATCAACCATGCCTCTGCCTGCCACCTGAACTGGCCATGCCTCTGCCTGCTACCTTGTCTGCCTGCTACTAGGACCATGTTCTTGCCTACTGCCAGGACGAATACTTTGACATGTCCCTGCCTGCTGCCTGGACAATTCCTTTGGCTGTTGCCACCCACATCTTTGCCTTCTGTCTGGACCAATGCTTTGCCTGTGCTGGCAATATCTATGCCTGCTGCCAAAAGGGCCCAAAATGCATCCCTGGGAATTACAGACCAGTTATCCATATTAACATCAATACTATGCAAGCTCTTGGAGGTGATGATAAGGGACTATATACAAGATTTTTGTAAGAATGGTATCATTAGCAGTAATCAGCATGGATTCATGAAGAATCGTTCTTGCCAAACCAATCTATTAAACTTCTATGAGGAGATGAGCTGCCATCTAGATAAATAAGATGGTAGATGTGGTGTATCTGGATTTTGCAAAAGCATTTGACACAGTTCCCCATAAACGTTTACTGTACAAAATAAGGTCCGTTGGCATGGGCCATAGGGTGAGTACATGGATTGAAAACTGGCTACAAGGGCGAGTTCAGAGGGTGGTTATAAATGGGGAATACTCAGAATGGTCAGGGGTGGAAAGTGAGGTCCCCCAGGGTTCTGAGCTGGGACCAATCCTATTTAATTTGTTCATAAACGACCTGGAGGATGGGATAAACAGTTCAATCTCTGTATTTGCGGACGATACTAAGCTAAGCAGGGCAATAACTTCTCCGCAGGATGTGGAAATCTTGCAAAAAGACCTGAACAAATTAATGAGGTGGGCAACTACATGGCAAATGAGGTTCCATGTAGAAAAATATAAATTAATGCATTTGGGTGGCAAAAATATGAATGCAATCTATACACTGGGGGGAGAACCTCTGGGGGAATCTAGGATGGAAAAGGACCTGGGGGTCCTAGTAGATGATAGGCTCAGCAATGGCATGCAATGCCAAGCTGCTGATAACAAAGAAAACAGAATATTGGCATGCATTAAAAAGGGGATTAACTCCAGAGATAAAACGATAATTCTCCCACTCTACAAGACTCTGGTCCGGTCGCACCTGGAGTATGCTGTCCAGTTTTGGGCACCAGTCCTCAGGAAGGATGTACTGGAAATGGAGCGAGTACAAAGAAGGGCAACAAAGCTAATAAAGGGTCTGGAGGATATTAGTTATGAGGAAAGGTTGCGAGCACTGAACTTATTCTCTCTGGAGAAGAGACGCTTGAGAGGGGATATGATTTCAATTTGCAAATACCATACTGGTGACCCCACAATAGGGATAAAACTTTTTTGCAGAACGGAGTTTAACAAGACTCGTGGCCACTCATTAAAATTAGAAGAAAAGAGGTTTAACCTTAAACTACGTAGAAGGTTCTTTACTGTAAGAGCAGCAAGGATGTGGAATTCCCTTCCACAGGTGGTGGTCTCAGCGGGGAGCATCGATAGTTTAAAAAAAACTATTATATAAGCACCTGAATGACCGCAACATACAGGGATATGCAAGGTAATACTGACACATAATCACACATAGGTTGGACTTAAAGGACTTGTGTCTTTTTTCAACCTCACCTACTATGTAACATGTGATATCACCATACTCAGGAGGAGTATCAGAATGTATTTTGGGGTGTAATTTTTGCTATGTACATGCTATGTGTTAAAAATATCTTATTAATGGACAACTTTGTGTAAAAAAAATTTTTTCAAGTTTTCATTTTCTTTCAACATTTTCCAAAAATTTGTGCAAAAATGACATGTTCAAAAGACTCATTATGCCTCATAGAATATACATTGAGGTGTTTTCTTTCCAAAATGGGGTCATTTTGTGTGTGTTTTCATTGTCCTGGTGCTCCAGGGCCTTCAAAGATGTGATAGGAAGTCAGGAAGTCGGGAAATTAGAAGTGTAATTTATGCCTCTAGAACGCCTGAAGGCGCTACTTGGATGCTGGGTCTCTGTATGTAGCCAGGTTGTGGAAAAGTTTCACACATGTACTGTAGTATCGCTATACTCAGGAGGAGTAGCAGAATGTATTTTGGGGTGTAATTCTTGTTATGTACATTCTATGTGTTAGAAAAAAACTTGTTCATATGACAATTTAGTGGAAAAGACAAATAATTTCCAAACAATTGTGGGAAAAAATTGCAACTTCAAAAAACTCACTCTAAAGCTCTATTTGTGTGAAAAATAATGTTAAAAATTAAATGTGGGTTCAATGAAGCATATGACTGAGTAATTGTCATTCAATGTGTGAGAGCACTGAAAGTTGAAAATTGGTCTGGGTAGGAAGAGGGTAAAAGTGGCAATCGCACAGGCCCACCGTGTCACTGCGCGTGCCCGGCGGCCGCGATGTCCGCCGGGCACCCGCGATGTCCGCCGGGCACACAGATCCAGGTCCTGTCAGAGGAGAGGAGACCGATGGTGTGTTCTCAGTACAGAGGAACACCAATCGGTCTCCTCCCCTTGTGAATCCTCTCCCCCTACAGTTATAATCACTCCCTAGGAACATAATTAACCCCTCGATCACCCCCTAGTGCTAACCCCTTCCCTGTCAGTCACATTTATACAGTAATCAATGCATTTTTATAGCACGGATCGCTGTATAAATGTGAATGGTCCCAAAAATGTGTCAAAAGTGTCTGATATGTCCGCCGCAATATCGCAGTCACGATAAAAATCGCAGATCGCCGCCATTACTAGTAAAAAAAAATAATTAAAAAATGCTATAAATCTATCCCCTATTTTGTAGACACTAACTTTTGTGCAAACCAATCAATAAACGCTTATTGCGATTTTTTTTACCAAAAATATGTAGAAGAATACGTATTGGCCTAAACTGAGGAAAAAAATTGTTTTAAAAAAAAAAAATTGGATATTTATTATAGCAAAAAGTAAAAAATATTGTGTTTTTTTTAAACTCGTCACTCTTCTTTTGTTTATAGCGCAAAAAATAAAAACCGCAGGGGTGATCAAATACCACCAAAAGAAAGCTCTATTTGTGGGGAAAGATTATAACAATTTCATTTGGATACAGTGTTCCATGACCACGCAATTGTCATTCAAAGTGTGACAGCGCTGAAAAATGGCCTGGGCAGGAAGGGGGTGAAAATGCACTGTATTGAGGTGGTTAAATTGAGAAATGGTCTGTCTTGATGTTATACATGTTGTTTCATTTAGTTAGTTATTTATTTGCAACATGGCACAAGAGATGACCAGAGACTATGACCAGAGACTATTTATTGAGTAATAGAGGTAGCTGCAGTAATTGGCTGTGATTATAGCATAACCTTATTTGTGTTCATATGTTGTTTTTTACCTTTTACCTTTTTGCTGAAATCGACAATCACACAGTGTTCTGACAAAACCAGTCTGATTTAATTTGTTATAAAGGGTGTGTGTCGGGGTTTACTGCCAACAGCTAAAACGAACGCACATGGAAATGGAATAGAAGTTAAAAATAGCAAAGGTAAGATCGTAAACAAAACGACCAAGATCTTGTGGCTTTAGCATTGAAAGTGCAAAAAACTGGTTTCAGCTGGGTCACAAAAAAGACTTTTGAGTGGAAAATTGTTCAGTGAAATAGGATAACATTAAAGTGGCCACTATCAATCAAGGTTCAATGGAACCCTTGGGCTCTTCTTGAGGTTGCTAGGGGTTCCTTAAACTGTGGGCAATTGACCTCTCATCTGATGGTGCCAGAGTCATGGCCAGCACCACTTGGCAGAGTGAACTATATAACACCAATGATCTTGATATCTATCTGTAAAGGTGGCATTCTGACCATCACTGTTAATAAGGCATTCTTGCCACTGGCCACCAATGTAAGAGGCATTTTGCCCATTGACCGCCAATGGTTTTAGTAAGGGTTTCCCAAGACCAGAAAACGATTTCAAGGGTTCATCTGGGGCAAAAATGTTGAGAAAGTCTGCAATAAAGTCATGGGCATTGATATTTGTTTTCATGTCTTTCGAGTTATGTATTTTAAATTCTATTCTAAGTTATGCATTTTAAATTGTATTATTGTCCTTTGTTTCTTAAATGGCAAAATATTATGCATTGTCATTTAATAGTTTAAAAAAAATTGTGAATTTACAACTCTAAAGTAATACAAATATGTAAAAAGAGAAGGACAGGGTGTGACCCATTTTGTTTATAGGTGGGGAAATATTATAACAAAAGGTAGGCTTATTAGCCCCTTGTGTGATAGAAATAAAGTTAAATGAAAAAAAAAATGTAAAAAAATGAATTTGAGGAAAAAAATTATTTTAAAATATTTAGCGCATTAACGCGAAATGAAAACACAATTGTAGGTCCCGCATGCCAGCATGCACAGCAATTGCACCACACATATGAAGTTTTATTGCAAAAGTCGGAGTGAAAACAATAATTCTAGGGCAATCCTTGATCGTTCACGATTACCTTTACAATGAAAACCTGTACAAACTTTTAAAGCACCACCTTTAATTTTAGGTACCGCAGTTTGTTGTAATTTCATTGATGTGCACACTAACAGGGCAGTAACCCCTCACTACATGCATTTAACATATATTAAGCATGTTATTTATCTGTCAAAATTCCTCCTTGACTGCTTCTGGGTGCCACCAACTTGGATGTGATGTCAGCAGCCTCAGCAGTCTCAGAGCTGTCACTCACGTGATACTCTTTAGCAGTGGTCTCCAAACTGTGGTACGTGGGCTGAATGCTGCCCTTTGCGTGCCTTTATCTGGCCCTTGAGATGCCATTCTTCCAAATAATAGGCGGCACTGTTCCTCCCACAGACACCAATGATGTGGCACTATTCCTCCCAATGACACCAACGATGAGGCACCATTCCTCCTAATGACACCAATGATGGGGCACTATTCCTCCCAATGACACCAACGATGAGGCACCATTCCTCCTAATGACACCAATGATGTGGCACTATTCCTCCCAATGATACCAACAATGAGGCACCATTCCTCCTAATGACACCAATGATGTGGCACTATTCCTCCCAATGACACCAACGATGAGGCACCATTCCTCCTAATGACACCAATGATGGGGCACTATTCCTCCCAATGACACCAACGATGAGGCACCATTCCTCCTAATGACACCAGTGATGTGGCACTATTCCTCCCAATGACACCAACGATGAGGCACCATTCCTCCTAATGACACCATTGATGGGGCACTATTCCTCCCAATGACACCAACGATGAGACACAATTCCTCCTAATGACACCAATGATGGGGCACTATTCCTCCAACTGATGCCAACAATTATGCAATATTCCTTCCACTGACACCAACAGTGGAGCATAATTCCTCCTAATGACACCAATGATGGGACACTCTTCCTCCCACTGATACCAGCAATGAGGCACCATTCCTTCCACTGACACCAACAGTGGGACATAATTTCTTCCAATGATGACAATGATGGGGCACTATTTCCCTTACTAGTACCAATGACTACTGACCACAATGACTATGTACATTCATTTTTTTACTCCCACTGACCACCAAGCCTGAGATATTGTTTATTCCCACTGACACCGGGGCATTTTCTAACCCAATTGGCCGCAGTCTGGCCTCCCTAAAGTCTAAAGACAGCAAACTTGTCCTTTATTTTGAAAGTTTGGAAGCCCTGTTCTGGAGTATTCCCCTTTGCTTCTCCCCCAGATCCTGTTAAAGGTTATGCAGCAGTGGGGAAGAGCAGAGGAGCTGGATCAGCACAGAGAGTTATTAGACAAGAGTTATTAGACACTCCCGTAAGAGGAGAGGCCTTTGACATGCAAGAAGGGAGGGTTTTTCTGCTAGGGAATTGACTCTTCCTGGAGCAGTCAGTTTTGCTAGCAAGTTCAAAGGCTTCTTGCAAATCAGTAAAAATATGTATTTAAAGTATTTAAAATACTCAATTTGTTATGCTGTTAACTACATTTTTTAGATTGGAAACAGGATCTTTTTAAAAAGTAACTCCACTTCCATGGGAACCAAATAGCAAAAAAAAGTTATATATATATATATATATATATATATATATATATATATATATATATATATATATATATATATATATATATATATATATATATATATATATATATATATATATATATATATATATATATGGAACACCCCCCCCCCCCCCCAGAAATGTTAATTTCTGCTTGTGTGATTGGCTTACTGATCTTTCCCAGAAGTCTGAACTAAGATACAAGTCAGATTTTGGGCATCCCCTGCAACAGAGGTGTAATTTTTGTTGGCAAAGGAATATCACATCTACAGGGGTGCAAACTCTGCCACTGTCCTCATTAGAACCCTGTAAGTCACAACCATTCACATTCACTTAGCACATGGACACAGACAAACAAACAGCTATTTCTTCAGAGTAATAAAAGGTAGGAATCTTCTACAACGTTTGTATCCTTGCAATGTGCATAGATCACCCGGAGGGGAAGGTTTTTTTTTTTTTTTTTTTCTCAACAGAAAACAAGTATTTGAAAGGGAGCTAATAACCATAACCATGTTCGTAAAACATGTTGGCATGAATAAATAAATTCATATAATGTCGAATAATGACTACAAAAAAAAAAATTGTATGTATTATTTAATATTTACCTAACTGTAGCAAAAATATTTAAAAACATATTGTGTTGTCCTTAACCACTTGCCGACCGCCTCACGCCTATATACGTGAGCAGAGCGGCACGGGCAGGCAAAATCACGTACCTGAAACGTGATTGCCTTCCCGCGGGTGGGGGGTCCGATCGGACCCCCCCCCGGTGCCAGCTGCGGTCGGCATTTGGTTGGGAGCGATGACAGACGAGGGGGAGACCATCCGATCGTGGCCCCCCCCTCGCGATCGCTCCCAGCCACTGACAAACATCCCCTGCCTCTGTATAGTACACAGAGGCAGAGGATGTGATGTCATCTCTCCTCGGCTGTCAGTTTCCGTTCCAGCGCCGAGGAGAGATGACATGTAAGTAAGTGCACCAACACTACACAACACAGTAGAACATGCCAGGCATACATTACACCCCCGATCCCCCCCTGATCGCCCCCCGATCCCCCCCCAATCACCCCCCCCCCCCTGTCACAAACTGACACCAAGCAGGTTTTTTTTTTTTTTTTTTTTTTTTTTCCTGATTACTGCATAGTGTCAGTTTGTGACAGTTAGCAGTGTTAGGACAGTTACTGTAACCCCCCTGTAGGTCTAGGGTACCCCCCTTACCCCCCCTAATAAAGTTTTAACCCCTTGATCACCCCCCCTCACCAGTGTCGCTAAGCGATCTTTTTTCTGATCGCTGTATTAGTGTCGCTGGTGACGGTAGTTAGGGACGTAAATATTTAGGTTTGCCGTCAGTGTTTTATAGCGACAGGGACCCCCATATACTATCTGATAAATGTTTTAACCCCTTGATTGCCCCCTAGTTAACCCTTTCACCACTGATCACCGTATAACCGTTACGGGTGACGCTGGTTAGTTCGTTTATTTTTTATAGTGTCAGGGCACCCGCCGTTTATTACCGAATAAAGGTTTAGCCCCCTAATCGCCCGGCGGTGATATGCGTCGCCCCAGGCAGCGTCAGATTAGCGCCAGTACCCCCCCTAATAAAGTTTTAACCCCTTGATCACCCCCTGTCGCCAGTGTCGCTAAGCGATCATTTTTCTGATCGCTGTATTAGTGTCACTGGTGACGCTAGTTAGGGACGTAAATATTTAGGTTCGCCGTCAGTGTTTTATAGCGACAGGGACCCCCATATACTATCTAATAAATGTTTTAACCCCTTGATTGCCCCCTAGTTAACCCTTTCACCACTGATCACCGTATAACCGTTACGGGTGACGCTGGTTAGTTCGTTTATTTTTTATAGTGTCAGGGCACCCGCCGTTTATTACCGAATAAAGGTTTAGCCCCCTGATCGCCCGGCGGTGATATGCGTTGCCCCAGGCAGCGTCAGATTAGCGCCAGTACCGCGAACACCCACGCACGCACCGTACACGCACCATACACCTCCCTTAGTGGTATAGTATCTGATCGGATCAATATCTGATCCGATCAGATCTATACTAGCGTCCCCAGCAGTTTAGGGTTCCCAAAAACGCAGTGTTAGCGGGATCAGCCCAGATACCTGCTAGCACCTGCGTTTTGCCCCTCCGCCCAGCCCACCCAAGTGCAGTATCGATCGATCACTGTCACTTACAAAACACTAAACGCATAACTGCAGCGTTCGCAGAGTCAGGCCTGATCCCTGCGATCGCTAACAGTTTTTTTGGTAGCATTTTGGTGAACTGGCAAGCACCAGCCCCAGGCAGCGTCAGATTAGCGCCAGTACCGCTAACACCCACGCACGCAGCATACGCCTCCCTTAGTGGTATAGTATCTGAACAGATCAATATCTGATCCGATCAGATCTATACTAGCGTCCCCAGCAGTTTAGGGTTCCCAAAAACGCAGTGTTAGCGGGATCAGCCCAGATACCTGCTAGCACCTGCGTTTTGCCCCTCCGCCCGGCCCGGCCCAGCCCACCCAAGTGCAGTATCGATCGATCACTGTCACTTACAAAACACTAAACGCATAACTGCAGCATTCGCAGAGTCAGGCCTGATCCCTGCGATCGCTAACAGTTTTTTTTGTAGCGTTTTGGTGAACTGGCAAGCGCCAGCGGCCTAGTACACCCCGGTCGTAGTCAAACCAGCACTGCAGTAACACTTGGTGACGTGGCGAGTCCCATAAGTGCAGTTCAAGCTGGTGAGGTGGCAAGCACAAGTAGTGTCCCGCTGCCACCAAAAAGACAAACACAGGCCCGTCGTGCCCATAGTGCCCTTCCTGCTGCATTCGCCAATCCTAATTGGGAACCCACCGCTTCTGCAGCGCCCGTACTTCCCCCATTCACATCCCCAACCAAATGCAGTCGGCTGCATGAGAGGCATTTTCTTTATGTCCTCCCGAGTACCCCTACCCAACGAACGCCCCCAAAAAAGATGTTGTGTCTGCAGCAAGCGCGGATATAGGCGTGACACCCGCTATTATTGTCCCTCCTGTCCTGACAATCCTGGTCTTTGCATTGGTGAATGTTTTGAACGCTACCATGCACTAGTTGAGTATTAGCGTAGGGTACAGCATTGCACAGACTAGGCACACTTTCACAGGGTCTCCCGAGATGCCATCGCATTTTGAGAGACCCGAACCTGGAACCGGTTACAGTTATAAAAGTTAGTTACAAAAAAAAGTGTAAAAAAAAAAAAACACAAACAAAAATATAAAATAAAAATAGTTGTCGTTTTATTGTTCTCTCTCTCTCTATTCTCTCTCTATTGTTCTGCTCTTTTTTACTGTATTCTATTCTGCAATGTTTTATTGTTATTATGTTTTATCATGTTTGCTTTTCAGGTATGCAATTTTTTATACCTTACCGTTTACTGTGCTTTATTGTTAACCATTTTTTTGTCTTCAGGTATGCCATTCACGACTTTGAGTGGTTATACCAGAATGATGCCTGCAGGTTTAGGTATCATCTTGGTATCATTCTTTTCAGCCAGCGGTCGGCTTTCATGTAAAAGCAATCCTAGTGGCTAATTAGCCTCTAGACTGCTTTTACAAGCAGTGGGAGGGAATGCCCCCCCCCCCCAACATCTTCCGTGTTTTTCTCTGGCTCTCCTGTCTCAACAGGGAACCTGAAAATGCAGCCGGTGATTCAGCCAGCTGACCATAGAGCTGATCAGAGACCAGAGTGGCTCCAAACATCTCTATGACCTAAGAAACCGGAAGCTACGAGCATTTTATGACGTAGATTTCGCCGGATGTAAACAGCGCCATTGGGAAATTGGGAAAGCATTTTATCACACCGATCTTGGTGTGATCAGATGCTTTGAGGGCAGAGGAGAAATCTAGGGTCTAATAGACCCCAATTTTTGCAAAAAAGAGTACCTGTCACTACCTATTGCTATCATAGGGGATATTTACATTCCCTGAGATAACAATAAAAATGATTTAAAAAAAAAAAAATGAAAGGAACAGTTTAAAAATAAGATAAAAAAATAATAATAATAAAGAAAAAAAAAAAAAAAAAAAAAAAAAGCACCCCTGTCCCCCCTGCTCTCGCGCTAAGGTGAACGCAAGCGTTGGTCTGGCGTCAAATGTAAACAGCAATTGCACCATGCATGTGAGGTATCGCCGCGAAGGTCAGATCGAGGGCAGTAATTTTAGCAGTAGACCTCCTCTGTAAATCTAAAGTGGTAACCTGTAAAGGCTTTTAAAGGCTTTTAAAAATGTATTTAGTTTGTCGCCACTGCACGTTTGTGCGCAATTTTAAAGCATGTCATGTTTGGTATCTATGTACTCGGCCTAAGATCATCTTTTTTATTTCATCAAACATTTGGGCAATATAGTGTGTTTTAGTGCATTAAAATGTAAAAAAGTGTGTTTTTTCCCCAAAAAATGCGTTTGAAAAATCGCTGTGCAAATACTGTGTGAAAAAAAAAAATGAAACACCCACCATTTTAATCTGTAGGGCATTTGCTTTAAAAAAAATATATAATGTTTGGGGGTTCAAAGTAATTTTCTTGCAAAAAAAAATTATTTTTTTATGTAAACAATAAGTGTCAGAAAGGGCTTTGTCTTCAAGTGGTTAGAAGAGTGGGTGATGTGTGACATAAGCTTCTAGATGTTGTGCATAAAATGCCAGGACAGTTCAAACCCCCCCAAATGACCCCATTTTGGAAAGTAGACACCCCAAGCTATTTGCTGAGAGTCATGTTGAGTCCATGGAATAATTTATATTGTGACACAAGTTGCGGGAAAGAGACAATTTTTTATTTTTTTTATTTTTTTTTGCGCAAAGTTGTCACTAAATGATATATTGCTCAAACATGCCATGGGAATATGTGAAATTACACCCCAAAATACATTCTGCTGCTTCTCCTGAGTACGGGGATACCACATGTGTGAGACTTTTTGGGAGCCTAGCCGCGTACGGGACCCCGAAAACCAAGCACCGCCTTCAGGCTTTCTAAGGCCGTAAATTTTTGATTTCACTCTTCACCGCCTATCACAGTTTCGGGGGCCATGGAATGCCCAGGTGGCAAAAAAAAACCCCAAATGACCCCATTTTGGAAAGTAGACACCCCAAGCTATTTGATGAGAGGTATAGTGAGTATTTTGCAGACCTCACTTTTTGTCACAAAGTTTTAAAAATTGAAAAAAGAAAAAAAAAATTTTTTTTTCTCGTCTTTCTTTATTTTCAAAAACAAATGAGAGCTGCAAAATACTCACCATGCCTCTCAGCAAATAGCTTGGGGTGTCTACTTTCCAAAATGGGGTCATTTGGGGGGGGGTTTGTGCCACCTGGGCATTCCATGGCCTCCGAAACTGTGATAGGCAGTGAGGAGTAAAATCAAAAATGTACGCCCTTAGAAATCTTGAAGGCGGTGCTTGGTTTTCGGGGTCCCGTACGCGGCTAGGCTCCTAAAAAGTCCCACACATGTGGTATCCCCGTACTCAGGAGAAGCAGCTAAATGTATTTTGGGGTGCAATTCCACATATGCCCATGGCCTGTGTGAGCAATATATCATTTAGTGACAACTTTGTGCAAAAAAAAAAAAAAAAAAATTGTCACTTTCCCGCAACTTGTGTCAAAATATAAAACATTCCATGGACTCAACATGCCTCAAAGCAAATAGCTTGGGGTGTCTACTTTCCAAAATGGGGTCATTTGGGGGGGGTTTATGTCATCTGGGCATTTTATGGCCTTCAAAACCGTGATAGGTAGTGAGGAGTAAAATCAAAAATGTACGCCCTTAGAAATCCTGAAGGCGGTGATTGGTTTTCGGGGCCCCGTACGCGGCTAGGCTCCCAAAAAGTCCCACACATGTGGTATCCCCGTACTCAGGAGAAGCAGCTAAATGTATTTTGGGGTGCAATTCCACATATGCCCATGGCCTGTGTGAGCAATATATCATTTAGTGACAACTTTTTGTAATTTTTTTTTTTTTTTTTTGTCATTATTCAATCACTTGGGACAAAAAAAATGAATATTCAATGGGCTCAACATGCCTCTCAGCAAATTCCTTGGGGTGTCTACTTTCCAAAATGGGGTCATTTGTGGGGGTTTTGTACTGCCCTGCCATTTTAGCACCTCAAGAATCGACATAGGCAGTCATAAATTAAAGGCTGTGTAAATTCCAGAAAATGTACCCTAGTTTGTAGACGCTATAACTTTTGCGCAAACCAATAAATATACACTTATTGACATTTTTTTTACCAAAGACATGTGGCCGAATACATTTTGGCCTAAATGTATGACTAAAATTGAGTTTATTGGATTTTTTTTAGAACAAAAAGTAGAAAATATCATTTTTTTTCAAAATTTTCGGTCTTTTTCCGTGTATAGCGCAAAAAATAAAAACGGCAGAGGTGATCAAATACCATCAAAAGAAAGCTCTATTTGTGGGAAGAAAAGGACGCAAATTTCGTTTGGGTACAGCATTGCATGACCGCGCAATTAGCAGTTAAAGCGACGCAGTGCCGAATTGTAAAAAGTGCTCTGGTCAGGAAGGGGGTAAATCCTTCCGGGGCTGAAGTGGTTAACAATAATACTGAAATAACATGTGTACAAAACCCCAATACTTTTCCTGTAAATATGTGACGGAGCCCAGCCTCAGTAGAAAAGCAGAACTTGTTGCATCACGCTGTAATTGAAACTGAAAGCTCTTTTAAGGAGACACTCCTTATAAACACATTCTTTGTTTCCTTTGTTTGGATCGGTCTGAAGCAGTTTATACAAGCTGGTTTGATCGATAAGGTAGGATTGAATTTGACCCTTGCTTCGACTGCTGCCTTATATAGGTTGAGACCTCTAAAAAGATTACTATACGTTTCTTAAAGGGAAAGAAATATTGAGCGGATATGTAGGATGCTGGCATCCTGCGAAATAAATACTGAGACACAGGGCTTTTATTCAATGGGATCGTGGGGGAAGGCAGTTCTGGAACCTCCAGCACTGAATATATGTAATGACAAGGGGTGCTGAGGTGTGCTGGAGGGTCTACTGATGCTGGCTGCTGGGGGATCTATTGTTGCTGGTGGAGGATCTATTTTTGTTTGGTGGCCTATTGTTGCTGGAGAGGTCATATGTTGTTGGTGGAAGGGATCTACTGTTGAGGGAGGGGTCTAGTGTTCCTGGAGAGTCTATTGATGCTGGCTGCTGGGAAATCTGTTCTTGCTTCCGGGGTCTATTGTTGCTGGGGTGATATTTTTTGGCAGGGGTCCTATATTTCTGGGGGTGGGGGGGGCTCTGTTGTTGCTGGGGGGGGGGGGGATATATTGCTGCTGGCTGCAGGGGACCTATTGTACTGCTTTTCTTGTTATTACCAAATTTCATGCAAATTACTTAGCATGACATGATGATACTTGGCTCTTTATTCTCTAAATGAGGCAGTGCTGAGAGGTGGGTAAGGGGTGGAGCCAAGGGGTGGAGCTCAGAGGTGGATAGGGGGTAGAGACAAGAAGGGATTAAGAAAGGGTGAAGTTCCAGCACTTATTTTCTGAGAAAAAAAGCCCTGCTGAGACAGATATGTAGAATTCTGGCATTGTGGGAAAGAAATACTGAGACAGATACACTATTTTACCAAATGTATTAAACAACAGCAAGAAGAAAGAAATGGGACTTCGTGTGAGGCAGGTCACTGAATGGATACCTTATTCAAATCATTTATAAAATTATTTATTAATAACAAATCACATTATAGAGAGTGTCAATCTGTAAATACAGGACAAAATGTACTAATTAATACATTTATTTCACATGGTTTCATCTTCACACTCTTGCAGAGCAGTGTGGACTGTTAAGCATACACTAGATTCACATGGTCATGACACGGTCGCCTGGTCTTCTCCTGGTTGCTGTCTCTGGTCTGGATGGGACTCCTCACCTAAGCCCCGGGGGAGATGATCATCCTTGTCCCCTGTCTTCCCTTGGACCCAAGGTTGGGCGCCACCATTGGGCCGTATTGTAAGTTACACACCTTTATTTTGAGAGATTGTTCTCCGTTTAAAGGATATCCTATGTTTATAGATATTATTGATTTAATTTCAGAGCATTTTACTCCTGATGATTGGCATGAAACGTGCGTCGAGTTACATCGAACTGATGCCTAGACAAGTTTGGCTCCCCATGAGCAATCAATTATGTTCATTGAATTTTTATGAATGGATGAGTGTTTTTATGTAACTGTAATGCTTATTATGTTTTACCTTACACTGTATAACAACTATATATTCATACAAGTGTATCATAGTACATTGTGTCCTGTATTTACAGATTGACACTCTCTATAACGTGATTTGTTATTTTTAAATAATTTTATAAATGACTTGAATAAGGTATCTATTCAGTGTCCTGCCTCACACAAAGTCCCATTTCTTTTTTCTTTCTGTTGTTTAATACATATCAGGGATGGAGGCTTGCCACTGCTACAATCAGGTTGTGTTAGGTCGCATCATTATTTATTACCAAATGTATTGTGACGCCTGCCATTACACGCAAATGAACTTAATTGGCTTCCCAGTCTTATGCCCCATACACACGGTCGGATTTTCCGACGGAAAATGTGTGATAGGACCTTGTTGTCGGAAATTCCGACCGTGTGTAGGCTCCATCACACATTTTCCATCGGATTTTCCGACACACAAAGTTTGAGAGCAGGCTATAAAATTTTCCGACAACAAAATCCGTTGTCGGAAATTCCGATCGTGTGTACACAAATCCGACGGACAAAGTGCCATGCATGCTCAGAATAAATAAAGAGATGAAAGCTATTGGCCACTGCCCCGTTTATAGTCCCGACGTACGTGTTTTACGTCACCGCATTTAGAACGATCGGATTTTCCGACAACTTTGTGTGACCGTGGGTATGCAAGACAAGTTTGAACCAACATCCGTCGGAAAAAATCCTAGGATTTTGTTGTCGGAATGTCCGAACAAAGTCTGACCGTGTGTACGGGGTATAAGTCTGTAGGGTTCAATATTGAGTTGTCCCACCCTTTGCAGCTATAACAGCTTCAACTCTTATGGGAAGGCTGTCCACAAGGTTTAGGAGTGTGTCTATGGGAATGTTTGACCATTCTTCCGGGAAGCGCATGTGTGAAGTCAGGCACTGATGTTAGATGAGAAGGCCTGGTTCGCAGTCTTCCCTTTAATTCATCCCAAAGGTGTTCTATCGGGCTGAGGTCAGGACTCTGTGCAGGCTATTCAAGTTCCTCCACCCCAAACTCACTCATCCATGTCTTTTTGGACTTTGCTTTGTGCACTGGTCCAAAGTATTTGGTTTAGGGGGATTATGGTGTGGGGTTGTTTTTAGTTTTGGGTGGAGAAACTTAACTGACCAGCACAGAGTCCTGATCTCAACCCGATAGAACACCTTTGGGACTAATTAGAGCGGACACTGCGAGACAGGACTTCTTGTCCAACATCAGGGCCTGACCTCACGAATGCACTACTATCAGGAACCATGAATCAGACCGAGACAGAAGTATAGGTAAATCACACTTGTTTAATAATAATAATAATAAGGTAAACAGAGTAAGCGTAGTCAAAACAAGCCAGAGTACAGTAACCGGATCGGCTAGTCAGCCAAGCAAATGTCAGAGAGCCAGAGATAAACGTAGTAGTACAGCAAGCAAGATCAGGAGCCAGAAGGAACGTCATCCAAGCAAGTCTTCAACAGGAAGGCAGGAAAAAGTCTCTGTGATGTTGACAAAGGTGAAGGCAGAGATCAAGTGAGCTGGACGACTTTAAGTAGACAGGACTGACGAGCAGAATCAACAACAGCTGGGTAACTGCAATTATCCAACAGCTGAGTGGCCAGCTCAGAGAAGGAAGGGCTGAGCCCAGCCCTGACAACTTCTGGAAGAATGGTCAAACATTCCCATAGACACACACCTAAACCTTGTGGACAGCCTTTCCAGAAGAGGTGAGCCTGTCATAGCTGCAAAGGGTGGGCCAACTCAATACTGCAGAGCAGGAGAATGTAAGGCCGCCGCCACTTAGCAGGGGAAGCTGCCGGTGATGGGGTAAGTGCTACTGACTGCCTGGTGGGGTTGGCATACTGTTTGCCGCCCCCCCCCCCCCAAAAAAAATTTCCACCGGCTGCCACTGATATTGAAACATTAAAGTCCATGTGCGTGTAAAGGCAGGCATCCCAATGCTTTTGATAATATAGTGTATATATATAGATTTATAGATATATATCTATATATCTATATATCGATATATAGATATATAGATTTATATATATATATATATATATATATATATATATATATATATATATATATACATATATATATATATATATTATAGACAATATTCTAAATCAACAGATTATACATATAGTGCTATTGTAAGGTAAAACAAATGGGTTTTCCTTTTGTTACATTTGACAGAAACAATGAAAACCATAAAGGATAACATGAAGATGCTTTTGACACAGGACAGGGTAAGTACAGATCTGCAGTAGTTAACTTAGTATTAGGTGGTTAGGTCAAGAGATTAGGGTTAAAATTAAGGTTTGGTTAAGCTTGGTTAAGTTTGGTTTTACAGTTAAATTTGTGTTAAAGGTGCATTTTAAGAGTTAGGTTCAAGGATGAGGGTACTTAATTCCCCCCTCCCCTTTTCCCCCAACATTCACTGTGCAGGTGTGTTTGAATTGGAAGATAACCCAGCAATACAGGTATAAGGGAGAAAAAGTGCATTTATCCTTTTTGCCTCTTTTCCCTGACCTAACCTAACCCACCCACCGCCTCTACAGATTCGTACTTACCTTGATCCAATGGCCACTGTTTTGCTGTTTGCTTACATCCAGTGCTCCAAGCCTTTATTGTCCTGACCACACCTATGCACTATTGCCCTATAGACTTCTATGGAACTGTCTGAGATTGTCTCTGACCTTGGGATACATCCCCATAGAAGGGGACTATAAAAAGTGCATTTATCCTTTTTGCCTCTTTTCCCTGACCTAACCTAACCCAGACAGTCCCATTGTAGTCTATATGAATGAAATGCATAGGCATTGCCAGGATAGTGAAAGCACTTGGGGGCACTTGATGTAAGCAAACACCAAAACCGTGTCCATCAGATTAAGGTTAGTATACATCTGCAGATGGGAAGAGTGAATTAGGTTAGGTCAGCTTACCAATTCTGAGAAGTGGTGGTCACATTTTTTAAGGCTTTTTTGCTTTGTTTTCACCTGGGAATCCAGACACTAACACACTTCCTGTTTTAGGGTGGCTACGCTCACTCCTCCACTATATCTACAGAGGAGCAGTGTTGTCACCCTTGGGCAGCAACTCTGTCAACCTCTGGAGAGGGTAGTGTTGGATGGTATAGTAGATGCAGATGGACTTTACATACGTGACTGACAAATTAAAGACTAACTCCAGCTAACACTGGAGTTAAGCAGTTATAGAAATAGGTTTATTTCCTTTTGGGATAAAGGTATTACCTATATAATTAAAAGTTGTCCTGTCACTAGTAAATGGCTTGTCTCAACCCTCTAACTGCCATATTTGCTGGACAGCTTGGCCTGTTAATGGAAGCTGAATAAAAGAGCTAATGGCAGGATCAACTTGGAATACAGCTATGTCATAGGGAGTACTCAGAAAAACAAAAACTGCTGTGTAAATACTTGTGATAGATTGCATCATATTGTATATGTAATTCTTTTTATTTAGCCTATAGTTCCACCTTAAGGGTTAGGTATTGCTTTTGGTGCAGTAGGTTTTTTTTTCAGCACTAAAACACCTGCACCGAAAACTATCAGCGTTCAGCTCTCGGCACTACAAACCAATACACTGCTATAATGTAACCTTCACTGTGTATGCAAACAATCAGATTATCTGTGCAATGCTAATGGTGATTGAGAAAGCATCTAAGAGTCGTTATTAGCAGGATGACATGATTGCACATAATCTAGAAAAGAGGAAGAGGAAATGGCAGTGCCCTTACACGTAAGTAATAGTAATAAACACTATTGTATTTACAAGTCATGCAAAATCTGCTGTGTATCACTATCACTCCCCTAATATTATTATTATACACGATTTATATAGCGCCAACAGTTTATGCAGCGCATTACAATGTAGAGCGGGGACAGCACAATACAGTGCAGTTCAAGGGACAGGAAATTGTTGTTTTAAAGTGGAACTAAAAGTGGTTGTAAACCCTTACAGACCACTTTTACCTACAGGTAAGCCTAGATTAAGGCTTACCTGTAGGTGCAAGAAATATCTCCTACACCTTAACAGTTTAGGACATACAATATTTGCAAAAGACAGGCACCGATGTCTACGGCGCATGCACCATAGATAACAGCGCGCAGGCGCACTGAGCATGCCGTTTCTAAGGGCAATCGTGCCGTTAGTGGCGGCTCCCGCGCGCATGCACGGGAGTCATGTCATCGCGGCTCCGGCCATTCACAGCGCCAGAGCCTACCCGGAAGTCACTCCGGGAGATATGGCAGCAACGGAGAAGGGGAATGAGGACCGCTTTGGGGGCTTCGATCTCAGGTAAGTAATTTATGCATACTAGCTCATTATACCTTTGTCTTGCAGGGTGTGTATTATTTTTTTTTCCAGAGGGTTTACTTCCTCTTAAAGTGACCATTTCAAACACTGGCAGGCTCTTTATTGCAGAAGAGCCATGCTATAAAATAAACCTACCTGACTGTTTACAGTCTTCTTTAGAATGTACACTGTTGGGATAACTGAAATCCTGCACATGCGCAGGACTGATTTCACCCCATGCTGGCCAAGGAAGATGGCTGCAACTTAGCACCCAGAAAAAGCTGGGTAGAAGATGCCAGCACCAGCAAGGAACTTTGGATTATTGAAGGAGAGATAAGTATTGTGGACTTTAGTTTTAACCTAGATAAAGTATGGTCAGAGTTCGTCAGAGCTGGGCCAATATTTGCCATATTGGTCCAACGATTTTTTTTATAAATGGATCCCTTAAACTTTTTTTCTAGAATTTAATTTTGCAACATGTAATATTTTTAAGAGAAAAGAAAAACAGGGTAGTTCCTCTGAGCAATTTGACAAGTAAACATTCTCCAATTAATGCCTAAATTGACAAAATATGTCATTTTCATTATCTACCACATTCGTTTTCCAACTTAATGGAAATTCTCTACCCACTTGTAGTGACCCAAATTCCCTCTTCATCAGTGCTAGAGAACATATTAGATAAATCCAGGTCAAATCAAATTAGGATTTAGAACTATTGGGATTAATGACAACAACAGATCTATAGGGTATTGAGCACAAAAATTAACCAGGGCCCCATAAACTTGTGGCTTTGCGGCTATTCATATATAATTCTATGTGGTTGGTGTGCTGTATGGTTTTAAGCTGTTAGTAAGAAATACTGCAAGACATAATAATTTCCTTAACTATACAGAAATATAGCAATTACCACCAAATACACTTCTATCGACTATGGATGTAGACCTCTATATAAAAAGAAAACATTTTTAAAAAAAGAAAGGGAGGGCCCTGCTCTTAGAGCTTACATTCTAAAGGGAGGGGGTGGTGGTATAAAAGATAATGGATGCAGGGAATAATTTGATGGGGGTGGCTCGTGGGACAGTTGTTAGGTGGGTGTGGGATAGGCTTCCCTGAATAAGTGAGTTTTCAGGGATCTCCTAAAGGTGGACAGGTTAGGGGCTGATCGTAAATACCGGGGCAGGGAGTTCCAGAGGATGGGAGAGGCTCTAGAGAAGTCCTGAAGGCGAGCATGAGAGGAGGTAACGAGGGAGCTAGAGAGCAGGAGGTCCTGGGAGGAGCGGAGGGGACGATTTGGGTGATATCTGCAGATGAGGTTGGTGATGTAGCTGGGGGCGATGTTGTGGATGGCCTTGTAAGTTGTGGTTAGCATTTTGAATTTTATACAGTGGGGTAGGGGAAGCCAGTGAAGGGATTGGCAGAGAGGGGCAGCAGTCACGGATCAATTAGGGAGGTCTATTAGTCTAGCAGCAGCATTCATAATAGGCTGAAGGGGGTATAGCCTACAGTAGGTGACCGTGATATTGTGTCAATCTTGCCGCTTGTTATCAGTGAGATTTGACACCTGCAAGTCCCGTCGAGGGAGCCAGCGCTGAGCTGGCTCGCTCATCTGGAAAGGAAAACTTTTTTTCCTTTCGCGATGAGCGACAGGCAGTGCTGACAGCTGTCTGGTATGAATCATGAGGGGAAACACCGCGCCAAATTTTAAATAAAAAAACGGCGTGGGTTCCCCCCAGGGGCATACCAGGCCCTTAGGTCTGGTATGGATTTTAAGGGGAACCCCCTACGCCAAAAAATCAGCATGGGGGTCCCCCCCAAAGTCCATACCAGACCATTATCCGAGCACGCAGCCCGGCCGGTCAGGAAAGGGGATTGGGACAAGCAAGTGGACCCGCCCTCCTGAACCATACCAGGCCGCATGCCCTCAACATGGGGGGTGGGCGTTTTGGGGCAGGGGGGCACCCTGCGGGCCCCTACCACCCCAAAGCACCTTGTTCCCATGTTGATGAGGACAAGGGCCTCTTCCTGACGACCCTGGCCATTGGTTGTCGGGGTCTGCGGGCGGAGGGCTTATCGGAATCCGGAAGCCCCTTTAATAAGGAGGCCCCCAGATCTCAGCCCCCCACCCTATGTGAATGAGTATGGGATACATCGTACCCCTACCCATTCACCTGGGGGAAAAAGTGTCAATAAAAAAACACACTACACAGGTTTTAAAAGTAATTTATTAGGCAGCTCTGGGGGGTCTTCTTCTGACTTTGGGGGTCTTCTTCCAACTTCGGGGGGTCTTCTTCCGACTTCTCTGCCCTCTTCTCCCTTTGTCCGGTTCTTCTCCGGCTCTCTGGCCTATTCTTGCGGTGTCCAGTTCTTCTGCTGGGCTCCTCCACTTTCTTCTGCTCTTTTGCCGCTCTCTTGCTAGCGGTGGCCCAGTCTCCGCCGTCTTGTTCCTTCTTCTCTTCTTCCGATGTTGACACAACGCTGTCTCCCGCTGTTATGCGGTGCGCAATCACTTATATAGGCATGGGGGCGTGGTCACCGGGTGCGGTCACCCGGTGACCCCACCCCTTATGATGTCACAGTCCCATCATGCCCTGGGACTGTGACATCATAAGGGGCGGGGTCACCAGGTGACAACACCCGGCGACCACGCCCCATGCCTATATAAGTGATCGCGCACCGCTCACACAGCATAACAGCGGGAGACAGCGCAGTGTCAACATCGGAAGAAGAGAAGGAGGAATAAGACAGAGAATACCGGGCCACCGCTAGCAAGAGAGTGGCAAAAGAGCAGAAGATAGCGGAGGAGCCCAGCAGGAGAGCGGGAGAAGAACCGGAGAGCGGAGAAGAGGCCAGAGAGAGCGGAGAAGAACCGGACACCGGGAGAAGAGGACGGAGAGCGGGAGAAGAACTGGACACCGGGAGAAGAGGCCGGAGAGAGCGGAGAAGTCAGAAGAAGACCCCCGAAGTCGGAAGAAGACCCCCCGGAGCTGCCTAATAAATTACTTTTAAAAACTGTGTAGTGAGTAGTGTTTTTTTTTACCGGATTCCGATAAGCCCTCTGCCCGCAGACCCTGACAACCAACGGCCGGGGTTGTTGGGAAGAGTCCCTTGTCCTCATCAACAAGGTGCTTTGGGGAATATTAAAGTCACCTAGGATGGTGGCAGGACGTCAGAGGAGAGAAAGTAGGGTAACCATGCAGACAAGTCGCCCAGAAAGCGTGACACTGGTCCAGAGGAGGCCGATAAATGACTGCGACCCTCAGACAAGCTGGAGAGAAAAGACGAATGCAGTGCACTTCGAAAGAGCAGGGGGAAAGAGAAGGAGGTGTGGGAAGAACCTGGAAGGTGCATTGTGGGAAGAGGAGAAGTCTGACGCCACCTCCTTTTCGTCCACTGGGTCTGGTGAAGTGAGTCCAGAGGAGGCCACTGTGGGACAGGGCAACTGTAGAGGTAGTGTCGAATTCCTGGAGCCAGGTTTCAGTAATAGCAAATAGATTAAGGGATTTGGAGAGGAAAAGGTCAAGATACTAAGATAAAGGGAAAAAATGTAGTACCATTGGTTACTGTGAAAGTGATGGGGGGGCTAATTTTGACAGTAAAGGGGTGCCTAAGAGATCAGAATAGACAGCTTAGGGGAACCTACATGCTCTTCTTTTTCAGGTGATCCAATATATAATATAATGTATATACCATTTTAAGATAGCATGACATGGAAAATTTATATCTATATATATATATATATATATATAGATATAGATATAGATCTAGATATATATCTAGATATCTAGATATATAAGGGTGGGCTTGGGGAGCAGAGCACTGTGCTCCGAGCCCACCCAGTTGTGTGACAATAGCGAATGAATATTCACTATTGTCACACTGATTCCCCTCCTGGCCAATCAGGAAGCTTCTCCTGAAACCCGTCACCCAATTGGCTGAAAGGACAGGTGATCCTATTGGATGCCTAGGAGGAGGAGGCACGATGGAAGCCGCGGCCCACCTTCCTCCACCAGTAGGTGCTCTGCCCACCCGTAACCTAGATAAGTTAAGTGCGGGGCTGGATGAAAGCCTGTGGGGAGGGTGCAGGTGACCCAGCCAGGGGGGTGATTGTTTGCCGCCCCCCAAAAAAAAAAAAAATACCAGCCAGCACTGATAGTACGTTCATTTTAAGCATATTTGCTTTTATGAAAAGAACTACAATCCAAACAACAACTTTCCTAGAGTTTCTAATGGCCAGTCTGTTTAGATCTCTAAAGATAACTCAACCTAAAACCAGATTTGGAAGTTCATTTACAGCAGGTATCCAGAATAATTTGGTTTATGCGCCCGACTTGCCTCTCCCGAAAAAGTGTCTAAGGTAATAACACTTGTGGACTGTAGAGCACAAGTACTTGTGATGGCTCTCAAGATTTTTTCTGTCTATATAGAGCCCCTTGGAAGAGATTTCTCACAATGCACTTATTCCATGCTCCCCTCTGTTATACCATACTACCTCATACGGCCAATTATATATTGGGGGATGAAAATTCTCACCATATCACCCTTTGCAATGTTATACGCAGGATCTCCCTTGGATCTACCAGGTGATTGTAGGAAGGACGTTCACTATGCACTCCACTCTTTTTTTTCATTAACACAACACCAAGTTCACTATATTCACTATATCCCTCAAGAGAGAATACATTATGTTTCTCTAATCTTTCCTCATAGCTGAGCTCCTCCATTCATTTTAGTTTAGTTGCTCTTCTCTGCACTTTCTCCAGTTCCTTAACATCCTTTTTGAGAACTGGTGCCCAAAACTGAACTGCATATTCCAGATGAGGTTTTATGATTTGTACAGGGGCAAAATTATATATCTCTCTTTGGAGTCCATACCTTTCTTAATACAAGAGAGGATTTGGCTTGCTTTGGAAACCACAGCTTGACACCCCAGGTCCTTCTCCAACATTGACTCCCCCAGTTGTAGTCCCCATAGTATATATGCACATTCTTAGCCCCCAAGTGCATAACTTTACACTTATCAACATTAAACTTCATTTGCCACAGAGTTGCCCAATAAAACAATGCATTGAAGTTGGCTTGTAAGTTGGAGACATCCTGTAAGGTCGTTATTCCACTGCATAGCTTGGTGTCATCTGCAAAGAATGAAATGGTACGTTTAATACCAGACCCTATATAATTTATAAATATATTAAAAAGTAAGGATCCCAACACTGAATTTTGGGGGGGGGGGGTGTCCTACAAACTTTTGCAATCTGTTGATTGTTTTGAATCTTTGCGGACTTGTTTTCCTTTATACATATTCTGTTATATTCTTTGTAACATTTAAACGATGATAGTGTTCCTTCATTTTATATTTTTTAAAAGCTCTTTTCTTATAATTTATAGCTTTTTTAACTTCGGCCATGTGACATATAGGTTTTATTTTTAGCCTATTAAACTTATTACTTAAGGGAATATACTTTGCAGGAGAGTTAGCATTAGGGAGATTTAGTTTAATAACTTTAGGGAGGTTTAGGGCCCCATTTAGAAACACAATAGGATATCGCTATCCATTCTTTCCTATACATTGCAATATTTGTGTGCATTGTGTCCAGAACTTTATGGCCCATTCATAAAATATAGGCTGCAGCATGAAGCATATGATGTCCTTCAAAGTTTTCTCCGGTTAACATAGCTAGAACTCCATAGTTAAAGAAGAGCTTTGATAGGTTATGTGACCATGTTCTGCTCCTTGCTTTTTTACTCCCATTCGTTTTGTGTGTTTGTTTTTAAAGCAATGATATTGCCTTGATAAGGCCATATTCATAGGTATGCGCAGCCTATTGCATTAAGGTGTGCACCACAATCGTATTAAAATATGGACGGTGTAATATTATTATAATAATAATATTAATAATAATATTATAGACTAATGAATCAAGGTTGGCTTAATGTTCAGTACTTATCTTGTCAATATATCCAGGTATATGTTGTAATGGCTTGATTTCTGCTGCAAATTATCAACTAAAAGGATGAAAAGGCATCAGGAAACGGTCATCAATGCTGGTAAACAAAACTGAATTATTCCCTTAACTTTTAAAGATATTCTTTTATGTAAATATGACTTAAGAAAAACTTAGCTTTAGTGTTAATGTGAGAGTAAAGGCTGCCAATAGGGTCACCATTAGGGTTAGGCATGGTGAGAAATACTGATCACCATGTCAGAATTAGAAAACAAAGCCGTGCCATTTTTCAAGCAAATTTCATCGTAGCAATTCATATTGCAAAATTGGAGACACGTTTCAATCATAATTTGTGGGATATCAATTTTGGTGAAAAGGCTCATCTCTAATGTTTGAGATGATAGTATGATGAGCGATGGATGAGCTCAAGGCTTCTAATTATAATATCATATTATAATGTGCATAACTCAATTTATATCGCCTTGACATTTCGTTTTTTAGGTGAACCAGTTGTCTTTGCCTTGTCTAAGGTAATGTCCCTACTGGCTACCAAGGCAATCGCATTAGAGGAGAGGATAAAAGTTATGCCATGTACACACGGGCGGACTTTTCGGCATCAAAGGTCTAACGGTCTTTCCGACTGACTTTTGATGGACTTCCGACGGACGTACAAACGAACAGACTTGCCTACACACAATCACACCAAAGTCCGACGGATTCGTACGTGATGACGTACGACCAGACTAAAATAAGGAAGTTGATAGCCAGTAGCCAATAGCTGCCCTAGCGTCGGTTTTCGTCCGTCAGACTAGCATACAGACGAGCGGATTTTTCGGCCGGACTCGAGTCCATCGGAGAGATTTGAAAAATGTTTCAAATCTAAAGTCCGTCTGATTTTTGACCGAAAAAGTCCGCTGCAGGTCCGATGAAGCCCACACATGGTCGGATTGTCCGACGGATTCGTTCCGTTGGACCAGTCTGGTCAAAAAGTCCACCCGTGTGTACACGGCATTAGGCTCAGACAAAAAGTCATGGCAGTCAGAACCCTAGCAACAAAGGGAAACTGCTTTCAGAGGCACCTAGAGTAGGGTTTCTGGCTAAAAATACCAATGACAGTCAACTCACAGAGTATGCTCTTAGGCTTGTTTCATATAAATATGAGCTTGTAAAAGAGCAGTGTGAACAGCAAACTTTGACAAAGCTTTTGCAGAGCAAGTTTTCTTTGAGCTTTTAAAATAACATTCAACTCCAGTTTGTAAATGTTGAACACAGATCCTAACGGGAGTGTTGATTGCCACTTTAACCACTTAAGGGCCGCCCACCGCAGATATACTGCGGCAGGGCGGCCATATTGCGCGAAACGACGTACCCGTATGCAGGGGCAGACTGACCATTGTGCCACTCGAGCATTGCCCGAGGGTCCTGGGTCACTAGGGGGCCCCATCAGGGTTGCCAGCCTCAGTAAAACCAGGGACAGTATGTATAAATCTGTGTTTTTTTTACATCTGTCTGTGTATACTGTGTGTACATGTATGTGTATACTGTGTGATTGTATACTGTGTGTGTATACTGTGTGGCCCCATAATCTCTGATTGCCTGGGGGCCCCATAATCTCCTGTTGCCTGGGGGCCCCATGATCAGTCCGCCCCTGCCCGTACGTTGTTTCGTGCACGAGTCACTGTGGGCATGCTCGTGCCTGCTGAATAGTGGGGGAGCCGATGCCTGGGTCCGGCTGGCCGCGATGTCCTCCGGCCACCCGCAATTGCTCCACAGAGAGGCAGAACGGGGGATTTGTCAGCGTAAACAAAGCAGATCCCCGTTATAACAGTAGATTACAGTGAGATCATCTGTTCCTAGTGATCAGGAACAGCGATCTCTCTGTACTCCCAGTCAGTCCACTCCCCCCACAGTTAGAAACACCTCCGTAGAACACACTTAACCCCTTGATAACCCCCTAGTGTTAACCCCTTCTCTGCTAGTCTCATTTATACAGTGATCAGTGGCTATTTTTAGCTCTGATCACTGTAATAATGTCACTGATCCCCAAAAAATGTCAAAAGTGTCCAATCTGTTGACCATAATGTCGCAGTCCCACTAAAAAGCGCAGATCGCCGCCATTACTAGTAAAAAAACAATTAAGAATAAAAATGCCATAAATCTATCCCTTATTTTGTAGACGCTATAACTTTTGCACAAACCAATCAATATACACTTATTGCAATTTTTTTTTTACCAAAAACATGTATTCTTCTACATATTTTTGGTTAAAAAAATCGCAATAAGTGTATATTGATTGGTTTGCGCAAAAGTTATAGCATCTACAAAATAGGGGATAGATTTATGCCATTTTTATTCTTAATTATTTTTTTACTAGTGATGGTGGCGATCTGCGATTTTTAGCGGGACTGCGACATTATGGCTGACAGATTGGACACTTTTGACACTATTTTGGGACCAGTGACATTTATATAGCGATCAGAGCTACAAATAGCCACTGATTACTGTATAAATTACACTGGCAGGGAAGGGGTTAAACACTAGAGGGCGATCAAGGGGTTAAATGTGTTCCCTGGATGTGTTCTAACTGTAGGGGGATGGGCTCACTAGAACATGACAGAGATTACTGCTCCCAATGACAGGGAGCAGTAGATACCTGTCATGTCACTAGGCAGAACAGGGAAATGCCTTGTTTACATAGGCATCTCCCCGTTCTGCCTCTCCTCGCCACAATTGCGGGCCACTGGCAAACATTGAGTTTGTGAGACTCGCGGGCACGCTCCCACTGCGCACGCTGCTAGGTGGCAAATTCAAACGGACTTACAGGTACGCCCCTTTGCCTTCCCGTGCCATTCTGCTGATGTAAATCAGTGTGCGGTGGTTGGCAAGTGGTTAAGGGGGTAAATACTTCCAGTCCATAAGTGGTTAAGCAAGGTTCTAGCAGACTTTCAACAAGCTTCAGTGCTGAAGCCTGCTAGTAGCTTGCGTAAAGTGGAAATCAGAACTCCCATTAGGATCGATGTTCAACATTTGCAAGCTGGAGCTGAATGGTGCTTTAAAAGCTTCAACAAAGCTTGCTGGAAGCTCTGCAAATGCTGCATCAAAGGCTGCTGTTCATACTGCTCTTAAACAAGCTGAAACAAGCCTAGGATAGGACTTTTACTTCTAAATGTTTTAATGTAATACACATTTACATGATTTGCAATAAAAAAAAAATGACTTTAACTTTGGACCTACGTTAAGTCCACACACCTCTAACTGTGTTTTTCTGCATGGTTTTCTAGACAGCATTAAGAGGTTGTGCCAGTATGAGGATGTATCAGTGAGGCACATCCATGAGTATTTCAAAGATGATCTGACCTACATATTGGAAAATGTCAATGCTCATGCCCTCCTGACCGAACTGCATTCTCGGAATGTGCTAAATGCAGAGGTAAGATAAAACATATTCTTTATTTCTTACATCAAAGTCATGAGTATAATATAGAAAAATGTTTGTGCTCAGTTTTTCATTGTATACATTTAAGACCTCAGCTTTTTCTTTTTTTTTTTACTGAATTTTTTAAAATCTTTAACCAGTAAAAACCTCAACACATAAATTTTAATTTAAAAACATTATCGTGATATAAATTGAGATAACACCACCAATTACGCTAACCCTTTCTTCATAATTACAGCATTTCCTCCCTCATCTCTGTTACACAATTGCTAGGAATGTTCATGTTTTGTGACCTGTAAATAACTGAATCACTTGCTGTCCAGGGCAATTTTTACATTTTTCATGCACATGAATTCAGCATTTTTTGCAATAAAATTATTTAGAATCCCCAGATAGTATGTGTTTTCTGAAAGCAGAGACCCTGGAGAATAAATGTTTTGCAGTTTCAATTTTTCAGGAAAAAACACACTTAAATGAATTGAGATACACAGAAACACAACATAATATCACATCTTCAATCTCTCCCTCTCTAGTGGCACCTTCCCCCCCGTCTAAAACATGCGCAGATCACTCCCATACTTAAAAAGCCCTCACTGGACCCCACCAATCTAAACAACTTAAGACCCATCTCATTGCTCTCATTCACCTCTAAACTTCTAGAACACTTAGTCTACAACCGTCTTAGATCCTACCTCAGTGAAAATAACTTTCATACAGTCTGGCTTTCGCTCGCATCAGTCCATGGAAACTGCTTTACTAAAACTCACTAACGATTTACTAACTGCTAAAACCAACAGTCAATACTCCATACTCCTACTACTTGACCTCTCTGCGCCCTTTGATACTGTTGACCACCCGCTCTTTCTCAATAAAGTACATTTCCTTGGCCTCCGAGATTCTGCCCTATCCTGGTTCTCGGCCTATCTATCACAGCGCTCCTTCAGTGTCACCTACAACTCTGTCTCCTCTTCTCCATTGCCTTTTCTGTGGGGGTCCCCCAAGGCTCGGTTCTTGGATCCCTTCTCTTCTCTATCTACACTTCCTCCCTTGGTCACTTGATAACCGCCCATGGCTTCCAATACCACTTATACGCCGATGACACCCAAATCTATCTGTCTACCCCTCACCTCACTCCTTCAGTCTCCTCTTGCATTACTAACTTACTGAATGACATATCAGCATGGATGTCACACCACTTCCTTAAACTAAATATCTCTAAAACTGAGCTATTAATATTCCCCCCAGCACATGCCCCCCTCCATGATATTTCCATCAAAATCAACAATGCAACCATCAGGCCCTCCCCTCACGCCAGGGTACTAGGTGTAATCCTAGACTCTGACTTGTCATTTCAGCCCCAAGTCCAATCGTCGTCAAAAGTTTGTAGATATCACCTCCGTAACATCTCTAAAATACGCCCATTTTTAACAAATGAAACCACCAAGCTCCTCATTCACTCCCTTGTTATATTTTGCCCTGACTATTGCAACTCCCTTCTCATTGGCCTGCCTCTCCATAAGCTATCCCCTCTTCAGTCTATCATGAATGCTGCTGCCAGACTTATCCGCCTTACCAACCGCTCAGTGTCTGTCAACCCTCTCCTCCAATCCCTACACTGGCGCCCAATCACCCAGCGAATTCAACTCAAAATAACAACCACAACATACAAAGCCATTCACAACTCTGCCCCAAGCTACATCACCAATCTTGTCTCCAAATATCACCCAAATCGTCCCCTCCACTCTTCTCAAGACCTCCTACTCTCAAGCTCTCTCGTCTCCTCCTCCCATGCACCTCTACAGGATTTCTCCAGAGCCTCTCCCATCCTCTGGAACTCGCTACCTCCACTGGTCCGGCTATCTCCTACTCTTGCTACCTTCAGGCGATCCCTGAAAACTCATCTCTTCAGGGAAGCCTATCATGTCACCAAATAATCTCCTACCACTTCCATCAGCTCATTCCCCACAGTTACAACCTTTTGTACCACCTGCCCCACCCTATTAAATTGTAAGCTCTTCTGAGCAGGGCTCTCTTAATCCTCTTGTATTTTATTGTATTGTAAATGTATTGTCTCCTTTTATATTGTAAAGCGCTGTGTAAACTGTTGGCGCTATATAAATCCTGTATAATAATAGTAATAACAATAATAATAATAATAATAATATCCAATTATTTGGTAAAATATAAAAGATGGGGGTGCATTGAAAAATAAATAACAAACATGTCAAGATTCAAAATTGCATGCCCCCATGAAATGGCTACAGTACCTAAGTGACACTTTAGAAGCCATTGCAGGTTATCGTTTTAGAGAATTATGGTCATACAATTATTGTTCTCACTCCAACATTCACAGCAATACCTTAAATGTGTGAACTTTACATGGGCAGGTTATGGGGAACTCTTTATGGTGACATCAGAGATCTGTTAAACCTTAAATTTCTCCTCCATTCTTTACTGCAGCTAATCAAGCACCGATTGTTATACATTATTGGCTACAGTAGCTGAGGAATGACAGCTCTGAAAACAGAAGTGACAAATTCATCATTGCTTCTGGGTTCATCTGTCACAGAGGAGATTGGGCAATTGATGTTCCTCGATTCTCTCAGTATCTAACTATTCCAGCTGTTTACCATGGTTCCAGGATCCCTGGAGGAACAGGAACGCCCGGGAACTACCATGGGCAGCAGCTGGGGGGAGTCAACACTTCTAACTACCGTAAAAGGGATTAGTAGATTCACCAGGGTCACTTTTACTAAACGGATGATTGCCGGTTGCAAAAAATAGGATATTGTCCCTCCACAACCCCACTAGCTCATTCTTCCATAGGTAAGAGTGAGGTCCTTTCAGCTGCCTGCACCCTCCTGAGATATTCACGTCACGCATCGCTGAAAGCTGTAGGTCAGTCAGGAAGTGCTGAAGGTATATAATCAAGAGGATTGAGGAAGTGGGAGTGTAAAGGAAAAATATTAAAATGTTTACAGGTCATAAAATATGAAAATTCTTAGCAACTGTGTGATAGAGGGGAAGGAGAATGGGAGTGGCAAAGTACAATAATGGGTGAAAGGTCTTCTTTAAAGTGTATCTGTCACTTTAGTACAAAATAAAGTGCAGCGCTTATCAAAATAAAAAAACGTGAGCATCTAATAATTGCAAAACAAAACAAGTCCTTGAAACACCATGCACAAGTGACAATACATAAGTGAAATCAAATAAATAAGTGAAACTAGTCCACGAAAGTGCAAAAAAGTATGATAGTGTTTCCAGAGTGGCTCCAGAAAAAAAGAGGAGGGACAGGCAGACAAAAAGCTCTTGATGACATCCAGTGGAAATAAAGGTAAAGCTGGCTGCTTACCAAAAGAGATTGGCTTTCAAATACATGAAAAGCCAAGTAGCGCTTTAGGGAATGTAGCCCAAACAAATCCACACTGGTTGTAGCAACCCTGGGTGCCCTCAAATCCTCGGTTCTACTTGCAGTATCAGGCGGTATGCATGATATGAAATTCACATTGTTGAAGATAAAAACATGCATGTCTGTATAGTAGCTGCAGCAAAGACCAGAATCTCGACAAAGTGATCCTTCTGGCTGGCGACCGCTGTGCATGGTGATGCCACATCTGGTACCACCCAACGCATTTTGTCATACGTTGGATGTCGTCAGGGGCTTTGCTTTACATGTCACTTTGCCCGTTTAATGCAAAGTGGCCAGTTCTCTTCTTTGGGCACCCCACACTTAACAAATTTTACGTTTGTCGCATTCCCCCACCACTGTGTCTGCAGAAGCAGTGAGGAATACATTGATCATGTATGCACATTTCTCTCCTTCCTCCCAGAATGCAGTACTGGGTGGTTTATCACCTGGTCTGACCATCGTTACATATGTAAAGAAAAGTGATCACCAAAGCTAAATTCCAGGAAGAAATAACTTGCACAAATAATGTAGTTCTGTATTCAAAAATAAATTATTACATCTATTTTTAAGTGCAACCAGCATAAGTACCTCAATTTGTCTTTGAATCTTTCTCCTTTAACCCCCTGTACAGCAGAGCTCAAAATTGGGGAAGGGAGGGCAGCACGAGGCATCAATCATGTATGCTGCATGTAAATGTACTAAGAATATGCTAATTAGAGAGAGGAGAGTGAGCAGAGAGATGACCTCATCAGTCCTCTGAAATCTATTCACTGTTAAATCAGCATGCTCAAGGTGGAGAAAGCACATCGTCCAATCAAAGAGAAAAAAATCCGGGACCACAATGTCTCAAAGATAAAACATATGAGATAATATTAGATCCATCCATAAAAAGGAATCAATACCTGTAATTATTAATAATTACAGGTATTGATTCCTTTTTATGGATGGATCTAATAAAATCTCATATGCTTAATCTTTGAGACACCGTGGTGCCAGATTTTTTTCTCTTTGATTGGACGATTGCATGCCTGAGTCCTGGGGTTATCCAAACACATGAGTCTCCATCTCATCCTGTTTATTATTAATGGTTATTTTGAGGTAGCAGCATGATGTTTGGAGATGTATGGAGAAAGCACATCAATGCTTTCCTTCTACAGTTGAAAACTTTAACAAAGAAATACAAATCCTTTGGCAGCTCCCACGTGCAGTATGTGTTTTATCTGTTATTTGTTTGATTCCCTGGAGTTTAACTTGAACCCTGTATAAGCTTCAAGTCAGTGGCTTAATTAGAGTCTTCAGGGCTCCGGTGCAAGAAACCACAAAGAGACCCCGGACCCCCGGCCAGGGCCCTTCCTTCCGAGCCTGGTGATGGAATGCCAGGGCCTGGACGCAAGCGGGACCTTTTTGACCCTGTTAGTTCCGCCACTGGTGTCAGTAGTTTTTTTTTTTTCTCACTATTTTATTTTTTACAATATTATTTTTTTATAATTATTTACTATTATTTTAAGAAGATTTGTGGAGATTTGTTGAGATATCAGGGGTCTACCTGCACGTCGGGACCCTTTGTGGTAAGACCGCGCTATATTAAGATTCAACTCAAAGCAACCTTTGAGACAGAGAAAGGAGAATGAGAACACAGCTCTCAATCTCCATCTCTGCAGCCTCAGTTGCACTGAATGAATGAATAGGAATAGCTCTGTACAGAGCTTCCCCTCCATTCACAAACTGAACACACGGTTTACTATGTTTCAGTTATGAAAGAACAGGGTCAAATACATTTACCGGCCACATTTTAAATGACACATTTACTGGCCCCTTCACTGCTCTCCATCCTGACAGATCCCCCTAAACCAGCAGAAGTGTGGGGAATAAGGGAGGGGGTCAGTAGAGAGCAGGGGGGCCGGGAGTGAGCTCAGGGGAGCTGGAGAGTACACAGGGGCAGCAGAAAAAAGCTAAATAGGAGAAGCAGTGGGGGGATGCATATAGAAGAACCGACCTCTCCATTTTCCTCCTGCAGCCGCTGAATGTCGCTTCTACTCCTCTCCCTCTTGCAGGCATTCAGCGGCAGGAGTAGGAGGAGATTTGAGATTGGTTCCTCTATATGCAGCTGCCCTCACCGCTCCTATCCAGCAGCATGGGGCTGGGTCGCAATTGCAACCCCTGTGACACCTGTAGGTATTGCCCCTGCTTCCAGTGTGTAATTTATCAAATTACCTTGTTCTAATTGATACAACACAATTTATGTCTGCCAATGATAGTAGTTTGAGTTACATTATTATGAATTATGATTACTTTAGACCATGAAGCAATATTGTGATAACTACAGCAAAATAAACAATATATCTCTACTTAAGATCTATTTGTCAATCAAAAATGAACTTGGGGATGTTTCCTTTGCTAACCGTTTGTTAGAAGATATTTTGAGATTGGGAAGAAATGCTGTGATTGGATTTTGGGAATGTCTCTACACGCTACCAAAAGAGCATCTTCATCCTCACCTATTGGCAATTCTGGATGAACTCAATCAGAAAGGTAACAGTATGTTGTGTGTGAAATCATCAATTGGATACAATGTTAAGTTATAAAAATATTAATGCCACCAGTGCTGGGATGAAAATGCAGTTAAAGCAGCTGTATATCAATCCCTAAAAAGGGAAATATCACAATCTCCCTCCAAACTATAATATACAAGGAAAAGAGAGCGCACGGCTGCCCTAGTGTAATTCCATTTTAATGATACAAATGCAAAATCAAACAATAGAGGATTGTACTCACAAACATGGGACTTAGATCGCATATACAGCAAGATGTATGTCTACCTTCCTAGCCTGTATAACTGGGTTGGCTCCCAAGAATGAGTGGTGATGGTATGAGAAGTCACTGCGGACTCTGTTTCCTCGTCTCGTCAGGCTGTGTCTGCTGTAGGGCACGCGCACGGTCCAGCCAGTGCTGCGTGATGTCATTCACAGCCGGAGAGAAAGGACAAGGTGAGTGACATGTCTCCTCTTTAGCTAACAAAAACGGTTGCCAAGACTACATGTTTCGGAGGCGTGGCCTCCTTCTTCAGGTCTTGACTTTTTTTCCCTCCAAACTATGCAGCTCTGACCTGATAACTCAATATCAATGTTTCCCTAAGGGCAAACACATGCACCTATAGGTATCAGAGAAAAACATAAAAATAAAAGATATATGTGCTAACTCAATAAAGTGTCTGTGCACTATAATAGTCTCTTATATATAAAACTGAAAAAGTGCTTTAGTGCTGTGCAATCATTTCTTCAAAAATATCAGGAGTCAGCAAAACACCAAAAAAGTGCCAAAGTTCTGTGCACTAATTCTTTGCACGTGTCAAGAATCTTAAAACAAAGTGCTTCAGTGATCCACCACCTTTGCCACACCAGAGAACTCCCCTGATGGTCATGACCACCGACTCTGATGTTCCTCAACGCTCACTATCATTAGGGGGTCACCTCTCCTCTGTTCACTTATCCACCACTCCTCTCACAGGACACACACAGGAGTCACATGAAAAAACAAGGGGGATAAGCCATGAGTGTGGAGGAATACCAGAGCCACTGTGAATCCCTTGATGATAATATGCTATGCATGACTTACCTGTAGTGGGTGGTCATGACCATCTGGTGAGTTCTCTTGTGTGGCAAAGGTGGTGAATCAGTAGAGCATGTTGTTTTAAGATTCTTGACTATTATAGTGCATGGACACTTTTGCTGCATTATGACATTTTTTTCTCTGATACCTAGAGGTGAATGTGTTTGCCCTTAGGGAAACATTGGTATAGCAGGTCAGCACTGCATAGTTTGGAGTGAGAATATTGAGTTATAGCAGTTATCACAGTGGCAAATACAGGATTTGTATCTGGGGAGAACACCAACAATCATATTCAATGAGTTGCACAATGCATTAAAGCCTAACGCCACTCAAAACATTTTGTTGGATCTACAGTGTATAATGCACAGACTTTGGTAGACTTGGAAACTCTGTCAGATTTTGATTACTGTTCATGATACCATTGTGAAGATGTCCCCTTATTTCCTTAAAGCGGTTATAAAGGCTGAAAGTTTTTTGCCTTCATGCATTCTATGCCTCCCCAGCCCCCCCCAATACTCACCGAAGCTCCCTCTCGATCCAGCGATGTGCACGAGAGCCTTGGCTGTTCTGGGACTCCCTCTCTTCATTGGCAAAGACAGCAGTGGGAGCCATTGGCATTTAGCTTAAATACTCCTTCTAGAGGGTCAAAAAAACTGCTACATCTGCATCTCAGGCTCTCAATTTTCCACCAAAGCTATGTATGAATGCTTAGAGTCATTTATGAAAGCCAGTGAATCTGATACACCAGATTGGACTCTGCACAAGAACCAAGAACCAGGTGAACTTTGTTAAGATGATACTAAACCCTATCTCAGGCTCTCAATTTTCCACCAAAGCTATGTATGAATGCTTAGAGTCATTTATGAGAGCCAGTGAATCTGATACACCAGATTGGACTCTGCACAGGAACCAAGATCCAGGTGAACTTTGTTAAGATGATACTAAACCCTAGTAATTACATTTCAGTTAATGAGGCCCAGAATTACACATAATATTCCTTTTTTTCTCTTGGCTGGTCCCCGAATCAATAACCCCCCTTCCCGTTTGAAGTAATCTCCTTTATTAGTCAGCTGCTAATGAAACACATGTCTGAACACACTCCCCGTGGGGACTGTGTGCATCCATTTAAACACACAGCACCTGACAATCCACACCCCTGCTCCTTCCTCCTAGACAGCTCCAGGATCCAATCACACCCCTGCCCTCACTGCCTCATCTACAACCTGAAGTTTGTGGGACAACACAGATCTTGGGGGACCCAAGAGGTTGAGAGGTGGGACTTCCATTAGTCAGTCTTTGTTTTCCAGCACATCCCTCTGATGCTTGATGATTGGAGAATCTGGAGGATAAGTCAACACCTCAAACTCATTATTGTGTTCCTCAAACCATTCTTGAATCACTTGTGCAGTGTGGCAGGGAGCATTATCCTGCTGAAAGAGGCCACTGCCATCAGGGAATACTAATTCAATGAAAGGGTGTACTTGGTCAGCAAAAATGTTTAAGTAGGTTTTACATTTCAAAGCAACATCCACATGAATGTCAAGACCAAAGTTTCTCAGCAGAACATTGCCCAAAGCATCACACTAAAAAAGAGAAAATCTGCTGCGCTCAAACAAAAAAACTCAAAAGCGGCTGACACAATATTGCTGGGTACAATAACAAAACAAATAGGGGTAAGAATGTAGCGCTAATTAATGGTGGTAATTTAAGACATATAGGTACATTCAATAGCACAAAAAATTGCAGTCCATCTGGAAAACTCCAATGAGATAGAAAATAGGAGAACCGTCACTGACACCCAACACAACTGACTCTTACCGCCAGTGTATAGGACATGCACATTGAACAAATGGCTGAAAAGCCAAATTCACAACTCCTATTCATCGAACGGTCCACCAATTGGGCAAGGAACTGTCAGGGGCCCTAAAATCCTGAAGGCTGCTCCTAAGGTGTATGGAGCCTCAGCAGGATCTCTGGTTGCAGCTGCGGTGGTCTTCAACGTGAACCTCGCTGTTCCTGTGGATTTTATCTCCCAGCCAAGGTTGAAAAGATAAGGCCATCTGTCTCTGGTGGGTCTACGATAGAGGATTCCTTGCCCAATTGGTGGACCGTTCGATGAATAGGAGTTGTGAATTTGGCTTTTCAGCCATTTGCTCAATGTGTATGTCCTATACACTGGCGGTAAGAGTCAGTTGTGTTGGATGTCGGCAACGGTTCACCTATTTTCTATCTCATTGGAGTTTTCCAGATGGACTGCAATTTTTTGTGCCAAAGCATCACACTGCTTCTGCTTCTACACCCTTCCACTCAGTACCGTGTGCTGAACATTTCTTGGAAATAACAATACGAAGAGATGCAGGTTTCCCATAATGGCTTATAAACACAAAACCTAAAATCAGTAACGTAAAAAAAAATATGTCTTTATCTCCATGATTGGTACAATGATGAGCGATTGATACAGGTATAAAGGGTATGCTTTCCATTTAGATATCTTTCTCATTTGTATTAGTATATTTTTTAAAGGGGTGTGCTTTAATTGCATATGTTCAGGATCTGTCATCTGTTTTTATTTTTAAAGGCGAGTCACTGGTGGAGCAGATTCTGCTAGATAAACATGGACACACGCTATCTCCAGAGCTGAAAGGTAAAAAAGCATACACTATCTTTAAATTATAAATGAAGCCAGATTTATCATTAAATTTAGATGTTATTTCAAAAGTAGACATGTGCAGTTTGTTTCATACCGAATCAAAATTCGGACATATTATTCATTATTCCGAGATGCATCCAAATTTCCGAATTACAATAGTAACGAATTTAAACAAATCCGAAATAAGGAAATTAAATTCGTCCGGAATTCCAAATAAATCAAAATCAAATTTGAAAACAATAATGGAATGAAATAGAATAGAAAATAAAGGAATAGAATTAAAAAAAAATAGAATAGAATAGAATAAAATTACAAAGACTATAATCGTCTTTCGAGTTTCAAATAGAATGAAATTGAATGGAATAGATTAGAATAGAATAGAAAAGAATAGAAAAAAACGATAGAATTCAATACAATAGATATAACCATCTTCCGAAATTCGAATTTTGAATAGATTAGAATAGAATAGAAAAGATTAGAATAGAAAATAAGAGGATTAATAGATTAGAAGAGATTATAATAGAAAGCAATAGAATAGAACATAAGAGAATAGATGAGTATACAATAGAAAAAACAATAGAATAGAATTTATTAGAATAAAATAGAATAGAATAGAAAGAATATAACCATCTTCTAAAATTCAAATTTCGAATAGAATCATTTTTTTAATTAAAAAAAAATAGATTAAAATAAAATAGAAAATAATTTAATAGAACATGCGAGAATAAAATAGAAAAGAATAGAATAGAAAATACAATAGAATAGAACACATTAAAAAGAATATAACTGTCTTCCAAAATGTTAAATTCTAATAGAATTAATTTGAATTCAAATAGAAGAGATTAGAGTAGAAAACAAAATAATAGAATAGAAAAAAAAATGTAAATAAGAGAGTAGAAAAGATTAGACTTGAAAAAACTATGGAATAGAATAGAATAAATTAGAAAAAATATAACCGTCACCAGAAATTTGAATTCCAAATACAATAAATTCAAATTCAAATGCAAATTCGAAGACAGTCTGACGATCTGAATTTTTGAAATTCGATCGAATTTAAAGTCGACTAAATTCTGAAAATTTGAATCGAACTTCAATTAATTCTATTAGAAATTTGAATTTTGGAAGACGGTTATATTCTAATTTATTCTATTCTATTGTATTCTATTTCTATTTTTCTATTCTATTGCTTTTTTTCTATTCTTTTCTACTCTCTTGTTTTCTATTCTGTTTTTTTCTATTCTATTCAAATTTAAATTTATTCTGAAATTCAAATTTATAATAGAATAAATTCGAATTTGAATGCCAATTCGAATTAGATTAATTTTTTTTTTTTCGAATTCGGTCAAATTTCAATTTGAGAGAATATGAAAATTTCGTATCGAATTAGAAAACAGATAAGCAAAATTAATTCCAAAAATGAATTAAACTAATTTAACCACTTGCTTACTGGGCACTTATACCCCCCTTCCTGCCCAGGCCAATTTTCAGCACTGTCACACTTTGAATGAAAATTGCGCGGTCATGCTACACTGTACCTATATAAATTTTTTAGCATTTTCTTTTCACACAAATAGAGCTTTCCTTTGGTGGTATTTAATCATTACTGGGTTTTTTTTATTTTTGCTAAACAAACAAAAAAAGACTAAAAATTTAGAAAAAAAAACTTTTCAGAGTTTGTTATAAAATTTTGCAAACAGGTAATTTTTCTCCTTCACTGATGAGCGCTGATGAGGCTGCATTGATAGGCACTGATAAGGCAGCACTGATGAGCACTGATAGGTGGCATGATGGGCACTGATAGGTGGCACTGATGGGCACTTGTAGATGGCACTGATAATGAGGCACTGATGGGCACTGATTGGCAGCACTGATGGGCACTAATAGGTGGCACTGGTGGGCACTGCTTAGCAGTATGGACGGGCACTGGTAGGTGGCACTGGTGGGCACTGCTTAGCAATACTGATGGGCACTGGTAAGTGGCACTGGTAGGTGACACTGGTGGGCACTGCTTAACAGCAGTGGCTGTCGGTGTGAGGGACCAATGTCCCTCTTACATAAGCTGGTAATCGGCTTGTTTTTCGCAGCGGAGGAAAAAAAAAGCATATTACCAGCTTCTGTTTACATCACGTGATCAGCTGTCATTGGCTGACAGCTGATCACGTGGGTAAGGGCCGGGATTGGCCCCTTACTCCAATCTGTGATTAGCTGTGTCCCAAGGACTCGTGATCACAGAGCGCGCCACCCGGGCAGCGTACATGGACGCCCTCCCGGCAGTTTAAGCCCACGCTGAAGCCGTCTTTCGGCTATAGCACGGGCTTCAAGTGGTTAACAAATTTAACTAAACACATTCATTTAAATAATGAATCGAAACAAAACAGAACTAAACATTTTGTTTCATTCTGCACATGTCTATTCAAAAGTCTTTTTCAATATTTTAAAATATGCACTTTCATTTAAATAAAACCATGTGATCCTGCCAGAAAGGTCTTTGTTTAGGCACACCCTGTTATAGGATGACAACCCTCTCTCTGTCTGTCTCCCAGTTGTACTCCTGTGTTGTCAACCGGTCTCACAGGCATCTGATGGAAACTGCAAGCGGCCATTTTAACTCACATTATGCAGGCATGGTCAGCTATTGTCTCCATCAGAAAACCTCCCCTAAAAAATGCCACACAGCCATCCCTGAAGATGCAACAAAAGCTAAATATTCACCTGGTTTTTATCAAAATGGTAATTGTTTATGCAGTACAGTGCTACCCAAAATCAAAATGTAATCCGTCCTTAGATGCGGAGGCTGAATTTGTTTCCTTTTTTAATCCAGCCACTTCCTGCCTGAGGGTGACAACACTTAATTACTCTACTGCATCTATGAAGCAGCAGTATTGTCAACATAAGCTGCTCTTCTAATTTGCAGCACACTCAAAGTATATAGATAAAGTCTGAATGTTCAGTAGGGGAGGAATCAAAAACACTTGAGTGGAAGGGGTTAATTCAACACTAAGAAATGCAGCTCCCAGCAAAGATCTGGGACAGATCACTCCAAAGATAGGTAAAAGAGTAAACCAATTGGCGCATGATCAGAGTGTAGAATGGCTTATTGTACAGGGATAAATAGCACACTTACATAAAAGGAACCTGAAGTACAGCATGAGGGCAGGAGCTGTGTCACAGGTGGATACACAGAGAACCGACCCTGTATGCTGGCTGCTCAGGAAAGACCAGACCCACCAAATAGATGGAAGTAAGTGGCGTCCCAGCCGCCTCTCCTGCACCTCGCTCAGGCATCGTCAAGGTGTAGGAGAAGGGGAGGACTGCTACGCATTTCTGGTGCTCTGCCCCCTTTGTAAAGCTCTGAGCTATGTGTTTCTGGGGCTCTGCCCCTTTGTCAAGCTCTAAGCTATGTGTTTCTGGGGCTCTGCCCCTTTGTCAAACTCTGAGCTTGACAGAGAGGTAAGAGCCCCAGAATTAGGTAGCGGTCCTCCCTTTCTCCCACACATTGATTGTGCCAGAGCAAGGTGCAAGAGAGGCATCTGGGATGTGGCTTGCTTTCATCCGTTTGGCAGGTATGGTCTCTCCTGAGTAGGGATGGGTGAACAGTTCGGCCCGAGCATAAGTTCGAGCCAAACTTTCGTTATTCAGTCGTTCGGCGAACAGGTCGTTCAACCATTTGTTCGGCCCCCCGAACCGACCACAATGCACCACAAAGCAGTGAAAGCTTCAGCCAATCAGGGCACAGAGCACTGTCAGAGTCATGATTGGACACTGTCATCATGACTTTATCCAATCATGGCTTATTCTCGCCAATCAGTATAAAAGTATTCTTTAAATGGCAGCCATTTTCAGTGTGATTTCGGTGAGGAGAGAGATAGAACAGGGCTCTGTTCAGTGCTATTATTTAGTTAGTGTGCTATTTTGCTTCAATTGTCAGTGTAGAATATTAGTTTAGTGTCAGTCTAGGGATAGATAGTGTGAGTGTAGTGAGGAGGACTATCATTCAACTTTTCCATAGTGTGCAGCTAGAGTAGGGACAGCTCAGATAGTTTCACTGTAGTGTAGTGAGACCGTGTCATTCATACATACATTAGTGTAGAGTAGGGACAGCTTAGTTTCAGTGTAGTGAGACCGTGTCAGTCACCTTAACATTAGTGTATCGCTAGAGTAGGGACAATTCAGATAACGTCAGTGTAATGATGGTTGAATTTTTGATTATTTGATTGCATTACTGCCAGTTTAAGGCCATTTACTTCTGTGTGTGTTACTGCCAGTTTAATGCCATATTGTTTTGTGTGCGTTACTACCAGTTTAACGCCATAGTTTTGCATGCATTACTGCCAGTTTAACACCATATAGTTCTGTGTGCATTGCTGCCAGTTTAACGCCATTTTGTGTTGTGTGCGTTACTGCCAGTTTAAAGCCATATAGTTTTGTACTGTCATTTCCTCTGTTTAGTAAGTTTGCCCGTGCTATCCAGCCACAGCATGCAGAGGAGGTGGTGGACTGGCTTACTAAACCTTCTTCATCCTCCTCATCCTCTCTCACGCAAGCAGAGACAAGTGTGCAGTCCCCTGCAGTTGCCAGAGTGGATAAACCTGCCTCCTTGTTAACATCTATTCCTGCCATAGCCCAACATCAGCCATTGAGGAGTCAGCTGAGTAATTTGAGCACAGCGTCAGCCACTTGCTCCTTGATGATGCCCAGCCATTACAGGATTCAGATGTTGGTTCTGAGGTTGCGGATGACAGGAACGTGACTAAACTAAAGGGAAGGGAATGGTGGAGCAAGTTACACCTAAAAGTGGTCAAATAATTGAAATGACCAACTTTTTATAAACAAGTATAGTATCTGTTGCTGTAACTGTAATCTGCATAAAAAGAAAGAGGGGCACCCGGTTCTAGATGTCCGGGTAAGGGGTTACTTTAGCAACAATGTTTTTTATTTCCTTCAATAATGCTGACTGTATTATCAAAAAATGTAAATCTATTTTTTAATTCATTATAATACAATGCATCAAAATTAGTACAACAACCTTTGATTAAAAATGTGGTATAAAATATATTTAATTAGGTCCAATAGAACCTAATTACTGCGTACATGATATTTTGACAAACTAGACAAAACAAAAAACGATACAAAAAAAAAAAACAAACAACGCATGAAAACGTCCGGACGCTTGTGGATCTTGCAGGGTGCCAATTGGTAATAAAGGTAATAAATGTAATAAATGTAACTTCTTGGTGGGATATTAATGTCCCATATTGACCAAAAAGAATCGTATGACAGCGAGAAAGATCCAGAGGGGGTAAGTGGGGATGGGTGGAGGAGAGAGGAGAAGGGAAGTGCAACCTACTACCTTTTTTGTTTTTTGTATCGTTTTTTGTTTTGTCTAGTTTGTCAAAATATCATGTACGCAGTAATTAGGTTCTATTGGACCTAATTAAATATATTTTATACCACATTTTTAATCAAAGGTTGTTGTACTAATTTTGATGCATTGTATTATAATGAATTAATAAATAGATTTACATTTTTTTATAATACAGTCAGTATTCTTGAAGGAAATAAAAAACATTGTTGCTAAAGTAACCCCTTACCCGGACATCTAGAACCGGGTGCCCCTCTTTCTATTTTTGACAGGAACGTGAGCCTAGAGAGTGGGAGGAACACTGGTAGACAAATTTTCATTCATGTTCCCCAAGCTGCAGCGCATTGCCAAGTTGTCTCCAGTGGTAATGATGAAGATGGAGGAGATGGAGATGATGATGATGAGGTCACTGATGCGACTTGGGTGCCAGATAGAGCAGAGGAGGAAACTGAAGGTGAGGCAGCAAAACCCCAAGGAGGCCGACATCAAGAAAGAGTAGAGAGCAGCTATCCTATTCCATTCACATTCTGCAGCTGTTATCTCCCGGCCTACTCCCCAAAGCTCAGCTGTCTGGGCCTTTCAGCACATCTGCAGCAGATCGCACTGTTGCTATCTGCAAACTGTGTCTCAGGCACATCAAACGTGGCAAAAACACCAACCATTTGGGTACCACATGCTTAACAAGGCATTTAACGTCCAACCACTCAGCCCTTTGGCAAGAGCACCTAAAAGCCACACAAAAGGGGCACAAATCTGTCCCTCCTCCTCCTCATCCTTACCCACTTCAGTCTGCCCCTGCGATACTGACTCATTACCTTTCAGCAGCCTCCACTGACAGGGATGGTGGTATAGCACAGGGTGTCCCAGGTCTTAGCAGCACATCTGCCAGCAGCACACCACCAGCTGTAGACTGTAGCCAGCAAATTTCTCTTACCCATCTGCTGCAGCGGAAAACAAAATACAGTCCCTGCCACCCACATGCCCAGTGTCTGAATGCAAGCTTGTGAAAGCTGTTGGCTCTCCAACTTCTGCCTTTCAGCCTGGTGGATCCTGCCCTCTTCTGTGAATTTGCACAATGTGCTGTACCACAATGGCAGGTTCCCAGTCGCTACTACTTTTCAGGTAAGGCTGTTCCATCTCTCTACCATCACGTGGAAGGGAATGTTCTGGCATCGTTGGGCAAGGCAGTCAGCTGTAAAATCCACCTTACTGCTGACATGTGGTCCAGCAAGCATGAGCAGGGACAATATATTTAGTTCACAGCACACTGGGTAACGCTGCTTGCAACTCGAAAGGATGCAGGACAGGGCTTGGGGCTGCAGCTTGTTGTGTCCCCACGTCTCCATACAGCTGGTGGTGAGGATGCCAGACCTGTGAGCTCTACCCAAGAATACGTGGCATAAAGGAGAAGGATAATTACTGGTTGGCAACCCTCCTTGACCAACATTATAAGGGAAAGTTCCCAGAACTCATCCCGTCCCCACAGAGAGAAGATAAAATCTCTTGAGGACACATTAAAGAGGATTTTATTTAACGTTTTTCCTGACTCCAGTAGGTTGCAGTGTCATGGAAAACATAGTTTTGAGTCTTCTGTTGGTCAAGAGAGGAGCATTGGAGAAGGCGTCCGCCTAAGTGAGGCATTTCAGCTTCCACATCCCATCGGCAGCATCTGCATCACATGGTGGACGATTACCTCAGGGATAAAACAGAGATGGAGAGCTTTCCAGCTGACGATCCACTGACTTACTGGGTCATGAGAATAGACCACTGGCCAGAACTTGCCCAGTATGATATTGAGTTGTTGGGCTGCCCTGCATCCAGTGTGCTTTCAGAACAGGCATTCAGTGCTGCAGGAGGTTTCGTTACTGATCATAGAACGTGTCTGTCCACAGACTCCGTGGACCATTTGACTTTTATAAAAATGAATCAGTCCTGGATTACCACCTATGAAGCCCCTGATGCCGATGTCACTGATTAAGTCTTTTTGGGATGTGGAATCTCTGCAGGACTTCGAGGTTGCCTAGCTGGAAGAATGTTTTTGGTATAGGTTTCATGGGCACAATTAACACCCAAAGACCAATTTTTCAGCACCTATTTGACAGGTGCATATCATTGCAATTTTTTTACAGCAAGGCCAATTCTTGCTTTCATCAAGAGTACCTCTATAGGGTTACGGTGGGAAGGCGCCCAGACACCCAAAGAGTCATTTTTCTGCACCTGTTTGACAGGTGCATGTCATTGCAATTTTTTACAGCAAGGCCAATTCTTGCTTTCATCAAAAGTACCTCTATAGGGTTACGGTGGGAAGGCACCACCGACATCCAAAGACCAATTTGTACACACCTGTTACTGTTATACAAAGTCAAAGTGACACCAGAATGTATCCTACATTGTGGCCTCATCATACACACTGACTCCCCAGCTGTTGCTGAGCAAAGTAAAGGCAGCTTGCAGGGAAAATGTCTTTTTTTTGGCTTTATAAATGCAATTATTGCTGCAGCAGATTCTAGACATGGTACAGATCTGCCACTTTACAGGGAGACTAAGGAGACCCCCAAGGCACTATATTGGAAGGAATTTTTCATGTTTATGCTTTAACTTTAAAAATCAAAAAATTATTGCTCAGTTAAAAATGACGTTTTTCACAAACTTTTTTTATTGATACATGTCCCTCAGGGCAAGACCCAGACCTCTGTAACCATTGTATGCCCAATTACTTGCATATAAGCCTTCAAAATAGGCACTTTTGATTTTTGATGTTCGGGTCCCATTGACTTTAGTGGAGTTCGGTATTCGGGAACGAACTTTTGCCGTGTTCGAAAGTTTTGATGCAAATCGAACAGGGGTCGGTTTGGCCCATCCCTACTCCTGAGCAGCAAATAGACTCTTAAATTTTCAAGGAAAGTGGAACTTTGCAAGGGAATTTTCCCCAAAGCTTAGTGAATGTAGTGAAGCTCTGCTAACTTCCATTATCCAACCACATGCAAGCCAAAATGCTGTTTTTTGTGTTTTTCTTGTACATGATTGGGTATTCTTAGCAAAGTGAAATCTTACCACATTTACCAAGCTCTGCGCAGAAAAAAAGAAACTTACCTTGGCAGTGAACAGCCCTGGAAGTGAATTGAATGTATATTTGTTCTCTATGAAATAATAAGCATTTGTGCATCAGTTTTGGATATTTTTTCTGCAATTGGTTTGAAAAAAGAATTGACATGACACCTTTACAATTTCCCTTAAACGTGGTCATTAAATATGTTTTATTTCTTTCCAGATATTCAGGAACAACACAAACAACATTTGTTGACAAAGACTCAGACTCTGGTGGAGCCTAGACCGCCAGGAACCACCCTGGGACTACAGAAATTCAATATCAATGAGCGTTACGTAAACCTGGTTGTTTTTTCAACTGACCAGTTCAGACAGCGTTCCCAGAATGAGCTAATAGAGACCGGGGCGAAACATGAGGAATGCTTGAAGGAGACTAGAATGGAGTACATTTTCCCCAACAAGCTATTCCGCTGGAGTCAAAAGTCACAATGCATACCACATGCAGTTATAGTGAGTGGGGTGCCAGGAATAGGGAAGACTACAATGATGCAGAAGTTTGTCTATGACTGGGTGACAGGAGAACTCTACCAAAGGTTTGCTTTTGTCTTTTTCCTCAAATTCCGGGAGCTTAATAAAAAGTGTGAAGTCAGTTTGGAGGAGATGATTCTTGAACAATGTCCGTATCTGGAGAACCAGCTTGGCAGTATTTTAGAACATCCTGAGAGACTTTTGTTTATCTTTGATGGCCTGGATGAAAGTATTCACCAAATGGATTTCAGATCCAGCAAATTGTGCACTAATACTAAAGATCGAAAACATTTTGGTGTCATTGCAGTCAGCTTGGTAAAGCAGAAGCTTCTTCAGGGTTGCTCTGTACTGATAACCAGCCGCCCAACCAGACTGGTATCAGTTGACATTTCTGCTTTCCAAAGGATAACAGAGATCATGGGATTCCTCCATACCGACAGAAAGATCTACTTTGAACATTTCTTTGACAAAGAGGAATTCTCAGAAAAGGCTTTTCATTATGTGCAGGAGAACCCTATGCTCTACACATTCTGCTATATCCCATCATACTGCTGGATTGTCTGTACAGTGCTATTGATGTGCTTCAGAGCCCAGCCGACAAATAACGACAAGCTGATGTCTTCCTTGCCCAAAACAATGACTCAACTATTTGTTATTTTTGTCTCCAACATTCTAACCAATCACAGCCCAAAAAGAGATGATGTGCGCTCAACCCGGGACCTGCTGACCTCTGTTGGATGGATGGCAGAACACGGAGTCATGAATCACATCATTGTTTTTGATGAACGTCACCTGAGGTCCTTCAACGTGAGCAATGATAGCCATCTCTTTTCAAGTTTCATGTTGGAATCTGGTCAGCCTCCAGCAGTGGATTATACCTTCTTACATCTCACCTTTCAGGAGTTCTTTGCTGCATTAGTTCATTTCATTAGCTATGATTCTGATAAATTACTAGACTCACTCAATAAGGCTAAATCTTACGAAGATGGTCGTGCCGAAATATTTCTTCGTTTCCTCTGTGGTCTGTCCGACAATTCAACTAGATCGATGTTGAAGTCTCACGTGAAATATCTGTCTATGCAGGCTTCCCGAGATGTCATCAACTGGATTGAGCAAAAAATTGCTGAAGAACAAAGAGACATGAAAGAGCTCCTCAATTCATTCTACTGTCTCTATGAGAGCAGGAATAATGCTCTGGTGTTAAAATGCATTGGATCCAAAAATGATACTGCTTTCTCATTTGTCCGCCTTAACCCTCTTGACTGCTCTGTGCTGTCATTCATTCTTGAGTCTCGCAGAGAGACGGAAGAGTTAAATCTAGGTTCATGTAACATTCAGGATGAGGGATTGAAGAAACTTGTACCAGCTCTCCACACTATCCAAAATTTGAGGTAAAATTAAAAAATGCTTTTATTTTAAATGCTTAATTTCCTTTTAAAAATTACAGATTTATTATCGTATGCAATTTAGAGTCTTATTTGATGATGGGGATCAGGAAGGAATTCATTCCCTGTTACAGGAAGTAGGACTATGCTTTGGAAGGGTTTTTTTTTTTCTTTGGATCAGCTGAAAGTTTAGGCTGTCTAAAGATGTCATATCTTTGAGATAAATCTACACCCCAAAACATTTTTCCAAAACCTTAACCCCTTCGCTCCTGCAGTCTGTAGGGCAACATTGCCCTAAACAACGTCCTATGCTAAGAAAATGTTAACCTACATTTTCCTTTTGACAGCTTGTAACCCACACTAAATAGTTACTACAGGCTGTCACTGAAAAATCTGGAACCAGTTGGAGTGGTTTCTGATCCTATGATCACCATGGCAGCTTTGTTATAGTGACCACATGCATGCTGAAAGCTTCATTAACAAAATTAACAAAATTAATATGATTATTAAAAAATCACCCACCCTGGTAATGGCAGTGTGCCACTGTTTTATAGGTTAGTAGATGTAATTACTATTTTAAAAAAATGTAATTGATTTATAATATAAATAATATAATTACTATATATACTGCATAGTAATAGTGAGCACACTTGTGGGTGGGGCTTAAGGCACCCTAGTGGGGGCACTGTGGAACTGCACTCGCTAATGCCTAAATCTTAGGCATTAGCTGCGGTCCTGTGAAATCAACAGTAAGGCTAGGTACACACGAAAAAGTTTTCCGACAACAAAATCGTGGATTTTTTTCCGAAGGATGTTGGCTCAAACTTGTCTTGCATACACACGGTCACACAAATGTTGTCGGAAATTTCAAACGTCAAGAACGCTCTGATGTACAACACGTACGACGAGCCAAGAAAAATGAAGTTCAATAGCCAGTGCGGCTCTTCTGCTTGATTCTGAGCATGCGTGGACTTTTGTGCGTTGGAATTGTGTACACACGTTCGGAATATCCGACAACGGATTTTGTTGTTGGAAAATTTGAGAACCTGCTCTCAAACATTTGTTGGCGGAAATGCCGACAACAAATGTTCTATGGAGCATACACACGGTCGGATTTTCCGACAACAAGCTCACATCCAACATTTGTTGTCGGAAAATCCTATCGTGTGTACAGGGCAATAGGGTGGACTCCAGACTTTAGAAGCGGGCAGCAACTTGCACGGTAACTCTTTTGTAATCTGTGGCCATACTTCTTACACTGTTAACACTAAGCACTTCGGACACAGCTTCTGTTAAAGAATACCACTTCCCCAGGTGTGCAGCATTTCTGAGCCGGTACCGCATGTATCAGTCTCCACCAATTTAGCAATCTTGTCACGCCACCCCAGTTACAATGTTCTGAATGTTACTATTGGACAAAGGAAATGCACTTTTCAATACCTTTATGCTTGTTCTCCTCCCGAGGCCTCTCTCCATAACTCTCATGACTCTCAGACTGGCTCTCTAAGTACTTTGTGCTGTGGATCTGGCCCCAGTATGTAGGGATCTGGTCGCTAGTGAAAGAGTCAACATAATACCCCTTCACTACAAGAGTATCCATCACCTCTGCCACATCACTAGTCTCCTGGCTGGTTGGCTGATTTAACAAAAGACACATATGGCAGTCCTATAGCCTCCTCTGGACAGCATTCAGCTTGTTAGACTCTGTACTGTATCTTCGCTAATTCTCAGTTGTAGGCCATGTTCTTTGATACACCTTACATGTACCCTTTGAGAGACATGAGACCAGGTATTTTAAATGAACAACTAAGATCATTAACTAAGGTAGTTGCAGGTAACAAACAGACTGTTCTCAAAGACATATTCCACACGCTTTCTTGTACAAAGTTCTCTAGTACCCCATGAGGTAGTCCTATCTTAGACAGACGGCAAGTCCATAACAGAAATCCTTTCAAGGCAAGAGTCCATATTTGGCATTAATTCTACAAGAACTAGTAATAATCCACAAAAGGAATTCAACACAAGGTAACACAAGTCCATATAAGTCTACAGGCTCCAGACTACACTGGGAACACCTCCCCATAAGGGATCCCGCCCGGCAGAGTAACGGCTACATCTTGATGGTGAACTGTCTCTCCTGGCCTGGGGCACAAATGAGCACCTATTTATATGGTATGACCTGTAGGGGGTGGTGATCCTCTGAAATAGAGCAGGAAAATCTTACCAGCAGAGTTAATCCTTTCTTTTCAGATCCACCAGCCTGTCAGGTCAACCAAGGACAAATGTTGCAGAAACATACATTTAGTCTATACATATAAACACAATTGACCTGAGTAACCCCAGAGCATGAACACAACAGAAGAAAAACTTTTAACCATTTGGAAGCACCTGCTTACACACTGTAAGGAATATCCAACACTGTTATGCCCTGTACACACGATCAGAAGTTCCGCCAGCAAAAGTCGGATGTGAGCTTTTGGTCAGAAATTCCGACCGTGTGTATGCTCCATCAGACTTTTGCTGGCAGAATTCAGCCAGCAAAAGATTGAGAGCAGGTTCTCTATTTTTTGGTCGGAAAAAGTTCCTTTCCGAAAATGCGTTTGTCTGTATGCAATTTGGACGCGCAAAAAAACACGCATGCTCGGAAACAATTCGATGCATGCTCGAAGCATTGAACTTCATTTTCTCAGCTTGTTGTAGTGTTGTACGTCACCGCATTCTTGACTTTTGAAAGTTCAGAGAATTTTTGTGTGACCGTGTGTATGCAAGGCAAGCTTGAGCGGAATTCCGTCAGAAAAAACATTTTTTCTGATGGATTTTCTGATCATGTGTATGGGGCATAAGGGCTAATTTTCACTAGTGTTGATTAAGGATGAGCCAAACACCCTCCTGTTCGGTTCGCAGCAGAAAATGTGAACAGGCAAAAAATTCGGCAGAACACACAAACACCGTTAATGTCTTTGGGACACGAACATGAATAATCAAAAGTGCTAATTTTAAAGGCTTACTGTATATGCAAGTTATTGTCATAAAAAATGTTTGGGGACCCCGGGGCCCCAGGGGACATGTATCAATGAAAATTTTTTTTTTTTTAAATGTCAGTTTTTTCGGGAGCAGTGATTTTTTTAATGCTTAAAGTGAAACAATAAAAATGAAATATTCCTTTAAATATCGTGCCTGGGGGGTGTCTATAGTATGCCGCTAAAGTGGCGCATTTTTCCCATGTTTAGAACAGTACCACAGCAATACGACATTTCTAAAGGAAAAATTGTCATTTAAAACTGATGGCAGCTGTAATTAATTGTCGGGTCTCGGCAATATAGATAAAACTCATTAAAAAAAAGAGCATGGGATCCCCCCTCAGTCCATTAGCAGGCCCTTTGGGTCTGGTATGAATATTGAGGAGAAACCCGAACCAAAATTTTTTAAAAAATGGCGTAGAGGTCCCCCCAAAATCCGTACCAGACCCTTATCCGAGCATGCAACCTGGCAGGCCGCAGGAAAAGAGGGGGGATGAGAGAGCACCCCCCTCCTGAACCATACCAGGCCACATGCCCTCAACATGGGGAGGGTGCTTAAGGGTAGCCCCCAAAGCACCTTGTCTCCATGTTGATGGGGACAAGGGCCTCATCCCCATAACCCTTGCTCGGTGGTTGTGGGGGTCTGTGGGTGGGGGGCTTATTGGAATCTGGAAAGCCCCCTTTAACAAGGGGACCCCCAGATCCCGGCCCCTCCCCTGTGTAAATTGGTAAAGGGGTACAAATGTACCCCTATCATTTAACAAAAAAAGTGTCAAAATGGTAAAAAAAACAAGAGACATCTTTAGACAAGTCCTTTATTAAAAAATAAAAAAATTAAAATGTCCCATGGTGTAAGTTCACACCGCCTGATGGACCGAAAAAGAAAAAAAAAAGCTGCAACCGACACGCCTCCATGGGAGGCTCCTGCTGTCTGACGCATCTTCGCTGTGACAGCTCTTATATAATTGAGGGTGGCGCCACCCAGTGACGTAACCGGGTGACCCTGCCCCCCTCTGACACACGGGGGCTTCCCCATGGCTTCCCCAAGCTGTTTCTTGTCTTTTTTACCATTTTGACACTTTTTTGTGAAATGGTAGGGGTACATTTGTACCCTATTATAAATTCACACAGGGGAGGGGCCAGAATTTGGGGGTCCTCTTGTTAAAGGGGGCTTTCAGATTCTGATAAGCCCCCCGCCCAGAGACCCCCACAACCACCGGACAAGGGTTGTGGGGATGAGGTCAACATGGGGACAAGGCGATCTGGAGGGCTTCCCCAAAGCACCCTCTCATGTTGAGAGCATGTGGCCTGGTACGGTTCAGGAAGGGGGCGCTCTCTCGTCCCCCCTCTTTTCCTGCAACCTGCCAGGTTGCGTGCTTGGATCAGGGTCTGGTATGGATTTTGGGGGGACCCCTACGCCATTTTTTAAAAAATTTTGGCACAGGGTTCCCCTTAAAATTCATACCAGACCTTTTAGATCTGGTATGGATTTTGGGGGGGACCCCACGCCATTTTTTGTTTAATTTGGCACAGGGTTCCCCTTAATTTCCATATCAGACCCAAAGGGCCTGTTATGGATTTTAGGGGGACCCCAAGCAATTTTTTTTTAATTTTGATTCTGGGTTCCCCTTAATATTCATATCAGACCCAAAGGGCCTGGTAATGGATCCCATGCTCTTTTTTTCAATTATCTGTATCTATATTGCCGAGAACCGACAATTCATTACAGCCGCAATCAGTTTTAAATGAAAATTTTTCCTTTAGAAATTTCATTTTGCTGTGGTGCTGTTCTAAACACGGGAAAATGTGCCACTTTACAGGCATACTATAGACACCCCCAGGCACAATATTTAAAGGAATATTTCATTTTTATTGTTTAACTTTTAGCATTAAAAAACTCACTGTTTCCGAAAAAACAGCCATTTTTAAAAATATTTTTTGCATTGATAAATGTCCCCTGGGACAGGACCCAGGTCCCCAAATACATTTTATGACAATAACCTGCATATAAGCCTTTAAAATTAGCACTTTTGATTTTTTCATGTTAGTGTCCTATAGACTTTAACGGTGTTCTGGCAGCTTTCGAATTTGCCGCGAACACCGCACTTAAGTTCAACTCGAACATCAGGCTCATCCCTAGTGTTGATCTCTGAAGAGCAATATAAGCTTCACCAGACCAAAGAGCTAATGCATATCAAGGGCATCGACATTCCTTGTTGCATGTTGGCTGATACTGTTCACTGACATTCATTAAGGGGTAGTGATGGTTCACCAACATTTACGAATAGTGAGTGTTGGTGCCCCCAAAACATATTGTATACTAAAAGATTTTAGACTCTTGAATTTTGCTCTGATGGTAACATGAGACTTTTTACAAATATAGAGGTTCTAATTGCACAAACACTTTAACACCTTCTTTTCTTCTATAGCCTGTATCGTAATAATCTGACAAGCAGTTCCTGTACCCACCTGGCATCTGGAATACAAAATAACCAGACCATGAGAAAACTTGATTTATCTGTGAACAGTCTGGAGGGTCCTGATTTCTGTCACCTGATGACATCTGTACAAACCAGCCAGATAGAAGAATTACTGTAAGTGTAATGAGAATGACTAAATCAATTATATAATATAAATGCAGTGCCACCCCCCATGAGGGCCACTGGAAGATGACTGACCCCAAAGGTTGCCCTGACCTTGCAAGCCTTCTGACACCTCTGACCCCCTGGGTTCGGACATACACTATTTTATCAAAAGTATTGGGATGCCTGCCTTTACATGCACATGAACTTTAATGGCATCCAAGTCTTAGTCTGCAGGGTTCAATATTGAGTTGGTCCACCCTTTGCAGCTATAACTTTACTTTTATACCTGGGGTCATAAGTTCTTTTGGGACCTACTGGTTACTATTGTTTGGCTTATTGTGATTTTCTTTGCATTGCAGGCCCTTTGCATATTTAAGTTTAACACTGAAAGATATCTGCCTAAGTCATTCTTTTTCTCATCTGCTTCAGGAATCTTAAATAAAATACTTGTTTAGTTTGGTGTCTATGTAATTGCATTCTCACTTTGAAATACACTATTTTACCAAAAGTATTGTTACACCTGCCTTTACAGGCACATGAACTTTAATGGCATCCAAGTCTTAGTCCGAAGGGTTCAATATTGAGTTGGCCCACCCTTTGCAGCTATAACAGCTTCAACACTTCTAGGAAGGCTGTCTACAAGGTTTAGGTATGTGTCTATGGGACCATTCTTCCAGAAGCGAATTTGTGAGGTCAGGCACTGATGTAGGACGAGAAGGCCTGGCTCACAGTCGGGGCTCTAATTCATCCCAAAGATGTTCTATTGGGTTGAGGTCAGGACCCTGTGCAAGCCAGTCAAGTTCCTCTACCCCAAATTTGCTCATCCATGTCTTTATGGACCTTGCTTTGTGCACTGGTCCAAATCATTTGGTGGAGGGGAGATTATGGTGTGGGGTTTTTTTTCAGGGGTTGGGCTTGGCCCCTTAGTTCCAGTGAAGGGAACTCTTAAGGCATCAGCATACAAAGACATTTTGGGTAAGTTCATGCTCCCAACTTTGTGGGAACAGTTTGGGGATGGCCCCTTCCTGTTCTAACATAACTGCATACCAGTGCACAAAAAAGGTGCTTAAAGACATGAATGAGTGAGCTTGGGGTGGAGGAACATCACTGACCTGTACTTAAAGTTCATGTAAAGGCAGGTGTCCTAAAACTTTTGGTAATATAGTGTATTTCAAAGTGATAATGCAATTACACAGACACCAGACTATAGCAAAGTAAACAAGTATTTTACTTAAGATTTCTGAAGCAGATGAGACAAGAATGACTTAGGCAGAGTTAAACCTAAGTCAGTGTTAAACCTAAATATGCAAATGGTATGCAATGCAAAGAAAATCAGATTAAGCCAAACAATAGTAAGCAGTAGGCCCTGAAAGAACCTATGACCCCAGGTATAAAAGGGAAGCAAATTACCTTTTATGTCAAACTGCTCCCTTCAAATCCTGGTGCCAAGGGCCCAACAAACTTTACCGCACAATAATAAAACAAGTTGCAAGAAATGCAATACTTAATTTCTGAGTAGAGTTCCCCTTAAAGTGTGTAGATATTGTGCATAGAGTCATTTAAGTGGAGGGAGAAGAGAAGAGTGGAGGAGTACTTGACATGTAGATGTTCAGTGTTTTCAGCAAGTTCAACAAGGGCCCAGAAGGATTGCTGTGCAATGACGACCAGCAACAGAAAATAGCATGTGCAAAGTGTTTCCTTTTTGAGGCAATAATGTAAATGGATGGGATAAAGGTGTCTGCATGCAGTGTCTTTGTGGGGTGTACACAGGGTGGACTTCTGCCCGCCCACCAATCCTGAGGATACCAAGGCTCAAGGGAATAGGATGTCCTGGAACAGGCTCTTGAAAAAGCTACAACCAGTGAAGGGTGCCTGGCCATTTACCTAGCGATGCTTGGATTCTAATATAACTGTACTGGTGAAAATGAGAGTGACCTCCAACAGTCACTCGACCGACAGGGAGCTTACAAAGGTGGGTCTGCTCTCTTACTCGCTGAAGACTCTCCACGCCACATAGGCTGCAGCCCCTGGACGCAGTTGAAGGTCATGGTCCCAAGAGAAAGACTTCTCCCTGGACCAGGATATTTATGTCCTCACCCAGCATTCTTCTCTCTCTCCCAGATGACTGGAACTTGTAGTCTGCAGCAGTCTGGCTCCGATGCAAATCCTGGCTACTCGGACCAAATATCCTATGACTCCTTGCTCTCTGCTGTGGTCTTTGCTTGCTCTGCATTCAGGAGATGATAAGTCGGTGACCAGGCTGAGCACTAGAGGGACAACCCATGCTGTATATGATACTTCAATCAAATTGGAAATCTTATTCAGACTTTATAAAAAGCCAATAAGTTTTATAACCATGCCTAATGCTTGGCAGGTTGCATAACTTTTTTTGTATATATGCCTGAAGTTCAGCTTTAATAAAATACATTTTAGGTATGGGTTACTGTTTTAAATCTTTTCTACATCTCTTTGTTTTTTTTTATAGTTTGAGAAGTAATAACCTGACGGACCAGTCCTATGTCTACCTGGCTTGCGGAATAAGAAATAACAAGACACTGAGGAAACTCCACCTATCCGGTAACAATCTGGAGGGTCCCCACTTGAGGGACCTGATGGAGGCTTTACAAACAAGCCGGATAGAGGAGTTACAGTAAGTATAACAACTATTTTATTTCTTTACATAAGTAATTGTTATTAAAAGTAAAAGGTACATTTTATCACAATGTATAGAATGGTACAAGTACATCCCATCAGGCATAACAATGTTAACTGAAGGCTGTAGCATGGTTCATAGTAGCATACGTATGTCAGTACACAAACGTTAACCACTTGCAGACCACCCTATAGCAGATTTATTGCTACAGGGTGGCCGTTCTGTGCGGAGCCACATATATACATCATTCTGTACTTCCACAGAAGCTGATCAGCAGGTGCCAGCCAATAAATGGTAGCTGACACCTGCTGATTGGTGAGGAGACAGCCTGGATGTAAACAATGCAGAGCTCCATCCTGTCAGTGGGGATGTGCTGGATTTTGTTTCCCTGCAAAGTAGGGGAAAAAAAGCAGCACATTCTCCAGAAAAAGCAGCACACTGTGTACACAAAAACACTGGTTAGGCACACATATAACCCTTTGATTGCCCTGATGTTAACCTCTTCCCATCCAATGTCATTAATACAGTAACAGTGCATATTTTTAGCACTGATCACTGTATTAATGTCACTGGTTCTGGCAAAGTGTCAAAAGTGTCAGTGTCAGAATGTCTGCCGCAATATCGCAGTATAAAAAGGTTGGTGCGTCTGGGTGCACATCGTAAGAACTGAAGAAGAGAGCTGTGCAGTGGAAGTGGATCTTGGAACCATTCTAGAGGAGATAAGGAGAGGGATATTCCAAGGAAGGATTACCAGTCCCATATTAAAACCTGATCCGAAGGTGTGACTATGAGGTGAGAGTTCTATGAGCACTGAGGTGATTGGTGAAAGCACAGCAGTTTTTGGATTTCAACAAAGAAGAACTAAACACTATATAGGAATAGATCACTTGGACACTTACTAGTTTATTGAACTATTCACATGCTTTGGTTTATTATTTTTGCACAGAATGTGTTGATTTATATTATTTATCACTTTTAACCATTGAATATATGGTATGAAGGTCGTATGTTGATTTTACACTTAAGCAACAGAGGAATTGCGCAACACCACTTACATCCTTAAAACCTTAAATCACCACTATTTGTGTATTAACCTAAAAGATATCACTATATGTTATTTCACTACCTGGTACTTCAGGGGACAACCAACAAGCCGATTTAATATATAAAAAATATTAATAAGTAAAAATTCCTGTATATACAGTATATCATAGTTTTAGATGCTATAACTTTTACGCAAAATCAATCAATATACTCTTGTTGGATTTTTTAAAAAAAAAATATGTAGCAGAATACATATTGGCTTAAATTTATGATGAAATTTGATTTTTTAAATGTTTTTATTGGATATGTTTTATAGCAGAATGTAAAAAAAAAATATTTTTTTTCAAAATTGTCGAAATTGTTTTAATTACAGCACAAAAAATAAAAAATCCAGCGGCGATCAAATACCACCAAAAGTAAGCTCTATTTGTGGGGAAAAAATGACATAAATTTAATTTATGTGCAGCATGGCACGACCGCACAATAGTCAGTTAAAATAATGCAGTGCAGTGTTGCAAAAAATGGGCTGGTCATTAGGAGGAGTAAAGGTCAAGTGGTTAAGGAACAGGAGTGTTTTTTTTTTTTAAGATAGCTTAATTTTTAAAGTAAAATAGTCAAGTCAGTTAAACTCCCTGGATATTAATCTGGTCAGTTAAGTAATAGAGGGGGTTGTTAATCAGTTTCAGCGGCTTTAACATTAATGAAATTACCAACAGGTGCATTACATGGGAAACAATGAGACAACCTCCAAAACAGGAATGGTTTTACAGGTGGAGGCCACTGACATTTGTTTTACTACTCATCTTTTCTGACTGTTTTTCACTAGTTTTGCATTTGGCTAAGGTCAGTGTCACCAATGGTAGCATGAGGCGATACCTGGACCCTATAGAGGTTGCACAGGCAGTCCAACTCCTACAGGATGGCACATTAATACATGCCATTGCCAGAAGGTTTGCTGTGTCTCCCAGCACAGTCTCAAGAGCATGGAGGACATTCCAGGAGACAAGCAGTTACTCTAGGAGAGCTGGACAGGGGGCGTAGAAGGTCCTTAACCCATCAACAGGACCGGTATCTGCTCCTTTGTGCAAGGAGGAACAGAATGAGCACTGCCAGAGCCCTACAAAATGACCTCCAGCAGGCCTCTGGTGTGAATGTCTCTGACCAAACATTCAGAAACAGACTTCAAGAGGGTGGCCTGAGGGCCTGACATCCTCTAGTGGGTCCTGTACTCACTGCCCGACAACGTGGAGCTCGATTGACATGTTACAACCAAAAAGGTAAATGTATTTTATTGGGATTTTTATAGACCAACACAAACTGGCACATAATTGTGAAGTGGAAGGAAAATGATAAATGGTTTTCAATTCTTTTTTCAAATAAATATGTGAAAAGTGTGGCGTGCATTTGTATTCAGCCCCCTTTACTCTAATACCCCTAACTAAAATATAGTGGAACCAATTGCCTTCAGAAGTCACCTAATTAGTAAATAGAGTCCACCTGTGTGTAATTAACTCTCAGTATCAATACAGCTGCTTTGTGAAGCCCTCAGAGGTTTGTTAGAGGACCTTAGTGAACAAACAGCATTATGAAGGCCAAGGAACACACCAGACAAGTCAGGAATAAAGTTGTGGAGAAGTTTAAAACAGGGTTAGGTTATAAAAAAAAATCCCAAACTTTGAACATCTCAGGGGGCACTGTTCAATCCAGAATCCAAAAATGGAAAGAGTATGGCACAACTGCAAATGTACCAAGACATGGGCATCCACCTAAACTGACAGGCTGGGCAAGGAGAGCAATAATCAGAGAAGCAGCCAAGAGCCCATAGTAACTCTGGAGGAACTGCAGAGATCCACAGCTTAGGATGGAGAATCTGTCCACAGGATAACCATTAGTTGTGCACTCCACAAATCTGGCCTTTATGGAAGAGTGGCAAGAAGAAAGCCATTGTTGAAAGAAAGCCATAAGAAGTCCCATTTGCAGTTTGCGAGAAGCCATGTGGGGGAAACAGCAAACATATGGAAGAAGGTGCTCTGGTCAGATGAGACCAAAATTTAACTTTTTGACCTGAAAGCAAAACGCTATGTGTGGTGGAAAATGAACACTGCACATCATCCTTAACACACTATTCCCACTGTGAAACATGGTGGGGGCAGCATCATGTTGTGGGGATGCTTTTCTTCAGCAGAGACAGGGAAACTGGTCAGAGTTGATGGGAAGATGGATGGAGCCAAATACAGGGCAATCTTAAAAGAAAAACTGTAATGCCCCGTACACATGGTCCAATTTTCCTATGGAAAATGTTCAAAGGGACCTTGTTGTCGGAAATTCCGACCGTGTGTAGGCTCCATCACACATTTTCCATAGGAATTTCCGTCACACAAAATTTGAGATCTGGATCTCAAATTTTCCGACAAGAAAATCCGTTGGCGGAAATTCTGATCGTGTGTACACAACTTCGACGCACAAAGTTCCACGCATGCTCAGAATCAAGCAGAAGAGCCGCACTGGCTATAGAACTTCATTTTTCTCGGCTCGTCATACGTGTTGTACGTCACCGCGTTCTTGACGTTCGGAATGTCCGACCAACTTTGTGTGATCTTGTGTATGCAAGACAAGTTTGAGCCAACATCCGTCGGAAAAAAACTATGGATTTTGTTTCGGAAAATCCTATCGTATGTACAGGGCATTAGAGTCTGCAAAAGACTTGTGTCCTTCCAGCAGGACAACGACCGTAAACATACAGCCAGAGCTACAATGGAATGGTTTAGATCAAAGCATATGCATGTGTTAGAATGGCCCAGTCAAAGTCCAGACCTAAATTCAATTGAGAATCTGTGGCAAGACTTGAAAATTGCTGTTAACAGATGCTCTCCATCCAATCTGACAAAGCTTGAGCTAATTTGAAGAAGAATGGGCAAAAATGTAATTCTGTAGATGTGCAAAGCTGGTAGAGACATCCCCAAAAAGACTTGCAGCTGTAATTACAGCAAAGTGTGGTTTTGAAAAGTATTGGCTCAGGGGGGCTGAATACAAATGCATGCCATACTTTCCACATATTTATTTGTGCCACTTTGTGTTAGTCTATCACATAAAATCCCAATAAAATACATTTACATTTTTGGTTGCAACGTGATAAAGTGTGGAGAATTTCAAGTGGTATGAATACTTTTTCAAGACACTGTATATATATCTATATCTATATATATCTATATCTATAGCTATATATATATATATATATATATATATATATATATATATATATATATATATATATAAAACATGAGTATACATGATTTAAAAAACAAATTCTGATAATGCTTTTCTGCTTTCTACAGTTTGCAGTATAGCAAATTGACAGACAGTTCCTGTATCCACCTGGCATCTGGAATAAGTAATAATCAGACCCTGAGGAAATTTGACCTATCTCAAAACAATCTTGCTGGACCTCATTTCACTTATTTGGTGGCAGCTGTGGAAACAAGCAGGATAGAGGAATTACTGTGAGTAAAGGACTAACTGAATCCATGATTTATTATTTGTTGCATGTTGGCAATCTTCCCATAAAAAGGTCATGGGGTAAAGGAGGATCTCCAGTCTCCTTTGTAAAAATTCAAAGTCAGCAGCTACAAAAACCAGGCCTGGACTGGGACAAAAAATAGGCCCGGACATTTTAGACTGAGCAGCCCATGACATATTAACAGGAGGCACGGAGAGCATGGGGGGAGACTAAGGGGGCCAAAGAGCACAGGAGGGTGAAGAGCGCAGGGGGGGGCTGGAGAGCACTTGAGGGGGTCGGAGAGCACTGAGGGGGCGGGGACCACAGGAGGCTGGAGAGCACAAGCATGGGCAGAGAACACGGGGGGGCTTAAGAGCATGGGAGGCGAAGAGCACAGGGGGGCGGAGAGTACAGGGGGGCCTAAGAGCACTTAGAGGGGCTGGATAGCACTGGGGGGCCAGAGAGCACAGGGGGGCGATGAGCACAGGGGGGTCTGAGAACACTGGGAGGGCCTGGATGAGCACGGGAGGGCTGGAGAGCATAGGGGGAGTTGGAGATCACTTGGGGGGCCCGGAAAGCACTGGGTTGGTCCAGAGAGCACTGGGGTGGGCCCTGAGAGCACTTTGGGGGGGCTAAGAGCACAGGGGGGAGCCTGAGAGCATGGTGGGAGCCTGAGAGCAGGGAGAGCATGAGAGCACAGGAAGGGGCAGGAGAGCACGGGGGCTGGAGAGCATGGGGGAGTTGGAGATCACTGGGGGGGCCGTAGAGCACTGGGAGAGCTCAGAGAGCACTTGGGGAGTCTGAGAGCAGGGGGGCACCTCAGAGCATGGTGGGAGCCTGAGAGCACAGGGGTTGAGAGCACTAGGGGGCAGTAAAAAGAAGCTTAATAGGAGGAGTGGCTGCATACACAGTAGAAGAATCCATCTCTTTATATTTCTCCTACAGCCTCTGAATGCCCACGGGAGGGAGAGAAGGAGAAGCAGAAATTCAGAGACTGTAGGAGAAAAATAAAGAGATGGACTCTTCTACTGTGTATGCAGCCGCTCCTCCTATCCAGGCACACGCACGGGGAGCCACACCCAATTTTCCTCCTGTCCGGCATCTCATGTAGATCCCCTCCCTCTTCATGGTCACAGGTAATGTGACCTGTGGTCTCCACCCCCCTGGCCCCCCTGGCTGAATTGAAATGGTGGCCGGCCAGCCGGCCGCAGAGAGGCAGTGTGAGTGGTGGGGGCCCAAGGAGCAGCTCATTTGCCTTGGTCCCACAAGGACTTTTAATGAACTGCCACTCACCTGTCCCACGAGAAGCCAGCCGGTTTCACCTTCTGTCCCCGACGCTGGCATTTTAACTATGGGCACCCAGCTGTGAAGTTGCAAGCTGCGCATTGTGAATGGCCCTACTGTCGCAGAAGACTGTGGGAGGAAGGGGGGAGGAGAACTTCCACTTTCAGTTGGCGGAGTGGGTACCTGTCAAAATCCCGGTACTCTCTCACCCCCTCCATAAAAGCTCCATTTTACAAACAGGAGTGGGTGGAGCTCCGCTTTTGGGTGGAGCTTTGCTTTAAGCACTACTCCTGAGGGTACATCAGCAAGCAGCCTGGGCTAAAAAGGGAATGCTGAGTAGACCAACACTCAAGTAATGACAAGTGAACAAGGGGGTATGGATCTTTCCATTGTGAGCCCAGGTTGTGAAATGATGCATCAAAGGTCATATGTCATTCACAGCCTGGGCTCACAGGAAGTGGTTTGAATGAGGTGTGCTTTAAAGACTGCTTACTGAAAAATAATTCATAAGTTTACTGGCTCTTAGGTTTATATTGAGAGGTGCTTTTGCTTCTGTTTCACAGTATGTATGAAATTGGGCTGACAGATGAACATGCACCATTACTGGTGTCGCTGAGTAACAACAGGAACCTAACACACCTGGATCTGGGTCGTAATGGAATTTCTGATAATGCTTCTGGTCATATCCGGGATCTTATTGTGAACACATCTAGCCTAAGAGAAATTCGGTATGTATCAATTACAAAGGCAGGCTGGAAGATCAAGGGCAGAATTATCAGATGTTTTATGTAGATATCTTCCACCTCATTGTTATTCTTATTCATCTCAGATGTTCTTTAATTCCCACCTATTCCCAGGTTTTTATATATACTGCTAGACTATATCAGCAGCTCTTAATTTTTGTTTACCAAGGCCTCACCTTTTTTTTATTAAACTTTTTATATTGGTGGAAAAATATGCTGTGATGACAATAATATAAATAGTTATATATCCTTCATATCTCTATTATGAAGTGTCTGCGGTCCTTCTTTTAAATTTGCATACAGGACTGAATTTCTAGTTGAACACTTGTAGGCAGTGTGCCTCAGGCCCCTAAGGCCCACAAAGGACCAGAAGGTCCTTTCTTGACCACTGGACATATGTAACAAAGTCTAGCATGGAGATCAGGGTAAAGACTGCATGGTGTACAAAAACACCGCAGAGCATACTGACAACAGGAAAGCAATAGGGTTGGGATCTACTTAGTGCTGGTATGAGCTTTGGCATGCCTCCACTAGTTTGCTCTTCAATATGGTGCCTCAGATTTCCTATTAGGCAAGGGGATGGGGGTGGGCAAGCATGAAATACAGGTAGATAGAAGAAAGAAGAAGCATTTAAATAAAGGAATTGTCAAAAACTGTCTCTTGTCATTTTTAACATTTTCGACACTTTTTTTGTGAAATGGTAGGGGTACAGTACCCCCTTACCATTTCACACAGGGGGGGGTCCGGGATCTGGGGGTCCCCTTGTAAAGGGAGCTTCCAGATTCCGATAAGCCCCCCGCCCGCAGACCCCCACAACCACCGGGCAAGGGTTGTGGGGATGAGGCCCTTGTCCTCATCAACATGCGGACAAGGTGGTTTGGGGGACCCCAAAGCACCCTCCCAATGTTGAGGGCATGTGGCCTGGTACGGTTCGGAGGGGTGCTCTCTCATCCCCCTCTTTTCCTGCAGCCTGCCAGGTTGCGTGCTCGGATAAGGGTCTGGTATGAATTTTTGGGGGGACCCCACGCCATTTTTTTTTAAATTTTGGTTCGGGGTTCCCCTTAAAATGCATACCAGGCCTGAAGGGTCTGGTATGCATTTTGAGGGGGACCCCCACGCCTTTTTTAAAAAAAAATTTTGGCGCAGGGTTCCCCTTAATATCCATACCAGACTTGAAGGGCCTGGTATGAAATTTAGGAGGACCCCCATGCCATTTTTTAAAAAATTTTGGTTCAGGGTTCCCCTGTGGGGAAATCCCATGTCGTTTTTATCAATGAACTTATATGTGTATTGTCGGACTGACAATTCATATAGCCGCGAGTACTTTTAAATGACTTTTTTTTCATTTGAAATGTCATTTTGCTGTTACACTGTTTTAAACACGGGAAACATGCGCCTCTTTACAGGCATACTATAGAAAGCCCCCAGGTACGAAATTTATAGGAATATTACACTTTTATTGTTTCACTTTAAGCATTATTAAAATCACTGCTCCCGAAAAAATGCCCGTTTTTAAAACTTTTTTTTGCATTGATCCATGTCCCATGTCCCCTGGGGCAGGACCCAGGTCCCCAAAGGGTGTTCCGCAGGTTTAGAATTTGCCGCAAACACACCAAATTATTCGCTGTTCGGCGAACTTGCAAACAGCCAATGTTCGAGTCGAACATGAGTTCGACTCGAACTCGAAGCTCATCCCTAGTTAAAAACAGGGTTTTTTTGCTAGAAAATTACTTAGAACTCCCAAACATTATACATTTTTTTTCTAACACCCTAAAGAATAAAATATCGGTCGTTGCAATACTTTCTGTCACACCGTTTTTGTGCAGTGGTCTTACAAGCGCACTTTTTTTGGAAAAAATACACTTTTTTGATTTAAAAAATAAGACAACAGTAAAGTTAGCACAATTTTTTTTATTTTGTGAAAGATAATGTTACGACGAGTAAATTGATACCCAACATGTCAAGCTTCAAAATTGCACCCGCTCGTGGAATGGCAACAAACTTTCACCCTGAAAAATCTCCATAGGCGACTTTTAAAAAATTCTATAGATTGCTTGTTTTGAGTTACAGAGGAGGTCTAGGGCTAGAATTATTGCTCTTGCTCTTCCAATTGGGGCGATACCTCACGTGTGTGGTTTGAACACCGTTTTCATATGCGGGCGCTACTCACATATGCATTTGCTTCTGCACGCGAGCTCGGCGGGACAGGGCACATTTAAAATGTATTTATATTTTTCATATTTATTTTACCTTCTATTTTTTTATTTTTACACTGTTCGTTAAAAAAAAAAAAAGTGTCACTTTTGTTCCTATTACAAGGAATGTAAATATCCCTTGTAATAGAAAAAAAGCATGACAGGACCTCTTAAGTATGTGATCTGGGGTCAAAAAGACCTCATATCTCATATTTACACTAAAATGCAATAAAAAAATGGCCCTTTAAGAGCTATGGGAAGTGACATTTTGACATCGCTTCCGCCCTGCAATGGTATGGAGACGGGTGGGGGCCATCTTCCCCTCACTCGTCTCCATGCCTAGTAGGAAGAAGGACCTGATTGCCTCCACTGCTGCCGACGGCACCGATAAAAGAGATTCGCCGCACTATTATCGGAAACCGGACCGCCAACCGAAAAAGAGGATACCAGGGTTATGGCAGCTAACTGCTGCCATAACAAAGATATCCCTCTTCAAAGTTAGGACGTATATTGGCCTGTGGCTATCCGGAAGTGGATAAGAGAGGCTCTGGAAAAATCCTGGAGGTGAGCATGGGAAGAGGTGACAAGAGAGCTAGAGAGTAGGAGGTCTTGGGAGGAAAAAAGAGAACGATTTGATTGATATTTTGAAACTAGGTTAGTGAGATAGCTGGGGGCCAAGTTGTGGATGGCTTTGTAAGTTATTGTTAGTATCTTGAATTTAATTTGTTGGGTGAGCGGAAGCCAGAGGAGGGATTGGCAGAAAGGGGTAACAGATGCCAAGCTTTTTGTAAAGCAGATGAGACTGGCAGCAGCATTTATGATGGTCTGAAGAGAGGATAACCCATTTAAAGGTAAGCCAATGAGGAGGAAGTTGCAGTAGTCGAGGCAAGAGATGACCAGGGAGTGGATTAGAAACTTTGTGGTGTCATTGGTTGGGAAGGGGAGTATTTTGGAGATGTTGAGATGGCAAGCTTTGGACAGTGATTGGATGTGGGGTCAAAAGGAGTTCAGAGTCTAGGATTACACCTAGGACCTTCAGTTTATTCAGCCAACAAAGGCAGCAGACACAACAGAGCCTGAAGGCCACTTCTCTCTTCTCTATAGCCATTCACAGATGAATGCCGGTGATGTCAACGAAGTGCAACCATTTTTGTTTGCATCATTGCTTAGCTGTTATAGCGCAAGGAAGAAAGCCTAGAAACTCAGAATGGAGATGTATTCAGCCTTGGCATAAGGGTTTTGGCATGGATCTTCTATTCTGCTGTCAGTATGGTTTCTCAGGTTCCCTGTTGTGCAAGGGGATGGGGGTGATTATGCACCTGAAGTGCTATCATTGCTTGACTCTTATAGCATGATGAAGAAAGTCTTGAGTACTGGTGACTTGCTCAACTCACACTATGATATTTAGTGTTGTGCTGCTTTACAGACGTGTCCCCTATTTTACCTCTCTATTTCTCCTCTCTTCTGCTTTCTTTATTGAAGACAGAATTGCAAAATGTCTCCAATAATCTTATTGCTTTAACCAAAAATTCCTTCCTTACTTTCCAAAGGCAATTGGGTGCTCCCTGGATCATCTATAAACAATGGTATTACTTTTAAATATTATTGGTATTTATATTTAATGACTTAAGAAACACCCCCAGGTTTTTTTCAGCAACCCTTGCAGTAAAAACATATTTACCTTACCATATGAAGGGGTTAAATCACTTTTCCAGTGCCTTTGTATTTTTTGGCAGTGACCTTAAAGAGGATCTTCACCTAGGAGCAAAAAATTAAAAGTCTATAGCTGCAAATACTGTAGCTGCTGACTTTTAATAAAAGGACACTTACCTATCCAAGGATCCAGCGTCATCCTCATCCGAGCCGGTTCTTCACCAGTATTCAGTTCCCCAGTAACGGCATTTTTAGTGTGGGCAGCCGGCTATAGCTCCTTGTGAGTTCACAGTCAGCTTCCCACTGCGAATATACAAGCCTAGGTGATCCAAGTGAAAGTAGGAGCAGGCACCTGTCAAAACCAGGTACCTAATTCCCAAAATTAAAAAAAAAGTTTCCAAATGTGGCAAAGGAGGGGGGAGGAGGTGGAAAAGCGCAATGTCCCCTTTTGGGTGAAGTTCTGCTTTAAAGTGAACAACTTTCCACTGAATTTTCCTTTGCGCTCATTTAGGTATTTAGAAAAGGTGAACATATTTCAGCTTAACCATCTATTTCCACAAAATTCCCTTTTTAAGAAAAAATGTAAAGGTGAACTAACATCAAACAACCTCCACCCCACACCCAGTCCCTGCTGTTACCTCTAGCTGGCGGTGATGTCATCAGGCTGGGTGGGACAAGGATGCCATTTTGCTGAAGCTCGGTTTGTGTATGACCCTGTGTCTCTATATGCGTTTTTTATCTATTCTATTTTGAGTGGCATTTTTTCATTTACAATAAATATTATCTAGCGGTCTACACTATTTGCCTTTCACCTTTGTGCTTTTGCATGGGTATATCTGCTGAAGGAGACATTTAAAGGACCAGGAGTCTGGCTGGCATTATTTGCATATGAAGCGCTTTTGACTTCCATTTACCAGTGGGGTCCACAAGATAAGGTGAGAAGACACTCATAGAAGTCTCTGGTGGTGGGCACACTGTTGGTCCAGGCTTTTTTAAAAAGTTTGATGTCTATTATAGGACCGAAAAGATTTAGGCTTTTATTGAACAATATTTAAATGTGGTATATGGGACTTGGCTACAGAGTGGACACTTATGCTGGTGCTGCTGCACTTTAAAACAGTTTTGATTGAGCTCACATTACCAACTGGATTGTGTATGGGACTTTTGTTAGTCTTTAGAGCACTATACAGTATATTTTGCACTATTGATATATTTGCTATATACAGTGGGGATGGAAAGTAACCCCCTTAACCCCCTTAAATTTTTCACTCTTTGTTATATTGCAGCCATTTGCTAAAATCATTTAAGTTCATTTTTTTCCTCATTAATGTACACACAGCACCCCATATTGACAGAAAAACACAGAATTGTTGACATTTTTGCAGATTTATTAAAAAAGAAAACCTGAAATATCACATGGTCCTAAGTATTCAGACCCTTTGCTCAGTATTTAGTAGAAGCACCCTTTTGATCTAATACAGCCATGAGTCTTTTTGGGAAAGATGCAACAAGTTTTTCACACCTGGATTTGGGGATCCTCTGCCATTCCTCCTTGCAGATCCTCTCCAGTTCTGTCAGGTTGGGAGGTAAACGTTGGTAGACAGCCATTTTTAGGTCTCTCCAGAGTGTGAAAAACTTGTTGCATCTTTCCCAAAAAGACTCATGGCTGTATTAGATCAAAAGGGTGCTTCTACTAAATACTGAGCAAAGGGTCTGAATACTTAGGACCATGTGATATTTCAGTTTTTCTTTTTTAATAAATCTGCAAAAATGTCAACAATTCTGTGTTTTTCTGTCAATATGGGGTGCTGTGTGTACATTAATGAGGAAAAAAATGAACTTAAATGATTTTAGCAAATGGCTGCAATATAACAAAGAGTGAAAAATTTAAGGGGGTCTGAATACTTTCCGTCCCCACTATGTAATTTTGGAAATATTTATACATATTTGGCATGTTGATATTTTACTCTTTGGAGCGCTTCACTTTATTTTCTTTGTTTTATGTATTATATTAGTGTGGTGTATGAACTGTAGCAGCTCAATTTTTGTTTTTTATATACTTTTTTTTTGTTAGCTGACTCTTACATAAAAGTGCAGGTTTTTTTTTTACATTTTTTGTTACCTCTGGGGTTGCTGAGCTGTCAACCTTTGCCCCAAAAGGAAAAAAAGCTGTTGCTGTAGCTGCCTAAAAAGTGTTAGCTGGAGTTTGGCTTCAACTTGTTAGTGTATCTAAATCTGCTAGTGAATCTAACATTCCCCTCCCCCAGATTAATAATACTCTCTGTCATTAATATATTCAGCGTGTAGGCACCCTAATAGAAGAGGTGTGTTACTATCCAGGTCACCAGGGACCTTACCACATCTGATGATTGGTAAGCTGCAAATATACAGTATATACAGTATTTCACTTTACATATGGACTTTTAAAGTTGTATTGTGGTCACAATGGGGTGGATGCAATTTTCACTGTTTCTATTCTAATCTGATGCCACACATTGGTGTCCTTTTTTTTTTTTTTTCTTTTTTTTTGTGATAGATGACAGTTTTGTTGTCTAGTCATTTTAGAGACTGCAAGGCATTCTTGTAAGAAAATGGTGCTAATATCTACTGATCACTTGCCTTCTCTCTTCTAGTCTCTTCTCTCACCACATGTCTCATACAGTAAGACGGGAACTTAAAAATCTAGAAAATCTTCGTCCAGAACTGAAGGTTTACATAGAATGAACCTGAAGAAAAAGCTGTGAATGGAGCCAGGATGTTGCACTGAACCATGACAAAGAGAACGGGCAAATAGTCATCATTGGTGAATTCATAGCCTCTAGGAAATTACATTAGTAAAACATTTCTGGGCATAAAGGAGACATAAAGGGTTTAAAGATACATTTCCACAAATGTAGGGGCACATCCTCTTTACCTTCTGAGTGGAGTCCACTCTATATCTCAGGATTTATCTTAATGCAGCTGGCTGCCTCAATTGCTAAGGCCCTATCAGTGTCAGTGTCCTTATCTTCCAAATGGCCTCAAACTTGATCCAGAGAATATGAAGCCAAGAAGCTATGAGACTGTATGTGTACAAAAAAGAAAAAAAAAAAAAAAAAGTTCTCTAAAATAATTTATATTATTGCCTATATTATCTTATTACCATTCTGATATGTTTTAATTAGGCAGAATAAAAGTGGAGTGGCAGTGTGTTTCATTTTTATGCCGCAAATTTCATCTAGACCACAAAATAAAATGATCGCTCACAAATAAACTAAATAACCACACCTAAAAATACAACGTTAACTTATCCCTTGATTTAAAACTTAACATGAATCTTTTCCTAAAGCTAACTGTATACCTAACTCTTAACCAAAACCTAGCTGTAAATTATCCTTTAAAGTGGTTCTAAATGCAGAAGGGTTTTTTACCCTAATGCATTGTATGCATTAAGGTAAAAAACCTTCTGAGTGCAGCTTCCCCCACCCCCTGCCTTCCGTTAGACTTACCTGAGCCCCATCTCAATCCAGCGATGTGCATGAGAGCATCAGCTCTCTCCTGCCTCTCTCACTCCTCATTGGCTCACACAGCAGCAGGAGCCATAGGCCCCTGCTACTGTCAATCAAAGCCAGCGAGCAGATGAGTAGAGAGTGGAGGGGGTGGTGGCTGGGCTGAGCCACCCTGTGTGTGAATGGACAATGTCCATTCACAGGAGAGCGGCTCGAGGGCAAGCCTGCTCAAGTAGCATTTCATTAAGATGAAAAAACACCTTACAGTCACCGACCCCCTAGCCCCCCGTTTTACTTTCCTGAGCCCCGAATTTCTGTTGGCGCGTCCCCGCCGTCCTTCTCTCCACGGGTTCCCGGCTCTTGGTTGGATAGATTGATAGAAGCACAGCCATTGGCTCCCGCTGCTGTCAATCAAATCCAATGATGCGGGCATCGGGGGGCGGGGCTGAGTCCTGCACTCGGCCTCTATGGACGGCAAATGCTGGACTCGGGAACACGCCCACAAGGTAACCCCCTCGGGAGATCGCTTCTCCAAGGGGGTTATTTAATGCGGGTTGGAGCCACAAGAGCCGCCAAGGGACCCCAGAAATGGATGTTCGGGGCCAGTCTGTGCAAAACGAGCTGCACAGTGGAGGTAAGTATAACATGTTTGTTATTTAAAAAAAATAAAAAACGATCCTTTAGTATCACTTTAACTAATAACTTGAACTTATCCTTATATCTAACCCAAACCTTCACCAACCCCTAAACCAAACACTTAACTTCAAGTAACGCCCTAAACCTATTTTGAACCTACCAATAAACATAACCCTTATTCTGAACCTAACCCTAAAGATGGTTATACACTTTTAGAGTTTTCAAATAAAAATATGTACAAAAATTCTCAGTACATTTTAGGACTAGGGTTGAAAAATATGTTTTGCTTTTAACATTCAGTTTTGGAATGGAGTTTCCAGAATGAAAACCAGAATGAAAATCATGTATACTGTTATAAATTAATTTGTTCTAGAAAAAAATTCCATCCTGTTCCTTTGAATTTTCTCATCACTGAGCATAGCACATAGCTCTGGCTTATGCTCTAGACTCTTTTAACATCTAAAAGTGTCACTAAAGCAGAAGACATCTGGTGGATTTACTTTCCTTGGCTTAGACATATTGACTGGCACCAGAATACTAATGAGTCACATCATGGAAACTGCCTTTATGTACTATGGTGGGCTAAAAGGTGAAGGGAACTCTGGGTGAACTGAGATGACTCTCCCTCTCTACATCTGGCCCACAGCACTGAGCTGATGGTCTACTCTTATGGCTGTGTTGAAGATGCCCTTTGCACTAGATGCCATCTCAGCTTAGGTACCTGCAAGAAAGTGAGCAAGGGAGATTACCCCCACTGCCCAGATTGAGCCACTGTTGAGAATATGTATATTCTTTGTCAATAACGTTGTTATTCAGTTCTAAAGGATTTTTTGTTTTTCTTGTATATCTTTATTGTATCATACCATATTCTTAATAGGCCTCCTGGCAGGATCATGTATATCAACGCTTGATAAATAAAGAAATCATATGAGGTCCAACACAAAAAAGTGAGGCTAACCCTATAGCTTGGGACCCAAGTGTGGAAGTGGAGAGACAAAGATATTGTTATAGGACATGTTCTAACCTGTCACCGTGAGACAAGGCACTCAACTTGATTTCTTCAGTTGAGCGGACATCTGTTCACATATAGACCTCTTGCCCTCAGGCAGAAAACGTTAAAGTTCAAGAGTGAACAACGAGGTAAAATCCAGTTTCTTGTGAAAACAGTTTTTAGATAATAAGAACATAACTGTGCTTGAGCATCCACCTTATTCCCTAGACCAGGCTCCCTGTGTCTTCTATTTCCTCCTAAAAATCAAATCGGTACTCAACGGAAACCATTTTTTTTGTTGGTAGAAGATGTGAAAGCAAAAACAGGGATCCCGAGAGACTTTGAGAAAATGATCTGCAGAATTGCTTTTGTACATTGGCAACATTATATGCATGTGTATCAACTCAGAAGGGAACTATTTTAAAGGTGATCATTGTTGATATTCTTATTTTGTATATTTCAAAGGTGTTGATTTTCTAAAACAGGAGAGTGCAAAATCTGGTGCATCTGTACATAGAAACCAATCAGCTTCCAGATTTTTATGTCCAGGCTTAATTCGAACAAGCTGAAGTTAGAAGCTGCTTGGCTACCATGCACAGCTGCACCAGGTTTTGCACGCTCCAGTTTTAGTAAATTAGCCCCAAGGAATCTCATTTTTTGTGTGGGACCTCATATATTAACATCTTGCCACCCGAAACACGACTACAGTGTGGGCCTTAATTCCCGGGAGGGTGTCCATAGACGTCCTCCCAAGCATGCGTTGTCTGCGCGTCCCTGCGGGTCGCACATGGCGCGCTCTGTGATCACTGAGTCTATGAGACTCGGCTGATCACAGATCAGAGAATGGGGCCAATCGCAGCCCCTTACCACGTGATTAGCTGTCAGCCTATGACAGCTAATCACGGGATGTAAACAGAAGATCGGTAATCAGTCATTTTTTTTCCAACATGCTGTCAGAGTTACATTGGTCCCACACACAGAGAGCAATGGCTGCCTCATCTGTGCCCACCAGTGTTACCTGCCAGTGCCACCTATCAGTACCCACCAATGCCTCCTACCAGTGCCCACCGTGACACCTACCAGTGCCCACATCTCTACCTACCAATGCCTAGAAGTGCTGCCAATCAATGCCCACCAGTGCCTCCATCAGTGCCACCGATCAGTGCTGCCCATCAGTGTCACCTACCAGTGCCCATCAGTGCCACCTATCAGTGCCAATTATCAGTGCCCTTCAGTTCCACCTATCAGTGCCCTTTAGTGCCACCCATCAATGCTAACTATCAGTGCCAACCATCAGTGCCACTCATCAGTGTCACCTATCAGTGCCCATCAGTGCTGCCTCACTAGTGCTTATCAGTGCCACCTATCAGTGCCCATTAATGCAGCCTATCAGTGCCATTAGTGCAGCCTCATCAGCGCCCATCAATAAAGGAGAAACATTACCTGTTTTCCAAATTTTATAACAAACATTTTTTTTTTCTAAATTTTCAGTCTTTTTTTGTTTTTTTGGGGGCAGGAAGGGGGTTTAAGTGCCCAGTAGGCAAGTGGTTAAACTAGGTACTGTTACAACAGTCAAACCTGAATTGTGTGATTTTCAATTGTGTTTAGTGGGCACACAATGGCTAAGTGGTTAGCACTTCTGCCTAGGCTAGCAGCACTTGGGTTGCGAGTGTGAATCACGACACTACCTGCCTGGAGTTTGCATGTTCTCCCTGTGCCTGCGTGGGTTTCCTCCCACAATCCAAAGACATGCTGGTAAGGTAAATTGGATCCTGTCTAAATTGGCCCTAATATGTGTATGCATGAATGTGAGTTAGGAACCTTAGATTGTAAGCTCCTTGTGAATGTTCAATATCTATGTAAAGCGCTGCATAAATTGACGGCGCTATATAAGTACCTGTAGTTAATAAATGTTGTTGACCATAAAATCATTCATTACATGTACAGCTGTTCAAGTTCCTTCTTCTGCCTTCCATGAAACATTCTTGACTTTACTAAGTCTTTAGGAGGAGAACTAATTCCATTTTTATCATTCCTAATGTCTTGTCACCAAGTAAGCAACAATGTGGGCAAATATAGAGCCTAAGGGCCTGTGTCGATCTTTTGTTCATGTCAGAAACGTTTCCTTCCTCTTAGAAGTAAGCAGGAGTGCAAAACAGCTTAAAGCAGGTTGATGCATTTTAGAAGTAGGTCACATGCTGGTCAAAAGAAGATGACTGAATGCACCTGCCAATCAACCCATATCAAATTTTAGAAATGTCTTAAACTCAGTGGCGGCTAGTGCTCAAAATTTTTTGGGGGGCGCAAACAAACTGAAAAATTCTGGAAAAAAAAACATCAATTGCAGCCTCACTGTACCCATCAAATGCAGCCACTGTGCCCATCAATTGCAGCCACTCTGCCATCAAACACAGCCACTGTGACCATCACTGAGACCATCAAACGCAGCCCCTGTGCCAAAAAATGCAGCCACTGTGCCATCAAACACTGCCACTGTGCCCAGCAAACACTGCCACTGTGGCATCAAATGCTGCCACTATGCCATCAAATGCAGCCACTGTGCCCATAAAATGCTGCCACTGTGCCCATAAAATGCTGCCACTGTGCCATCAAATGCCGCTACTGTTATCCCCCCCGCCAGCTCGCCGTCTTCCCGGCACTTACCCTGTCTTGGTGGGTCAGCAAGTGGCGGCGGCGAGCGGTGGCCTCCATGGGTTTCCTCCCGTAATCTCCTCCCGTCCTCTCCTCCTGATAGGTGTCCAATCACAGCGCCTGTCATTTCAGCCAATCAGGTGACGGGGAACAGACCCGAGTACCTGATTGGCGGAGAGGCGGTTCAGTGTTAGGAAAGCAAATATTCATTCGCTGTTCTAACACACTTAGGTGAACTGCGAGCGCCAACTCGCAGGTCACATTTTTTGACGCCTTCTAGATCCTAAGGCTCTAATCAGGTGTTTTAAAAACACCCCCGCTGATGTAATTCAGACGCCCGGTGCCCGAAAAGGGGCCAGGCGCCTGAATAGGGGGTGGCAGCGGTGGCCATGGATAGATTCATGCTATGCATTGGTCCTAGAGGGGGTGGCTGGAGAGAGGGGAGAGTGCCCGTGCGCCCTCATGGGTGCACCGCCATTGGGCGGGACATTGTTACTGCAGTTCGGGCAATTCAATCATACATGGAGATTGCCACTGATGTGGGCACAAGCGGGCTGTATAGGATGGACACTGGTAAAGCTGCATATGATGGGGCTGCTGGGCACTGGTGAGGCTGCATATGATAGGCACTGGTGGGGCTGCTGGGCACTGGTGAGGCTGCATATGATGGGCACTGGCATGCTGCATATGACAGGCACTGGTGGGGCTGCTGGGCACTATCAGGGTACAGCAACCCTCCCCCTGCGGCTCTGCACACCCCTCCTTGTGGCTCTGACAGCCCCCCGCTCGCCGCTCTGAAGGCCCCCCCGCTCGCGGCTCTGCACACCCCTCCTTGCGGCTCTGACAGCCCCCCCGCTCGCGGCTCTGAAGGCCCCTCGCTAGCTGCTCTGACGCCCCCCCTGCTTGCGGCTCTGATGATATTCCCCCCACTCAGGGCTCTCTGACAGCACCCCCCCACACCCAGGTGGTCCGGCGCTTACCGCCATTCCTAAGTCCACCAGAGCAGCCATGGCGGCGGGGATGTCCGTCCTCGTGTCTCCTCCACCTCTTCCTAAGCACCAGGCATCCAATAGGATGCCCTGGCGTTTTGGCCAATCGGGAAACAGGTCTGAAGACCTGCCTCCCTGATTGGTGGGGAGGAGCGTTAGTGTGAAAATAGGGAAAATTCATTCGCTATCGTCACACAATTGGGTGGGATCAGGGAGCACTCTCTACGCCCAGAGCCCACCCTATTTTGAAGCCTATTAGAGCTCTAATCAGGTGCTTCAAAAAGTACCACCCCCTCCTGCCCCGCCATAGGAATCCATGCATTCGCGTCCTGGGCCGGGCGCATGGATGGGGGGGTGGCGCCCGTGCGCCCACAATGCATGGGCCGCCCCTGCTTAAACTGATCTCAGATGTGAGTGTGATGCTCCTTAAAGTAGAACATAACTGAACAGCACAAACACCTTCTATTCATGTCTCCATTCTTTATTTTGCTGAGAAAATAGGATTTTTAAATACAGCTTACCTGTAAAATCCTTTTCTTGAGAGTACATCATGGGACACAGAGTATTCATTACATAGTGGGTTAGATAGGCACCATCGGTGATTGGACACTGGTTAACCCCAATTAAGGAGGATTCCTCCCCTATATAACCCCTCCCATACGGGGAGGACCTCAGTTTTGTAGCAAAGCAATAGGTAACCACGTAAAATCCATAGAAGGGCGGGAGATCTGTGTCCCGTGATGTACTCTCAAGAAAAGGATTTTACAGGTAGGTTGTATTTAAAAATCCTATTTTCTTGATCATACATCACGGGACACAGAGTATTTATTACATAGTAGGATGTCCCAAAGCAATGCTCATTTGAGGGGAGGGAGACCTAGATCAGAAAATATAGACCGCAAACGGACCAGAGAAACTAAACTGCAGCCTGCAGTACACTGCGCCCGAAGGTGGTATCCTCTTGCCCTCTTACATCCACCTGATAGAATCTGGTGAATGTATGGACTGAAGACAAAGTCGCAGCCTTACAGATCTGAGCCATGGAGGCCTGGTGATGCACTGCCCAAGAAGCACTAACAGCCCTAGTTGAGTGCGCTTTCACATGAAAAGGAGGAGTCTTCCTCTTTATATCATAAGCCTGAAAAATAACCTGTCTAATCCATCTAGAAAGAGTGGATTTCGACGCTGCTTGGCCTTTCTTATGGCCATCTGGCAGAATAAACAATCAGTTTTCTGTATCTGAGCGGTTGCCTGCAGATAGACACTGACTGCTCTAACCACATCAAGAGTGTGCAAAGATTCTTCCTCCACGGACTGCGGATCTAGAAAAAAGGATGGTAGGATTACATCTTGATTCAAATGGAATCCTGAAACCACCTTAGGTAAGAAGGAACGATTAGGACGCATAACAATCCTGTCCTTGTGAATAATTAAATATGGCTCTTTACAAGAAAAAGCTGCCTTTTTTCTGATACTCTCCTAGCAGCGGATATGGCTATCAAGAAGACTAATTTTTTAGTCAAAAGCGCTAAAGGAGCCAGGTGCAGTGGCTCAAAGGGTTGTCCTTGTAAAGCTGACAACACCAAATTCAAATCCCATGAGAATACTGGAGGTTTGACTGGCGGATTCAACCGCAGTGCCCCCTGAATAAAGGCCCGGACAGGGGAATGTGAAGCAATTGGCTTCTGAAAAAATACAGACAAAGCCGAAATTTGGATTTTGATAGTGCTCAAAGCCAATCTCATTTCTAGGCCTGACTGAAGAAAGGTCAAGATTCTGCTAATCATATATCTTGTAGGATGCCATCCCCTGGGTTCACACCAGGAAACATATGCCTTCCAGATTTTGTAGTAAATAAGCCTGGAGGCTGGCCTTCTGGCATTGACCAGAGTGGAAAGGACTGACTCCGAGAGCCCACGGTCTTTTAAAATGTGGGTTTCAGCAGCCAAGCCATCAAATTTAGACTTTGTAAATCAGGGTGGCAAATCGGACCCCATGTGGGCAGATCTGGCCAAAATGGGAAGATCCAAGGCCTGCCCACTGCCATCTTTACGATCTCTGTATACCAAGGTCGTCTGGGCCAAGCCGGGGCTACTAAAAGGGCCGAATTTGCTTCCCTTTTGGCCCTTCCCAGGACCCGCGGAAGAAGTGGGTTCGGAGGGAAGGCATACATTAGATTGTACTGATCCCATGGGATTATTAGAGCATCTGACCTCTGAGCAAGTACATCCCTTGTTCTGGACACAAATTTGTCCAGCTTCCTGTTGAATCTGGACGCGAATAGATCCCCATCTGGTGTTCCCCACCTTTGACATATGGCTTAAGAAATCCGCTTGCCAATTTTCCACTCCTGGGATGAAAACTGCAGACAGGCAGGGAACATGGCTTTTTGCCCATGCAAGAATGCGATTCACCTCTCTTTGGGCATCCAGACTTCTGGTGCCTCCTTGGTGATTGATGTAAGCCACGGCCGTGGCATTGTCGGATTGTATCCGAATAGGATGACCTTGTAGCCTGTAAGACCAGTCCATGAGGGCCAAGTAAATTGCCAGAATTTCTAGAATATTGATGGGCAAGGGTCTCTCGGTTGCAGACCATCTTCCCTGCGTGCATGTTTCTTCCAGAACTGCTCCCCAGCCTGTCAGACTGGCATCTGTGGTTACGATCTTCCATGAGATCCAAGGCATGAGACTTTTTGTTCCAAGCTGCGAGAATGCTTCTCTGCAGGGGCCTTGAGTGAAACTGGGCAAATGGAAGAGCCTCGAAAGTGGCAACCATCTTTCCTAACAGTCTCATACATAGCCGAATGGATGGACTCTTTTTGCTTAATACTAAGCGGACTAGAGCTCTTATGGCCTTGACCTTTGGCTCTGGTAGAAACACCCTGCGTTGAGCGGTGTCTATGATCATGCCTAGATACTCCAACCTTGTTGAAGGTTGCAAAGAAGACTTTTCTAGGTTGATTATCCAGCCTAGTCTTTCCAAATGTCTTACTGTCTTGAAGACCGCGCGATTCAGGTGTGCCACGGATTGCTCTATGAGTAGCAAATCGTCTAGATAAGCTACCACAGTTATGCCCTGAGCTGTTAGATTTGGCTCTTAGAGAGGGTCTAGAATTTTTGTAAAAATTCGAGGAGCTGTAGCAAGACCGAAAGGAAGGGCCACAAACTGGAAATGGCGCTGGTCTACCGCAAACCTTAGATATCTTTGGTGAGCGGGAAAAATCGGCACATGAAGATATGCATCCTTGATATCTATTGATGCCATAAATTCTCCCCCCTGCAGGGTGGAGACCACCGAACGAATTGACTGCATTCGGAAGGATCGAATGTGTAGAAACTGATTCAGATCCTTTAGATCTAGGATGGGTCTGACATCTCCATTTGGCTTTGGAACGGTGAAGAGATTCCTGAAACCTGATCTTTTGGGTTCATTTCATCACTCCCTGGGATAGTAAGTGATCTAAGGCCAGTAGTAGCGGTTCTCGCTTTACTGGATCTTTGGGAACTCTTGACCTTAGGAAATGAGCTGGTGGAAGCTCTAGGAACTCTACTCTGCGACACTATGGTACACTAAAGATATTACCTGCATGGTGGGTTGGTCAGGACTTGTTCCCTATTTTGTCATCTGTAAGATCATTAAGGTGGAATAATGATCTTGGTTATGAGTTATTCTTTTGTTTATATCATTTTATGGCGAATACTTGGATAAGATGCGCAGTAGGTCATTTAAACATGGCTAATAATGACTGCTGGGATTGGGATATGGCTAATAATGCTATGTTTGCAGAATTGGACCGGTGTGGTCCTCTGATTGTTTGCCTGCAGGAAACACATCTAACTAAAGATACTGTTAGCTTAATACAGAATAAAAAATATCCTATTCAATATCGCTCAGTATATTCAGCTTATGCAAGAGGAACAAGTATATTAATTTCCTCAAAAGATCAGTTTTCCTGCAGGCAAGCAGTGGTGGACCCACAGGGAAGATTTATTTTGCTGGTATGTACATTATTTTCTATGCAATGTATTTTGGGGTCAATATATATCCCACCCCCATATAATAGCGAAGTAATGCGACACATAGGCTCGCTAATTGCAGATAATCCAGGGACCCCAGTGTTGCTTATGGGGGACTTCAATTATGTATGTAACTCTAGTTTGGATAGATATCCAGCAGGCCCTAATGTAGATACTATCTTTTATAGATATATCCGGGAGTTGGGACTACAGGATATATGGCGTCTAAGAAACCTGTTTTCTAAGGAATATTCCTGTTGCTGCAGTACCTATCAGACCTTATCAAGATTAGATATGTTCCTGGGTACAGACTCAGTTCTTCCTTGGGTCTCTAATATTCAATATTTAACTAGAGGGTTATCAGACCATTCACCTATAGTAGCAACTTTAGACAAAATAAAGCCTAAGGCCTCTTTCACACGGGGCAGATCAGTGATGATCCGCCCCGTGAACATCCGCTTGCTCAGCGGGGATAGCTCCGCCGATCCCCGCTGAGCAGGAAGATGACAGGTCCATCGCTGCACGCTGTGCAGCGACGGACCTGTCAGAGCACCGCTCTCCCCTATGGGGGGATCGGATGACGACGGACCGTAGTGTCCGTCGTCATCCGATCCGATCCGAAAACGGAGGAAAAAGTAGGTTTTTCCTCCGTTACACTTTTCGGATCGGAGCGGGGCGGATGTCAGCGGACATGTCACCGCTGACATCCGCCGCTCCATAGGGATACATGTATGTCCGTTTTTCATCCGAAAACGGAAGGATGAAAAACGGACATACGGATGCCTCGTGTGAAAGAGGCCTAAAACTAGGACTAACTGGCGGGTCCCCTCTTTCTGGTTTAAAATTCAACATCAGGCAGACTCAACGAACAAGGCTCTAACAGAATTTTTTCATATTAATGATAACTCGGCTTCACCACAAGTAGTATGGGATACCATGAAGGCCTTTTTGAGGGGACTCCTGCTTAAAACCATAAGTGTTTGTAAAAAAACTAGCCGGGAACAAGAATCCCTGCTAGCAGCTGAGGTGAAGCAGAAAGAAGCTCAGTATATTCGGGACCCCACTATTACCAACCGTGGGGCTTGGAAGGATGCACAATCCTTATACAGACAGGTTTCTATGAACAAGGCCGCGCGGACTGACTTTTTGTCCAGATGTCATAGTTTTGAGGAGGGTGAAAAAACGGGTAGAATGTTATCCGTAACTGCGAAGTCCCAGGTAAACACCAAATTTATTTCAGCCATTCGTACAACAGGGGGAGATATTTCTCAAGATCAGAATGTAATCCTGGGATCTTTTGTCTCTTTCTATAGTAACCTATATCAAAATAAAACTAAACACTCCAAGATAAGAATTAAGGAATTCCTAGATCCACTAAAACTCCCCTCCTTATCGGTAAATTCTAAAGAGGAAATTGATGCCCCCCTGACCTTAGAGGAACTGGTCAGGGCACTATCAGAAAGCCCAAATGATAAGGCGCCGGGTATTGATGGCCTACCTTCAGAGGTATATAAACATTATGGAGAGGTGTTCCTTCCGGAACTACTGAAGGTTCTCAATCATGCCTTGGAATCTTTTAAGCTTCCAGATTCTATGAAGGATGCCTGTATCATTGTATTGCCAAAAACTGGAAAGGACCCTTTGGCCCCGGAATCTTACCGCCCGATATCATTGCTGAACTCGGACGCTAAGATTCTAGCCAGGGTCCTTGCCACAAGACTAAATAGACATATTCAGGGATTGATTCACCAAGACCATTGTGGCTTTATCCCTACAAGATCTACAGCAACCAACTTGAGAAGGCTATATTTAAACATGCAATTACCATCTGATAACCCTGGGAGCAGAGCGATTTAGTCACTCGATGCGTCGAAAGCTTTCGACAGCGTTGAGTGGACATATCTGTGGGAAGTGATGGGTGCATTTGGCCTCGGGGAAAGATTCATACGGTGGATTAAAATGCTGTATTCTACCCCAAGGGCCTGTATGCAAATAAATGGTATGGTATCTGAATCTTTTTCACTATACAGAGGAACAAGACAGGGATTTCCCCTGTCTCCCCTGCTATTTGCAATGGCCATCGAACCCCTGGCTGAAGTCATCCGACAATCAGAATCAATCTGCGGATTTATTCGAGGAACGAGGAATGAAAAAATCTATATGCAGATGACGCTCTGCTATTTCTTGGGGATACGGATAAATCTTTAAGATCTTTATTGGCACTTATACAAAATTTTGGCATGCTTTCGGGATATATCATTAACTGGGATAAATCTGTTTTGCTCCCTTTACACAACCCTAGCTTGTCCATGCTAAGAGAGGCTCCTCAGGTTAAAATTGTTTCTTCATTTAAATACTTGGGAATAATGATACATTCCAAGGTAGAAAATTATTTGACAGATAACTTATCTCCTATTCTTACTAAATTCCAGCATAAGAGTACGGCATGGACTAAGTTGCCATTAACCGGTGGTGGGTCGAGCAAACCTTATAAAAATGATCTGGGCCCCTCAATTATTATATATTTTTCATAACTTTGCTTATACCTGTAAGAGCCCAACAATGATACTCATGAATAGAGTTTGGAAGGAAATGAGGAGCAAATGAAATATGCAGGTGCTTCTGAGTATTCACCACTCTGGGGGGGAATAGGCAATATAAACAACTAGGTAAACTGAAGGGATTTGAAAGCTGGCGCTTTAAGGGCCTCCAATATATAACTCAGTTGTACTAACACAATATTTTACGCTCCTTTCGGGATCTGCAGGAATCTTTTCACTTACCTCATCATAATTTTTTTAAATACTTACAACTACGACATGCGGTCCAATCTCAGTTTAAAGGGGAAAAGAAAGTGATAAAACCAATGCCACTTATAACTTTATTAGCACGGATGACAGAAAAAAAGGCTTGCTCTCATCTCTATATGGTCAACTTACGAGAACATATCGAGATGAGGGTGCTAGCCCGGGCAGAAGAGGGTGGGAGCTAGATATAGGGGATATTTCAGATGTAACTTGGCAAACAATACTAGAAAGGGTACCCCTAGTCTCATTATCACCAGCACAATGTCTGACCCAATTATTTATAATTTATAGGGTATATAGAACACCGGTCAAACTATTTAAGTGGGGCAGGCGTGATTCCCCGGACTGTCCACGGTGCCAACAATCACCTGCTGATTTACTACATATGTTGTGGAATTGTCCTAAACTGGCTAAATATTGGCAAGAGGTGGTGAATACAATTAATGATACATTTAAGACATATATCCATAAAGACCCTAAAACGTGCCTGCTGGGCTACCTTGATGAAGAACTTATGCCCCATGAGATTTTGATACCAGTTAGCAGACTACTGTTTTTGGCACGAAAGCTAATTGCCCAAAGGTGGATATCTCCTAGTGCAACTTCCTTTGCGGAATGGCGCCTTCATGTAAATGACAATATTCTGAAGGAACAACAGATCTATTGTAACAGAGGCATACCCAATTACCTGTATAAACTGTGGAAGCCATGGATCTCGGTTCCACGGTTAGCCCCATCCTCACCGGTTTTTGCGGATCTGTAGTAGGGGTAATTAGGGATAGAGAATTTGGTACCAGACAGAAAATGGAGGTGGAGGGCAAAATCGACGGGGAGAGAAGAATCTACTGACTTAAGCAACCATCCGAGGTAACTTTTCACATAGGTATAGATGCATAGAATACTATAGTGGACAGGAAATGGAACAGTCATCTGAGTTGCTTGTGCTGGGGTAATTTTTTTTTTTGTTTTTTTTTTTTGTTTTTTTTGTTTTTTTTTGTGTGTGATGTTTTGTTGTATGTTGTTATTATTTGTGGTTAAATACTTGTTATATTGATTGGAGAATATATGTAAGAAAAAGATAGAAACATTTCAGAATTTGCTGTGGATAGACCATATGTATGGTATTCGAAATAAGGAATTTATGTACAAACTGTATAAGTGATAAGTAGTATATCCAATAATATATTTTGGTTTGTAATGTTGAAATATTTATAATAAAGAAGTATGGAATTAAAAAAAAAAGGAACTCTATTTTGTAACCTAGAGATACTGAAGAGACCACCCACTTGTCTTGAACCTCTTCCCGCCAGGCTCCTGAAAACTGTAAGAGCCTTCCCCCACTCGGCCGAGTGGGGGCGCCCCTTCACAGGGATGTTTTGGAGCTCTGCCTTTCCTCTGAAAGTAGATTGGGAAGGCCGTCGCCACTGCTTAGAGCCTGATGTTCCAGGGGAAGAGACCATTTGAATGGTGGACGTTTACTCCTCTTAACTGGTAGGAGTGTAAATTTACCACCTGTAATTTTTTGGATAAAATTATCTAGGTCATCCCCAAATAGGCCATCTGTTTACAGAGCTCTGAATGCTCTGGTCTTTTAAATTAGCCACCTGGCGTCTGCACACCTGCAGTGGAGGAAGTGAGTGGATTGGACACCAGCTTCACTGAGTGTGTATCTGAAAAGCACAAAAGTTACCTTACTCCCTCTAGTGGTGGAAATCAGGTAAGACATGCAACTACCCCATTGAAGAAAATCTATTTGTAATATAAATATATATATATAGGATTAACTTCTCTTACCTGTCCCCGCCGGAGGAACTGCTGAGAACAGACAGTTTCCAGCTTTCACCCATCACGGCGGGTAGCGTTGTGCCAACCTTCAGGGTCTTTTGGATTCCTACTCAGAGAAACCTCTTTACCTGGACCTGTAAAAGACTCTGCCAGAAACTTTCGTGCCACTGTTTTAATAGTACACCAAGCCTGTTTTTCTCAGAGCCCAGTCCTCCAAAGAGAGACTTACAGGCAAAACCTTGCTTCTTCGGATGACGAGTCCCGGGTACCATACCATCTTGGGAGTCAAAATATCAGCCCGAGATATTGATCCGGTCAGCATAGCCCCTTTAAGCCCCGCAGGGACCAAACTGGAGCTTTCTTCACAGCACATGTTTTACGTGACCAACCACCTTAGACACTGGTGAAAAAAGTGAGGTCCTCCCAGTATGGGAGGGGTTATATAGGGGAGGAATTCTCCTTAATTGGGGTTAACCAGTGTCCAATCACCGATGGTGCCTATCTAACCCACTATGTAATGAATACTCTGTATCCCGTGATGTATGATCAAGAAATTATTTTGCAAAACACTCTCCTAGCATTTTCAGCCATGGCCATGTTGAGTAAGGGCAGATGATTCATGTAGCATTTACATCCTGGAATCCATCTGCCCTTAGGTCAGGCATGCAGGCAGGAGTGTGTGCTTATCTGAGAAAACCCCTCTTTCCCTCTTTCAGATGAAAGAAAAAAAATAAGCTTATAAGACTCCTGGGATGTATGACATAAGTTTGGCCTAGGGCAGAAATTGGAAAGAAAATGAAGAAATGTAAACCACTTGACCTCCAGAAGATTTACCCCCGTTCATGACCAGGCCATTTTTACGATATGGCACTGCATTATTTAAACTGACAATTGCGTTTTCATGCGACACCCAAATAAAATTGATGTCCTTTTTCCCCCCACAAATAGAGCTTTCTTTTGGTGGCATTTGATCACCTCTATGTTTTTTATTTTTTGCGCTATAGGCAAAAAAGACCGACAATTTTGAAAAAAAAAACCAAAACAATATTTTTTACTTTCTGCTATAAAACACATCCAATAAAAAAAATTTAAAAAAAATTCTTGATAAATTTAGGCCAATATGTAGGGACTTAAGAGCTAAATTGAGGAAAAGGACCTCCAAGTTAGTATTCTCAGGAATACTACCGATGTCTTGAGCCACACCAGAAAGGCAGAGGGAGATTAGGGAAGTAAACAGGTGGCTAAGGAGCTGGTGTAGTAAGGAGGGGTTTGGGTTCCTGGAAAACTGGGCCGACTGTTCAGTCAGTCACCAGTACTATAGAAGGGACAGACTGCACCTAAATGAGGAGGGTGCAGATCTGCTGGGAGTGAAGATGTACGAAAAGTTAGAGGGGTTTTTAAACTAGGCAACGGGGAAGAGGGTCCAGAGGTAGAGATAGTCAGCAGTGAACATATTCCAGAGGGTAGTATTGGGGACATAAGTGGTAGGTTGACTAAAGCACATAAACCCGAGGTAAGTATAGTAACAAGTCCTATTTTCAATCTCAGAACACCCAATAAGAGGATAATATGTGACCGATCTAAACTATGTGGCATGTTCACCAATGCCAGGAGCCTGGTGGACAAGTTGGGTGAACTAGAGATACTGTTGAATGAGGAGGATTTAGATTTTGTGGAAATTTCAGAGACCTGGTTCAACAGCTCTCATGATTGGCTGGCAACCATTCAAGGGTATACTATTTATCGCAGGGATAGAGGGGGTAAAAAAGGGGGAGGGGTATGTCTATATATCAAGAATAATGTACAAGTGAATGTGAGAGATGACATCAACTAGGGAGCTAGGGAGTAGGTGGAATCCTTATGGGTAGAGATCCAAAGGGATGAAGCTAAGGGGGAAATAATACTGGGAGTATGCTATAGGCCCCCTAACCTGAGGGAGGAGGGGGAGACGGACCTCCTATCACAATTTGTATTAGCAGCAAGGATGGGAAGTGTGATCATAATGGGGGATTTTCATTATTCAGACATAGACTGGTCAGAGGGAACCATGCATTAGTCTATGGCTCGCCAGTTCTTAAATGTCTTGCAGGACAATTTCATGGGTCAGATGGTAGATGCACCAACTAGAAACAAGGCGTTACTAGATCTACTGATTAGCAACAATACAGACGTGATTACGGCAAATTATGGGGCAATTTAGGAAACAGCGATCACAGGTCTATTGGCTTCAGTATAAATCACACAAATAGGAAACATAAGGAGAAAACAAAGACACTGAATTTTGAAAAAGCCAACTTCCCTAAACGATGAACCTTGCTAGAAGGTATAAATTGGGATAAAATCTTAGAAACAAAGATCACGGAGGAGAGATGGGTTTGCTTTAAGAGCATATTAAATAAGGGCATTAGCCAATGCATCCCATTGGGAAATAAATTTAAAAGAGCGAACAAAAGTCCTGGATGGCTTAACTCCAATGTAAAAATGCTTATAAAAGCAAAGGAAAAGGCCTTCAAAAAATACAAGGCTGAGGGATAATCATCAGCATTCAGACTTTACAAAGAATGCAACAAGATATGTAAGGGTGCAATTAGGGTAGCTAAGATGGAACACGAAAGACATATAGCGGAGGAGAGCAAAAAAAATACCAAGAAATTCTTTAAGTATATAAACAGTAAAAAAGGGAGGACAGACCATATTGGCCCCATAAAGACTGAGGAAGGACATCTGGTTACAAAGGATGGGGCGATGGCGAAGTTATTGAATTTATTCTTCTCCTCAGTCTTCACAAGGGAATAGGGGGGCTTCAGTAACCAAAACTGCAGTGTTTGTCCTCATGACACATCACGGGAAGCACCCTCATGGCTAACAGTATACAGAATTAGAATTAGATTTGGGAAACTTAACATTAATAAATCATCAGGACCAGATGGCTTGCACCCGAGAGGGTACTTAGGGAACTCAGTCAAGTAATTGCCAGACCATTGTTCCTAATTTTTACTGACAGTCTACTGACTGGAATTGTACCAGCTGATTGGAGAAAAGCCAATGTAGCACCAATATTTTTGAAAGGGCCAAAATACATGCCTGGGAATTACAGACCAGTTAGCTTAACATCAATAGTATGCAAGCCCTTAGAGGGAATGATAAGGGACTATATACAAGATTTTAGTAATGAAAACGGTATCATTAGCAGTATTCAGCATGGATTTATGAAGAATCGTTCTTGCCAAACCAATCTATTAACCTTCTGTGAGGAGGTGAGCTGCCATCTAGATAAAGGAAGGCCCGTAGACGTGGTGTATCTGGATTTTGCAAAAGCATTTGACACAGTTCCCCATAAATGTTTACTGTACAAAGTAAGGTCCATTGGCATTGACCATAGGGTGAGTACATGGATTGAAAACTGGCTACAAGGGTGAATTTAGGGGGTGGTCATAAATGAGGAATACTCGGAATGGTCAGGGGTGGGAAGTGGGGTCCCCCAGGGTTCTGTGCTGGGACCAATCCCATTTAGTTTGTTCATAAGTGACCTAGAGGATGGGGTAAACAGTTCAATCTCCGTATTTGCGGACAACACTAAGCTAAGCAGGGCAATAACTTCTCCGCAGGATGTGGAAACCTTGCAAGAAGATCTGAACAAGTTAATGGAGTGGGCAACTACATGGCAAATGAGGTTTAATGTAGAAAAATTTAAAATAATGCATTTGGGTGGCAAAAATATGAATGCAATCTACGCACTAGGCGGTGAACCTCTGGGGGAATCTAGGATGGAAAAGGACCTAGGGGTCCTAGTAGATGACAAGCTCAGCAATGGCATGCAAGCTGCTGCTAACAAAGCAAACAGAATATTGGCATACATTAAAAGGGAATTAACTCCAAGGATAAAGCGATAATTCTCCCACTCTACAAGACTTTGGTCCGGCCTCACCTGGAGTATGCTGTCCAGTTCTGGGCACCAGTCCTCAGGAAGGATGTACTGGAAATGGAGCGAGTACAAAGAAGGGCAACAAAGCTAATAAAGGGTCTGGAGGATATTGGTTATGAAGAAAGGTTATGAGCACTGAACTTATTATCTCTGGAGAAGAGACGCTTGAGAGGGGATATGATTTCAATTTACAAATACCGTACTGCTGACCCCACAATAGGGATAAAACTTTTTCGCAGAAGGGAGTTTAACAGGACACGGGACCACTCACTAAAATTAGAAGAAAAGAGATTTAAGCTTAAACTGCGTAGAGGGTTCTTTACTGTAAGAGCGGCAATGATGTGGAATTTCCTTCCACAGGCGGTGGTCTCAGTGGGGAGCATCGATAGTTTCAAAAAACTATTAGATAAGCACCTGAACAACCACAACATACAGGGACATACAATGTAATACTGACATACCCTGTTTCCCCGAAAATAAGACCTAGCGTGACTGTCAGTGATGTCTGCAATATAAGCCATACCCCCCAAATAAGCCCTACCCTGTTTCCCTGAAAATAAGCCCTACCCTGAAAATAAGACCTACAATGACTTTAACTAGGGCTTATTTGGGGGGTATGGCTTATATTGCAGCCATCACCGACAATCACGCTAGGTCTTATTTTCGGGGAAACAGGGTATAATCACACACATAGGTTGGATTTGATGGACTTGTGTCTTTTTTCAACCTAACTACTACGTAACTGTGTACTATTCTGCTATATATTTTTGGTTAAAAAATCCCAATACGCGTATATTGATTGGTTTGCACAAAAGGTATAGTGTCTACAAACTACGGTATATATATATATATATATATATATATATATATATATATATATATATATTTATATATATATATATGTAGTGCCCTGCTCCTGAAGAGCAGATGCTATTCTTTTCAAATTTAAGTTAGTTGAAGCTACAGTTCGGCTCAGCTTATTATTACCTAAATTTACTGGTTTCTGTATCAGTTTGGCTAGACTGTGCAAATTTCCATCTAACCATGGTGTTACCATTGGTGGATGTTGTAAATACAGTCTGATTGGACATATTGAATACTCTTTGCTCAGAGACAGTTCGGTGGGAGTGGTTCATCCACCGTGCATTTTGAGTAGGGGTATTTAAGAAGCAGACACCATCTTATTGGGGTTGGCGCTTTCTGACCTCATGGCCCTCCTGGCCTGGGGAATTGCTGTTGCTTAAAATTCTGCCTTGGGGTCGGCAGACCCAAGGCCCAGCTACTAGAAGAAGGCCCAAAGTTTTAGTGGCCTATTGGTCCATAGGATGGTCTCTTTGCTGTCTGGCCTGGGAGGGACTGTAGCGACCAGGGGAGGACTATTCAGGAGAGGACCGAGCATAAGGCTGGTATCTTGAGAAGAGCCTGGGAACTCAGTCGGAGATGCATCTGTGATCAACACAGCAATCAGTTTATTCAAAATTGTCAGGTCTGTGGCAGAGACCGTATCAAGCACAGCAATCAGTTTATTCAAGATTGTCAGGTCTGTGGCAGAGACCATATCAAGCGCAGCAATCAGTTTATTCAAGATTGTCAGGTCTGTGGCAGAGACCATGTCCGGGCATCACATCGGCTGCTAGGTCGGTGAGAGAGACCTATCCGTTGGTTGCTAAATCCAGCTGTGGAAGTGCTGTTCGCTGGATATAGGAATTACCTCTAGCCCCAAGATTCAAGGTATCTGAATCCCTTTCACCCTCTACCTTGCTATTGCATATTTTGTTTCTTCAATAAAACTTGGAAAAAGGACTAAGTGTTGGAGCCAGTGTTTTCATTTGAGTATCTACTATGGGACCCCTATGACGAACACTGTGAAGATGGTAACGGTAAGCCCAAATCAAAATATCAGCAGCTCCTTCGGGGGTCAGTGCTACATACATATATATATATTTTTTTTTACAAATAAATATGTGAAAAGTGTGGCGTGCATTTGTATTCAGCCCCCCTGAGTCAATACTTTGTAGAACCACCTTTCTCTGTAATTACAGCTGCAAGTCTTTTTGGGGATGTCTCTACCAGCTTTGCACATCTAGAGAGTGACATTTTTCCCATTCTTCTTTTCAAAATATCTCAAGCTCTGTCAGATTGGATGGAGAGAATCTGTGAACATTAATTTTCAAGTCTTGCCACAGATTATCAATTGGAGTTTGACTGGGCCATTCTAACACATGAATATGCTTCGATCTAAACCCATTTGATCTAAACCATTCCATTGTAGCTCTGGCTGTATGTTTAGGGTCGTTGTCCTGCTGGAAGGTGAACCTCCGCCCCAGTCTCAAGTCTTTTGCAGACTCTAACAGGTTTTCTCCTAAGATTGTCCTGTATTTGGTTCCATCCATCTTTCCATCAACTCTGACCAACTTACCTGTCCCTGCTGAAGAAAAGCATCCCCACAATATGATGCTGCCACCACCATGTTTCACGGTGGGGATGGTGTGTTTAGGGTGATGTGCAGTGTTAGTGTCCTGCTACACATAATGTTTTGCTTTTAGGCCAAAAGGTTACATTTTGGTCTCATCTGACCAGAGCACCTTCTTCCACATGTTTGCTGTGTCCCCCACATGGCTTCTTGCAAACTGCAAATGGGACTTTTTATGGCTTTCTTTCAACAGTGGCTTTCTTCTTGCCACTCTTCCATAGAGGCCAGATTTGTATAGTGCACGACTAATAGTTGTCCTGTGGACAGATTCTCCCACCTAAGCTGTGGATCTCTGCAGTGGGATTGTAGTCATAACCAATAACAATTGATATTTAATAACATATTATATTATTTGAATGAATAATACTTTGTAAAATGCCTGTGGTTTAAATTAGCAGTGGCCTTTTATTTATAGGTATAAATTATAAATCAATTCATATTAACTTTTAATTAATCAAAAATAATCATATTAAATATATTAATAGTACATCAATATAAATATATATCAATAGCTTAGCCATGTAAGCTCAAGCTATATAAATAAAAACAAAAACAATTATCCATACGCCAGGCTCATAATCTTAAGAAGCCTGGCACCCCACCAAAGCAACAGCCAATTCAACACAGGTTTGAAAATCTAAATGTAAAATGCCTAGAGCAACATCAGATAAATGCACATTGTCTGGTCTATAAAAACCAGGCAAACCGCTTTCCAAGTTCACATGCCGAAAAGACATACCATGAACCAAAGGCATGAATTTATCCAAAGCCCTATTAATTCGTTTACAAATTTTCTCTAAATACCTATGCTCATAACATAGCAACCAATCAAGTCGAGGGATTGTTTCAGAAAAAATTTACACAGCATCAGGTAAGATAGCATGTAGGCATAACAGATCAAGCTTAATCTGAGAAAGCAATTCTAATGTCTTAGATTTACCAAGATCATTACCAGATAAATGAAAAATAATGATCTGAGGAACAGGCCAGCAATCATGTAAATAAGACAGAATAGAACGGAGATCGCTCCAACGCATGCCACGTCTTCCATACCAATGAACAGCAAAACCAGAATAAGGTAATCCTAAATTATTGCCATAGACTCTCCATTCAGCTCTCTTCTGAGCCCAAAAAATATAAGAGTGTCCAATAATCCAGATGACACGTTGAGCTTCTAAAATTAAAAACAAAAGTTAGGTCTAACATATGATCTATAACAGTTTGAGCTCCAACCACCAATATCCTTAATCATAGATTCAGTAAGACCTACCAAAGCCGCAGTAGTGGCTGAACATATACGAAACAAGTGAGACGTAATTCGCAGATGTTCCAAACGTAATGCTTTGAGGCATCTACGCAGAACAGCCTTGAACTGATAAATAGTCACCAGAGTACCCGTGACATGAATAAGCAATTGTCTAAAAGACACAGGTCTAATACATAAAAATTGCTTAACCAAAGAGAAAACACAATAACGAGCACCAGGATTCGCTCTCAAAGTAATGCATCTACCATGACCCAAATGATCAGTCTTACTCTTAAGAAGTAAAACTTGAATATAATCTATTCCAACAAAAACATCACGAAAGGACAAACCTGAGTCATCAGAAATTTTTAGCGGGAGCAATTCAGAAACTCTAAAGGCCCCAAAAAAACATAAGCAAAATGCCAAATTAAATAATAAAGATTCATAAGGAGAAAAAACAAACATCCCTAGAAAGGTCACAAAGACGACCCAAAAGGTTAACAGAAATCGGCAATCTCGTATCAGCAATTGATCGATTCCTCTTGTAACCTTTTAAAGCATGCCTAACAGAGAAAAATGACATACAAGATCTGCCGCGCATGCGCATGAAAAAGAAAAACTTTATAAAAGAGAGTAAGAAGGAACACCACAAAGACCACGCAGATTTATAGGAAGCTCACGTGGAATTTGCCAAATGAGCCCGAACAGCAGCGAAGACAGGATTCACCGAAGGTCCCATAAGTGAGGAGGGCATAATAGGCCAGTAGGATCTGCCTGCGGTACCAAAAGTCGGAATTCCTGAAACTGGGAACGGGACAGAGCATCAGCAATTAGATTGCCTTTACCAGGAACGTATTTGGCTTTGAGCCATATATTAAGATCTAAACATTTAAATACTAACAATGTAAGCACAGTAAGTACTGGAAGAGATTTAGAAGACAAACAATTAAGAGCAAAAACAACACCCTTATTATCAGAATATTGTAAAATACGACGATTCTTATTATGAACACCCCATAATTCCAAAGCCACTAAGACAGGAAAAATTTCCAACAAAACTATATTAGACGTCAGACCTGAATCTTTCTAAGACGTGGGCCACAAATCAGCAGACCAATGCCCATCCCAATAAGCACCATAGCCACAAGATCCAGCGGCATCAGTATGAAGATGTAATGCTGAAGCCGAACAAAAGGGGGTCTGCCATAAACAACTACCATTAAATGTAGATAAGAAACGACGCCACACTAGAAGATCGTCCCTCATTCCAGAAGTAATCCTCACGAAATGAAAAGGAGAAAAAATTCCCGAAATAGCGTGATACAACTGTAGAAAACACGACCCATTGGCAACACTCTAGAGGCAAATGCCAACAAACCAAGCAAGGACTGTAAAACTTTCAATCTAACTTTGCGTTTAGAAAGAACAAAATCCAATAAAATCCTAATTTTTACAATCTTCACATCAGGTAGACGAAACTCCATGGATACCGTATCAATTTGTATACCGAGAAATTCAAGGCAAGACGTAGGGTAGACAGATTTCTCATCAGCCAACAGTATACCAAACTCCCTACAAACAATCTTAAAAACCGTAAATAAATATAAACAATCAGACGAACCAGCCTTACCAATAAAAAGAAAATCATCTAAATAATGCAGTAAATCATTAGAACCCGTACGAAAACTAACAACCCATTCAATAAATGTAGAAAACAGTTCAAAATAATAACAAAAAAAAGCGAACACCCCATAGAGAGACACTTATCAAAGTAAAATTCATTTTGAAAATAAAAGCCTAAAGAGTTAAAAGCCGACGGGTGGATAGGAAGTAAACGAAATACAGACTGTATGTCAGCTTTAGCAAGCAAAGCAGAAGAACCAACGTTCCTAATTTTAAACAATGCATCATCAAATGAGGAATATTGTACAGAAAACCATGACGAGTCAATATCATCGTTCAAAGAAAAACCGATAGGGAAAGATAGATGGTATATCAACCTAAAACAGTTTGGCTCCTTTTTCGGAACAATACCAAGTGGCGAAACGCGAAAATTCATGAAAGGAGGAGTAAAAAACTGACCCGCAATCCTACCGGCCTGTAATTCCTTATCTGATTTCTCACAAACAACAGACAAATGAATAGAAACTGAAGGCAAATTCGGAAATATGCGACAACCAGTCCCAGAAAAAGAAGGCAAATGAAAACCAAACAAAAAACCATCACGCAAGACGACTGCCTTAAGAGGCTCTGGGTACTTGTGAAGCCAATGCAACATGTTTAGAATTTTCACCGGTGTTGTGGCTTTTAAGAAAAAGCTCTTTGGAAGGAGCAGAAGCACTAGAGGACAATTTCTTAAAACAGCGTGAAGCCGGGTGAGAACCAGCACAATGACTACATTCGTGTTTGTATTTACAGCTATTAGGCCATTTACATAGCCCATCATTGAAATGAAAACATACGCCCAGGCAATAAATAGGAGCGGGATTGGAAGCATTAACTTTAAACAAAGGTTTCTGAGGCAACAAAAGATTGAGCCATAGACCAACATCTTTTGAGCCCCATTTCATAGATTTGTGTACAGACAATTTTTGGCAAAAGGCCTCATCATAATAAAACCACGAAAAACCAGGGAAATTCTTGTATGCTTCTAAAATGATCTCGACATGCTGGGCTCGACATGATCTCGACATGCTGAGCCTGAACACAGATCAGGATGCTTTTCACCGAGCACGCCAGCGTAAATGCAAAACACCTGCAGCTAATTGTTAAAGGAGCGTGGCACAACTTTCTTCCTATCATCATCTCTCCTATCACCATCCCTCTTATCCAATCTATGTTCATGATTGGACAGAAGCAAAGACAAAATTTCAATATACTCCCTCGACCAAATTCTATCTTTCATTGTTCTAGTCAAATGAAAACCCAGGGGGCATAATTGACACGTCACGGAGGCGTGGCTTGGCGCGCGGCTCGGATGGAAGCACACTAGCAGAGCTCCGTAGGTCACACAGCCTTACAGCCTGACACCCTGCAGCAGAGCACTCAATGCCGGGCAGAAAGCTCCACAACACCCCGCAGACACGATCCCGCCGTGGAAAACTACCATCCGCTGCCAGGAACATCGCTGATTTCCTGATACAAACGCCGGCGGCGAGCAGCAGCAAGGCCGGTCCCAAGATGGCGCCGACGCAACAGCACGAGCTCCACGAGGAAGATTTCAGTGGAGACTCTGAATCTACAGAGGACACAGGTAGGGGCAAATCCAGAGTAAACAAACCCCTGACCTATGCAGACATGTCTGTATTCTCGGCAGACATTAAATCCACGTTTTCAGCAGCTATTACGGACTTGAAAACTAACTTAGTAGTGCTCACTGAAAAGCTGGCGGCCTCAGAATACGCAGGGAGACAGAGAGACAAGGCCATACACAGATTGGATCAGATCACTGTCTCACATGCTCAGCACTTTATTGATCTGAATAGACACGTGGAAGACCTCGACAACAGGGGCAGGAGGAACAATATCAGGGTGAGGGGGATCCCCGAATCAGTGGAGGCAGACCAGATAACTCCGGCCCTCCAGAGGGTCTTTAACAGCCTCCTTGACAGGCAGGAAGAGACAGAAATAGAGTTTGTCAGGGCTCACAGAGCTCTCCGGCCTAAAGGCCCTGATACTGCCCCACCACGTGACATCATATGTTGCCTACAGAACTTTCAACTGAAGGAAGATATAATGCGCAGAGCAAGAAGAAATGATAGGATCATCTTTAATGGTGAAACCATAATGCTATTCCATGACTTATCACAAATTACATTAAAAAATCGCAGAGCCCTGCGACCGCTCTTGGATAAGCTCAGGGAAAGGGATCTCAGATACACCTGGTGCTTCCCTTTTGCGCTCATCGTTTCGGCAAATGGTCACCAACATGTGCTCCGCACTCCAGCAGACCTTCCTGATTTCTGTGCAGGACTATGCATTGACCCAGTGGATCTTCCAGACTGGTACGCGGACTTTGCACTGCCACCACATGACAGAAGCCCACCTCGGTCGCCATTTTCCACACCTGAGAAGAGATTCTCTAAGAAGATGAAGCAAGGGAGATCTGGAGGCTCTAAGCAGGGCACCCCAAATTCGAGATCGAGAGTAGATCGTGACCAGGCAGAAGACTAAAGATCTGGATGAACTTCCCCCTCATTGGTCACAATGACTCAATTCCACACACCAGTTCACTATCAGTTTACTATTATAAAAAAAATTTTTTTTCTTTTTTTTTTTTTTTTTTTCTTTTCGTGTTTTGTCAGCCCGGGCTCGCCTCTTAAACTATCTTCTGATAAGTTACTGTTAACGCAAAGAGAGCCGGAGCACAACGAAGGTTGTTGTCAAATGTTAAATGACAAAATGCTACCTTACTATTGCATAATAATTTTATCCGGTAGTCGTTAAGGTACGGGTGGAATAAAAGTCATAGGTGGTCACGACACTTTGAAGGTGATGACCATGAGGGGTGATGAGAAAGTATTATGCAGTTATTGTTTGAGATTTTTTAACAGTTTGTCTGCCCCGCATATTTTTGGGAGTTTAGATGCTCTGCTAGTCAGGGTGAATTCACCAAATTGACACGTCACGACTTCCTTTAAACGAGAGTCTGGAATCAGTGGAGGAATTAGTACCCCAGGAGTATCAGGAAGCATAGGTGCAGTAGCCACCGTTGTAGAGACTGGAACACTATGCAAGACAGACAAAGGATCCAGCCATACTGAAGCTGCACTCGGAGTTGACTTGGGTTGGTCAACATTAACCGAACTAGCGAATGTGGACAAAAATTTAGAAAATGAACAAAATAATTCTTGAAATCTTGAAGAATCAGCAAACTCGCCAGTAGGGTTGGAAACAATAGCATCAGTATTATTCGCTGAATCAGAGAGCATAGGCACCTGCGAAATCTCACATTCAGTAGATGTATGGTCAGGCACCATGACAACACGATCAGTCAGCAACGAAGGACCAGCAGAAGATACATTAGGCTGAAAAATACCTGGATCAAGAAAATAATTCAAATTAGGATCTAAAATTCATAATCACTTAACACTGTAGAATGCAAAACAATACCTTTAGTTTTACAAAGACGCTTTTTTCCAATTTGCATCCTCTCAGCACCAGTCGCCATGACAACGGGATCTGCAGTCTTTGAAAGACCCGCAGAAGAAGCCTGCGTCACTTTAGCAGAAGCAGCAACACTAGAAAGGGGTTAAAACAACAGTAGGACAATCAGGAAAATTAAAACAAACCAATACAGAAATTATAACACATCAAAAAGAAAATAACCTCTTATGAGTGAATTTCCTATTGACATGCCCATATGGGAAATCGAACCTGCAAGGTCGTTTTAGATGTATCTGTGTTTTCCTGCCAGAATGAACTGCGCATGTGCCAGTGATCCCGTCCGGAGTAGAAGAAGCGATATCATGGATGGAAGGAGGGCGCGGAGGAAACGAAGAAGGCGGAGATGACAACATCATAATCCGAGGCAGAGAGGAACTGTCATGCACTGCGCTGGAAGGAAAAGAAGAATGTCCGCTCTGGAAAACCAGAGGATTAGGGGCAGAACAAGGGGAAAACCTGTCCTCAGTAGATAAATGAAGGGAAGAAGATGGGGGGCGAGAGGAACGAACGGACCAGGAAACCGGAGGGTCAGAAACAATGGAGCCAGAGGGGAAAACGGCAGGAGAAGATGGAGGAACCTGTTCCAGGATAGCAGAAGAGCCAGGAAGAGAGAGGCAGTGACGCATCCAAATGTCACCATCCTCAGATGCCGCCCGGTCTATCATCTGGCGAAGTAACTGCTCCATGACAGGTAAGTGTAGATGTGCTCCTCTACTGATCTTCGCCGCCTTCTGCCCAGTAATGACGCATCCTCTTTTCTTTTATAGGCTGATGCTCATGCCAGAGGACTGTTTGGGGCAACTGACAAACTCATTAACCAATCAAAGGTAAGTAATTTTAGTAAGAATTATTATTTATTTAATTTTTTTTTCATTTTTTATTTTTTTAAATGACTTTAATTATTTAATTAGGTCTGACACGATCCCGCAGGTGGTGGGGGCAGGGACATTTCATGCCCCGCCCTTTACCTTTATTCCTCCAGAATTACCATGGGCCTCTTAGCTGCTATTCTGACGAATCCTCTCCTTGCCTGACCTGTCAGTTTAGTTGGAAGGCCATGTCTTGGTGGGTTTGCAGTTGTGCCATATTCTTTCCATTTTTGGATGATAGATTGAACAGTGCTCCTTGAGATGTTCAAAGCTTGGGGTATTTTTTTAAACCTAACACTGCTTTAAACTTCTCCACAACCTTATCCCTGACCTGTCTGGTGTGTTCCTTGGCCTTCATAATGCTGTTTGTTCACTAAGGTTCTCTAACAAATCTCCGAGGGCTTCACAGAACAGCTGAAATTATCCTGAGATTAAATTACATACAGGTGGACAAATTAGGTGACTTCTGAAGGCAATTGGTTCCACTAGATTTTAATTAGGCATATCAGAGCAAAGGGGGCTGAATACTAATGCACGCCACACTTTTCACATTTTTATTTGTGAAAAAAATTGAAAACCATTTCCTTCCACTTCACAATTATGTGCCACTTTGTGTTGGTCTATCACATAAAATCCCAATAAAATACATTTACCTTTTTGGCTGTAACATGACAAAATTAGGAAAATTCCAAGGAGTATGAATACTTTAAGGCACTGTATTAAAAGGATTATTTTAATTGCATATCTGCTTGTAGTAGCATCACTTTTTTTTTATTACAAATCAGTTTTTAATAAATGTAATATTATTCATTATTATGTTATGTTTTAATATGATTCCAAGTAATTCAAAGTTTAACCAACTAATGTCTGAACTTTGGAAGTACTGTTACCTAATACCAGAAAAACACTTTCCTTCCATCCTTAATTCAAATATTCTGCACATTAGTTTGGATTGTACAATATAAACAGAGTTGATTAACTTTTGTCTGCCTTTTTTAATTGTCTTTAGTTTTTTAGCTGTTTTCTATAAAAAAAAAAAAAAAAACTGTAACTAAATATATTAATACGTGTAGTGTCTTCTCATTATACAGTACACGCTGAATTTACGATATTCACAGTGATATTTCATGATGACATTTGTTTTATAGTCTTTGATTTATTGTGTTACATCACATTTTATTGTGTTTTGTTGATTATGTAGATGTTCAATCGTTATAGTTTAGAGGGGGTGACTACGTTGTTACATTTTAACCACAGTGGGATTTTTAGATTGTCATTCAAGCGTTAATTTTGTTATGTATCTCGTTTCAATAAACTTTTGTAAACTTTTTTGTCATTTTTTTTTTCATTTCTTGCTTTTATATTATTTTTATGGTTTAGGATAGCTACATGTAAACACATTAACATTTTGTGATCTTTTTGCAGTACTTTATTTTTTAATAAGGTATACGTGTAGTGTATATTTTGAAATTCTAATGAACTTTCTTAATTGGTAGAACAATGTCTAAAATGTAGTTCTTTGCAACGCAATGCATTCCGAGGACCCACTAAGTAATTTTTTTTACACAGCAACAATTTTTATTAGTTTTAATAGAAAAATATAATGCTCTAATGACACTTCATTTTAAATAATAAATTGTAAATCTAACATAATAGTATAAATAATAAATACTGTAATATTTTTAAAAAAATTTTGAGCAGATTTTGTGTTGTTTCATATTTTTCAAGCAATGTTGCTTTCCCACATTACAACAATAAAAAAAAAAAAATCAAAAGATACACGTTTTTATGTTCTCAGAAATATTATCTTTTAGTATACACAAGGATGTCCAATGCCCATTAAAACTCTAACATTTTCAGAAATAAAGTTTTTAGTAGGACTATGTCATTATTTTATACTGCAAGAAATATAATTATGTCAATTATCATTGCTTAAATGTTTTCTTATTCACTTTCTTGGGAATGTCAATACATTTTCATCAGCGTGTTTGTCATCGGTTGTTTGCATTCTTCATAGGACAGAGTTTAGAGTTCCATGTCCTGGGTGGTGGCATTTTCGTGTTAGTGACTTACTGCTGAGGCTATCCATAAATCAGTTGAGGTCTAGGAGTGGTAACCTGTGTATACAAAATAGATGTTTTAGTAATATTAATGTTTGTAGTTGCAGTGTCAAAAATAAATAATAATACAAGGATCTGAGAAAATGTATGTGTATGGGGTGAATGACGCTGCCTATCACCTGAAGAGTGATCCTCTCCAATAACTCACTCCTCCAAGTGAGTATATAATAGGTAAATTTTTTGCTGCTATAAATAGAGTGTCCCGTCACCTGAAGGGCGACTCCACACATTGAGTCACTCTTCCCAGGTGAGTATGAAAATGAGTAACTGGTGCCTATTCCCATCAACTAAAAATTGCGTGATTGCCCATTGGGTCACTTTTACAAGGAAAATGAAAAGGAATATGTTTAACCTGTGACCTATATTAAGTAATGTGCTAGTATGGCTCTATTCTTGGTGCTATTGGAAACTTTATATCCAACGCCTACTTCTGAAGTGTTCGTGCTAAAAGTGATGCTAATCTCATCAATTCATCTAATACAGGCAATACTCATTCCTAGAGATAAATACTTGTGCAAATGCATATATAATAGTGATAGTGAATTAATGATGGTATTAAAGAAAAGTATCTAAAGCAAAATCCAGTATTAAACAGTGTATCAAAAAAGATATAAAAATGAAAATGAATAAAAATGATTATTGAAAAAATATATAATAATGTCCAGTCTTAAATGGTGAAAAAAATCGCAGATTAGAAAGGGACTTGTGCTTTTCCAAAGTGACTCATGCCTGGATTTGCCTACCAGTGTGCAAAGAATCAAGTGACTTCCGTGCTTCCCTTCAGTTCCCCACTCACCAGATTCTAGCACCCCTGCAGGGGTAAGACGCATATACTAAGTATACTGTCTGTATCCAGAACGGGCACCTCCACCTTTGGCTCGACGGACACTGGGGTATTCTAATCCCTCAACCTCCTCCTGGGGTGGATCTCTCTCACTGTGATGCTCGCTTCTTCCGTGGCAAAAACACAGGGTATCCTTTCAGTCTCATTCAGAAAACACCCTGGTATGGGAAGACCTGGACAGCAAGAAGCCTGAACAGAAGTCTTACCCAAAGCAGCTCTGTGATTTTTTTGCACCATTTAAGACTGGACTTTATTACGGTATATATTTTTTCAATAATCATTTATTTGAATCATTCTAAAGGTAAACCTGCCAAAACAGTACGAGAACCCATTTATCACTCCACCAGATTCATAACCACATTTCACTACCAATATAAAAAAATGGAGAATATACTTAGCAACCACTGGAATATACTGCAACAGAACCCCCATTTAAGAAACATTCTTACAGGGAAACCGAGAGTGACCTACCAAAAGGCCCCCAATCTCAAAAACAAGATAGCTCCCAATAAACTAAAACCTGTTCATATCAGTCCTAGTCCTCTGGTTCTTATACCCCTTGTGGGCATGTACCAGTGCCTAAAGGCTTTGTGCAAAACTTGTCAATTTGTCCAACATGTAAAGAAATCTTTTTGCACTAAGAGTAGAACTTAGCTGGACAACTTTTTCAATTGTTAATCAGACTTTGTGGTCTATGGACTCACTTGCCCCTGTGGGTTGATATATGTTGGCTGCACCATCCACCCTCTTAGGCAGAGGTTCGGCCAACATAGAAGACTCATTGAACGGGGCAAGGATAAACTTAGTGTCCCATAGTATTTTGCAGAGTTTCATCAAAAATCCACTGCTGACCTGCAGGTGTGGGTGATAGAACAAATACCAAGGTCTCTCACGCAGAGCGTTTAAAAAAACTATGCGCAAGAGAGACCTTCTGGATTTACAATGGAGGCCTAAACGATGGCATTGAGATTGCCACAGTATTATAATCTTGGTCCATTGATCTGAATTGACTCTATAATAGATTATATATAGCCATGTGTGTGTGCTCTTATACTTATTACATCATTTATATTGATCTGTTCTTATTCATTTTTAATCACACCATTTATTATTATCGCAGGATTTCATCTTCATTTCCCATGGGGGTAGCTGGGTCAAAGCCCTTGTGAGTATTCACCTTCAAGGCCTGGAGATGACCCACATAGTTACATTCTCCTTCCCCTCCTACATACTTCCTTTCGTTTCTCTCAGTTTCGCTCCTTTTTCTCCCCCCCCCTACACTTTCCCACTCTCTCTCACTTTTTCTCTCCCCCCCCCTCCATGTATATTCAATGAAATAAATAACTAATCACCCTTTTCTAGTTATTAAATCTGACATCTCGCTTATGGATTCATCCACAGTTAAAAATATCTCCCATATGATAAATATATCTTTTTAGCCCTCATGTATGCATATAATGTAGAACTCTATGATAACAACTTGATAACACTTCCTCTGGGCAATACACCGTTTATTCAGTTAATTGGACTGGTTTGCCTTTTGATACGTGCTTGTGTATGTTATGCATACATGTGTGTACATGCAATCCTGCTTGTATATATGTGTGTGCATGATTATATATACATGTGTATATGTCGTTATATTGAGAATGGTGCACACTGGACAGGTGACCACAGTCACCTTCTAGTGAGCTCTCTATAATCTATTAAGTCTAAAAATAATCATGTAATAATCCTTCGATTAATTGTCTAACTTTTTATTAATTTGTTTTTTAATTAATCTATTTATTGATTCGTTAGTGTTGTATTTATGTATTTTAACATGAGCCTCTTTCCTTCTTTTTTTCTGTGTTTAGTAATATTCTTTTTCTTCTGTGTTCAGTAATATTGTGAGATTTTTATATGAATTTTACGTGTTCCCCATATCGTATGTGATGCACTTTATGTCTCCATCAATCATTGCATATGCACACCCACTGACTCCGCCCCTTGTCCCAGTATTTAAGACTGCTCCCCTATCCCATCCTTTATGCTTGAAAAAGGAGTGCGGCTGTCACACCAATCGCAGAGCGAAAGCTCGGAAACGTGTCGCATGTTAGTGACGTCACAGCCCCACGCCTCCACGTGCCTTCCAAGCCTCGCTCTGGATGAGATCTGACATCGCATGGCGGTCTTTCATCTTGCAAGCGGTGATCAACGAGGACAAACAAGGAACAGCAGCGCTGAGAGCCCCGGCTTTAACAGCTCACCACCTTCACACCCTCCCCTGGATATTTGATGTCCCAGCAGGACTCCACTATACTAGTGAGAAGTGGACCTCACCGTGACCTGATCATCCACTTTGACCCTGCCCCTGGACGGTATACAGCTCACCTATGTGCAACATTGCTTTCTCTCATGTGAGTTGATATTGCTTTTTTTTTAATTAAAGTGTATACTATTTATTCAGAGGCACCCCTCTCCTTGTTTTTCTCAGCTCTACTCGATTTCTGGCTTCTGGTCTATTTTGGTGGCAGCCCTGACTCGCAGACCCATTATCCATCATAATAATTTACCCATTGCTGGTTTTTATTATATTATGGTCATCTTTGAGGTACTAGTGTGTTGCGCCTTTTACTTGTATTTAGCCTTCTAATCTGGGATGTGGAAGGAGAGTGAGCTGAACCACTGAGTCAGTGACGAAGGGAGGAGCAGAGGGAGAAGACCAGCTCAGTCACTGCTAGGAGAGTGGGGGGAACTAGGTTGCTAAAAGAATTACTTGAATTACTACAGTGCTGTAAAGTTTTAAAGTAAATTGTTTCATAGTGTCCGCAGCTACCAACATAAGTGAGGGCGTGTTTAAAGCTAATTTTCTTGCTTGTGTAGCACCCTCTAGATAGTGAGGTTTTTTCTGGCAGTGTAGGTAAATTTAGGCAGGCCTAGCTGGCTGCTAGGCCTGTTTGTTTTCATTCGGGGCTGGGAGTGGCTAAGGACAGCAGCTGATGACTCACAGGCACTTCTCGGTTTCCTCCCTCTTCCTTCTGCCATTTTCAAGAAGGAGAGGAGGGGAAGAGAGGTGGAGCTGCCTGTGGTATCTTAGGAATCCTTGACCAATCCCCAACTTGGATTGGCCGGGGGCAGGCCTCCTTAAATAACTGGGGAGGAGTAGGTCGGGTGGAAGAGATGGAGTGAGAGATGTGTGGTGGCTGTTGGGCCCCACGGGGAGCTCCCCAGTCTGGGGGGGGTGACCCTGGGCTGGGCTCGGATGCATCCAGGAGGAGGGACGAGATCCTGGAAGGAGAGGCACATGAGAGAGCAAGTAGAGGACAGCGGGAGAGAACACTTTTAAGGGTCTGCATGGAGGACTACTGGTCGCAGCCAGGAGGGCTGGTGAGTGAGCACAGTCAGGAGGACTGGGGAGGCACACCAGAGAGAACTGGGAGATGTGGCCACAAGCATACAAGGTTAACAGAGTTCACTCCAAGGTTCAGGGTCGCAGGCAAACAGGGATGGTCGGGGACACGCCAAAGGTCAGGGTCACGAGCAGACAGGAATAGTTAAGAACAGGCCAAAGTCGGTAACTGGAATCAGACGTAGGAAACAGAGCAAGTACACACAGGGGCTAACACACAATGGTTGATCAGCCCTGCTGGCTTGCAGTGCACAGGTTAATATAGGGTTCCCTGATAGGGCCTGGGGTGGGGCCATGCTTAGAGGAGAGGTTATAAAACCAGTCAGGTGAGAGGCAGCTGGTCTTTAGAGATGAACACATGGAGACAAGTAAGCTGACAGAGAAACTCTATTGCATAACCATGACAAAGGGGTCTTTGCAGCCAGGCTGGCTGGCAGGGCCTGAAGAGAGCTATCGGGGAGCGGTAGCTGAATAGAGGACAGCTAGCACCTGGACTATTCTACGCCACAGGGGCCCGAGGTCCCTGGCTGCAAAAAGGCAGTTCATTGAGGCCTGGCTGAAGCAGTGTCAGGCCTACCCATGCAGTGCTAGCTGGTCTGGAGGAGTGACAGTCTGCAGCAAAGTAAGTGCTGGTGGAGGAACATTCTGCAGCAAGAGAAGTGCTGGAGGAGAAAACGGTGAGCAGCAAGTGTTTATGCTGGAGAGAGAAGAGTGAAGTGTATATACAGGAGTGTATATAGGAGTCCTCATCCCCTTCCAAGTTTAATCCCCCTCAAATAAACAAAACAAAGCAATGGACTGGTTTCTGTCTCTGAGTGACTGAGATGGATGTCTGGCTGGGCAGGGTGACGGGTGAACCACTACATACCGCAACCCCTACGGGGCATGGCTACACTTGCACTGAAAAAGTATTTATTCCTGCATATCTCCCCCTCACTCCTCCGACACTGGGTCCACTTTCAAGCAAACTACCAGAGAAACCACTATAATCAATATACAATACATACAATTATAAGCAGCCAGCTTATACAAAAAAGAAAAAAAAAACAATTGTTATACAAAAATTAAAAACACATACAGGTATACCCATTTCAATAAAAAACTCACATCTGGAAGCCTCCATTATTGACATTTTGTTACATTAGACTTTTTCTATCATTCTCAGAATTCTATTAGTTTAGAGCTCTAAAAGATCATACTTCTTATAACACAACAAATAAAGCATGTTCGTCAAACCTCGCTTTGGCTTATTTGCAATATTTTCTTGTGGTAAGGGCATATGGCTGATTTTTTAACAAAGACGCTTGAGAGGATAGAGTCCAAACTCTCAAAAGGCACATGGCTCCATGCTTGCGAGGTTTGATGATTATGCTTTGATTTTGTGTTTACCCATCTTCTAGAAAGTTATATCTTCTTTATCTAATGAGGACTTTGGATATATAAGATGGTTTGGAGGTCTTTTTCTTCTTTTGTCAGTGTGTCCACAAGGAAAAGGAAAGAACTCTACAAATAAGCTACAGATGGATTGAAACTCGTTGGAGCTCGAGGGATAGGTGGATCAGCTTGTGCAATATTACAGTTCTGTGGAATATCACAATAAACATACGGTACACAAGGCTTTGATTGGAAGGCCACAGGTTCAATTTAAAGCAGAACCTCAGAACCCCCCATTTTCTACCCCATATTCTGCCCCATTTGTTTCTGCCTCTGTCACTTGGTGGAGAAATGTGCTGCTCTTTAATCCCCATTTCCTGTTTTGGGCCTGTAATCTTTCATTAAGTGGCATTGTAGAAGTCACACCTCCTGTCTGTAGATCCACAGCTTCCCTAAATTGGTTGTAAACCTCAGAGATTTTTTTTTTTTTTTAATTTGGGTGCAGGGTTTCCCTTAAGATCAATACCAGACCTGAGGGGCCTGGTATGGATTTTAAGGAGGACATCCATGCCATTTATTTTTTTTTGGCATTTTTGTTTTTTTTTATCTATATTGCCAGTATCCAACAATACATTACAGCCGTGAAAAGTTGTAAATGACATTTTTTCCTTTAGAAATGTCATTTTGCTATGGCACTGTTATAAACATGGGAAAGATGCGCTACTTTACAGGCATATTAAGGACACCCCTCAGGCACGATATTTAAAGGAATATTTCATTTTTATTGCTTCACTTTAAGCATTATTAAAATCACTGCTCCCGAAAAAATGGCCTTTCTTTTGCATTGATACATGTCCCCTGGGGCAGGACCCGGGTCCCTAAATACTTTTTATGGCAATAACTTGTATATAAGTTTTTAAAATGAGCACTTCTGATTTTTCACGTTTGTGTCCCATAGACTTTAACGGTGTTCGCACAAATTTTTTGCCTGTTTGCATGTTCTGCTGTGAACCAAACCGGGGGGGGTGTTCGGCTCATCCCTAACTAGGAACTTGCTGACTTGCTGTGTTCCTTACTGTGCTGTATAAGCGCAGCTCAGACTAATGTCTTATTTTATGCAGTGTGACCGTGATGCATTTTTTCTCTCCAGTTTTAAGGTAGAAAACCTCAGTGATCATTAAAATAAAGGACAGAAAGCTGCACAAGGGGAAATAAAAAATATAGAATCCTGCACACCAGAGCTCTGCTTTTGTTTTCAGAAGATCCTCCTATGCCATTCTGCATCCAGAATCCAATTGGTACATACCATAGCTCCTCCTGTTTGAAATGGCGAAGGCCCTCCCATTACAGATGAAACTGTTGGTGGCCCTATCCAGAAAAAAATGCTCACCCCTCATTTGTCTCCATGCTGATGTTTGCAGGATGGGATAAATTTCACAATAATGCTTCCCCTAGTGGCATCTCCGGACCGTTCAACCTGAGCGTTTGCACCAGGGGTCTCAAACTGGCGGCCCTCCAGCTGTTGCAAAACTACAAGTCCCACGAGGCATTGCAAGGCTGGCATGACTCCCACAAGCAGAGACATGATGGCACTTGTATGGTTGTTCAAGTTCCACAGGTCTCCTTCCATAGCTTTGTGCGCTGCACACTACTCCCAATAGCAGCATCTGTCATGGGAGGACCTTTAACATTCCATTGGGTGGAGCTATGGTATGTACTATTTACTGGATATGGAATTGCATAGAGGGATTTTCTGAACATCATGCTGAAAGGGAAGCTTACACTTAAAGCGGGGTTCCACCCAAATTTTGACCATTATCTCTATGCATTCTCTTCCTTGCCTAGATGCTGACATGCTGTGTAAAAAAATTTAAACCGCCGTAATTACCTTTTTTTTTTTCTAATCTTCTTAGCACTTCCTGGTTTTCCTCCCATGGGAGTAGGCGTGTTTCTAGCCTCTCCCAGACCTCCCACAGTCCCCTGGGAGCTAGTCTCAGGCTTCCCAGCATGCATTGTGCAACAGCGTCATCACAACATCTCGGTGAATGCTGGGAGCACAGCATTCACCGCATCCAGGAAATACATGCTTGTGGGCTTCAAATGCCCACAATGAAGATGGAAACCGCCTTCAGTGAATTTTATAAGTTATGCTTTTCAACGAAATCGGACACAGGCGGACTTATTACACAGAACATGTGAGTAGATAATCATGAGAAGAAAAGTTTGTGAATGAACTCCAAAAAAAAAAAACGATAGATAGGTGGACCCCTGCTTTAAGCTTATTTCCAGTAATCTGTAGAAATTGACCTGTTGTTGCATGTATCTGTTTATGTTGTTCTTAGATGCAAGGGTGAAAGTCAGAAAATACTTTGACTTTTTCTTTTTGCATAACCTAGCTGGGCCTTCTATTTTTTTCAAATATAAATTCATCTGCATTTAAAATACAGTGAATATGAGGCTTTTTTTCCACTATCTCGGCGCTAAAGATACGTCAGGTTTCATATGATAAATAGAACTTCCACACTTGTAACCAAAAATGTCATCACTGTGTAATAATAATAAAAAACAGCTGCCGCTTAATATGCAAGCGCATAAATGTCAGTAAAAAGAATAATAATAACAATTGCACAGATCCAAATCAGGTGCCTAAAATTATAATAGCAGCACTACTATCATAAAGTTTATGATCAGCTTTCATGTGTATATAGTAAACATGCCATGCTGCTTCCTTATCAGACAAACTTGTCTGACAAGTTTGTCTGATAAGAAAGCAGCATGGCAGATAATTGAGATAACGGAATTACACTATTGGAGCCTTTTTTTGTACTCTGAGAACCGATGGATATGCTGTGATACCGCCCTTGTCGCTGAGGAAAGCTGTGGTTTATCAATCCATGCCTGATACATACAACCCTCTGGTGAGTGTAAACCCCAAAGGGGAGTGTGGTGCACAGATTGCGGTGTGGTGTATTTTATGATACAACATAGTAGGATTTCCATCTGAGGTTTCTCAGACTGTCTTCTCACATCATCTGTCAACTACCTACCTACTATTTATGTGTACCATATAAACATGAAAGCTGATCATAAACTTTATGATAGTAGCGCTGCTATAATAAATTCATCTGTAACCATATTATTTTTCTAATGAAAAGACAAGATTTTATCATGTGTCCCCTCACATACCTGCATTCCTGTGTTTACCCTTTCCATGGATGGTCGAAACCCACTGTTGTTTGATTCAGAGCTCACAAATCCTAAAACAGACATACAGTACATATAGAAAGACTTTAACATGATTACTAGTAAATATTCCTGGAAATATATTAAAGTCTGTATCAATAATACTATATTTTTTTTCTATCTTATGTACTCTATTTAATCCAGTATTAAACCCAATTCCAAAAAAGTAATACACTATATTAGCAAATGTATTGGGACGCCTGCCTTTACACGCACATGAACTTTAATGGCATCCCAGTCATAGTCCGTAGGGTTCAATATTGAGTTGGCCCACCCTTTGCAGCTATAACAGCTTCAACTCTTCTGAGAAGGCTGTCCACAAGGTTTAGGAGTGTGTCTATGGGAATGTTTGACCATTCTTCCAGAAGCGCATTTGTGAGGTCAGGCACTGATGTTGGACGAGAAGGCTTAATTCATCCCAAAGTTGTTCTATTGGGTTGAAGTCAGAGCTATGTGCATTCTAGTTAAGTTCCTCCACCCCAAACTTGCTCATCCATGTCTTTATGGACCTTGCTTTGTGCACTGGTCCAAATCATTTGGTGTAGGGGGGGATTATGGTGTGGGGTTTTTTTCAGGGGTTGGGCTTGGTCCCTTAGTTCCAGGTAATGGAACTCTTAAGGTGTCAGCATACCAAGACATTTTTGACAATTTCATTCTCCCAACTTTGTGGGAATAGTTTGGGGATGGCTCCTTTCTGTTCCAACATGACTGCACACCAGTGCACAAAGCAAGGTCCATAAAGACATAGATGAGCGAGTTTGGGGTGGAGGAACTTGACTCACTGTACTAACTATGCAATGTTAGTACAGCGATCTCCCCACTGAGGTATATTGTTCTGACAGGGAGACACACCAGTCAGCCCTTGCAACCATTGGCTGCAAATACTGATCAGATGCTGATCAGCAGCTGTTTTTCCAGCATGCCCATTTGACAGAAGCCAAACGTTCAGCCAGCTTCTGTCAGAAACAGCTGCTGTACACACGGGCCGAATATCAGCAGGTTTTTGTTGAACCAACCGATACCGGCCAATATCCCGGCATGTGTACCAGGCTTAATGCTATTGTCAATGAATTCTGAATGATCATAGATGTGATCTGAAACTGATGTCTGACGTATGCCATCTGCCCAAGCCCAAAGCTCACCAACACAGTCTAAAAATCTCTTCAAAGAGAATGAAATCCTCACATAGACAGTTGTTCCGACTGGAAGACTTCAGTTCCTGTTTTTGTAACAACTCAAACTTTTGCATTTATCTTTATTTTAGGTTGTGGTGAAAGTCATTACTAGGACGATTTGAGAGGGTGATAGTAATAATACCTTGGGCAATTAGGAGGGTGATACACATGGCAGATGCTAGGGCACTGAATGGTTGTGATAAGAGTTAGGAACTGACCAAATGTGTCTTTTATGATCCCTCACCTTCTCTGGTCTTGTTTCTTGGGTTTCTTTGAAAACCATATGGCTCTCGGACGTCCTTATATGAACGCAATTCTGGCTGTATCAATCTAATTTTAGAAAAATAAAATATACATTTAAAAGTGGTAAGATTAAAAAAAAATGTATCTTCTGACATTTTTGCTAAATAGGCTTTGATCCTTTAATTTATTTTTTTCTTTTGTATGAATAAATCACTCACTTCATTCTGTCTGAACGATACTGACGTCTATACGAGAAGTAGACCAGAATTATAATCAAAACAAGGAGAACAACCAGGCCGACAGTGACTCCAGCGATGACCCCAGGTTTACTGATAGCTGTTTCGCATCGATCCCCTGTGTACCAGTAGCTGGATGAAATCTGACAGCTGAGAAGAAGTTTCGAGAATGGAGAATGAGTACAGATCGCCTTGGTACAAAAATTAGAGTATGTGTATGAGTATTATGCCCTGTACACACGGTCGGATTTTCCGACGGAAAATGTGTGATAGGACCTTGTTGTCGGAAATTCCGACCATGTGTAGGCTCCATCACACATTTTCCATCGGATTTTCCGACACACAAAGTTTGAGAGCAGGATATAAAATTTTCCGACAACAAAATCTGTTGTCGGAAATTCCGATCGTGTGTACACAAATCTGACGGACAAAGTGCCACGCATGCTCAGAATAAATAAAGAAATGAAAGCTATTGGCCACTGCCCCGTTTATAGTCCCGACGTACGTGTTTTACGTCACCACGTTCAGAACGATCGGATTTTCCGACAACTTTGTGTGACAGTGTGTATGCAAGACAAGTTTGAGCCAACATCCGTCGGAAAAAATCCTAGGCTTTTGTTGTCGGAATGTCCGAACAAAGTCCGACCGTGTGTACGGGGCATAAGTGTATGAATGCTAAAGAGGAGGGACAAGGAAAAATGACACGGAACAGACTTTGCTATAGACAGAGTAATGATTTTGATTATTTGAATAGTAGATGACAATGCCTTCTTGGAGCAGAAAGTATTTACATGGATTCTTTGCATCGAGTATTCTGCACCCTAAACCCTCTTCCCTACATTTTGTTCAAGATCTGCAATAAAAGTTAAAAAGACCCCTAAACTGAACCTGAATTTGTTGGTAGACTGTCTCTGGATGGGTAAGGGGGGGGGGGCAATTTATTTCCAGCTCCCACTTTGGAAGTTAGCAGCACAATATTATGCTGTATCTGTTCCGTTCTGTTCTGGAAGTTTAGTTGGAACAGAGCCATAAAGGAAGGGTTTGCATGACTTCAACAAATATCAAACATTGGGCAACCACTTACTGACCGCAATCTGTAAATATACGTTTTGGCTTGCAAGTGGTTTACCGGGGTTATGGCTAAAGTTATCAGCCAGCAATTGTCTTTCTAATGAAAGTGGCCCGAGCGGATAATTAGGTTGCTGACAGAAGCAGCAGGAGGGGTCGTTCCCCCATCCCGCCGCTCACTGGTGTTTCTCAGGCTTACAGTTTTTACTGGTTCACCCAGCTGGCCATAGAGGTCCTCTATGATCTTGGAGGACTGGAGCAACGTCATTACGTCACTTCTGGTTAAGGGCGGAAGTAAACTTTCTTTCTTTTGATCCTTTGCTTTTAAAAGTAGAGGAGAGAGTTGGGGTCTTATAGACAAAAGATCTCTCCATAAAGAGGACCTGTCATCCCTTAAGTCTATTACAAGGGATGTTTACAGTCCTTGTAATAGGAATAAAACTGATAAAATAAATAAATAAATAATTGGACAATGTAAAAAAATAAATAAACAGTGTTTGCACCACACATGTGAGGTATCGGCGCGAACATTAGAGCAAGAGCAATAATTCTACCGCTGGACCTCCTCTGTAACTCTAAACAGGTAATCTGTGAAAAAATTTAAAGTGTCGCCTATGGAGATTTTTAAGTATAATAGTTTGTCACCATTTCACGAGCGTGCACAAATTTAAAGCGTGACATGTAAGGTATATATGTACTCAGTATAACATCATTTTTTTTTAATATTGTATCAAAAATGTGGGTTATATATCGTTTTTTTGCATTACAATTCATTAAAAATTTGCAACAATCGTCATTTTATTCCCTAGGGTCTCTGCTAAATATATATATATATATATATATATATATATATACAGTACCTCACAAAAGTGAGTACACCCCTCACATTTTTGTAAATATTTTATTATCTTATTTTTATTTTATACTTTTATTATATTATCTTTTTATGTGACAACACTGAAGAAATGACACTTTGCTACAATGTAAAGTAGTGAGTGTACAGCTTGTATAACAGTGTACATTTGCTGTCCCCTCAAAATTACTCAACACACACCCATTAATGGCAACAAAAGTGAGTACACCCCTAAGTGAAAATGTCCAAATTGGGCCCAAATTGTCAATATGTTGTGTGGCCACCATTATTTTCCAGCACTGTCTTAGCCTTCTTGGGTATGGAATTCACCAGAGCTTCACAGGCACTTCTCCACGACGACATCACAGAGCTGGTGGATGTTGGAGACCTTGCACTCCTCCACCTTCCGTTTGAGGATGCCCCACAGATGCTCAATATGGTTTAGGTCTGGAGACATGCTTTGCCAGTCCATCACTTTTACCCTTGGCTTCTTTAGCAAGTCAGTGGTCGTCTTGGAGGTGTGTTTGGGGTCGTTTTCACGTTGGAACACTGCCATGCGGCCCAGTCTCCGAAGGGAGGGGATCATACTCTGCTTCAGTATGTCACAGTACATGTTGGCATTCATGGTTCCCTCAATGAACTGTAGCTCCCCAGTCCCGGCAGCACTCATGCAGCCCCAGACCATGACACTCCCACCACCATGCTTGACTGTAGACAAGACACGCTTGTCTTTGTACTCCTCACCTGGTTGCTGCCACACACGCTTGACACCATCTGAACCAAATAAGTTTATCTTGGTCTCATCAGACCACAGGACATGGTTGCAGTAATCCATGTCCTTAGTCTGCTTGTCTTCAGCAAACTGTTTGCGGGCTTTCTTGTGCATCATCTTTAGAAGAGGCTTCCTTCTGGGATGACAGCCATGCAGACCAATTTGATGCAGTGTGCGGCGTATGGTCTGAACACTGACAGGCTGACCCCCCACCCCTTCAACCTCTGCAGCAATGCTGACAGCACTCATAAGTCTATTTCCCAAAGTCAACCTCTGGATATAACGCTGAGCACGTGCACTCAACTTCTTTGGTCGACCATGGTGAGGCCTGTTCTGAGTGGAACCTGTCCTGTTAAACCGCTGTATGGTCTTGGCCACCGTGCTGCAGCTCAGTTTCAGGGTTTTGGCAATCTTCCTATAGCCTAGGCCATCTTTATGTAGAGCAACTATTCTTTTTTTCAAATCCGCAGAGAGTTCTTTGCCATGAGGTGCCATGTTGAACTTCCAGTGACCAGTATGAAAGAGTGAGAACGATAACACCAAATTTAACACACTTGTTCACCATTCACACTTGAGACCTTGTAACACTAACGAGTCACATGACACCGGGGAGGGAAAATGGCTAATTGGTCCCAATTTAGACATTTTCATATAGGGGTGTACTCACTTTTGTTGTCAGCGGTGTAGACATTAATGGCTGTGCATGGGGTTATTTTGAGGGGACAGCAAATTTACACTGTTAACCAAGCTGTACACTCACTATTTTACATTGTAACAAAGTGTCATTTCTTCAGTGTTGGCACATGAAAAGATATGATAAAATATTTACAAAAATGTGACGGGTGTACTCACTTCTCTGAGACACTATATATATATAGCACTGGTTTTTCAATCTACCGCTTATAGGTAAATTTAGTGGGTCATCTGTTCTGTACATAGTTCAGATTCAGTTTATTGTCAGATTTAGCCTCTGTTCCAGTTTGGCTGTGTTGCGTGTAGTTTCACACTGTGCCTGAGGGTGTCGCTGTCACCATGGGTCGGTGTTGGAAAGGCAACATGCTGAAGTGTATGAGTGCTCCTCTGTCCCAGAGATAACTCGGCGGAGGTGGTCCTCCGAGTTGCAATCTGGGAGAGGGTATTTATGGAACAGACGCCATGTTTAGAGGGGTTTTTCCGCCTCGTGGCCCTCCTGGCCTAGAGGTATGCGTATTTATGTGTATATATATATATATATATATATATATATATATATATATATATAATCTTTTGGGGTTCTAAGTATTTTCTAGCAAAAAATACAGATTTTTACTTGTGAACAAAAAGTGCCCGAAAAGGCCTGGTCTTCAAGTGAGTAATATCATTTTTTGGAATTTGTGAGAGTTGCGGATACCTTTTTTTTAGAAAACTCTGCTGTGTTATACAAGGAGGAGGTAAAGTAAACTGTAAAAAGAAATCATAGAGTATAATTCTCTATTCAGGGATATTTCTCTAGGCAAACACAGAGTGTTTCTATGCATCTCTTTGATAGATACATCTCTGGCTAATATACTGTGTATGTTAAAGATAATAATGAATAAGAAGATAAGTTATGTTTGATACTTACTAGCACAGAGGACCTTTGTTTGTTAGTGAGCACTGTCCATGGTGACAGTCTAACCGATATTTATTCAATGTGAGGCCGCTGCAGTTGTTAACACAATAGAGCTCAGTGGTCCCATTTATACCATAATAATATTTCCGTAATTCTGGGTCGATATCCACAAAAGAGCACAAATCTGAAATTTTAAGTTAAAAAAAAAAAAGATACAGAACAATGAGTGATAGATAGAGTTAAATTTCTCAGTGCACTCTCTACACTGCACTTATGAACAAAGCAAAAATAAATGTAATAAAATGGAGAAAAGAGTACCTGATATATCGATTAATGTAGTGTTGACAATTGGGGACTTGAAGCAAAAGGTGTCTGCAAAATAAAGGAAGAAATTTTTTAGGGCTACTTGGGGATTACAAAAGTTTAACTAGAAAGTTACATAAGAATGTATTTTATTATTTTTTTGCTTAAAGTGGTTGTAAAGTCAGAAGGTTTTTTATCGTAATGCATTCCTTGCATTAGGATAAAAAGCCTTCTGTGTGTAGCAAGCCCCCTCAGACCCCCTAATACTTACCTGAGGTCCCTCTAGCTCCAGCGATGTTGTAGGAATGTCTCAGCCATCCGGGACTCCCCTCCTCATTGGCTGAGACAGCAGCATGGCGCCATTGGCTCCCGCTGCTGTCAATCAAAGTCAGTCAGCCAATAAGAATAGAAAGGGGGTGGGGTCAGGCTGCAGCTCTGTGTCTGAATGGACACAGGGAGCTGTGACATTGCTCGAGTGCCCCCATGGCATGCTGCTTGCTATGGGGGCACCCAACAGAAGGGAGGGGCCAAGAAAGCCGAAGAAAGACCCGAAAAGAGGAGGATCTGGGCTGCTCTGTGCAAATCCACTGCATCAGAGGAGGTAAGTATGATATGTTATTTTTAATTTTAAAAAAAAACAAGACTTTACAAGCGCTTTAACTTTCAAGTTTGCTTTAGCAATTTCTGTATCATGGATTCAGCTACAGCTAACTACAATGTATTCTTTCTTATTTACATTTTTAACAAGTATTGTGTTTTAGCTGATCAATGCCAACATAGCTGCTGATATCGGCTATGATATATTAAAGTGACAACAGGTCTTAGCATTTGGTGGACTCCAGAGGTATGTCTTTGTATCTCTAACTGCAACCCCTGATACCTACTCCAGGTGACAAACCGTCCTAAATACAAGGATACCAAGCAGATGTAGTTTGTATAAAGCCTAAAATCAAATGGGCAACTATGTGGCAATCGGGCAACTATGTGGCAAATGAGGTCTAATGTTAATAAATGTAAAGTTATGCACTTGGGGCTAAGAATATGCATACATCAAACATACTAGGGGAAGTACAACTGGGGGGATCAATGGTGGAGAAGGATCTGGGGGTTTTGGTAGATCATAAGCTTAATAATAGCATGCAATGCCAAGCTGTGGTTTCCAAAGTGAGCAAAGTCCTTTCTTGTATTAAGAGAGGTATGGACTGCAGAGAGAGAGAGAGAGATCATTTTGCCCCTGTACAAATCATTAGTAAGACCTCATCTGGCATATGCAGTTCAGTTTTGGGCACCAGTTCTCAAAAAGGAAATCAGGGAACTGGAGAAAGTGCAGAGAAGAGCAACCAAACTGATAAGCGGCATGGAGGAGCTCAGCTATGAGGAACGATTAGAGGAACTGAATTTATTCTCTCTTGAGAAGAGGAGATTACGTGGGAATATGATCAACATGCACAGATACATAAGTGGTCCATATAGTGAACTTGGTGTTGAGTTGTTCACTTTAAGATCATTACAGAGGACAAGGGGACACTCTTTACATCTAGAGGAAAAAAGATTTACTCTCCAAATACGGAAAGGTTGTGGAATAAACGTGAAATAGACTCCCTCGAGAGCTGGTTCTGGACAGCTCAGTAGATTGCTATTAAAAAAGTCCTGGATTCTTTCCTAAATGTACATAATATAACTGGGTACTAACATTTATAGGTAAAGCTGATCCAGGGAATATCCAATTGCCTCTCGGGGGGATCAGGAAGGAATTTTTTTCCCTGCTGTAGCAAATTGGTTTGCTGGGGTTTTTCGCCTTCCTCTGGATCAACTGTTAGTATAGGATTGTGTATATAGGATTATATGAATTTTCTTTTCCCTTTTATTGGTTGAACTAGATGGACTTGTGTCATTTTCAACCTGACTAACTATGTAACTATGTAAAAGTTCACCTTCTATTATAGTAAGTCCACTTCAAAGAGAAGTACTCACTAACATTTTTTTGGCTACATTTCTCTTTTAGATCACAAAGGTACATTTACTAATGTTCTCCTGTAATGCAGAGCCAAGGGACAGCTGCAGAGTTTCATGGATGCTGCAACATGGAGTTTTATATGTATGTCTGTTTTTTATTTTGCTAACCCCTATAATTTTTTTTTTCGTGTGTGTCCCATTGGGCATTTTTTCCTGTTTCTTCCTGTCCCAGAGACACAACAGGAAGTGAGAGAAAAGCTCTACAAATGAGGAGAAATTCCCTCTTAGAGAGATATCACCAGAACATGTGTCACCATTGCAAGATGTACCATCGCCCCTTGTGGCAAACATAATGCTTTGAATTGCCTATCACTTTCTGTCCTATTGACAGTGTTCACCAGTAAGAATGAGCTACCATATCAATTAATACATTACTTGGGGAAGCAAATTATAAACTTATATTATGATGTATTTAGTTCTGAGCAGGATCACTAAGTTTGCTCCTCAGGTGGTTTATACCTGTTTTTAGGATTGTCCTGCATGCATACTGTATATATACATTGATTAATATACTCACCCAAATCAATATTAAAAAAAGTCTGCTGCAGAGATCTCTTTATATCTTTTGTCTTTTCTTACTCTCACTTCCTAAGCTTTTTCTTTTTTCCTGTTCTCTTGAAAAGCTCACAGTTGGCTTGCTGTAGGCTGGGTGGGTTGACTCTTATGCCCATCCCCCTGTGAAATGTTGGTAGACTGAACCCTTGTTTTTGGATGAGCGATACTATTTAATATTGGTTTATCTATGCCATTTTCAACACTAGTATGAGTATGTAGATCATTTGTTTGCATGTTAAAGAATGTCCTTTACTGCTATCCAAATCAATTTCCTCATTGTATGTAATTTTTAATGCTATTTAGAGTTTTAGGATTGATGTGGGATCCAACTATTTGAATTCTTGATTGTTGTGTATTAGGATGATCTACACTCATGACTTATATCTTTTCCCTGGTCCCATCCTGGTTTATTTTACTAGACTGTTACTATTCTATTTGTAAAATTTTAATAAAGTCAGTTAAAGATAAAATGTTTATATTTGATACATTTTAGGGTGAGCTTTGTTCTCCCATTTTAGATGGTACAACCCCATAGTACAGTGCCTTGAAAAAGTATTCATACCCCTTGAAATTTTTCACATTTTGTCATGTTACAACCAAAAACGTAAATGTGTTTTATTGAGATTTTATGTGATAGACCAACACAAAGTGGCACATAATTGTAAAGTGGAAGGAAAATGATAATTGGTTTTCAAAAGTTTTTTACAAATAAATATGTGAAAAATGTGGCCTCCATTTGTATTCAGCCCCCCCCTGAGTCAATACTTTGTAGAACCAACTTTCACTGCAATTACAGCTTCAAGTCTTTTTGGGGATGTCTCTACCAGCTTTGCACATCTAGAGAGTGATATTTTTGCCCATTCTTCTTTGCAAAATAGGTCAAGCTCTGTCAGATTGTATGGAGAGCGTATGTGAACAGCAATTTTCAAGTCTTGCCACAGATTCTCATTTGGATTTATGTCTGGACTTTGACTGGGCTATTTTAACACATAAAAATGCTTTGATCTAAACCATTCCATTGTAGCTCTGGCTGTATGTTTAGGGTCGTTGTGCTGCTGGAAGGTGAACCTCCACCCCAATCTCAAGTATTTTGCAGACTCTAACAGGTTTTCTTGAAAGATTGCCCTGTATTTTTCTCCATCCATCTTCCCATCAACTCTGACCAGCTTCCTTTTCCCTGCTGAAGAAAAGCATCCCCACAACATGATGCTGCCACCACCATGTTTCATGGTGGGCATGGTGAGTTCAGGGTAATGTGCAGTGTTAGTTTTCTGCCACACATAGCTTTTTGCTTTTAGGCCAAAAAGTTACATTTTGGTCTCATCTGACAGAGCATCTTCTTCCACATGTTTGCTGTGTCCCCCACATGACTTCTCGCAAACTGCAAACAGAACTTATTATGGCTTTCTTTCAACAATGGCTTTCTTCTTGCCACTCTTTCAAAAAGGCCAGATTTGTGGAGAACACGACTAATAGTTGTCCTGTGGACAGATTCTCCCACCTGAGCTGTGGATCTCTGCAGCTCCTCCAGAGTTACCATGGATCTCTAGGCTGCTTCTCTAATTAATGTTCTCCTTGCCCAGCCTGTCAGTTTAGGTGGACGGCCATATCTTGGTAGGTTTACAGTTGTGCCATACTTTTTCCATTTTTGGATGATGGGTTGAACAGTGCTCTGTGAGATGTTCAAAGCTTGGGATAGTGTTTTATAACCTAACCCTGCTTTAAACTTCTCCACAACTTTATCCCTGACCTGTCTGGTGTGTTCCTTGGCCTACATGAGGCTGTTTGTTCACTAAGATTCTCCAACAAACCTCTGAGGGCTTCACAAGACAGCTGTATTGATACTGAGATTAAATTACACACAGATGGTCTCTATTTACTAATTAGGTGATTTCTGAAGGTAATTGGTTCCACTAGATTTTAGTTAGTGGTATCAGAGTAAAGGAGGCTGAATACTAATGCATGACACACTTTTCACATATTTATTTGTAAAATAAATATGTGAAATAAATATAAATATGTGTAAAATCAGTTTTACGTTTTTGGTTACAACATAAAAAAAATCCACTGGTATGAATATCTTTTTTTTAATGCACTGTATATCCAGGTAAAAAGATTCATACATTTTTAGTCTAATTTTAAGGATCGGTTCACACTTAAATCACATCTGGTTTAATTCCTGCACATTGGCGTGCAGTGCAATTTGGAAGCCCAATTTTTTGAAGCACTGTGAAATATGTCAAAGCCCTATAAATTCACAAGATCAATAGAAGGAAACAATGATAGGTAGATACAGTGGCTTGCGAAAGTATTCGGCCCCCTTGAACTTTTCAACCTTTTGCCACATTTCAGGCTTCAAACATAAAGATATAACATTTTTATTTTTTGCGAAGAATCACCAACAAGTGGGACACAATTGTGAAGTGGAACGAAATCTTTTGGATTTTTGAAACTTTTTTAACTAATAAAAAAATGAAAAGTGGGGCGTGCAAAATTATTCGGCCCCCTTGCGTTAATACTTTGTAGAGCCACCTTTTGCTGCGATTACAGCTGCAAGTCGCTTGGGGTATGTCTCTATCAGTTTTGCACATCGAGAGACTGAAATTCTTGCCCATTCTTCCTTGCAAAACAGCTCGAGCTCAGTGAGGTTGGATGGAGAGCATTTGTGAACAGCAGTTTTCAGCTCTTTCCACAGATTCTCGATTGGATTCAGGTCTGGACTTTGACTTGGCCATTCTAACACCTGGATACGTTTATTTGTGAACCATTCCTTTGTAGATTTTGCTGTATGTTTGGGATCATTGTCTTGTTGAAAGATACATTTCCGTCCCAGTTTCAGGTCTTTTGCAGACTCCAACAGGTTTTCATCCAGAATGGTCCTGTATTTGGCTGCATCCATCTTCCCCTCAATTTTAACCATCTTCCCTGTCCCTGCTGAAGAAAAGCAGGCCCAAACCATGATGCTGCCACCACCATGTTTCATGGTGGGGATGGTGTGTTGAGTGTGATGAGCTGTGTTGCTTTTACGCCAAACATATCCTTTTGCATTGTGGCCGAAAAGTTCGATTTTGGTTTCATCGGACCAGAGCACCTTCTTCCACATGTTTGGTGTGTCTCCCAGGTGGCTTGTGGCAAACTTTAGACAAGACTTTTTATGTATATCTTTGAGAAATGGCTTTCTTCTTGCCACTCTTCCATAAAGGCCAGATTTGTGCAGTGTACGACTGATTGTTGTCCTATGGACAGATTCTCCCACCTCAGCTGTAGTTCTCTGCAGTTCATCTAGAGTGATCATGGGCCTCTTGGCTGCATCTCTGATCAGTCTTCTCCTTGTCTGAGCTGAAAGTTTAGAGGGACAGCCAGGTCTTGGTAGATTTGCGGTGGTCTGATACTCCTTCCATTTCAAAATGATCGCTTGCGCAGTGCTCCTTGGGATGTTTAAAGCTTGGGAAATCTTTTTGTATCCAAATCCGGCTTTAAACTTCTCCACAACAGTATTACGGACCTGCCTGGTGTGTTCCTTGGTCTTCATGATGCTCTCTGCGCTTTCAACAGAACCCTGAGACTATCACAGAGCAGGTGCATTTATACAGAGACTTGATTACACACAGGTGGATTCTATTTATCACCATCAGTCATTTAGGACAACATTGGATCATTCAGAGATCCTCGCTGAACTTCTGGAGTGAGTTTGCTGAACTGAAAGTAAATGGGCCGAATAATTTTGCACGCACCACTTTTCAGTTTTTTAATTGCTAAAAAAGTTTAAAATATCCAATAGATTTCGTTCCACTTCACAATTGTGTCCCACTTGTTTGTGATTCTTCACAAAAAATAAAAATTTTATATCTTTATGTTTGAAGCCTGAAATGTGGCAAAAGGTTGAAAAGTTCAAGGGGGCCGAATACTTTCGCAAGCCACTGTAGATAGATAGATAGTGGTGGTCGGTGCTCAATTTTCTTGGGTGGGGGGCATCCCTCGCTCCCCCCAGCCAGCCAGGCCCCCCTCCCCCCCAACCCCCCCAGCACTCGCTTGCTTAATCCCCCCCGTGCTGGATAAATCGATCACCTGTCGCCCGCCAATCCCCCCACCAGCCCCTGCACTTACCCCATCCAGGTGGTGGCTTCCCCCTCTGCGCCTGCTCACGAGTCCCAGCGGTCACTTCTCCTCCCAGCCAATCAGGAGTTAGGATTCATGCCCAATCAGGTCTTAGGACTCGTGCCCAATTGGTACTCAGGACCTGCTTCCTGATTGGCCAGGAGGAGAAACAGGAAGACATTAGCGAATATTAATTCGCTACGGTCACACAACTGGGTGGGCTCAGGGGGCAGTGTTCTGCGCCCACGAGCCTGCCCTTTTTGAAGACAATTAGAGCCTCAGGCTCTAATAATGCAATTCTAAAAAAAAAAAAAAGGAAAAAACATTGGAATCCATGCTTCCGGTGCCCTGAATGTAGATCAGGGGCTGAACGTATAAATTGGGGGGGGCGGGGCCCCTGTGCCCCTAATGGACGGGCCGCCACTGGATAGATAGATAGAAAAGCAAGGAAGAAATAAAGAAAGGAAGACACGCTTACCCTGATTCATTGATGTATTGTATGTGCAGTTGTTGTATTCTGAATCATGTACAAGTTTTTCCACACGTTGTGCAAAGTTGGCTTGCTCTTCTGCATAATTATAGAAAGGGACTTCTGTACTGACTTCATGGTTCACAACAATACTTCCAGAACTAGAGTAATGACAAAAGTAATAGCAAAGTTAAAAGAAGCAATATACATGAAATGACTAAGAAAGTTGGGTCATTACATGTCAATACTGTAAAAGCGTTTGATAGATTGATAGCTTGATCATGGGAATATAAAGAGTTTTTAAACTCTTACATTTTAAAAGTGTTTACCCAACACTAAGGATAACTGCATGTAAACATCTAAAGCTCCTGATGATGACACTACATCAAAACGCGTAGGGTGGAGCCTTATTGGAGTGATGTCATCCCGCACAGCCTGTCCGCTTGCAGCCAGAGATCATGGCTGGAGCCAACAGAGCTATAAAAGTTTATATGCTTTTATCCTTAGTGTCGAGTAGACACTTTGAAAATATAAGTGTGGCAAAAAAGAATTGAAGATTTACACTATTGTGGACCGCTTTCTCTATTCCTCACATGTGACTGTGGATGGGGTAAGAATGTGCTGGCGCAACCCTTTGGCTGCTGGAGACTATTAACCCTTTGATGACCAGAGAGGATAACATTGCTTTTTTTTTTTTTTTTTTTGCTTGAATGTCGTTGACTGGACACATGATAGTAGTTTAGCTGCACTGAACACCATTGATCATTTATTTGTCATCCGTGGGTGTCTTACCATTTTTACTAAGGTGGTGGTCACCAGGGGTGGAGTGTGTACTATGAAGATCGCTGGTTGCATTATAATGGTGGATTGAAAAATCTGGATTTATTCATAATTTTAAGGACACAGTTGACATTTTTGGTTTTGTCGCTTTTTATATAATTATTAATGATTTATATCATCATTATATATATATATATATATATATATATATATATATATATATATATATATATATATATATACACAGTATGAGATATTTATTCATTTTCTTCATGTTTAATAAATTTATATGGTGATTGATGAATTGTTTGATATTAGTTTTTTGCACGGTATTTAATTTATTCATTCATCTGCAAGCGCAGTCACAATTATTTACACATTATAGTAAAATGTTCCGTTGACAATTAAATTCCCAGACCGGAAGTGAGGGAAGATCTGCAACAGGGACACAGGCAGAAATACAAATCTGACAGAGGTCTTATTAGGGCCAATTCACACCAGTGCATTAATCTGCGTTTTAGCGCAGGTGTAAAATGCAGATCAATGGAAGGACGTCTGAAAAAAAAATAACTTCCAATGTGTCCTATTTACACCATAATGCTGGGCATGCATGTCAACGGACGTCAAAATGTATGTTGATGGACATCAAAATGCATGTCAGCGGACACCAGCGTGCGTTAAAATGCGACTAAAATAGATGGAAATGTACATGCATTTTCCATACATTTTAGTCACAGTCAGTGTGAATTGGCCCTGAGTCTTCCCCTAGACTCCCCACAGAGGGCAGAGGAGGGATCTGGGGTCTTATAGACCCCAGATCTCTCCATAAGGAGTACATGTCATGTGCCTATTGCTGTCACAGGGAATGTAAACATCCCTTGTGACAGCAATAGGCACATGACATGTACTATAAAAATAAAAAAAATAAGTAAATAAAAATATTTTAAAGCAACAGCATAAAAAAAAAAAATAGATCATTTAAAAAAAAATTTAAGTGCCCCCGTCCCCCCGTGCTTTGCGTGCAAAGGCTAACACACCTGTCGGTCCCACACGCGCGCAAACAGCAATTGTCCTACACATGTGAGGTATCACTATAAACATTAGACTGTGGGCAATAATTATAGCACCAGACCTCCTGTGTAAATCTAAATTGGTAACCTGTAAAGACCTTTAAAACATCACCTATGGATAGTAAAATTTACATAGTTTGTCATCGTTGCCCAATATTAAAGTGTGACATGTTTGGTGTCTATTTACTTGGCATTACATCATCTTTTATATTCTACCAGAAAATTGTACTGTATTGTGTTTTTTCCCAATATAGTTGAAAAAAGTGTATTTTTTTTTTTAAAAATGCGTTTGAAAAACCGCCACACAAATACCGTGTGACAAAAAATTGTAACACCTACCAATTTATTCTCTAGGGCCTCTGTTTCAAAAAAAAATATATCATGTTTGGGGGTTAGAAGAAACTTTCTAGCAAAAAAAAAAAAAATGTAAACCAAAAGTGCCAGAAAAGGCCTGGGGGTCAAGTGGTGAACCTTTTACTTGAAGGCCTAGTTGACCGGGGGTAAATACATCCATGTCCCATGCAAGGCCATGTTTTACTGGCACGGGGATGCACAGGTGTTGTGTGCATTCCTGTTCCACCAGCCCTATTATTGTCATGGTACTCATCGGCTACACAGATACAGACGCTGCTCCCAATGTATTGTCTGGGTGCATGGTCCCTAATGCACCAAGGGTGACTTTGGGGACAACAGCCACACACACATGGATGTCATATTGGGGCACAGCGGCTGTACACATGAATGAGACTGTGCGCCCTCGTGTGTGTAAACACGGCCCTGCACGGGGACAGATGTAATTTCCCCCTGTGAATGAGGCCAAAGGGTTTATTTGAGAGCAGGAAAATAAATATACCTCTATTTAGTATTTGGTACACATAAGTTCTCATACCTGAAAGATATTAACCGGATTTTTACTAATCTATTCAGGGCTCTGTAGATCCTTTCCATCTGTAAGACAAAAATAAAACTTTGTGCTGTTTTTTCCCATATTACCAGAAAAAATAAAATCAAAAGCAAAATGAGAAAGTCAGATTTATGTTCACACTATTAGGAAGCCCCCAATCTGATTTTACAGCATGATACCGGTTTTAAAGTGAAATTCTAGCCTAAAGAAAAGTCCCTTCATAACTCCCAGTCTGCCTACAAGAGATTTTCCCAATTTCCTATCAACAGGAACGACAGGAGAGTTTTTTTCGGAGGGGGAATTGAAAAGACCCTCCAGCTGCTGAGGGTGTGTACCCTTAAATATTGTTTTGTCACATTTACAAGAAGTAAGGAGAACCCTGACCAGTGGTTACATGGACTTTGAAGAATAAGATTCTGACTTTGAAGGAAATGCTTAAAATATGGATTGCATAGGAGGCACTTAGCAGAGCCCATGCATGCCTCCAGATCTCAACCCAAAACCCAGGTGCTGTTTTATGCACATACTGTAGATCATAAGTGAGGACCACTAATGAAGCATAGCAGGAGAAAAGTGGGATTAAGCTTAACTTTACTACTTCTGTAGCACCCCATGTTTTAGGGCTACCTGGGACTCCAAAAGAGATCCATTTTTATGTTAAAGTTCTCTTATATCTGTTTTTTGCTCTGTTTTGCTGACTCACTCTCCTTTTTAACTTATTTTTTACAGGTATTTATATAGTACTGACAATTTACCCAGTTCTTTACTTATATATTGTACCCTCACATCAGTTTCTGCCTTCAAGAGCTTACAGTTCAAGACCCCTAACTCACATGCATACATACACATACTAGGGCCAATTTAGACAGGAGCCCATTACCTACCACCATGCCTTTGAACTGTGGGAGGACACCCGTGTAGGAACTGGGAGAACACAACTCCAGACAGGCAGCGTTATGGTTGAGATTTGAAATAATGTCCCTACTGCTGCCAGGCAGACGTGCTATCTACTTAGCCACTGTGCTATCCAATGTCGAGGACCGTAGACGCAGTGGTCAGCCAAGCAAACTTAATGCAACAGATGAAAGACACATCATGCCTTCAACACTGGAAGATGTCCAGCAGTGCCATCAGCACACAATTCTGTCACGAGAAGTCTAGCCAGAAGTGGTCTTCATGGAAGAAAGCCATACATCAGTGGCGGCCTGTCCATAGGGGGCGCACGGGCGCTGCCCCCCCCCCAAGGCTAGTCACCATGAAAGAAAAAAGGTCCTTTTAAGAAAAAAGTCCTTGAAGTGCACTGTGTACGAGCGCCGGACACGGTGCACTATGGGTAGCACGACATCTATCTATCTATCTATCTATCTATCTATCTATCTATCTATCTATCTATCTATCTATCTATCTATCTATCTATCTATCTATCTATCTATCTATCTATCTATCTATCCTGTTTCCCCAAAAATAAGACCTAGTGTGATTGTCGGTGATGGCTGCAATATAAGCCCTACCCTCAAAATAAGCCCTAGTTAAAGTCCTTGTAGGTCCTATTTTCAGGGTAGGGCTTATTTTCGAGGAAACAGGGTAGGGCTTATTTGAGGGGTAGGGCTTATATTGCAGCCATCACAGACAATCACGCTAGGTCTTATTTTCGGGGAATATCTATCTATCTATCTATCTATCTATCTATCTATCTATCTATCTATCTATCTATCTATCTATCTATCTATCTATCTATCTATCAGCCCTGTTGTGGCCGAGTTACGGGAGGGGGGTATGGGGAAGGTTGGTGCTTTGTTCCCCCCTCCCCCCAAAAAAATGAAGCACCAGCCGCCACTGCCATACATCCAACGTGGAAAGAAAGCTAAGGGATTCAACTATGCAGGAAAATATAGGAACTGGGTGCAGAAAAATATCAGCAGGTGCTCTGGAGTCAAAACCTGAAATATCTGGCTGTAGTAAGAGGCATTTTGTTGGCAAAGGGCTGGAGAGCGGTACAATAATTAGTGTCCACAGGCAACAGTGAAGCATGGTGGAGGTTCCTTGCAAGTCTGGGGCTTCATTTCTGCAAATGGAGTTGGAGATTTGGTCAGGATTAATGGTGTCCTCAATCCTAAGAAATACAGGCAGATACTTATTCCTCATGCTATACTATCTGGGAGGCATGTAATTGGCCCCAAATTCATTCTGCAGCAGGACAACCACTCCAAACATACAACCAATATCATTAAAGAGTATCTCCAGTAGAAAGAAAAAGGAATTCTGGAAGTGATGGTTTGTCTCCCACAGAGCCCTGACCTCAACAACATGGAGTCTGTCTGGGATTACATGAAGAGACAAAAAGATTTGAGATGCCTACATCCTCAGAAGACTTGTGGTTAGTTCTCCAAGATGTTTGAAACAACCTACCTACCAAGTACCTTCAAAAATTGTGTGCAAGTGTACCTAGAAGAATTGATTCTGTTTTGAAGGCAAAGGGTGGTCACGCCAAATATTGATTTGATTTGGATTTCTCTTCTGTTCATTTACTTTCAATTTTGTTAATTTATAAAATTAAACCATTAACACTTCTATTTCTGAAAATATTCTTATGTTACATAATTGCCTAAAACTTTTGCACAATACACTGCCACTCCACAAGAGACATTGTACATGAAGAACAATAATCTGATAAACCAACACACAATTACCCATAATAACAATACCCACTAACAATAATAACAATATCCAATAATGTAGGGTTGTACAGGGGGTTTTGGACAGTCTAACACTCTGTACTCTGTACAAACAGGTACAAGTCATATGTCATTAGGCTATTTTCTTACTAGGTTGAGTGTTAATGATTTGTAAAGAGTAGCATGAATCAGGAAAATACCACATTATGGCCACTAGATGGAGCTGACAATCACATAAATAAATACTTATTTACTATGATCAACAGCTCCATCTAGTGGCCATAACGTGGTAATTTCCTGGTTAAGTGTATTCTTTATAAATGAATAGCATTCAACTTGGAGAGAAAATAGCTCAGTAACGTGAATTTATCCCCATTTGCACAGAAGTAATGTGCATGCAGTTTCACGGGATGAAAATTGTTTATAGATACACCCCTATATTGTATTTTTTTTCATAAAGATCTATCCTTCAGACAGGGAAGAGGGACATTTGAAGAGTAACAAGGGACAAGAGATTTGGTTCCAGTCTATAGGGACAGTCCCTTAAAATCAGGGACAATTGGGATCTATGGAGTATTTGGTGTCTGTTTTGAAGCTCAGTTTGTCTTCAAGATGGAGCCATCTGATAAAAGAATACTCACTGCTTGTGTATGTAAATTGCCTAAAAAGACTCATTAAGGTCTGCAAACAGCAAAGTTAGTATGATGCGTAGCTAAGAATGTGAAATGGAGATTTACTGGGTTAAGAATTAATAAGTGTTCTGTTTAGGGGTCTGTAATCCAGACAAGAAAATACCTAAGGTTTTCGGTTTATATAAAGTGGGTAAAATAACTATTGAACATGTCACCATTTTTCTAGGTAAATATATTTCTAAAGGTGCTATTGACATGAAATTTTCCCCACACGTCGGTAACAACCCATGCAATCCATACATACAAAGACACCAAAACAAATAAGTTCAGAAATTAAGTTATGTATAATAAAATGGAATGACAGAGGGAAAAAGTATTGAACACGTGAAGAAAGGGAGGTTGAAAAAGGTATGAAAAGCCAAGACACCAGCTGAAATCTATCAGTATTTAGAAAGCAATCCTTCCCCTTGTCAGTGCAAATGTATATGAGCTGATTCAGTCTCAAATGATGGCCTATACAAAGGTGTCTCATTACCAAGGTGTCACACAAGAAACATCTCATGATGGGTAAAAGCTAAGATCTCTTCCAAGACCTTTGCAAACTTTTTGTTGCAAAGCGTACTGATGACATTGGATACAGAAGGATTTCTAACTTTCTGAATGTTCCAGCTGTTGGGACAATAATCTGGAAGTGGAAAGAACATCATTTCTCCATAAAACAGCCAGGACCAGGTGCTCCTCACGAGATTTCTGACAGAGGAGTGAAAAGAATTATTAGAAGAGTTTTCCAAGAGCTAAGGACCACTTGTGGAGAGCTTCAGAAAGATCTGGATTTAGCAGGTACAATTTTTTCAAGGAAAACAATAAGTAATGCACACAACCGCCATGACCTGTATGCTGGCTCACCACGCAAGACTCCATTGCTGAAGAAAAAGCATGTTGAAGCTCGTTTAAAGTTTGCTGCACAACATTTAGACAAGCCTGTGAAATACTTGGGAGAATATAGTCTGGTCAGATGAGACCAAAATTGAACTCTTTGGATGCCATTATACACGCCATGTTTGGAGGTCAAATGGCATGGCTCATGATCCCAAAAACACCCCCATAGCAAAAGTGAAGTTTGGAGGTGGGAACATTATGGTGTGGGGCTGTTTTCCAGCATACAGTACTGGCAAACTTCATATCATTGAAGGAAGGATGAATGGAAAAATGTACCAAGACATTCTTGATAAAAATCTGCTGCCATCTACCTGGATGATAAAGATGAAACAAGGGTGGACATTTCAGCAAGACAATGATCCCAAACACAAAGCCAAGGAAACTCTCAACTAGTTTCAAAGAAAGAAAAAAAAGCTGCTAGAATGGCCCAGCCAATTACCTGACTTGAATCCAATAGAAAATCTATGGAAAGAACTAAAGATCAGAGTTCATAGAAGAGGCCCGCTGAACTTCCCAAGGTTTGAAGACTGTTTGTGTGGAAGAATGGGCCAAAATCACACCTGAGCAATGCATGCGACTAGTTTCTCCATACAGGAGGCATCTGGAAGCTTTCATTACCAACAAAGGATTTTGTACCAAGTATTGGTATAATAAATTTCAGTCAGCGCGTTCAATACTTTTTCCCTGTGTCATTCCATTTTATTACACATACCGTATATACTCGAGTATAAGTCGATCCGAGTATAAGTCGAGGCCCTAATTTACCACAAAAAATGGGAAAAACTTATTGCCCCAAGTATAAGACGAGGGTGAGAAATGCAGCAGCTACTGTAAGTGGAAAAAGAGGGTCAACAATGCCCATCTGCAGCTGTATACCTCCCTGTGTCCTGTGCATGTGCCATGTGTCCTGTGCATATGTGCATGTGTCCTGTGTATATGTGCATGTGTATATGTGTATATGTGCATGAGTCATGTGTCCTGTGTATATGTGCATGTGTCATGTGTATATGTGCATGTGTCATGTGTCCTGTGTATATGTGCATGTGTCATGTACCTGTGTCCTGTGTATATGTGCATGTGTCATGTGTATATGTGCATGTGTCCTATACCTGTGTCCTGTGTATATGTGCATGTGTCCTGTACCTGTGTCCTGTGTATATGTGCATGTGTCATGTGTATATGTGCATGTGTCCTGTACCTGTGTCCTGTGTATATGTGCATGTGTCCTGTACCTGTGTCCTGTGTATATGTGCATGTGTCATGTGTATATGTACCTGTGTATGTGTGTATGTGTCATGTGTATATGTACCTGTGTATGTGTGCATGTGTCTGTGTGCATCCTACCTGTGTCCTGTGCATGCCTCTGTGTGCCGCTCTGCACCGATCAGCGTGTGCTATTACTATGCGGCGGCCATTCACTGTTCAAAAGCCGCGCCTCCTCCTCGTCCATGATAGGCAGAAAACTCCATTTCCCAGCAGTCAGCGGTCAGCCTATCACAGACATTCTCTCATCCTCATACCACGGACGAGGATGAGAGAATGTCCGTGATAGGCTGTACACTGACTGCCTATCACAGACGAGGAGGAGGCGCGGCTTTGGAACAGTGAGAGGCTGCCGAGTGGTATGTAGCACACGCTGGCCGCCGTCTGCCTGCATGACACGCTGATCATGTAGGCAGACGGCGGTGACTCGAGTATAAGTCGAGGGGGGCACTTTCAGCCCCAAAAAAGGGGCTGAAAATTTCGACTTATACTCGAGTATATACGGTAACTTCATTCCTGTACTTTTTTGTTTTGGTTTCTTTGTATGTATGGATTGCATGGGTTATTACCGACACGTGGTGAAAATTTAATGTCAATAGCACCTTTAGATACTGTATATATTTACCTATAAAAATCATGACGTGTTCAATACTTATTTTACCTGCTATATATATATATATATATATATATATATATATATATATAATTGTGCTCATAAGTTTACATACCCTGGCAGGATTTATGATTTCTTGGCCCATTTTCAGAGAATATGAATGATAACACAAAAACTTTTTTTTCACTCATGGTTAGTGTTTGGCTGAAGCCATTTATTATCAATCAACTGTGTTTACTCTTTTTAAATCATAATGACAAAAGAAACTACCCCAATGACCCTGATCAAAAGTTTACATACCCCAGTTTTTAATACTGTGTATTGCCCCCTTTAACATCAATGACAGCTTGAAGTCTTTTGTGGTATTTGTGGATGAGGCTCTTTATCTTCTCAGATGGTAAAGCTGCCCATTCCTGTTGGCAAAAAGCCTCCAGTTCCTGTAAATTCTTGGGCTGTCTTGCATGAACTGCACTTTGAGATCTCCCCAGAGTGGCTCAATGATATTGAGGTCAGGAGACTGAGATGGCCACTCCAGAACCTTCACTTTATTCTGCTGTAGCCAATGAAAAGTCAACTTGGCCTTGTGTTTTGGATCATTGTCATGTTGGAATGTCCAAGTACGTCCCATGCGCAGGTTCCTGGCTGATGAATGCAAATGTTCCTCCATCAATTTTGACCAAATTTCCTGTGCCTTTGTAGCTCACACACCCCCAAAACATCAGCGATCCACCTCCGTGTTTCACAGTAGGAGTGGTGTCCCTTTCATCATAGGCCTTGCTGACTCCTCTCCAAATGAAGCGTTTATGGTTGTGGCCAAAAAGCGAAATTTTGGTCTCATCACTCCAAATGACTTTGTGGTAGAAAGTTTGAGGCTTGTCTCTGTGCTGTTTGGAGTATTGTAAGCGGGATACTTTGTGGCATTTGCATAGTAATGGCTTTCTTCTGGCGACTCGACCATGCTGCCCATCTTTCTTCAAGTCTTTCGTCAAGCCTCCTTATTGTGCATCTTGAAACAGCCACACCACATGTTTTCAGAGAGTCCTGCATTTCTCCTGAAGTTATTTGTGGGTTTTTCTTTGCATCCCGAACAATATTCCTGGTAATTGTACCTGAAATTTTAGTTGGTCTACCTGACCGTGGTTTGGTTTCAACAGAACCTCTTATTTTCCACTTCTTGATTAGTTTGAACACTGCTGATTGACATTCTCAATTCCTTGGATATCTTTATATATATCCCTTTCCTGTTTTATACAGTTCAACTACTTTTTCCCGCAGATCCTTTGACAATACTTTTGCTTTCCCCATGACTCAAAATCCAGAAACGTCAGTGCAGCACTGGATGAAAGATGCAAGGGTCTGTCAGGAGTCCAGAAACTTGTTGACCTTTTATACACACACACTAATTACAAGCAAACAGATCACAGGTGAGGATGGTTACCTTTAATAGCCATTCAAACCCCTTTGTGTCAACTTGTGTGCATGTTATCAGGCCAAAATCACCAGGGTATGTAAACTTTTGATCAAGGTCAGTTGGGTCGTTTCTGTTGTCATTATGATTTAAAAAGAGTAAATACAGTTATTTGATAATAAATGGCTTTGGCCAAACACTAACCATCAGTGAAAGAAACGTTTTCGTGTTATCATTCATATTCTCTGAAAAATGGCCAAGAAATCATAAATTCTGCCAGGGTATGCAAACTTATGAGCACAACTGTGTATACTGTATATATATATATATACATACATACATACATATATACGCACAAATGCATTTCAATTTCAATACAACTTCAAATAAGATTGAATCATGAGATAGTAATCACAACATACATTACCTCACTCAGAAAATTCTCTTTATACTTTTTGTATTTGTCAGAGTTTTCATCCCTGAGGTCTTCAGTAAAGTTTTCTTCTATAGTAATCTTGACTGTTACTGTCACAGTGACGAATTCTATAAAGAGAAGCACATATCAAGTTCTAGTGTGTTTTCTGTTCACATTTTAAGTTATTAGCTTAAATATTATTTCAATTTTGTTTTTGTGGTCATTTAACAGAATTCTCTTTACTATCAATGTACTTTTTTTAATTTAAAGCTGAACTTTAGACAAAAGCTTATTATTCAGATGAAATTCTGTACTTTGTTGTACAGAAAGTTGTACATTGAAAGTTGTTTTACCTGCTAAAGGATTTATATTTCTGTCCATCCAGTCCTGGGATTTACAATGCTCTGCCACACACTGCACGGCCCTGTCTGTCTCTGCTGCAGTTTCACTTTTACTTACAGGTCCCCTCACTACATTCACTCTGTGACTGGACAGGGAAAGGAGAAACAACACACTAACAAGTTTATCTTTCCTCATCCCCTCTAAGCTCTAAACTGTACAGACTGTAAAGTGGAATGCAAGATGCTCATGCCAAGCCAAATGCAGGTGTTTTCACTGCTTAAAATACAGAAAATATATGAATGTATTAATGGTTAATTAATTTTACATTTGTGTCTTTTATATCTGCCTGGAGTTCAGCTTTAATTACAAGCGTTATTATTTATTTGGCTTATGTAGTGTTTTACAATACTTACTCAACTGTGTTCTACACTTTATAGAAGAACACAAGTCATGTGTGGTATGCCCGGCACTTCTTTCCTAATGTCACTCCCATCATCACATTTCCCAGCAAATCTCGGCAGTCAAAATGACAGCCGGGAGTTGCTGTGTTACGTTACATGCACATGGACGTAATTAGGCATAAAATATGCCTAGCATTAATAAAATGGCATTTTCCCACATTTGGAGAGCTACAGAAAGGGAGTACAGCAACTATAGAAGGGAATGACTGTATGCCTCTGTACTCTGTACACATATAAATGCCAATGCTTCTCTGTATGCATGTGCACCAATTTTGAAAAAAACGCATTATTTTTTACTTTTTGCTATAATAAATATCCCCCAAAAATATATAAAAAAAAACTATTTTTTTTTCCTCAGTTTAGGCCGATATGTATTCTTCTACATATTTTTGGTTAAAAAAAATCGCAATAAGCGTATATTTATTGGTTTGCACAAAAGTTATAGCGTCTACAAAATAAGGGATAGTTTTATAGCATTTTTATTTTTTAATTTTTTTTTATTAGTAATGGCGGCGATCTGCGATTTTTATTGGGACTGCGACATTATGGCGGACACATCGGACACTTTTGACACTATTTCGTGACCATTGCCATTTATACAGCGATCAGTGCTATACAAATGCACTGCTTACTGTGTAAATGACACTGGCAGGGAAGGGGTTAACCACTAGGAGGCGATGAAGGGGTTAAGTGTGTCCTAGGGAGTGATTCTAACTGTGGGGGGTGGGCTTCAAGTCACATGACAGTGATCACTGCTATCGATGACATAGTACAACACAGTGAAGACAGTCCTCATCAAGTGGAGAAAATAATGGCACAACAATGACATTACCAAGAACTGGACGTTCCTCCAAAATGTATGAAGAGATGAGAAGAAAACTGGTCAGGGAGGCTGCCAAGAGGCCTAGAGCAGCATGATGGCAGCATCGTGTTTTGGGGCTGTTTTTCTTCAGCTGGAACTGGGGCCGTAGTCAAGGTAGAGGGAATTATGAATAGTTTCAAATACCAGTCAATATTGGCACAAAACCTTCAGGCTTCTGCTAGAAAGCTGAATATGAAGAGGAACTTCATCTGTCAGCATGACAACGACCCAAAGCATACATCCAAATCAACAAAGGAATGGCTTCACCAGAAGAAGATTAAAGTTTTGGAATGTACCAACCAGAGCCCAGACCTGAATCTGATTGAAAATCTGTGGGGCAATCTGAAGAGGGCTGTGCACAGGAGATGCCCTCACAACTTTACAGATTTGGAGTGATTTTGCAAAGAAGAGTGGGCAAATATTGCCAAGTCAAGATGTGCCATGCTGATAGACTCATACCCAAAAAGAGTGAGTGCTGTAATAAAATCAAAAGGTGCTTCAACAAAGTATTGGCTTAAGGGTGTGCACACGTATGCAACCATATTATTTTATTTTTTTTATTTTTACTTCCATCCACCTAAAAGATTTCAGTTTGTTGTTTAACTGAGTTGTACAGTTTATAGATCACATTAAAGGGGGAAAAAGTTCTGAAATTAGTTATCTTTGTCTCATTTTTTTCCATCACAGAAACCTGACATTTTAACAGGGGTGTGTAGACTTTTTATATCCACTGTATATATATATATCTTTAGATATATATAGAGATATATACATATCTATAGATATACACTATATTACCAAAAGTATTGGGACACCTGTCTTTACACGCACATGAACTTTAATGGCATACCAGTCTTAGTCGTAGGATTCAATATTGGGTTGGCCCACCCTTCGCAGGTATAACAGCTTCAACTCTTCTGGGAAGGCTGTCCACAAGGTTTAGGAGTGTGTCTATGGGACTGTTCAGGCGCTGGCTCGCAGTCTCTGCTCTAATTCATCCCAAAGGTGTTCTATCAGGTTGAGGTCAGGACCAAGTTCCCCCACCCCAAAATTGCTCATCCATGTCTTTATGGACAGCCTTCCCAGAAGAGTTGAAGCTGTTATACCTGCGAAGGGTGGGCCAACCCAATATTGAATCCTACGACTAAGACTGGGTCAACTCAATATTATTGTTTTACATATATATATATATATATATATATATATTGTAATAGTGAGAGTCCCTGTCGTTATGAAAATGGGGTTAGATTGGACACAGAATATGCACATTTGCTTGGTACAGGGCTGCAGAGCAGGGATGTGGACTGGAGAGGAGTGCTTTTGCAGCTTTCTCCAGGTTTTGAGATCCACCAGCAGATTGGCTGGTCAGGTGTGTGTTGGGCTATTTGTAGACACCTGACCATAGCTCAGGGCTCCACCCTCCCGAGGAGTCCAGGCAAGCAAGGGAGAAGTGTGCATGTCTGCACAGGTCTGTCAGAGTAGACAGAGGGTCCAAGCCTGTGGGCTGTAAAAGGAAGCTGAAAAAGAGTGCAGAGGTACTGGGTGTACAGGAACTCTGTTATAGAGCCGAGAGGGCTGAAGTATAAGTCTGAGCAGCAGTGCTGCTGAAGAGAGCCAGGTGGCTTGGTATTTTTGATTGAACTTACATTGTTGCTGTGGAAAGCTGAAACCCCTGTGTGGGCAACACTTCTGTTATTGGACATTTTCTTTCTTTAATAAAAGTGGGCCTACAAGCCCTTAAAACTACGTATCTGGCGTGAACTCGGCTCACTGGTAAGCTCTACCTTTAAGCTAAATCAACCCCCGATGTTACAAGTGGTGGAGAATGCGGGCAGAAGACGGTGGAATCCGGGTCCTTGCTCCACAGTGAGTTCAAGTCAGGAACTATTGGCTGTGTGTGGAAGTGCAGCCAGGCAAAAGGTATTGCGTGTTGCAGGTGGTGTACCTGTGAATGAAAAGTCAAATTTTTTTTTCTGCTATGAACTGTGTTTGTGTGCATGAGACAGCACAATCTGTGTGTGCACTGTGCAGGTGAGGAAAGCTTGCATGAAGTGAAAAGCAACTTGCTCTAAAGTGACTGCTTCATTTTTTTTGCTGGAGGCCGCAAAAGTGGAGTGACTGCGAATATGGAAAGTCCACCAGTGTTTGAATCGGCTGTGGACTGGTGCAAGCGGCACCTGGCAGCGCTGGACAAAGCTACAGAGGAAAGAAAGCCAACCCTCAGTGTAAGGGGAGAGCGGCTGGATGTCCATAACTGGAAGAGGGGTGTTGTTGCCCCTGGCAAAGCTCGTGCACGTATGCCAGAACGCTGTTTGCGGTGCAGCGAGTGGGAGCATGCTGTCTCCAAGTGCCCTTTGTCACAGCTTCCAGTACAAAGTGACATGGCCAGACAAAGGTCTGCAACAGTGTTTGGGAAGCCGATACATCATGTTGGAGAGAGCCAGCAAAGTTCTGCTGGGAGAGTGCGATCTCCCATGGCGACGAGAGTGAAAGTGGTGCCGGACAGGAGAAGCTGCAGAGGAGATTTGGCTCAGCGTCCCCGCACAGAGGCTTGTGCGTTCCAGCCAGCTGGGAATCGCCAGGAGAGAAGCGCTCTGGGAAAAAGTCGTCCAGTACCATGCCTGGAATGTGGCCAGCTGGGGCGTGGCATGTTTTCTTGTCCTAGGTTCTGGAATTCAGCTGGAGATAATATTGCTGAGAAAAAGTCTTTATCTGCGGGCCCAGATTCCTGTGAAAATATGTTTGCAGTCACCCCTAGCAACAAGAAGGAGTTTCCTGTTGTGTCGGCAGGTGGTGCTAAACAGTGGGAGATGCCTGCTGTAGTTTCATCCCGTGGCCACCAGGGGGAGTTGGCCAGTAAAAGTGCAGCAGAGGATTGGTTCATAAGACAACGTACTCAAATGAAGATGGTGACCCCAACTACTGCGGTGGGTAAGACTGACTTTAATGAAGTGATGGCTGGAACTGCTGATTTCATGTATAAAAGGACTGGTTACGAGACTGTCCATGATGTGAGAGTGACCCCAGTTAGTGGGGCCACTGAATGTGTTCTTGAGGGTGATTTGTCCCTATGCAGTACCCTGTGCAGTGGGGAAGCAGGGGTTAAAGTCAAACCTGCACCTGTGTGTGCATCTCAAGAGGAAAATAGTGATGTGTCTAATGTCTGCCAGTCTCAAGTTGGCGGGGGGCTAGGACAACCTGTAAGAGGTACAAATGCTGACAATGTTGATGATTATGGAAAATGTATTGCTGTTGGGAAACCCCCAGGTTCTTGCAGAGCAAAAGCTGTAGTCAAAAATGGGCCATTGCCCATAGCAACAGGTGGTAAGATATCACAGTTGTCCCCAGAAATCTCCAGGGAACTTCATGTATTGGAGTCGGAGGTTGCCCTGGACAACTGCGATGTCACTCTGGTGGGACGGAGTGGATCTGTACCGTGGAATGGTAATGTGTTAGTACAAGCTGTTAGTACTAAAAATGTGCAGGTAAATGGTGGGTTAACACAACCTGTGAAAAATGCAAAGGTGTGTGAGGTTTATGAAGCACCAGCCGAGCAAGGTGGTGAATATGGTGTATTGCAACCTGCTGTGTTAAAACCTGTGTTACCACAATCTGACATGATTTGTAATTTGGGTAATGAATCTGCAGCTAGGCCAGTCTGTTCTTATGAGTCTCCTTGGGTGGATGGACCAGTGCTGAGGAGTACCGCTGAAGGGAGTGCACATACAATAGATTGGGATAGTTGGAGTAAAAATCTTATCTCCCTGATAGATGAGGTTTTTATGCACAAAACTGAGGTTGTCATGGAGTGTCAAAGTGACGTTGTCACTGGTAATGTTCTGGAGCAGTTCACTGATGCTGAACCTGAGAAGTTGGGTATGAGTCCAGCACCTGGCAGCGCTCTGGGTGAGCACCAGGCTGTGGTTACCTCCAGTTGGGAGGATGTTGGTTTGACAATTGCAACTTCTCAAGTCTCAGCCAATGAGTCTCTCTGCATTCCCAACGTAATGAAAGTCCCCAGAACGGACTTGGGTCTGGGATTAAGGGTCTGGTCTGTAACCAAAGCATTAAAGGAGCTGCTTAAACTTTGGGATGTACAGCTAATCTATATTGGGGTGTCTCCTCCACAGTCAGACGGCCTGGTACTGTGGAGTACCACTAGGTGGAGCACTAAATGGCAGGCTGTACAGAACAAAGAACAAGACAGGAATGGTTTATTCTTGAAAGTATTACTCTTGTTAAAAGTTGCTTCTGGGTATGCTGCTGGGTTAATTCCTGAAAAAATGGTATATGGGAGATGCTTTGGAGAAACTAAAAATGAGTCAATGTCTGAGGTTTCACCTCCTAACAGCCCGATGGGAAGCATTTCTGCGGCTATGGTCCAGGGTGGTGCTGGTCAGTTGTCGGTGAAGGGCGCGTATACTGCACCGGTGGAAAAACCACGTGAGATGGAAGGGCCGAGCATGGACCAGAAAACAGCAGAAATCCTGACCGGGGCTCAGACAGAGGTGGTTAAAGAGACTGGGGTCACCAGTGCAATAATAGGTTTATGTGACAAACCTGATATGGTCCCTGAGACAGGAAAATGGGTAAAAAGTGCAATAAGGTTGGTACGCGGATCAGACGAGAGCTTGCCTGTTCCGGTTTTGGATAGAAATCCAGGTGGTATTAAAGGTCAAGTGGTAGGACAGCTGTCTGCAGAGTGGGTGAACCCAGGGGAGGTGACATCCTGTGAGGTTCCTGTGTGTGATGGCGGCCCTCCGGTATGTGTGCCCTCTGGAGACTCTGCCCTAGCAAATGCTGAAAAAAAAGGCATTGGTGACATGTGCAACATTGAGAGGTGTAATGTTGGTTTGAAAATGTCTGTCAATGATGAATCAAGTAATGTGTTAATGGTACATTATAATGTGGTGTCCAAAGGTACAGGTAAACCTGGTAAACAATTAGTGACTGCTGAGTCAGGTACCAGAAATAAGAGGAGGAGTCCCGTTAAAAACACCATAAAAATAGGCCCCCTACAGTCTCAGAACAGTAATGCTGAGAGAGGTTTTGGGAAACCAGGAAACTTGAAGCGGGGAGGCAAAAGAGTTGGTAAACCCAAGAGACCTATTGTGATGGGGAAAACGGGTACCAGTGAGGGAAAAGGTGGTTACTCATCAGGTGTAGTGTCTAGAGAAGGTTCTCTACAGAATCAGGAAACTGAGTTGGAAGGAAGTAGCAGGAAAGGCAGGGGCCCAACAGAAAAGAAACGTGAGCTCAGGAACCCCAAGGACAGAGGGAGTAGGCTGAGTATAGGGAAATGTAGGACCCTGTTAAGATCCAGGGTGGGACGTACCTGGAAGCGCACCCGAAAAAAAGGTTGGGCCTACGTGGCTGACAGCCAGCGCAGAGGTGTCCCAACCATGACGGGTGCTGGTGTTCCTCCCTCCGGATCGAAACAAAGGGGGGGGATATGTAATAGTGAGAGTCCCTGTCGTTATGAAAATGGGGTTAGATTGGACACAGAATATGCACATTTGCTTGGTACAGGGCTGCAGAGCAGGGATGTGGACTGGAGAGGAGTGCTTTTGCAGCTTTCTCCAGGTTTTGAGATCCACCAGCAGATTGGCTGGTCAGGTGTGTGTTGGGCTATTTGTAGACACCTGACCATAGCTCAGGGCTCCACCCTCCCGAGGAGTCCAGGCAAGCAAGGGAGAAGTGTGCATGTCTGCACAGGTCTGTCAGAGTAGACAGAGGGTCCAAGCCTGTGGGCTGTAAAAGGAAGCTGAAAAAGAGTGCAGAGGTACTGGGTGTACAGGAACTCTGTTATAGAGCCGAGAGGGCTGAAGTATAAGTCTGAGCAGCAGTGCTGCTGAAGAGAGCCAGGTGGCTTGGTATTTTTGATTGAACTTACATTGTTGCTGTGGAAAGCTGAAACCCCTGTGTGGGCAACACTTCTGTTATTGGACATTTTCTTTCTTTAATAAAAGTGGGCCTACAAGCCCTTAAAACTACGTATCTGGCGTGAACTCGGCTCACTGGTAAGCTCTACCTTTAAGCTAAATCAACCCCCGATGTTACAATATATATATATATATATATATATATATATATATATACATATTGTGTATTTTGTCCTTTTGAGTTTTTTTTTTTTTTACAAAATGGGTAAATAGCAACTTTCACACTTACAGATCACATGCTAGTATTATTGTGTCTTTAAAATGTTCAAGTTGTGATTCAGTCTCCTAGAAACTTTACAGATGTAATTATGCATCCTTATTTTCAGCATTTGAATTAAATAAACTCTTCTTCTAAAAATATAACGCTATAAGAAGTCTTCTTATAGTTTACTTCTATTTTCATGGAATTCTGCAGTCATTACTGACCCTTAGATGGCCCAGTCCCTACCCAATTATGTCAAGCAAGGCTCAGATCGGACAATATACAGCCATTGTATATTTCATTGTTTTGGGCACCTTGTGAATGCAATGCTGGGCTAAATGATAACAAAATCTACATATTTTCTCAGATATCATGATCCACCATTAATGTATGTAATTCCTTTTATAGAATGGAAATAAACTTACCTTTTTTGATTTCACTCACAAGGAATTCACAACTGATCCCGTAGAAATTTTCATTTTTGCATACACACTTGTTTCCATCATAATAACCACCATTTTCACAATTGCCTCCTTCAAAGACATTACATAAAAACACGTGAGCTTACAAATTCCTGAATTTTTTCAATTTGTAAAAATATCACTCTGGCATTGGGATTTATCCTGTACAATCATTTATTTCTTAAATCTGAACTTTTATCTGAGCACCACAAACTGAAAACTCAATTTAATTCATTTTTAATATTCAAAGCAAATTTTCAATGTCTCCATGATTTATTTTGTTGAGAATTTTTTTTAAAAAATACCCCCCCCTTGCATTTCTAGATTTCTAGCTGTGGGTAAGTGCAGATGTTTCATGTAGCATTTACTTCTAGGAATCCATCTGCCCTTAGCTCAGGCATCCAGGCAGGAAGCTGTGCTTAGCAGAGAAAGCCCCTTGTCTCCTCCTCCACATGAAAGACAAAAATGCCCATGAAGACTCCTGGGATGTATGACAGAGTTTAGTTCTGCTTTAATGTGAAAACATTGCGATCGTGATCTTTTTGATGGCTATACACTTTGCAATTTGAATATACAATTTTGATTCCATCTCCTTTAAATCTATAAAAATGAAGTAGCAGAAACCCTGTAGCAGCCTGTCCATAGGGGGCGCAGGGGCGCAGGGGCGCCGTCCCCCATAATCCATGCACCTGGCCCCTAATCTCCATGCAGGGCACCGGATACATGGATTTCACTAGGGTTTTTTTTTTTAAGAACATGATTAGAGCCTGAGGCTCTAATTGGCTACAAAAAAGTTGTGTGACAATAGCAAATTAATATTCGCTATTGTATTCCTGATTCTTCTCCTGGCCAATCCGGAGAAGACCAGATTGGCCAAGAAGAGAAGCGCTCATATTGGTCGCCGAGGGAAAGAGGAGGGAAGCTGCCAAGCAGGAAGGCACCATGAAGCCGGAGACGCAGGGTGAAGCCGCCAAGGAGGAAGCCGGAGCCGAGGAGAAGGAGAGGCAGGAAGGAGTCAAAGCTGCCCACGACCTAGATGGCAGAGGGATATCTTGTTTGCCACCCCAAATATACAGAACCAGGTGCCACTGCAGCAACCCAATTTTAACAATCCGCTCATTTTGCATTTGGTAAGATAGGCTTTCGCCCTGCAAAATTCTTGGTAGATCTAAAGAAAATGATTCAATTATAATGCATGGTAGGAGCAGAAGGTGATAAAAGAAAAATAAATGGTGATTTTTCTCTGGTTTTCAGAAAACAGTAAAAAATGTATAATTCACTAAGAATTGCTTTGTTTTCTTAATATGATTAAAAATGTTTAAGAATAATACTACAAAAAGCAAGAATGCTTATTTTTGTTAAATTACATGCTCAAAAAGGTGTATATAAAATGCAATATAAATTTGAGACTGGCATGTCTCTGCACATCTGATATAGCTGTAAAAAATTTACATTCTAAAAAATAAATATCTAATTATTGATATAATTGAGACAATGAATAACAATTTCTTTACCCTAAATATTAATATTAAATTTGAACATTAAAGTTTACCCTTTTTATAAAAATTGGCCTACAACATCATTTAACCTTTTTATAAAAATTGAACAACAACATCCCAGTCTCTGCTGTACTTACTGCCGTAGGTAATGAGATGTCCGCGCCTTCGCAGTATAGCAGTCCAGGGATTTGAAATGCGTATTTTTCTCCCCCTTCTTTCTGCAGAGAATCCAAGATGGAACAGAGCACTTCTGATTGGTCAGATTGGTCACATATCAGTGTTGACCAATCGGAAGCCCTCTGATCTGTCCAGGAAGACCTGGAGAAAGACAGGGCAAAGGAGCAGAGATTAATAATCCCTGGATTGCTAAAACGGTTGCGTTGGTGTTGACATCTCATCACCCATGGAGGTACAGTGAGTACAGAGGGAACTTGGAATAAATCCACTTAATCCATCAGGTGAAAAAAAATAATTATCCAATGAAAAAAAAAAAAGGTGAAAGGGCATGGTGAAAACTCACCTGGCTGTGTACTTGGTAGCTTTTTGGTAGTAGAGGTTGTTGGTGTGGACTGGGTAGAAGTCTTAGTAGACTGATTAGTGGATAATATGGTGGAGGGCTGTGTATAGAACTGTATAGTTGTACTAGAAGTGGGTCTACTTTCAGTAGAATGATTAGTGGATAATATGGTGGGTGATTGTGTAGAGGATTGTGAAGTTGTATTAGAAGTGGGTCTACTTTCAGTAGAATGATTAGTGGATAATATGGTGGGTGATTGTGTAGAGGATTGTGAAGTTGTATTAGAAGTGGGTCTATTTTCAGTAGACTGATTAGTGGATAATATGATAGAGGGCTGTGTAGAGGACTGTATAGTTGTATTAGAAGTGGGTCTACTTTCAGTAGAATGATTAGTGGATAATATGGTGGGTGATTGTGTAGAGGATTGTGAAGTTGTATTAGAAGTGGGTCTACTTTCAGTAGACTGGTTAGTGGATATTATTGTTGAGAGTTGTATAGAGGACTGTGTACCTGTGGATACAGATTTACTAGAATATTCAGTGAATGAGACTGTGGGTATCTCTGTTGTAAATGTTATAGATGTATCAGAAATGGGTACAGTTTCAGTAGAATAACCAGTTAATGAAGTTGTTGCTGTTTCTGTTGTAGACTGTGTGGATAGAGCAGAGGTGGCTAAAGTTGCAGTAGACTGCTCAGTAAATAAAGTTGTTGATATTTCTAGTGTGGACTGTATAGATGTAACAGGGGTAGAAATAATTTCAGTAGAACGATCAGTAAATGAGGTTGTGGGTCTCTCTGTTGAGGACCGTATGGATATATCTGAGGTAAGTACAATTTCAGTAGAATGATCAGGTAATGAGGTATTGTGTATCTCTGTTGATGACTGTATGGAAATATCAGAGATGGGTTCAGTTTCAGTAGAATGATCAGTTAATAAGGTTGTGGGTATCTCTGTTGTAGACTGTAAGGATATAACAGAGGTGTGTACAGATTCAATAGAATGATCAGTTAATGAGGTTGTGGATATCTGTGTTGACTGTATGGATATATCTAAGGTGGGTACAGTTTCAGTAGAATGTTCAGTGAATGAGGTTGTTGGTATCTTTGTTGTAGACTGTATGAAGATAACAGAGGTGGGTACAGTTTCAGTAGAATGATCAGTTAATGAGGTTGTGGGTGTCTCTGTTGAGGACTTTATGGAAATATCTGAGGTGGGAACAGATTCAGTAGAATGCTCAGTTAATGAGGTTGTGGGTATCTCTGTTGAGGACGATATGGATACATCTGAGGTAAGTACAGTTTCAGTAGAATGGTCAGTTAATGAAGTTGTGGGTATCTCTGTTGAGGACTGCATGGATATATCTGAGGTGAGTTCAGTTTCAGTAGTATGATCAGTTAATGAGGTGTTGGGTATCTCTGTTGAGGACTGTATAGGTATATCTGAGGTGGGTTCAGTTTTAATAGAAGGATCTGTTAATGAGGTTGTGGGTATCTCTGTTGTGGATGATATGGATATATCTGAGGTGGGTTCAGTTTCAGTAGAATGTTCAGTAAATGAGGTTGTGGGTATCTCTGTTGTGGATGATATGGATATATCTGAGGTGAGTTCAGTTTCAATAGAATAATCAGTTAATGAAGTTGTGGGTATCTTTGTCGAGGACTGTTTGGATATATCTGAGGTGGGTTCAGTTTCAGTAGAATGATCAGTTATTGAGGTTGGGGATATCTCTGTTGTGGATGGTATGGATATATCTGAGGTGGGTTCTGTTTCAGTAGAATGATCAGTTAATGAGGTTGTTGGCATTTCTGTTGAGGACTGCATGGGTATATATGAGGTGGGTTCAGTTTCAGTAGAATGATCAGTTAATGAGGTTGTGGGTATCTCTGTTGTGGACGATATGGATATATCTGAGGTGGGTTCAGTTTCAGTAGAATGTTCAGTAAATGAGGTTGTTGGTATCTCTGTTGTAGACGGTATGGATACATATGAGGTGGGATCAGTTTCAGTAGAATGATCAGTTAATGAGGTTGTGGGTATCTCTGTTGTGGGTGATATGGATATTTCTGAGGTGGGTTCAGTTTTAGTTGAATGGTCAGTTAATGAGGTTTTGGGTATCTCTGTTGAGGACTGTGTGGAAATATCTGACGTGGGTTCAGTTTCAGTAGAGTGTTCAGTGAATGAGATTGTTGGTATATCTGTTGTGGATGGTATGGATATATCTGAGGTGGGTGCAGTTTCAGTAGAATGATCAGTTAATGAGGTTGTGGGTATCTCTGTTGAGGACTGTGTGGATATATCTGAGGTGGGTTCTTTTTCAGTAGAATGTTCAGTGAATGAGGTTGTTGGTATCTCTGTTGTGGACAGTATGGATATATCTGAGGTGGGGTCAGTTACAGTAAAATGATCAGTTAATGAGGTTGTGGGCATTTCTGTTGAGGACGACTGCATGGGTATATCTGAGGTGGGTTCAGTTTCAGTAGAATGATCAGTTAATGAGGTTGTGGTTATCTCTATTGTGGAAGATATGGATGTGTCTGAGGTGGGTTCAGTTTCAGTAGAATGATCAGTTATTGATGTTGTGGATATCTCTATTGAGGACTGTGTGGATAAATATGAGGTGGGTTCTGTTTCAGTAGAATGTTCAGTGAATGAGGTTGTGGGTATCTCTGTTGTGGACGATATGGATATATCTGAGGTGGGTTCAGTTTCAGTAGAATGATTAGTTAATGAGGTTGTGGGTATCTCTGTTGAGGACAGTGTGGATATATGTGAGGTGGGTTCTGTTTCAGTAGAGTGTTCAGTGAATGAGGTTGTTGGTATTTCTGTTGTGGATGGTATGAATATATCTGAGGTGGGTGCAGTTTCAGTAGAATGATCAGTTAATGAGGTTGTGGATATCTCTGTTGTGGATGACATAGATATATCTGAGGTAGGTTCAGTTTCAGTAGAATGATCAGTTATTGAGGTTGTGGGTATCTCTGTTGAGCTCAGTGTGGATATATGTGAGGTGGGTTCTGTTTCAGTAGAATGTTCAGTGAATGAGGTTGTTGGTATCTCTGTTGTGGACGGTATGGATATACCTGAGGTAGGTTCAGTTTCAGTAGAATGATCAGTTATTGAGGTTGTGGGTATCTCTGTTGAGGAATTTCTGAATATATCTGAGGTGGGTTCTGTTTCAGTAGAATGTTCAGAGAATGAGGTTGTTGGTATCTCTGTTGTGGATGGTATGGATATATCTGAGGTGGGTTCAGTTTCAGTAGAATGATCAGTTATTGATGTTGTGGATATCTCTATTGAGGACTGTGTGGATATATATGAGGTGGGTTCTGTTTCAGTAGAATGTTCAGTGAATGAGGTTGTTGGTATCTCTGTTGTGGACAGTATGGATATATCTGAGGTGGGTTCAGTTTCAGTAGAATGATCAGTTAATGAGGTTGTGGGCATTTCTGTTGAGGATGACTTCATAGGTATATCTGAGGTGGGTTCAGTTTCAGTAGAATGATCAGTTACTGATGTTGTGGATATCTCTATTGAGGACTGTGTGGATATATATGAGGTGGGTTCTGTTTCAGTAGAATGTTCAGTGAATGAGATTGTTGATATATCTGTTGTGGATGGTATGGATATATCTGAGGTGGGTGCAGTTTCAGTAGAATGATCAGTTAATGAGGTTGAGGGTATCTCTGTTGTGGACGATATGGATATATCTGAGGTCAGTTCAGATTCAGTAGAATGATCAGTTAATGAGGTTGTGGGCATCTCTGTTGAGGACTGTGTGGATATATCTGAGGTGGGTTCTGTTTCAATAGAATGTTCAGTGAATGAGGTTGTTGGTATCTCTGTTGTTGACAGTATGGATATATCCGAGGTGGGTTCAGTTTCAGTAGAATGATCAGTTAATGAGGTTGTGGGCATTTCTGTTGAGGACGACTGCATGGGTATATCTGAGGTGGGTTCAGTTTCAGTAGAATGATCAGTTAATGAGGTTGTGGTTATCTCTATTGTGGAAGATATGGATGTATCTGAGGTGGGTTCAGTTTCAGTAGAATGATCAGTTATTGATGTTGTGGATATCTCTATTGAGGACTGTGTGGATATATATGAGGTGGGTTCTGTTTCAGTAGAATGTTCAGTGAATGAGGTTGTTGGTATCTCTGTTGTGGACAGTATGGATATATCTGAGGTGGGTTCAGTTTCAGTAGAATGATCAGTTAATGAGGTTGTGGGCATTTCTGTTGAGGACGACTGCATGGGTATATCTGAGGTGGGTTCAGTTTCAGTAGAATGATCAGTTAATGAGGTTGTGGTTATCTCTATTGTGGAAGATATGGATGTATCTGAGGTGGGTTCAGTTTCCATAGAATGATCAGTTATTGATGTTGTGGATATCTCTATTGAGGACTGTGTGGATATATATGTGGTGGGTTCTGTTTCAGTAGAATATTCAGTGAATGAGGTTGTGGGTATCTCTGTTGTGGACGATATGGATATATCTGAGGTGGGTTCAGTTTCAGTAGAATGATTAGTTAATAAGGTTGTGGGTATCTCTGTTGAGGACTGTGTGGATATATCTGAGGTGGGTTCAGTTTCAGTAGAATGTTCAGTAAATGAGGTTGTTGGTATCTCTGTTGTGGACGGTATGGATATATTTGAGGGGGGTTCAGTTTCAGTAGAATGATAAGTTAATGAGGTTGTGGGTATCTCTGTTGTGAGCGATATGGATATTTCTGAGGTGGGTTCAGTTTCAGTTGAATGATCAGTTAATGAGGTTGTGGGTATCTCTGTTGGGAACTGTGTGGATATATCTGAGGTGGGTTCTGTTTCAGTAGAGTGTTCAGTGAATGAGGTTGTTGGTATTTCTGTTGTGGATGGTATGAATATATCTGAGGTGGGTGCAGTTTCAGTAGAATGATCAGTTAGTGAGGTTTTGGATATCTCTGTTGTGGATGACATAGATATATCTGAGGTGGGTTCAGTTTCAGTAGGATGATCAGTTAATGAGGTTGTGGGCATTTCTGTTGAGGACTGCATTAATATATCTGAGGTGGGTTCAGTTTCAGTAGAATGATCAGTTAATGAGGTTGTGGGTATCTCTGTTGAGGACAGTATGGATATATGTGAGGTGGGTTCTGTTTCAGTAGAATGTTCAGTGAATGAGGTTCTTGGTATCTCTGTTGTGGACGGTATGGATATACCTGAGGTAGGTTCAGTTTCAGTAGAATGATCAGTTATTGAGGTTGTGGGTATCTCTGTTGAGGAATGTCTGAATATATCTGAGGTGGGTTCTGTTTTAGTAGAATGTTCAGTGAATGAGGTTGTTGGTATCTCTGTTGTGGATGGTATGAATATATCTGAGGTGGGTTCAGTTTCAGTAGAATGATCAGTTAATGAGGTTGTGGGTATCTCTGTTGTGGACGATATGGATATATCTGAGGTGGGTTCAGTTTCAGTAGAATGATCAGTTAATGAGGTTGTGGGCGTTTCTGTTGAGGACTGCATGGGTATATCTGAGGTGGGTTCAGTTTCAGTAGAATGATCAGTTAATGAAGTTTTGGGTATCTCTGTTGTGGATGATATGGATATATCTGAGGTAGGTTCAGTTTCAGTAGAATGATCACTTAATGAGGTTGTGGGTATCTCTGTAGAGGACTGTGTGGATATATCTGAGGTGGGTTCTGTTTCAGTAGAATGTTCAGTGAATGAGGTTGTTGGTATCTCTGTTGTGGATGGTATGGAAATATCTGAGGTGTGTTCAGTTTCAGTAGAATGATCACTTAAAGAGGTTGTGGGTATCTCTGTTGTGGACAATATGGATATATCTGAGGTGGGTTCAGTTTCAGTAGAATGATCAGTTAATGAGGTTGGGGGTATCTCTGTTGTGGACAGTATTGATATATCTGAGGTGGGTTCTGTTTCAGTAGAATGTTCAGTGAATGAGGTTGTGGGTATCTCTGTTGTGGACGATATGGATATATCTGAGGTGGGTTCAGTTTCGATAGAATGATCAGTTAATGAGGTTGTGGGTATCTCTGTTGAGGACTGTGTGGATATATCTGAGGTGGGTTCTGTTTCAGTAAAATGATCAGTTAATGAGGTTGTGGGTATCTCTGTTGTGGACAATATGGATATATCTGAGGTGGGTTCAGTTTCAGTAGAATGATCAGTTAATGAGGTTTTGGGTATCTCTGTTGTGGACGGTATGGATATATCTGAGGTGGGTTCTGTTTCAGTAGAATGTTCAGTGAATGAGGTTGTGGGTATCTCTGTTGTGAACGGTACGGATACATCTGAGGTGGGATCAGTTTCAGTAGAATGATCAGTTAATGAGGTTGTGGGTATCTCTGTTGTGGATAATATGGATATATTTGAAGGGGTTTCAGTTGCAGTAGAATGATCAGTTAATGAGGTTGTGGGTATCTCTGTTGTGGATGACATAGATATATCTGAGGTGGGTTCAGTTTCAGTAGAATGATCAGTTAATGAGGTTGTGGATATCTCTGTTGAGGACTGTGTGGATGTATGTGAGGTGGTTTCTGTTTCAGTAAAATGTTCTGTAAATGAGGTTTTTGGTATCTCTGTTGTGGATGGTATAGATATATCTGAGGTAGGTTCAGTTTCAGTAGAATGATCAGTTAATGAGGTTGTGGGTATCTCTGTTGTGGACGATATGGATATATCTGAGGTGGGTTCAGTTTCGATAGAATGATCAGTTAATGAGGTTGTGGGTATCTCTGTTGAGGACTGTGTGGATATATCTGAGGTGGGTTCTGTTTCAGTAAAATGATCAGTTAATGAGGTTGTGGGTATCTCTGTTGTGGACAATATGGATATATCTGAGGTGGGTTCAGTTTCAGTAGAATGATCAGTTAATGAGGTTTTGGGTATCTCTGTTGTGGACGGTATGGATATATCTGAGGTGGGTTCTGTTTCAGTAGAATGTTCAGTGAATGAGGTTGTGGGTATCTCTGTTGTGAACGGTACGGATACATCTGAGGTGGGATCAGTTTCAGTAGAATGATCAGTTAATGAGGTTGTGGGTATCTCTGTTGTGGATGATATGGATATATTTGAGGGGGGTTCAGTTGCAGTAGAATGATCAGTTAATGAGGTTGTGGGTATCTCTGTTGTGGATGACATAGATATATCTGAGGTGGGTTCAGTTTCAGTAGAATGATCAGTTAATGAGGTTGTGGATATCTCTGTTGAGGACTGTGTGGATGTATGTGAGGTGGTTTCTGTTTCAGTAAAATGTTCTGTAAATGAGGTTTTTGGTATCTCTGTTGTGGATGGTATAGATATATCTGAGGTAGGTTCAGTTTCAGTAGAATGATCAGTTAATGAGGTTGTGGGTATCTCTGTTGTGGACGATATGGATATATCTGAGGTGGGTTCAGTTTCAGTAGAATGATCAGTTAATGAGGTTGTGGGCGCTTCTGTTGAGGACTGCATGGGTATATCTGAGGTGGGTTCAGTTTCAGTAGAATGATCAGTTAATGAGGTTTTGGGTATCTCTGTTGTGGACTGTGTGGATATATCTGAGGTGGGTTCTGTTTCAGTAGAATGATCAGTTAATGAGGTTGTGGGTATCTCTGTTGTGGACGATATGGATATATCTAAGGTGGGTTCATTTTCAGTAGAATGATCAGTTAATGAGGTTGTGGGTATCTCTGTTGAGGACTGTGTGGATAAATCTGAGGTGGGTTCTGTTTCAGTAGAATGATCAGTTAATGAGGTTGTGGGTATCTCTGTTGTGGACAATATGGATATATCTGAGGTGGGTTCAGTTTTAGTAGAGTGATCAGTTAATGAGGTTGTGGGCATTTCTGTTGAGGACTGCATAGGTATATCTGAGGTGGGTTCAGTTTCAGTAGAATGATCAGTTAATGAGGTTTTGGGTATCTCTGTTGTGGACGATATGGATATATCTGAGGTGGGTTCAGTTTCTGTAGAATGATCAGTTAATGAGGTTGTGGGTATCTCCGTTGAGAACTGTGTGGATATATCTGAGGTGGGTTCTGTTTCAGTAGAATGTTCAGTGAATGAGGTTGTTGGTATTTCTTTTGTGGATGGTATGGAAATATCTGAGGTGGCTTCAGTTTCAGTAGAATGATCAGTTAATGAGGTTGTGGGTATCTCTGTTGAGGACTGTGTGGATATATCTGTGGTGGGTTCTGTTTCAGTAGAATGATCAGTTAATGAGGTTGTGGATATCTCTGTTGTGGATGACATAGATATATCTGAGGTGGGTTCAGTTTCAGTAGAATGATCAGTTAATGAGGTTGTGGATATCTCTGTTGAGGACTGTGTGGATGTATATGAGGTGGCTTCAGTTTCTGTAGAACGATCAGTTAATGAGGTTGTGGGTATCTCTGTTGTGGACGATATGGATATATCTGAGGTGGGTTCAGTTTCAGTAGAATGATCAGTTAATGAGGTTGTGGGTATCTCTGTTGAGGACTGTGTGGATATATCTGTGGTAGGTTCTGTTTCAGTAGAATGATCAGTTAATGAGGTTGTGGATATCTCTGTTGTGGATGACATAGATATATCTGAGGTGGGTTCAGTTTCAGTAGAATGATCAGTTAATGAGGTTGTGGATATCTCTGTTGAGGACTGTGTGGATGTATGTGAGGTGGTTTCTGTTTCAGTAAAATGTTCAGTGAATGAGGTTTTTGGTATCTCTGTTGTGGACGGTATAGATATATCTGAGGTAGGTTCAGTTTCAGTAGAATGATCAGTTATTGAGGTTGTGGGTATCTCTGTTGAGGAATGTGTGGATATATCTGAGGTGGGTTCTGTTTCAGTAGAATGTTCAGTGAACGAGGTTGTTGGTATCTCTGTTGTGGATGGTATGGATATATCTGAGGTGGGTTCAGTTTCAGTAGAATGATCAGTTAATGACGTTGTGGGTATCTCTGTTGTGGACGATATGGATATATCTGAGGTGGGTTCAGTTTCTGTAGAATGATCCGTTAATAAGGTTGTGGGTATCTCTGTTGAGAACTGTGTGGATATATCTGAGGTGGGTTCTGTTTCAGTAGAATGTTCAGTGAATGAGGTTGTTGGTATCTCTGTTGTGGATGGTATGGAAATATCTAAGGTGGATTCAGTTTCTGTAGAACGATCAGTTAATGAGGTTGTGGGTATCTCTGTTGTGGACGATATGGATATATCTGAGGTGGGTTCTGTTTCAGTAGAATGTTCAGTGAATGAGGTTGTGGGTATCTCTGTTGTGGACGGTACGGATACATCTGAGGTGGGTTCAGTTTCAGTAGAATGATCAGTTAATGAGGTTGGATGTATCTCTCGTGTGGAGGGTATAGAAATATCTGAGGTGGCTTCAGTTTCAGTAGAATGATCAGTTAATGGGGTTGTGGGTATCTCTGTTGTGGATGGTATGGATATATCTGGGGTGGGTTCAGATTCATTAGAAGGATCAGTTAATGAGGTTGGGGCTATCTTTGTTGTGGACGGTATGGATATATCTGAGTTGGGTTCAGTTTCAGTAGAATGATCAGTTAATGAGGTTGTGGTCATTTCTTTTGAGGACTGCTTGGGTATTTCTGAGGTGGGTTCAGTTTCAGTAGAATGATCAGTGAAAGAGGTTGTGGGTATCTCTGTTGTGGACAGTATGGATATATCTGAGGTGCGTTCAGTTTCAGAAGAATGATCAATTAATGAGGTTGTGGGTATCTCTGTTGGGGACTGTGTGGATATATCTGAGGTGGGTTCTGTTTCAGTAGAATGTTCAGTGAATGAGCTTGTTGGTATCTCTGTCGTGGACGGTATGGATATATCTGAGGTGGGTTCAGTTTCAGTAGAATGATCAGTTAATGAAGTTGTGGGTATCTCTGTTGAGAACTGTGTGGATATATCTGAGGTGGGTTCTGTTTCAGTAGAATGATCAGTTAATGAGGTTGTGGGTATCTCTGTTGTGGACGATATGGATATATCTGAGATGGGTTCAGTTTCAGTAGAATGATCAGTTAATGAGGTTGTGGGTATCTCTGTTGAGAACTGTGTGGATATATCTGAGGTGGGTTCTGTTTCAGTAGAATTTTCATTGAATGAGGTTGTTGGTATCTCTGTTGAGGACTGCATGGGTATATCTGAAGTGGGTTCAGTTTCAGTAGATTTTTCTGATGTTGCATCACTGGTTGTTGATGAAGGGAATTCTGTTTCTGTAGTAATAGAAAATATTTTAGAATGTTATATTTATATAGTAGCTGATTATGTTAGTGTTGTTAACAATAGATTTTGAATATGTTCATTGCCCGTACAGCAGAAGTTAAAAATGGTTATAGGTGTTGCGTTAATTTTCCTTATAAGTATAAAGTCATCAAGCTATCCAGGTTTAAGTTTCTTTCAGAAATTTTTGATCACGGTGAGCGATAAGTAAAAAATTCCATATTTCCCCATGGTGATTCCTCCTATATGTCTTTCAACCTGGAACACTGAGAACTTGCGGTGGAGAAGAGCTGCTACAGGGGGCAACTCCAGAAGGTGAGTATTGCAGTGTATGTTTTTTCTTTACTGTATATCAGACATTTTGGGGAAAAAAAACTATATTATATTGCCTGGAGTTGTGCTTTCATCAGGTCATTGAAGTGTTGTTGTTTTTTTGACAAGTTCTCGAAAAGTTAAGCAGATATAAAAATTGATAAGATGTGAATGTATAATAAATATGTAACTCACTGTGTAACTTGGCGGCATTATATAAGTACATGAAATAAATAAATAAATAAATAAATAAATAAAAATTTTGAAAAGTAATGCTGTTAATGGAGCCCGAAGCAAGAATGTCTGCCTCCCTGCCCCTGAACTAAAGGCAAGTGTTTTTCATTTTGGAAAGAGTAAGAGAGGGTCATAACTCCTGTTATTTTGTTTTGCTATCTGTGTTTCATAGGGGAGATTTTCCTTCACTTCCTGTCCCGTAGCCAAACAGGAAGTAAAAACAAGTCCCTACAAACTGATGGAATCCCTGGTTGTCACCAGAGCTATTGTCCTAATTGGAAGATTTCCTCTCTGTTCCTGTCCTGGGGACAACCCAAAATTGGGGATTTTACTTTTACGCTCGGTGATAATGGTAAACAAGACAAATAGAGAGAGTGAATCTCCTTAGCGAAGACACAGACAAAAATAAAAACCTGACAAGAGTTCTAATCCCTCTCCACTCTAAAACTAAATCTAAAAATAAAACTATAAAATAATATACTATATAGGGTATATATTACTATTTGGTAGTAGTATGAGTAACTTACTATAATTACCTAATAGGAAGTCTGGGGTAATTTCACTATATTTTCAAAAGTATTGTGAAGTCTGCCTTTAAACACACATGAACTTTAATGACATCCTAGTCTTAGTCAGTGGGGCTTAATATTGAGTTGGTCCACCCTTTGCAGCTATAACAGCTTCAACACTTCTGGGAAGGCCGTCCACAAGGTTTAGGAGTGTGTCTATGGGAATGTTTGACTATTCTTCCAGAAGCTCATTTGTGAGATAAAGCACCGATATGGATGACAAGACCTGGCTCGCAGTCTCCGCTCTAATGCCCTGTACACACGGTCGGACATTGATCGGACGTTCCGACAACAAAATCCATGGATTTTTTCTGACGGATGGTGGCTCAAACTTGTCTTGCATACACACAGTCGGACAAAGTTGTCGGAAAATCCGATCGTTCTGAATGTGGTGACGTAAAATACGTACGTTGGGACTATAAATGGGTCAGTAGCCAATAGCTAAAATAGCCAATTTCGTCTCTTAATTTATTCTGAGCATGCGTGGCACTTTGTGTGTCGGATTTGTGTACACACGATCGGAAATTCCAACAACGGATTTTGTTGTTGGAAAATTTTATAGCAAGCTCTCAAACTTTGTGTGTCGGAAATTCCGATGGAAAATGTGTGATGGAGTCTACACACGGTCGGAATTTCCGACAACAAGGTCCTATCATACATTTTCCGTCAGAAAATCCTATCATGTGTACAGGGCATAATTCACCCTAAAGGTGTTCTATCGGGTTGAGCTCAGGACTCTGCGCAGGCCAGTCAAGTTCATCCTCCCCAAACTCGCTCATTATGGTCCTTGCTTTGTGTACTGCTCAAAATCATTTGGTGGAGGGGTGATTATGGTGTGGGGTTCATTCATTTCAGTGAAGGGAACTGTTAAGGCGTCAGACGATTTGTAATGTCTTGGTATGCTGACGCCTTAGGAGTTCCCTTCACTGGAACTAAGGGGCCAAGACCAACCCCTGAAAAACAACCCCACACCATAATCCCCCCTCCACCAAATGATTTGGACCAGTGCACAAAGCAAAGTCCATAAAAACATGGAAGAGCAAGGTTGAGGTGGAGGAACTTGACTGGCCTTCTTATCCAACATCAGTGCATGACCTCACAAATGCGTTTCTGGAAGAATGGTCAAACATTCCCATAGACACACTCCTAAACCTTGTGAACAGCCTTCCCAGAAGAGTTGAAGCTGTTATAGCTGCAAATGGTGGCCCAATTCAATATTGAACCCTACGGACTAAGACTGGGATGTTATTAAAGATTGAGTGCGTTTAAAGGTAGGCGTCCCAATACTTTTGACAATAGAGTGTACATATTCTAACTTGTTTTTCACACAGGTTTGTATTTCAATGCACATCATTGGTGATTTTTTAGACTGGGTTCACACTATAACACGCAGCAGCTCACAGCAGGTGTCCGGTGCGTCTCCATTCACAGTTTCAGGTCCGATTTCAACCCAAATTTTTGTCTGAATTCGGACCTGAAATGGCCCAAAAGACGCACAGGGCTCCTGTGCAAATCACATCGGAGCCGCTGCGGAGATGTGTGAATCGGTTCCATAGAGAGCCGGTCACAATCTCCTGCTATGCAAATTGGATGCAGAGAAATCCGTATCCAATTCGGATAGGTGTGAACCCAGCCTTAAAGGAGGTTGGAGACCCTGATTCATTGCAAGGTCCACTTTCAGTTGTGGTAATAGCACTTAATGTTTATTTAAACCCTTGAAGAAAATGTAATATATGACAACTTACCAGCTCTTAGATGTGATGGCATCAGTGGCGACCCGTAGTGCAGGGCGTCTGGCCCCCTAATCTACATGTGGGGTGCCGAACACATAGATTCCAATCAGGTTTTATTTTTATTTTTTTGAACCACATGATTAGAGCCAGAGACTCTAATGGGCTTCACAAAAGGGTGGGCCGCCCAGTTGTGTGACAATAGCGAATGAAGCCCGTCGCCTGGATGGAAGCTCTGCCCACGCCATAGATGGGATAAGTGCCAGGCTCGTAACCGACCAACCGTGGGGGGGGTTGTCGGTGCAGGAAACCCGACCGACTGCCGGACTGGGGGGGAGGTGTGGCTGTGCGTGCTCGCTTTGCCACCCCCACCACAAAAAATTCACCACCAGCCGCCACTGGATGACATGATGCATTTTTTTTTTTTTTCATTCCTTTATTTTTACATGGTGATCCTGCGAAAAACACATTTCCTGTCCTACGGTTACAACACTCATATGCCCCGTACACACGATCGGACATTCCAACAACAAAATCCATGGATTTTTTCTGACAGATGTTGGCTCAAACTTGCCTTGCATACACACGGTCACACAAATCTTGTCGGAAATTCCGAACATCAAGAACGCGGTGACGTACAACACGTACGGCGAGCCGAGAAAAATGAAGTTTAATAGCCAGTGCGGCTCTTCTGCTTGATTCCAAGCACGCGTGGAACTTTGTGCTTCGGAATTGTGTACACATGATCGGAATTTACCCATCGGATTTTGTTGTTGGAAAATTTGAGAACCAGATTTCAAATTTTGTGCGATGGAAATTCAGATGGAAACTGTCCAATGGAGCCTACACACGGTCAGAATTTCAAACAACAAGCTCCGATCACACATTTTACGTTGGAAAATCCGACCCTGTGTACGGGGCAAAACATATTCTTCATGGAAGAACATAGTTGTCACCCTAAGACAGGAAGTGTTTACAGAAAGCCTTCCCCTCTGCAAATCCTCCATAACACAAGGAGGAGGTGTTCTGTAGTCTACAGATTTGAACAAAGCAGGGTTGATAACATTGGTTGAGATGAAACTGCTGAGAACACAGAAACTTGCAAGCTCACCAAATATATAGTGGGATTGAGAGGTAATTTTTGTACTTAGCAAACACAAATAACAAAAGGCTTTCAACTATATATTTACAGATAAAAGGATCAGCTAAGAGCAATCCAATCTAATGCTGCATACACGCGGTCAAATTTTCCAACGGAAAATGTTGGATTTGAGCTTGTTTTTCGGAAAGTCTGACCGTGTGTATGCTCCATAGAACATTTGCTGTCGGACTTTCCGCCAACAAATGTTTGATAGCAGGTTCTCAAATTTTCCGCCAACAAAACTTAGTTGTCAGAAAGTCTGATCGTGTGTACTCAAGTCTGTCGCACAAATGTTCACGCATGCTTGGAGTCAAGTAGAAGGAGCCACACTTGAACTTCATTTTTCTCAGCTCGTCGTTCGTCTTGTACATCACCGCATTCTTGCGTTCGGAATTGTTGGCCAACATTTGTGTGTCCGTGTGTATGCAAGACAAGTTTGAGCCAACATCCTTCGAACAAAAAAACACGGTTTTGTTGGTGAAAAGTCCGATTGTGTGTATGCGGCATTAGGGTTTCACAAACACTTTAAAGCATGACATTCAAATATACAATACACTGACTGAGATGCTACTTTAGCATGCCTTAGGAAAACTTTAGGAGGTCTTAAAGTGATACTAAAGTCTTGTTTTTTTTCATTTGAAAATAGCAAACATGTTATACTTACCTGCTCTGTGTAATGGTTTTGCATAGAGTAGCCCCAATGCTCCTCTTCTGGGGTCCCTCGCCAGCGCTCCTGGCCCCTCCCTTCTGCCCCTACAACAAGCAGCTTGCTATGGGGGCACCCGAAACGAGACACTGTTCTGTGTGTCCATTCAGACACGGAACCGTGGCTTAGTACCTTCCCTTCTCTCTTCTCATGGCTTTGATTGACAGCAGAGTCCTGGACAGCTGAGGCTCTTGTGCAACAGGGCTGGATCGAGATTGGGCTCAGGTAAGTATTAGGAGCGCTGCTGCACACAGAAGGATTTTTATCTTAATGCATAGAATATAGTAAGATAAAAAACCTTCTGCCTTTAGAACCACTTTAAGTGCTCTCTCAGCTCAATGAATCAGGGCTATTATGTGTGGTGTTGTAAAGCCTGGTACAGGAACTGGACATTCCTTCACTCATATTTTCTAGTTGTTCCCTACCTCTTGCTGGAAAAAGCTTGTTGTTGACAGAGCTCAATGTCTCAAGCTAAAATTTACTTACACAAGTAAATGAAGGATTAAGTCCCAGGCGCTATTTACAGGAAAACCACATAATGCAATATATGTTCAGCTGAACCGTGCTACTGTTTAATGGCAAAGGATCAGATGCTGCAATGCTGAAGACAAAAAGGGTTGACAGCGCTCAGGAACTGAGCTGGAATTGATGGGAAAAGGCTGCAATGAACCACATGTATACTCAAAAAGGTTGCTGATGACTTATTCCAAAGAATAAAACAGTACAAATTTGAATGACAACGTTACTATAACGTGCGCAAAACCGGTAGTCATGGCAACAGAGACGCCTCTCTACGTTGGCCGCGGCTGGTTCCTTCTCCGATACCTCAGTTCTGGCTTGCCTTCGGTGACACCCCCTCCTTCGACGCTCACCACAGAGCTTTTGCCCTTGACACAGTCAGCTGCTTGGCTCTACGTACATTGCCAGTGTCAGTGACACCATCTTTCCTTGCCACAGGGTCTGGCCCTACACACCACACACTGCAGCTGATGTGTCTTTGTGGCTTTCCATGGTCGGTGTCCATTGGTGATCCATCAGTGCCTAAGCCAGCCTTACAGCCTTGTGGTAACGTTGTTATTCAAATTTGTACTGTTTTAACCTTTGGGATAAGTCACCAGCAACCTTTTTGAGTATACATGTGGTTCATTGCAGACATTACCCATCAATTCCAGCTTAGTTTCTGAGTACTGTCAACCCTTGTTCAGCATTACACAGGTAAGTGAGTCCTTTGGGTGCTTTAAATCAAAGGGATAAACATGAAACCCAGGTGCTGCATATTCTGTACTTTATGGAGTGGGTCATGTTGACAACCATGTTTTAACCTCTTAGCTTTCCTAGTAGCTAAGCCGATAAGAAAAGCTATCTCTGGCTGCTGGTACATGAACACATTCATGGCGATGGGTCACATACCTTTTCACAAAGGGCGATGTTCATTCTCAACCAGCCAGTCATCATTTCTGTTCGAACGTGAATTCTTACCTTCGTCATTTGCCTACTTACAAAAGGAAGCATTTGTGGTTAGGCAGAGCCTCTGATTGGCTGGCTCTTACTCCATTTGAAAAGGACCCATTGGGGCATCTGTGTTCAGGTACCAGTAACTGATGAAAGCCTAAAGGCTGTGACAGGTAGGTGCCACAAAACTTGTTTTATTAGTTTAGAGGATATCTGGGGGGGCTCCAGTGTATTTTCAGGAGTTATGTGTGGCCTTCGCTACCTTTGATGTGGCAGCAGTCTACATAGCAAAAGGCATGAAGCTAAAAACACCATCTCTGCTTTAGAGGTTAAAAAATTACCTCAGAGCAATTGTATTATAATTTAAATGATAGTGCCACAAATGCTCTCATTGACACTAGTGCTAATTGGATGCGGGTTTCCCCGCATCCAATTTGCATTACAGGAGATTGTGACCGGCTCTCTAGGGAGCTGGTTTACATATCTCCGTGGTGGCTTTGGAGAGGCTTGCACAGGAGTCCTGTGCTTCTTTGGCTCAGTTTCAGTGCTGAATTCAGCCAAAAATTTGACCCTGATTCGTCCCTGAAATGGAAGACAGGGACGCACCAGACCCCTGCTGCGAGCCACATCCATCTGCAGTGTGAACCCAGCCTTAAAGTCAAACTTCACCTTCCCATCCAAGAAAGAAACCACAAAATACAGCCACAAATGATTCCCATTTACTGCTACATTTCTGTGATGATAGTTTTATAGAAGAAGATTTTACCTGGAGTTGGAGATGTTTCTTGCGCTGACGTATCTATAGTGAACAAATCATCAAAGAGAAATAAAATACCATATTTATCGGCGTATAACACGCACAGGCGTATAACATGCACTTTCATTTTAAGAGGGAAGTTTCAGGAAAAAACCTAAATTTTAAATAAGGAACTTTGAAGCAAAATAAGGGTCAGTGCCCATCTGCAGCCTCACCATTGCCATCAATGCAGCCTGATCAATGCCCATCTGCAGCCTCACCATTGCCATCAATACAGCCTGATCAATGTCCATCTGCAGCCTCACCATTTCCATCAATGCAGCACCCTTACCATTGCCATCAATGCAGCAGCCTCACTATTGCCATCAGTGCAGCCTGATCGATGCCCATCTGCAGCCTAGATGGGACAGGGAGGGGGCGGGACAAGCGCCAACAGATTACATACAGTGAGAATCTCCTATGATAGACAGAACAGTGGTCCAATGGCGGCCCAGGAGACGGGACTTCCTATTACAGAGGCTGCCAAGTAAACAGGAGATTCTCACTGTATGTAATCTGATGGCGCTCGTCCCGCCCCCCTCCCTGTCCCCTCCGAAATTGAAGTATTGGCGTATAACATGCACACGCTATTTGCACCCGATTTTCATGGTGAAAAAGTGAGTGTTATACGCCAATAAATACAGTAGTTAACATTTTATACAACATACTAGCGTATTTACCAAGCTAAAGTGAGAAAAAAATTGCTAACCCAAAATTTGCCCAGATTTTTCTTCAGTTCAATCACGGTTTGCACAGTAATTTATTAAAAACAGGGTTTAAACGATCAAAGTGATTTTTTGTAAAAAAAAAAATTCTGAATAGAGTGCAGTGCAAGAATCCGCTCTACCCTGCTGTAGTTTTCTTTACTAATTACATTTATTTACTAATTAAATATATATGGTAGTGGGTGCATTCCCTATAAGAAAACAACTCTAGGAAAAAAATAAACTGCATATAGCTAAAGGCAAAAAAATTACATGATAAGACAGATAAGCAGTTAAAAAGCTTAAGGGTACTGATAGTACTGATAGTTCATCAAGGACATTTAAAGAATGTTATAAAGTGCAAAATAAAATTGCTAATTATACTAAATTAAAGGAGAAGTACAAATGATGAAAGACTGTGCTACAAATCTGCACAATTTTTCTGTATTGAGTTTTAGAAAAAATACACAAATTATGAATGAAATGAGATTGTGAACGAAAGGCGACATATGAACCTATGAATGGAGGAGATGGGCCTTTCATTCATCATTCATAGAGCACTTTTCATCCAAGGAAGCTATAGTACAGCTTCTGTGAATGGAGGATGGGCGCGGAAAGGGCAGGTATAAACATATGACAGGTCCCTTCTACTCTTATTAACCCCTATGGCATCAGAAGATTATGACTACAGGGGTAGCAGTGGATCAGAGGACCAAGGATTTTAACCACAAATGGCAGCATAAGGCCTATTTTGCTTTGACTGTAAGTAAACTAAACTTAGTCATCCCCTACTTGTGTTGTTTGAAGGATTTGTGTATTTCCAATGCTGCCCATTAAGGCACCTATAAATGCACCTGAAAATACCCTCTCCCATATGATCATTTTAAATTTTTTTCTACATTGGTACATGTTCCCTAGGGCAGTGTCCAAGCCCCCATGTCCTTTTAACAATCACTTGCCTATGAGCCTTGAAACTGTCCAGAATTGGTTTATAAGGTTTGGCTCCCATTGATCTCAGTGTGTTTCAGATTGATGCCTGGGTGCGTTCAGCTCATCCCTAATCTGCATTAATACATCTAAGGTCAGTACAAGGATTTGGCGAATTCACATATTATTCTAAGGGCTGTACAATAAGAGGACATCAGTTGTATATGGTGAAAGACGATTTCATTGTAAGAATAGAAAAAGTACATCAAGAGCAAGTAAGCTGTGGAATGGCTTACTACAAAATGTAGTTATGGAAAAATTATTCATAGAATTTTAAAAGATATTGGATGATTTTCTAATTGTATCCATGGCTATAGTTATTATGGAAAAATATCTGGGCTGAGGTATAGATCTTTCTTGTATTTGCCTAGCCCAGAAGGATATTTGTTTCCTCCTATAAAGAATAATTGGAGCAGAGGGTTTGTTTAGCCTTCCTCTGCACCAAAATTGCAAAATCAGTTACACAATCCTGTAATAAAATGGGTGTTTGTTTAAAGAGAATGGAAATTTATAGGTCCTAAAAATTGCTTGTTGGTTGAATACATATTGTAAACTAAAATATGCTGTGTCATTTCCATGAATTCCTATTGGTCTGGATGGATGAGGGGGGAGGGAGGTGTCTGGGGCACATTGAGGATCACTCACCATTGGACCGAACAAAGCTTCTGGTGGCTATTAGGGAAAAAGTGGGCAAGGGTGGATTCCTTTATATATAACTGATTGTGAACATGTTTGAAAAATTTTATATATTGTATCAAAGCATAGCAAGAGTTTAGGTTGCCATTCCCATAATATACAATGTGTAAAGACCATGTACATAGAACTACGGTGTAGTCCACTGGAACTTTTAAGGTGTCAGAAAAGTCAAACAGCTGCAATATTATACAGATATAAAGCAAATCTTTTATTTTTTACAAAATAAGTCTGATATAGATCGTTTGAAAGCATGTTAGTAACAAATGTTGTAAAACATTTCAAATCTCATCATAAATATCTCCATACATGTGCCCTGTTGTTTCCACTGTCTTAATAAACTTTACATATTTTTGGGGTTCCAGGCATGATTTTCAACTTTGTCATGCAGTGGAGCCAGGTCACTTTCTCAACGTGTTTCACAGAACTGTGCTTCCTCAGGGAAAGATCAGGGAAGTCATATAATAGACTATATGTCATTAATGTCACTAACCGCATGCGATAACACTGTCACGTGTAATGAGCCATGTGACTCATTTGCATAAATGATTGCATGCGGTTAATGAAGTCCATTTCACAAAAAAATAATGATTATGTAGTATTTACCGCAAAATGAAAAATGTGCCGGTGAATATTGTCAAAAACCCATGCGGTAAGCTCTTAAGTCCAATTCACAAATGGAACAGAGAGTAAAAAAATATGCGAGTTTTGCTGGTGGTATCACATGTGGTATTTGTCAGAAACAGCTTGGGGTCCCTCCCAATAGATGGTTGCTAAGGAGCGGGCCGGGAAGCTGGCTCCCACATCCTTAACAACATATGACTCATCAGCTGTCAGCTGGGCCGGTAACATCACAGGGGGAGGTGCCACCAGGTGACGCCGCCAGGTGGCCCCACCCCTTACCTATTTAAGAACTGTTACACGGCAGAGCATTTGTCGCGAGCGGAGCATTTCTTTTTTAGGGGCCGGCAGTGGTGGCAAGCAGCGTGATTTTCGCTCGCCCACCCCCCTTTTCTGACCTGCCAGGCTGCATGCTTGGATAAGGGTCTGGTATGGAATTTGGGAGGAGGGGCACGCATTTTTTCTTATTTTGGCGTGGGGTTCCCCTTAAAATCCATACCAGGGCATTTGGGGGGGACCCCACGCTGTTTATTTTTATAATTTTTTTAATTGCTGGCATTTTTTTATTTACATTCAGCTGCAGCAGGGAACCTGCTGACAGTTGATGAGTCATCTGCTGTTAAGGACAGGGAGGCCGACTTCCTAGCACGCTCCTTAGCAACCATCTCAATGCGATAAATTACCGCATGAAAACATGTGGTAGATACCGCATTATCAAAACTTTACCGCAGTAGTTACAGTATCTCACCAAAGTGAGCAGACCCTTCACATTTTTTGTAAATATTTTATTCTAACTTTTCATGTGACAACACTGAAGAAATGACACTTTGCTACAATGTAAAGTAGTGAGTGTACTGCTTCTATAATAGTGTAAATTTGCTGTCCCCTCAAAATAACTCAACACACAGCCATTAATGTCTAAACCGCTGGCAACAAAAGTGAGTACACCCCTAAGTGAAAAAGTTCAAATTGGACCCAAATTGTCAATATTTTGTGTGGCCACCATTATTTCCCAGCAGTACCTTAACCCTCTTGGGCATGGAGTTCACCAGAGATTCACAAGTTGCCACTGGAGTCCTCTTCCTCTCCTTCATGACTACATCATGAAGCTGGTGGATGTTAGAGACCTTGCGCTCCTCCACCTTCAGTTTGAGGATGTCCCACAGATGCTCAATAGGGTTTAGGTCTGGAGACATGCTTGGCCAGTCCATCAGCTTTACCCTCAGCTTCTTCAGCAAGGCAGTGGTCATCTTGGAGGTGTGTTTGGGGTCGTTGTCATGTTGGAATACTGCCATGCGGCTCAGTCTCCAAAGAGAGGGGATCATGCTCTTCTTCAGTATGTCACAGTACATGTTGGCTTTCATGGTTCCCTCAATGAACTGTAGCTCCCTAATGCTGGCAGCACTCATGCAGCCCCAGACCATGACACTCCCACCACTATGCTTGACTGTAGGCAAGACACACTTGTCTTTGTAATCCTCACCTGGTTGCCGCCACACACACTTGACACCATCCGAACAAAATAAGTTTAACTTGGTCTCATCAGCCCTCAGGACATGGTTCCAGTAATCCATGTCCTTAGTCTGCTTGTCTTCAGCAAACTGTTTGCAGGCTTTCTTGTGCATCATCTTTAGAAGAGGCTTCCTTCTGGGATGACAGTCTCATAAGTCACTTCTTTGGTCAATCATGGCGAGGCCTGTTCTAAGTGGAACCTTTCCTGATAAACCAATGTATGGTCTTGGCCACCGTGCTGCAGTTCAGTTTCAGGGTCTTGGCAATCTTCTTATAGCCTAGGCCATCTTTATGTAGAACAACAATTCTTTTTTTCAGATCCTTAGAGCGTTCTTTGCCATGAGGTGCCACGTTGAACTTCCAGTGACCAGTATGAAAGAGTGAGAGCGATAACACCAAATTTAACACACCTGCTCCCCATTCACACCTGAGACCTTGTAACACTAATGAGTCACATGACACCGGGGAGGGAAAATGGCTAATTGGGCCCAATTTGGACATTATCACTTAGGGGTGTACTCACTTTTGTTGCCAGTGGTTTAGACATTAATGGCTGTGTGTTGAGTTATTTTGAGGGGACAGAAAATTTACACTGTTATACAAGCTGTACACTCACTACTTTACATTGTAGCAAAGTGTCATTTCTTCAGTGTTGTCACATGAAAAGATAGAATAAAATATTTTTAAAAATGTGAGGGGTTTACTCACTTTTGTGAGATACTGTATTTATCGCACAATTCTTAGTGAGTTGGACATTTGCACAATTGCACAAGCATAAACACATACGTTATTTTACCGCATTTTTTTCAGCGTTATTTAACTCTTAGTGAATTGACCCCATCACCCCTAGTCAGTATAGAAGTTTTGTTAACACACTGTAAGTGACAGTCCATGGTTGGCTGAACTGGTTCACCTGTAATAGCGCAAGTATTCAAAAGGCATATTGCTTCCTGAGACAGTCTCCCTCAATTACATCTCAAAACAGCAGCAGAATCCTCCTTGCTTAGTTTTTTCCCAAAGGGCCACAGGAACACAAACACAGGATACCTGCCCTCGCTGCCTATCAGGCCCACCAGGGTGTTAAAATGCTCCATGCCATGTTTGCTTTACATGCCTCCCAGTTCACTCATTAACAGAATGTCTAGTCAGGGAACTTGCATTTTTGAATGATTTATTTCATAACTTTATTTAATATCCTTTTTAACTAATGAAACCACCAAGCTACTTATTCACTCCCTTGTTATCGCTCACCTTCACAATGACAACTCCCTCCTTATAGGCCTACCTCTCTATAGTCTATCATGAATGCTGCTGCCAGGCTCATCTACTATACCAACCACTCAGTGTCTGCCACCCTCTCCGCCAATCCCTACACTAGCTCCTGATCGCCCAGCAACTTAAATTCAAAATACTAACCACAACATACAAAGCCATTCACAACTCTGCCCCAGGTTAAATCACCAATTTTGTCTCCAAATATCACCCAAACCATCCTCTCTGCTCCTCTCAAGACCTCCTGCTCTCAAGCTCCCTTGTTTCCTCCTCCCATGCTTGTCTCCAGTACTTCTCTAGAGCCTCTCCCATCTTCTGGAACTCTCTACCTCATTCTGTCTGGCTATCTTCTACTCAAGCTGCCTTCAGGCAATACCTGAAAACTCATCTCTTCAAGGAAGCCTATCACAACCTTTTGTACCACCTGCCCCCACCCTATTAGATTGTAAGCTCTTCTGAGCAGGGCCCCCTTATTGTATTTTATTGTACTGTAACTGTATTGTCTCCATTTTATATTGTAAAGTGCTGCATAAACTGTTGGTGCTATATAAATCCTGTATAATAATAATAATAATAATGATTTTACAAGGTCCACATAAATGGCATAATACACATGGTCCTGCATGAGGTATTGAATGCCAGTGTAGGTCTGAGTCTATGCAGAGGCTAATCTCACATTTCATTAGCCTGCCCATGCTGTACCAGGCCCAAACTGGGCCCCCCGATGAGAGGGAGCATTAGCTCATCTAGCCATTTTACCTCCACCAAATGGGGTTTTTCATGCCTAATGGGGCGTACACACGGTCGGACTTTTCGGCTACAAAAGTCCAACGGACGCCGACGGACTAAAGCTGGCTGGTAATCCGATCGTGTGTGGGCTTCCCCGGACTTTCAGCGGACTTTTTCAGCCTCAAATCCGACAGACTTTAGATTTGAAACATGCTTCAAATCTTTACGTCGTAACTACGACGGACCCCGAAATCCGCTCGTCTGTGTGCTAGTCCGACGGACAAAAACCCACGCTAGGGCAGCTATTGGCTACTGGCTATGAACTTCCTTATTTTAGTCCGGTGTACGTCATCACGTACGAATCCGTCGGACTTTTGTGTGGTCGTGTGTAGGCAAGTCCGTTCGTTAGAAAGTCTGCCGCAAGTCCGCCGAAAGTCCGCCGGGAGTCTGTCGGACAGGCTGTCGGACTTTTGTAGACGAAAAGTCCGACCGTGTGTACGCCCCATAACTCTTCCTATGCACAAACCAACCCAGCATCTCCCCCACACACATACTTTATATACTCCAGCCAAGAAAAAATGGAGCAAATACTGGCAGGACACAGGGTGCAGACCACCCTAAAAAAGACACAAAGCCCCTTTTACAAGACATTCTTGACACAGCAAGCTGTTCTGCTTGCTTTTCCTTAAACATTTAGATTATTAGTATAATTTTGATCTTAAGGAAAAGAGAAAGTCATCACCCATAGATGCCCAGGGCAGCATCGGTTAAATACAACCTGCACATATCCTAACATAATGGCAGGTAATACACTGAATTCACAAAGCCTGGACATAGAGATAAGTATCTCCCTTTTAGCCATATGGCCAAAATCTTGTTTGGGTGAAAATAGCTGCCGCTCGTATGTTAGCTTTGTAAATTGAGCCTCTTATCTGATATGTGTGTTCAGATATCAAATGCTTTTATTATGCCCTTGGGTACTATATTGATCGTAGATTTGGCTTTGCCATCTTATGGGGTACACAGTCTTAAATGGGGAGTCATCATGTACAGGTAGTGACAGTTGGTTTAGCAGGACAGGATAAAACCTACTTAGTGGACTCACACAACTTCAACATACAGAGTCTAACATATAAATATAGACCTATGAACTGCTTTTAGCCAAAATACAAACATATTTAATTCATCAAAACACATAAAAAAGACCATGGCTCATCCTAAAAACAAATGCCTCTAATATAGATTTAGCCCCATTATACCCCAACATAATTCATAATCTTCATATTAAGTCCAAAAAAAACAACCAGCTTGGGTATTTTTCTTTTTGACATTTATAGCGGCTTCCCCCAAATGGTGGTCTCGGGCATCCGAAATGGTCAAGATATTATATGATAGAACTCTTATTTAAGTGAGCATAATGAACAGTAAAATCAAGACCAATGGTTCAGCCTCACTGAAAGGAATCTGCCACTACCGTGTCCAATGACTATGCACACCATTGATGGGTGGACATATGGACAAGGTAGATGTACTCTGGTGTACCAGCCAAGTGAATGTCCTTAAAATATCCAATACTCTGGTTTTGCATATTATTTAGGAAACAGCAGTCACATCAAATACTATGTAATACATGCCAAGGTGTGTCCGATATGGAGAGTCAAAGGAGCATGGCAGGCACACCTTGTAGGTATCTGCCTATTAATGTCCTTTTGTACTCAAGGTGTATAAGTGCCTTGGAACTAGAGACCTCAAAACTCCATACAACAGTTTATACCCGTGTTTCTTTAACTGTCCATAGCTGTAATGGCTTTAGCACTAAAGGCTAAACATAGATGTTGAAGTCTTCACACTGGGGAAACCCCTTCACAAAAACATGTTAAAGTGTGAAGTTTTGCCTAAAGCCTACAATCAATCATACATTTTAATACTCAAAATAAGGGGCAATCATGACCCACAAAAGTTCAAAATATATGTCAAACTAAATCCATTCAGACTGTATTGTTGGTATATGACTGTAATCAATTATAATGGGTATGGAAAACAGCAGGATGCTTATCAAACATCCAGATCATCCTTAAAGAGCAGCAAACCATCCTTGTGATCCAAGTCATTCTGAATCCAAAACTAGAGATGCCCAGAAGGGAACTTTAAAATGTCAGGGTTTTAGCACTCAAATATTGGGATCCAGTGTCCCAAAGTTTAATCGATAAAAGCAAAATGCAGTTCCATTAAGGCCACATGTAGTGTGTAATCCATTTTAGGGAGTCAAACATTTTGTGGCTTAAAAAAATACAACCTTGTGTTCAGAGAGGAGCTTACTGGCATAATTCCCATACATATGCATTTAAACATGTATGTATGCATGTAAATTTACTCAGGTGGCTAGCATAAATGAGTATTCCAGCCAAGAGAATGAGTTTACATGCAAACACTTCTAAACACTAAACTCACATTAACACACATGTAATTATACACCAAAATTTGCATTTTTGGATCCAGTGTAGATAGGACTATTTTAATATGCCTGTGTGCTTTAGCACTTAGTAAATCAGCCCCATCAAGTATAAAATTGCAGACATTATACAAAGTGATGGTCTGCTTGGAAATTTGCCATATGGGGCTTCTGGTAGGAAAGACCATTTACTAAATATGTAACTAAACATTGAGAAAGATTTAACTGCTGCAAAGATATGCTACACAAATGTGCACCACACAACTAATAAACTAATCAAGCAAAAAAAGGGATAGCCTAAAACATCAGAAACAGCAAATGACAAAATACACTAAAACTGTAATATGTAACTGACCCTAATTTAATACAATGTTTAGCTGGTTTCAGTTAGTTTTTGATTTTTACCAAATTTTACTTTGAATGACAAAAAATGTTTCATTAAACAAAAAATAGTTAATCTGATTAATTTAAAGTGATAACTTACCAGAAGAATTACAGAAAAGAACCAGCAGCACAAGGATATGACCCCACTGAGTTTTCATTGTTGGGACCTTTGGTTATCTATGAAGGTTCCCACCTTGGGAACTATTGATTGTTCTTCCACTTTCCTCTCAATTAAATCCTTTTTGATTGCTATTTTGTTCTTTATCATTCCTAAATTGACAATGAACTTAGACCCTTAAGCAGCATTTATTTATAGCAGAGGCTGTGATGCTGATAGGAGGAGGCAGAGAGATGACTAAGTACGCAACCCCAACAGTGACGCAGGTACATACAGGTCATGTATGGATATGAAGGACCTGCGTTTGAGAAATCTCCTAAACTCCCAGCAGGAGTCGATTTAAAGCACTTTGATAAGATAAGAGTTCTTGTAAATGGAAGTTGTAAAAACTTGTAAATCAACATGGAATTTCGCTGACTTAGAAAAAGAACATTATACTGAAAAAATTAGGCATGTTTGCCTTTCAATGTATGACTGTTCTACCACATATAAATCCTTGCCTCCATTAGAACAAAGAGCATTGAAGGTGCCACATTTTTACTGTTTGTCAAAACTTATTTCAAGGGCGTTGGCAAACAAATCAAAGTAGATGTAAACTGTAACTGTATGACAATGGTTTGCCAAAAAACTGTTGGGGAAATTCATATAGTCAAAAAGATAGTTCATTTATCACAGTGTAAAAATCAATCCACCGCTGTGCTTATCCGTCCTAACTGAGATCAATACTTGTGTATCCTTCACTATCCAAATTGCCTGCTCACCTCACAGATGAGTAAAAAACTCATATAATGGTCACTCCTTTCCTCTCCTCCACGATCTCTCTCCTCCACGCCACAACAGCTGATCCTCCTACGCTCTCCAGGCAGTGTGCTCACGCTGACAGCTTCACATAGATTAAATCAAGGCAGTTTCTCCTTTAATCATCGCTTGGAGCTCAGCTCTGCTTCTCTCTCCAAACGATCATTAACATGTAATCACCGCTAACAGCTCAGCTCCGCTTCTCTCTCAAATCGATCGTTCACATGTAATAATAAACACAAGCTCCATAGTGCTCACTGCTTGTTACTTTATTAAAAACAGCTAAAATTGGGCACACTTACAGGATCCAGGGATAAAAACAGCATAAGAATAAACGTCCACTCGTTCACCACTACCATGGACTCACGGCGGCTGTGTGACGTCACGGGCTCGGCTCCTCCCATCTACACGCGTGGCGCCCTCTGATTGGGCTTCATCAGTAGATGGAGATAGATAGATTTTTCACTAATAGATGTTATGCACATATGGACTGATTTCACTGGGATATCAATCACTATTTTTAATATATACAAGTTGATTATTATTTTTTTTTATATAAATATGTAAATGCTTTACAGCGCTTCACTATAAGGAAAAAATTGTCCAATTGGTGTGGTGAATCATTGGGAGTGTTATAGCAGCTGTACGGAGGGTTTTTTCATATGATTTTTTTTTTCATATTAATTTCAATATCTATATAGTTATATGCACATTGCACTTTAGATTTTTTGGTGCTGATTGTCACTATACAATTCATATAGAGTGTCTGAGACACTGTATGTGTAGATAGGAAATGCTTTACTTCCAGCCCAACTGAAGTAAAGAAGGAGATGCCAAGCGGACTCAGGCAGCGCCTCTCCAAAAGATCATGCCCCCCCCCCCCAGGGAACCCCTAAGACGCTCAGTTTGAGACACTCTTTTAAATTCCCACATGCCTCTGTGTGGCAAATGTCGGTACAGGTGACAAATTCATGTACCTGTTGCAAAATGGGTATATGAATCTGGGGCATGCACCTCATACAGAAGGGCATTAAGACCAGAATGTCCATATGAACACTTCATCCTCAGTGCAGTTGGCCTTCATCTTTACACTGCAGAGATCACAGAGACATTACAGCAGCTGAGAAGTCTAGGCACTATTTCCCCATCAGGTCCACTCCCCTTGTGATTGACAGCAGGCACTAAGTAGATCCATAGCTATCCGTCTACTTCTTGTTTTCGAACACAAGAAGAGAGTGGACCTGATGGGGAACTAGTGTCTCAGCTTCCCCATCAAGCTTCACTCATTGAAGCTTCACTGGTTGCTCGAAGGCTGTCAGCTGTGAAGCTTACAGCATCCCTGACAACCGGTGACAGATGTGAGGGGGAGGGGGTAGCAGGAGCAAACATGCCACTCTCCTACACAGCGTACAGATACAGGTACTCTGCCTGTCTCTGTACACCAACTTAGAGTTTGTCCTAATTGCTTCCAGATTCATTAACTTTGAACTGGAGGTATTCCTCTTTAATTTGGTGCAATAAAAAATGACCATAAAAGATTTGTTAAAATCATTGTTTGTTACAACTCTGTGCTGTTAATCTGCAGCCACTTCCTGTCTACATGCCCTCCATCAATGGCTGCCTAGCATTTCTCAGGGTGGGTTTCCTGAAGGAGATAGCAGTGGACCATTTCTGAGTAATGTGTTGAAATACACTATATTGTCCAAATCATTTGGTGGAGGGGGGATTGTGGTATGGGGTTGTTTTTCAGGGGTTGGGCTTGGCCCCTTAGTTCCAGTGAAGGGAACTCTTAAGGCTTCAGCATACCAAGACATTTTGGACAATTTCATGCTCCCAACTTTGTCGGAACAGTTTGGGGATGACCCCTTCCTGTTCCAACATTACTCCACACCAGTGCAGAAAGCAAGGTCCATAAAGACATGGATAAGCAAGTTAGGGGTGGAGGAACTTGACTGGCCTGCACAGAGTCCTGACCTCAACCCAATAGAACACATTTGGGATGAATTAGAGCGCAGACTGCAAGCCAGGCCTTCTCTTCCAACATCAGTGCCTGACCTCACAAATGCGCTTCTGGAAGAATGGTCAAACATTCCCATAGACACACTCCTAAACCTTGTGGACAGCCTTCCCAGAAGAGTTGAAGCTGTTATAGCTGTAAAGGGTGGGCCAACTCAATATTGAAATCTACAGACTAAGACTGGGATGCCATTAAAGTTCATGTGCGTGTAAAGGCAGCCGTCCCAATACTTTTGACAATATAGTGTATATCAAGCCAAAATGTTCTAGTTTTGGATAGAGTGGGAAATCAATAGAACCCCTTTTGGGTTTTAACTGCTATCTGGGAATTTCATCTCACTAACTGACCTGCTGACAACATTTGAAGGAAAAATACCAGGTCCCCAGCAAGTATGCCATGGCCCCATTGGACTGTCTACTTTCCACCTTTACTGCTTTTTACTTTATGATTTTGTTGATCTCTTTTAATATATATGTATTATACAAACAGTCTTTCTATATACTGCTGCTCCCTTCCATCATTTAGGTAAAAAAATTACCTCAGCTGTACAGAAGACTGTGCAAAAAGAAGATTATGTTGTTGTTGTGCTAGATAAGATAAGTCTCTGCATATACCTACGAATGGTTGAGTTAGTTCAGGCTGTCACCAGTGGTCTGTGAAAATCCTTTCAAAAATGTTGTGGAATCCTGTTCCTTCAGCAGATCATTTGGAATTTATTTAGACATTTTTCCGCAATGGAACAGTTGTTGTTGGAGATGTTGCACTGGGCCCTAGCGCAGGATGGTAAATTTTGGCTATGGCAGTGTTTGTCAGCAGTTTAAGACCCAGGAATGTCCATGGACATGCATGCAGACAAGAAAGCATCTACCACGTCATACTTTTCTTGCTGTATTAAGCTGAAGCAACTAGCTGACTAAAGAACTTCCCGCACACTGTAGGTGGCTCCGCCTCTCACTTGCAGTGAGATTATCCAGTGGGGGGTATCAGCATCCGCACTGCACCCCGGGCACATGCATGTCCATAGGTGTGCGCAGCCTATTGCATTAGGGTGTGCACCCAAAGCTCAAACACACACTACTCACATCACTCACCATGTTCATTCAGAAAGGGAAGGGGCTGATAAATACATATTTACCGGCCCCTTCCCTCACTCATCCTAAAACATCTCCGCAACAACATCCGGCAGGAGAGGAGAGGAGGGAAGCCAGAAGTGCTGCATAGGGAAGGAGTGGGGAGCCAGGGCAGTTGGGGGAATCTGTACTGCACAGAGTGATTAGTGTGTGCCTGGGCACACCCGGCACACCCTGTGCACACGCCTATGTGCATGTCCCTTGTCCCCATCCTGCACTCAGTGGGAGCTGCTCAGGAGATCAGATCTGTGGGAGCCATTGGGAGACAAGCTGTCACTTGTAAACACAGATGCAGAGTAAACCCTCTGTTTTTAATGTACAGGTACTCCTCACTTAACAACCAGGTTTCGTTCTAACAAACAGGTCGTTAAACAAATTGGTTGTAAAACGAGGAGCCACAAGTAATCAATATTTTAAGCATTCTTAACTACTGTACGGTACTGTATTGTGAAAAAAAAGGTCTAAACACAAAACACAGTTTCAATAACGTTGTTTTAATTTGCATTAATACAGAATACAAACGAAAATTCAGTACTGTTATGAACAATACAATGATGTATAGCAGGGTCGTTAGGGTGGGGAGAGCTGGTCGTAAGTCTGAGTGGTCATTAAACAGGAAAGTCGTTAAACAAGGAGTGTCTGTAAATAGTTAGACAGTGTCAATTTGATTGTTTTGCCAGCTAGCTGGTAGATGTGCTGGGAAATATTCTGTTTGTTATGTGCTAAACCCTTTCATGTGCACCTTACTGCAAAGGTTAGTTATAGATTGAGGGGGTTGCCATTTATCTGCACAGCTTGTTCACTGGGTTTGGCGTGGGGACACATTGGATGCCTTCAGTTGCCATTGTGCTTAGTTTTTTGGCTATCCTTCACCTGTGGATCAGTTACCAGCATGAGGGCTATCTGGAATGTTTGGACTCAGTGTCACCATTTACTGTATCATCAGCACATCAGCAGGGATTGAATCTCAGGAGTGTGCTCTGCTTACAGATCAAGCTCTGAGCAATACCACCCATAATGGCTGCTGGATTACAGGATTGATTCTGCTGCAGGACTGTGAGTAACATACACCACATAGACGCCAGATGTACATATAGGAATCATATCAGCTGCAGTTGATTTTGGGATCAGTTAACCATTGTCACGTACCTGGTTGGAGGCTGAAATGCTGAGAGGGCTCCCCTTGCGGTTGAGTGCAGTACACCCCCTGAAGTTGATACAGAAGGTGTAGTGCCCAAAGAAGGACAGGTTGCCATATGGATTCAGGAGAGAAGAGCCGGTGGTCACCTGAAGAATACCAGATAATAGAGGATACACAGCTGGGCCAAAGTCTCTAGGAATCCTCAGTAATACTTGGCAAGGTGTGTGCAGGGGACGGTAAAGGAAGCCAGGCCAGGGGTCAAACACTGTAGATCCGACTGGAGGAAGAGGCAGGTAGCAGGAACAGGGTCAAGCCAAAGGTCAGATACAGGAAGGCGTGCAGGAACCGGTAGCAGTAGCAAAGTCAGTGATGCAACCCGGGATCAGACACTGGAGAGAGCACCAAAGTCGGTAAAGCAAGCCAGGAGGTCAAACCAGAAGAGCAGATCAGACAGGTCAGGAGCAAGCCGGGTCACAACAGGAAATCCAAGTAGAATACACACAGAGGCTCAGGAACACAGGAAGGCTGACAACAATCCAGCAATGTGATGGACTCAGCAGCAGTCTTATATAGGCCAGTAAGTGGGTGCATCTGTCACATTGTGAGTACGCACGTTCGCCAATTGGCGTGTTCGCATGTTAGCACTGTTGCGGATCTCTGTTCGCACTTCTTGCACTAGTGCGCATGACAATGTGCCGTAGGTGACCATTACCAGTTCTGGCACTATTGCCAGTTCTCCTACAGCCATTTCCCTGGCACCCATATACATGAGATTATCCCCACTCCTCAGGCTAGATCTCATATGACTTTATATCTGAAGACTCTCCTACTGTCTCGCTTTGATGCATGGACTGCCTGAGTAATCTCCATTTTTGCTCTAACAACGTTGACCACAATATAATCCAACACTAATCTTACCATCTCTAATACGATATTCATCCTAGCTGCATTTATGTTCATGTAGGAATTCATGGACACCCCATTGTGCACATGTGCCAATATTTTTGTCATCCATTTTACCTAGAAGCTGAGGATTTATGTTGTCACCTTTTTATTATTTCAGCAGGATTTCTTTAAGTGACCTTGTCCATACTTTCAGTGGAATCATGGCCCCTGGACTGTTCTTTATCCTTCGTTTAACAATATAGGATCTTTTCCAAATTAGAGTTTTGGTGCCCCTGAGGATTCCAGCACTTTTTTCACCCAATGAGGTTTTAAGGTGGGGTGCTGGCCCCTTGAGGTACTGCATTAGCGGTTCTTGTGGTGCAGGTGTTTTATTACAGGGAGGGGGGACCCCATTCTGGGAGGATCCACTAGCTCCCATTTGGGGTGTTTTTTAGACCAGTTAGGGAATTGGATTGGGAGGGGATCTGGTCGGCGGTATAGGTAGGATTGGGGTTTGGTACAGGGATGTGGGGGAGATCTGGTGTTGTGGGGGGTGGGGGTCAGGGAGGACATTTTTGACTTGATTCTGGCCTTATAGAAGTCTTCAATAAATCATTGTGGAGTTTACTCAATAGAGTGCATATCATGTTCCTTTTTGTTTTTTAGTGTAATTGATGATCACCCCCCTCTTTTTTGAGGTGAGTACTCCTCCCCATTCATGTGGGTTACTGAGCAAGGTTCCTGGAACTATTCTCTTTTTTTTTGATTGTGCTCTTACTGGCTGTCCAATGTGTCCCTGTGCCTTTAAGGGAGAATGGGCTCCCTCCAGGCAAACCTGCCCTTAATTTATCCACTCCTATATGTGCTCCAACTTGGAGACTGTCAAATATAGAGATAAGCTGGATACACACTATACACTTTTCTTTAGATTTTTTTCCCTTTATGCCGCGTACACACGGTCGGACCTTCCGGCATACTTGGTCCGGCGGACCAGAGTGTGCCGGACAATCCGCCCGTGTGTAGGCGCCGGCAGACTTTTCTGGCGGACTTTTTCCCAAAAGCCCGCCGGACCTAGATTTGAAACATGTTTTAAATCTTTTCGTCGGACTCAGTTTCGGGTGGAAAGTCCGCTCGTCTGTGTGCTGATCCGACGGAAAGCCCGCTCATGTGTATGCTGGTCCAAAGGACCAGATACGACGCGAGGGCAGGGTATTGCATTTCGCGCTCGCTGCAATAGGAAAAAAAATTTTCCTATTGCGGCGAGCACGGGGCATACCAGTGCCTTGGGTCTGGTATAGATTATAAAGGGAACCCCCCTACGCCAAAAAAACGGCGTGGGGTCCCCCCTAAAATCCATACCAGACCCCGATCCGAGCACGCAGCCTGGCCGGTCAGGAAAGGGGGTGGGGACGAGCGCCCCCCCCTCCTGAACCGTACCAGGCCGCATGCCCTCAACATGGGGGTGGGTGCTTTGGGGGAGGGGATGCCCTGCGGGGGCCCCCCAACCCAAAGCACCTTGTCCCCATGTTGATGAGGACAAGGGCCTCTTCCCGGCCGTTGGTTGTCGGGGGGTCTGCGGGCGGGGGGCTTATCGGAATCCGGGAGCCCCCTATGATAAGTGGGCCCCCAGATCCCGACCCCCCCACCCTATGTGAATGAGTATGGGGTACATGGTACCCCTACCCATTCACCTAGGGAAAAAGTGTAAATAATAAAACACTACACAGGTTTTTAAAATATTTTATTAAACAGCTCCGGGGGGGATCTTCCTCCGGCTTCAGGGGTCTTCTTCCGGCTTCGGGGGTCCCTCCGGTTCATCTTCTCCCGGCGTCCGGTTGGTTCTTCTCCGCTCTCTTCTCCCGGTGTTCCAGTTCTTCGGCCGGCTCCTCCGCTGTCTTCAGGTAGCTCTCTTTCCAGCAGAGGTCCGGACTTCTGGGCTTCTTGTCTTCTCTTCTCCAGATGTTGACACGACGCTCTCTCCGGCTGGACTGCTCTCTGAGGGCTGCGTTGTGACTTATATAGCGGAGACCCCGCCCCCTTTTGATGTCACAGTCCCTGGGCATGCTGGGACTGTGACGTTTTAGGGGGCGTGGTCACTGGGTATGGATTATAAGGGGAACCCCCTATGCCCGAAAAACGGCGTAGGGTCCCCCTAAAATCCATACCAGACCCCGATCCGAGCACGCAGCCTGGCCGGTCTGGTATGGATTTTAGGGGGGACCCTACGCCGTTTTTTCGGCATAGGGGGGTTCCCCTTATAATCCATACCAGACCTAAGGGCCTGGTATGACCCGCGACGGGGCTCACAAGGTGTCAATCTCGCCGATAAAAGCAGCAAGATTTACATCCTTTTCTAGTCCCGTCGCACCTGAGTCACGTTCAAAATGAACGGACTTGTCCGTGTGTGGGCAAGTCCGTTCATTCTGAAAGTCCGCCGTAACTCCGGCGAAAGTCCGTCGGAAAGACGGGCGGACTTAGCCCGCCGCAAAGTCCGGTCGTGTGTGGGCAAGTCCGTCCGTTTTAAAGTCCGGCGCACCTGGCGGACAAAGTCAGTCAGAAAGTGTGCCGGACCAAGTAGGATAGAAAGTCCTACCGTGTGTACGCGGCATAAGATTTACCAAAACCATATAATATTAGGTCAAACCTTAAGAGATTCAATTTGTATGCATTCAGGCAGGCCCTTGTACTACATGGTTTTGGTAACTCTAATGCCGCGTATGCACGACCAGACTTTGCGGCATACTTGGTTCAGCGGACCGGAGTCCGTCGGACAATTCAATCGTGTGTGGGCTCCAGCGGACTTTTTTAGCTGACTTTTTTCCCCAAAAGTTTGACGGACCTAGAAATGAAACATGTTTCAAATCTTTTCGACGGACTCGAGTCCGGTCGAAAAGTCAGCTTGTCTGTATGCTAGTCCAACAGACAAAAACCAACGCTAGGGCAGCTATTTGCTACTGGTTATGAACTTCCTTGTTTTAGTCCTGTCGTACGTCATCACGTACAAATCCGTCGGACTTTGGTTGATCGTGTGTAGGCAAGTCCGTTCATTCAGAAAGTCCGTCATGAAGTCTGTCGAAAAGTCCACAGGACAAAGTCTGCCGTAAAGTCCGCTCATGTGTACGCGGCATTAAGGAAATCAGACAACAAAAGTTGTATAGTGTGCATGGGGTCTTAGGACCACAGAATACAGAGGAGCCTTGGCGAGGCACTACGACTTTTACATATATATGCAAATGTGTACAACAAAGCCCTCTAGTTTTTTTTTTTGTTTTGTTTTGTTTGTTTTTTTTATATTTTCTTTAGTGGTATGCGACATACAGTATTAAGGTAACTTCACAGAGTATGTGGTACAAACAATGTAGGATATATATGATCAATAGCTAAGAGTATCTATACAAGAAGTAAGTATTCTAAGGGTAATTACAAGGGAATATATCTGTAGGTGTGCAGGGTACCCAGATACCTAGGAAGTGTAAGACTATGGCTTTGCATTGACGGGTAATATAATCCCTTGTAATTCGGTAGGGGTTATTCCCAGTAACCTTGAAGAATTCAGGTATCAGTACCTGGGGGAAGAGTAGTGTGGGGTGTCCAACTGGAGTTGAAACATACCAATTTTTGAATTAGATAGGAGAAAGTGAATATTGGGGGAGGACAAAAAGAAAAAGGAAGTGGAAAAGTGAGAGAAAGGGAGGAAAAGGGAGAGAAATATACAAATATAGTGGGAAAGAAAAGGGGGGGGTTATGGGTAAGGGAGGGGCAAGGTCCCACCTAGGGGATAAGGGCTGCCCACAGTTCGTTAAGCCGCCTGATGGCCAAGGCTTATAACTAGAGCTTCCGGCAATCCTTAAGGCAAGACTATGTTTTGCGGAGGTAGTCCCCTGAGAAGCGATAGAGGTTCCAGTGAAACCACCTTTCACCTTTCTTAAGTTCCTCAGATTTATCCCGGATTGTGGCGGTCAGGTATTCCATCCGTTCAATTTCATTAACCCTTGTGAACCATTGGGCCACTGTGGGGGGAGATTGCTGCTTCCATTGGCTTGGTATGCAAGCTCTAGCAGCGTTAAGGAGGTGTTTAAGTAGAGATTTGTGGTAACGCTTTCTGGACATGGGAATGAGGTTTAGGAGTACTGCAGCAGGGTCACTGGTTAGGGAAATGTCTGTGAATTAGTGAATGAGTCAGAGGACAGGTTGCCAGAAAGTTTTTAGTTTGGGGCATTCCCAAAAAATGTGGAGAATGGTGCCAGGGTGTTGCTCACAACTCCAGTAGCGGTCATGTTGCAGTCATGTTGCTGGGGAGCAGTAAATGTGGTTCGTGAATCTCTTTCCCACTTAGCCAGGAAAGGAGGGTCTGAGGCAGCTTGCGTGTCCAGCAGAGTTTTGTAAGAATTGGTGAGGGATCCACGGATTGGGTCATCACTCAAGCAGAGTTCTTCAAATGAGTGGAGTTGCCGAGAGAAGAGCGTATGTTTGGGCAGGGAGCCGAGAAAATGTGAGAGCTGCCCTGCTCTCCAGCTGTCCAATGTGATGGGTGCCTGTTCTGACACTATGGTCCAAGTTGGGATCAAGCCTTTAGAAAATGAGAGGCACGTAAAAGCCCTTTTTGGGGTTTTCCTGGTACCGGACGGTCCGATAAGCCTGGGGGGAATTTCAGATGTCCTACGATTGGGGTCATGGGAAACGGGAAAATAATCAAGGAAGATAAACAGTAGAATCTGTCCATCTCAGCGAGTGTTGGGCTGATCAACGGGTGGGTAGTTAAATGAGAGGCCAATTGCTTACCTGCCCATGGCAACCCAGCCAGCGGGGCCATCTCGTGCTCTAGTGTAACCCAGAACTTTAACTCCCCATTGAGGCACCAGTACACCATTCATGTCATGTGCGTTGCTGTATAAAATAGAGCAGGGTCTGGGAAGCCAATGCCACCCCTCAGCTTTGGCCTTAGTAGCATCGTCCTACCAATTTGTGGATGTTTGCCGCACCAGAGGAACTTGATAAATGCTGAACGTACAGCATGAAAGAAAGTCTGGGGTAGTTTGACAAGTAGTACTTGTAGCAGATATAGGAGTCTTGGCATTGCATTCATCTTCAGTACGTTACAGCAGCCAAACCAAGACAGGGCAAGGGGGTCCCAGTTCTTGAGGTCTGTAGTGAGCGTCAATAGAAAGGGTTGAAAATTCAGGGGGAAGATATCCTTTGGGTTTGCAGGGATTCTGGTACCCAAGTATTAAATAGAACGGGTGGCCCATTTAAATGGGAAGAAGGGGCGTATACCTGACAGAGTTCGGTACGATACGGAGATGTTCAGCGCTTCCGACTTTTGGAGGTTAACTTTAACTTTAAATTTGGAGAGAGTGCCATATTGTTTCAGTTCTTGTAGCAATGAGGGCAGAGAAGTTATAGGTTTGGTGATAAAAAATAAAAGATCATCTGCATACGCCGATACTTTGTGTTGGTAGCGGTCGGAATAGACACCACAAATATTTGGGTTATCTTTTATATGGCAAAGAAGTGGCTCTAGGGATAGGACGAACAGTAGGGAGGAAAGTGGACATCTCTGCCTGGTGCCATTGGAATTCGCAAACATATCAGAATCCGTCCCATTCACCCAGACCGTAGCTGTGGGGTTAGTGTAGAGAGCAGAGATCCAGTCCCGGAAAGACTTCGGCATTCCGAATGAACAGAGCACCTCCTTGTGACAGACCTTGCCGGAGTGTTCCACAAGGAGGGAGCCATGTGACGGGGGTCGCTGGTGGGGCACAGGGTGAGTGAGAGCCCCGCTGTGATCTGTGCTAGTCAGAGACTCAATGCTGTATATATGTGTATATAGAATGTGTGCTGTCTCATTGTGTTATGTACTGTTTGCTGTGCTACTTTGGGGTGGGGCTGTATTCCAATGTTCCATTGTGTTTGTCTGCCTTGGATCACAGGAAGTGTATTTCTGTGAGGAAAGAGGGAGGGGGGATTCCTCCAGCAGCCCCCCTGTTAAGACTGTTAACTGATGAGAAGTTAAGCACACCTGACCTGTGTGTCCATTGTTATTGGACAGTTTAACCCGCCCTGTTTTCCAAGGGTGGGGGGGAAATGTTTTGAAGTGGGATCTGTATAACATGTGTTTTTTTTTGGAATAAAGATTCATTCCTGCTTGGAACCTGAAGACAGAGCCGTGTCTCGTTTTTGGGGTGGATTATTTGTATGGGTTCCTTGTTTGGCTGATTGGAGTGTTCGGTAGCTGCCTTTGTGTTTGGGTTTGAAATGTCCTAAACGACTTTAACCCCTTTCATACTCGGGGTGTCGTTACACTCCTGTAGGAACCCCCAGTCAACCCTGTCAAATGCCTTTTCGGCATTAGTGGATAAGAGTAAAAGGGGGGTGCTGGTTCTCTTCGCCTTCTCTATTACGTTCTATGTCCTGATAGTGTTGTGTCTCTCGCATCTCGTGTCTGGATAAAGCCCACCTAATCAAGTGCAACTAAGCTCTGCATTAGACAGTTGAGCCTGGAAACTAATTTTTTTGTGAAAAGCTTGATGTCACAGTTTAGGAGAGAAATGGGTCTATAACTAGAACACAGCAGAGAGTCCTTACCTGGCTTTTGGATAACAGAAATAGATGCTCGCAGCATATGTGGGGGGGCATTATGCCCCTCCAGCATGGCATTTAATGCCGTGGTAAACTGGGGGGCTAGTTGGGTCTGAAATGTTTTGTAATAAAGAAGTGTAAAGCCATCAGGCTTGGGGCCTTCCCCGGCCATGTGTCTGCTATGGCAGCCGCAACTTCTTCCATATGGAGAGGTTGGGATAACTGTTCCTGGTCGGCTGTCATAAGAAAAGGAAGTTTCTTGTAGGTATTCCCGTATATTTGAGATGGAAGGGGCTGATGGGCTAGCGGCATGTGTCGGGTCTAAGTTATAGAGCTTCGAGTAAAAGTCACGAAAGGCAGCTGCCAGATCCGGCGGGGCATGGATCTTGGACCTTGTAGGGGTCAGGAGAGCAGGGATATATGATTGAGTGCGTTTTTCTCTCAGCGCATTGGCCAGCAAGCGGCCACATTTGTCACCGTACTCATAGAAGAAGCAGCGAGCCTTGCGTATGACATGTTTGGCTTTGTATAGGGAGGCTCTCTGATTGCCTCTCTAATCTGGAGCAGTTCCACTTCTGAGGTGAGGTCGGGTCGGCCCTCATGTTGCTTCTCCAGGGCGTGGAGTTTTGTCAAAAGGTCTGTCAAAGTTTTGGCGGGGCATTGCTTTTTGGTCATGTTTTATGTGGACCCCCTAATGTAACATTTGTGAGCTGGCCACACTGAAAGAGGGTTGGCTACAGAGCCTGTATTGTTTTCAAAATAGGTGTAAATTTTTCTACTGATCTCTGCTGATGTTTCAGGATCTCTGAGGAGTGTTTTGTTCAGGCGCCAAGTTGGTGTCTTTGGGGATGAGCGTAGGAGAGTGAGTTCCAAGAGAACTGGAGCGTGATTAGAGAGCGTTATCTGGCCAATCTCTGCTTTGGAGGCTAAGGTAATCGCAGAGTGTTGTAGTAGGCAATAATCTATCCTAGAGTAGGATCTGTGGGTGGGGGAGTAGAAGGAGTAATTCCTTTCCTAAGAAAGAGGAAAGGTGGAAGTGGTGATATGGGGGAAGATGGAAAGGCAAAAAAAGCTGGAGTGTAGAGAGTTAGAAGAAGGATAAGAAAGGGGCATGGGGTCTATCAAGGGAAGGAACTCCGCAGAGGAGAGCTACTGCCACCAGGGCAGAGTATTCCTATTGTGGGAAGTGGAAGGATAAAGTCAGGCGCAGAGCCCTAGCCTTTGGGACCCCTGCAGCAATGTTGGTAGATTACCGGTACAGCAGGACCAGCATATAAGGCAATACAGTCATTTTGAGTCCAATATTGGAAAACCAGACAACAACCATGTAAACCAGTAAAGTATCTACTGAAAAGTTAACAGCTAACAGTTATCTAAAGCACCCAACTCTGGCCTTGCAGACCAAATGGCCCTGGAGAAAAGAGAAAAAAAATTAAAAATAAACAAGCATCTCCAAGCCCCCAGGTGTGTGCCATGACCACCCCACCATTTGTGGGCAGGACCATAACTTCTGTGGCTCAACGAGGACCCATCCCTCCCTGTTGGCAATTGGTGCCCAGCTGAGGAGAAACTCGGGCATCTCACAGCGGCATTTCGAAGAGTATCTCCCCAAGTGGGGCCCACTGTACATGGCCTATCATGGGTGGGCGTTGAGCCCTCTGAGAAGACCAGGGGTTGCCCAACAGATGGAAGTATCATTAGGGGTAACTGGCCTAACAAAGTAGTGGGTGAGTCGGAGCAGTATGGAATCAAGGGTCCGATATCCACCCCAGCTGACCCCGCATAGCTCAGCAATAAACAGAGAAAACAAAGATAAAACACATAACAGGGGAGAACAGGTTATTGTGAGCAAAATACTCATACAAATACATTCCCCTCCACCGGTAGCGTTTGAAATGTCCTCGAACTCCTTCTGCATTTTTTGGTGAGTCCATATAAATCACTCCACCCTGAAAAAGTGAAAGTGAAAAAGAGAACCCCCCCATCTCTGGCCCAGTAAAGGGTGCACTGTCTGTGCAGGGAGGCCTGGTGTGTCTTGGTTTGGGGTAAACTGGGAAGTCTAAGTTCGCTCCAGGTAACAAGAGTGAGCAGGGAGGCACCGGCAGAGCTGCCAATGAGGTGGTTGAGCTTTCCTTGGTGGGGAAGGGACGAGGTAATACAGGTAAAGAGGAGTGTTCACACATCATATAGGAGGAGTCAGTCAGTTATCATTGTAATCGGATCTTCATGTAGGATGAGGAGACCGGTTCATGAGGAACTTGAGCTTTGCCTCTTTGGGGGCGGCGGTTGTTCCGGGTTCTTTGATATCTGCCATCAGTAGGTTGGCGCTGTAGGTTCGACGGGTTCAGTTGGGGTTCAGTTGGGGACAGTGATTGGGTTCATCTCAGCGAACGTGAACAGATGCAGGAGTTCTGAGGGGTGATGTAGTGGGAAGGTGTCAGTGCCCTAACGGACAATAAGGTGGAATGGATGTCACCATTTGTAGGTGAGGCCTTTCTCTCCAATGTCCAGATATGGTTTAAGTGCCCGCCTCATCATCAGGGTTCTCCTGGAAATACTGGGAGGAGGTGAATAGCTGTGCCATTGAATTCCAAGACCCCCACTCGCTGAGCCTGTCATAGAATTTCTTAGTTGAGGTTAAAGGAGTGTAGGCAACAGAGCACATCTCTGGGTCTGTCAGGCCTTTTAGGATCTGGGCCGAGAGTTCTGTGAACCCGGTCTATAGTTATAGCCGTGTCCCGCGGGCCGGCCAGGTAACGGTTAAAGACGGAGGTCACCATCATACGGAGCTCAGATTGTGGGATGGATTGAGGGACTCCCCTTATGCGTATGTTCTGTCTGTGACTGCGGTTCTCTAGATCATCTGGGAGCAGCTGTAGTTGTATCAGTTGGTCATTAATTTAAGTCTGAGAAGACTGCACAGATTGTACAGCCTGGGACATTACTCCCTGTTCCTGGTACACTACTGTAATACTGAAGTCCAGTGCTGAGACTTCCTGCGTGATGGACTGTATCTCTCCCCTCATGGCCTTCTCCATTCTGGCAGCTAGTGATTCAAAATCATCTCCGGTGGGGAGCTGTTGTAAAAGTGTCCATAGTTTGTGTACAGGGTCAAGAGCTAGCTCTAGTTGCTAGGCTGGTGTGGTGGGGGTACTCACGGTGTCCTGTAGCTGCGGTATATTTCTTTGCCCGTCTGCAGGCCGTGCTGGGTTGAGACCGAGTTCAGCATGGGAGGGTGAGGCATATGGAGATGCCTGTCTTTGGCTGAATAACACCTCCTCCACATCGGTTGAGACTGCCAGGGATCTCGGGATGCAGTGAGATAGGTCACTGATAGGAGAGTAGGGCGGCATGGTAAAGTCCTCTCCTGGCCGCTGTGAGCTTTCTGGTGCAACCACCTCTCCCTGGGTGTCCTCCGCCACGTGGCTGGCCGGCACCATCTTAGAGACCGCTGGAGTGGAGGTGGACAGTTTGTGCTGCCTCAGATAGCAATCCATTCTGCGGATGGTGTGCAGGGAATGGTGGTTTGGTCTGCAGGCTGTGTGAGGTGCCAGTGGGTACCAGTAATGTGGGGTTGGCTATCTTTGGTATGCTGCAAGGGTGTCGCTGACCAGGAGCTCTCAGTACAAACGTCCTCCTGCCGCCGTGCCGAAGCCACACCCCAAGCCCTCTGTTTTTTAACATGAATTGTTGGACAGGGTCAATTTGTTTTTGTTATTTAGATTTTTTTTTGTGCAGGCAAGCTTGTAATGCTGCGTACACATGAGCGGAATGTCTGACAGAAAAAGTCCGACGGAAGCTTTTCATCGTATATTCCGATCGTGTGTATGCCTCATCGGACTTTTTTTTTCGAAAATGATGACAGACCTAGAAATAGAATATGTTCTAAATATTTCCGACGGAACCAATTCCTATCGGGAAAACCGCTCGTCTGTATGCTGTTTCGACGGACCAAAAATGACGCATGCTCTGAAGCAAGTATGAGACGGAAGCTATTGGCTACTGACTATTGAACTTCCTTTTTCTAGTCCCGTCATACGTGCTGTACGTCACCGCGTTCTTGATGATCGGACTTTGGTGTGATCGTGTGTACAGAAAACAGTTTCAGCGGAATTCCATCGGAACTCCATCGTAAAAACCTTCAGAGTTTAATCCGACGGGAAAACCGGTCGTGTGTACGCGGCATAAGTGTGCTGGATAATTTTCTGTTGTTTGTGTATCATTAGCTCTGTTTAAGAGGGTTTGGGGTATTTCCTTGTAGAGGAAGCTTTAGGTGGCAGCTCCTCTTTCCAGTTACTTTGTTGTTCAAAATGTTTATATTTTTGTTATTGATATACTTGTTCAGTGCCTTATACCTATGTTTGGACTTCACATCAATGCATCTTATATTCTACGCTGCCCTGTTGCTAGAGCTAATTGTTTTTGAAATATTTCATAATACGTTTATATTTCTTGAAATCTAATAAAAACATTGAAAAAAATATAAATACAATTTTTTATATTTTAACCACAAATAAAGCACTACTGCTTTTTTTGAAAAGTTACGTTCGGTTGTGTATTTATATATTTTTCTAGATAACCACCAAACTCAGTGCTAAAATGTTTACCAAATGCAAAAGGGTTGATTTACCAAAACTGTAGAGTACAACATCTGGTGAAGCTGTGCATGTTAGCCAATCAGCTTCCAACTTTTCAATTAAGCTTTGACAAAAAAAAAAAAAAATGGAAGATGATTGGCTACAATGCACAGTTGCACCAGATTTTGCACTCTTCAGTTTTAGTAAATCAACCCAAAGTGTCACTGCAGCCTTCAATACAAAATCAACCCAAATATAACAAATACTGTTAACAGTATTGTAAATGAGGTGCTGTGATAACAATAAATCCATAAACCTACTTTTTTTTTTCTTCAGGAATCAATCACCTAAGTTATTTTGATGTTATCATAGATTTGCAGAATTTATACGTTTGTGCACATTTATTTTATTTTGTTCAAAGTTATACTGTATTTGGATTTCAATTGTTTTCTAATGTATTGCCACCATTGTACATTCCACTGATTGAGATAAGATAATAGTTTTATGGGGATTTTTACTGCTTTATAGGTTTACCTGCTCAGGTTTTACGCTTTACATTCCATGTATGAGGCTTTATGTATTGTATTGCACAATGTCGGTATTTAGAATCTAAGGAGTTACTGTAAGTCTTTGCGAGGGACGGATATAAATACTGTGTTCCCATGTCGCCCAGCTGTCCCCTCGATAAAGCCGCATAGATTAAACACTTTTGAGCGTTTTGTGACATATTGGAGGTTCGGCGAGACCAATGTTTTTGGACTGATGTTACTAGATATGAGATTTGGATTTGTTTGTTTTTTCTTGTTAGTAGTTCTGATTTTATATACAGTATCTCACAAAAGTTAGATATGCAATATTTTATTATATCATTTCATTTGACAACACTAAGTGAAAATGTCCAAATTGGGCCTAATTAGCCATTTTCCCTCCCCGGTGTCATGTGACTTGTTAGTGTTACAAGGTCTCAGGTGTGAATGGGGAGCAGGTGTGTTAAATTTTGGTGTTATCATCCTCACTCTCTCATGCTGGTCACTGGAAGTCCAACATGGCACCCTCATGGCAAAGAACTCTCTGAGGATCTAAAAAAAAAGAATTGTTGCTCTACATAAAGATGGCCTAGGCTATAAGAAGATTGCCAAGACCCTGAAACTGAGCTGCAGCATGGTGGCCAAGACAATACAGCAGTTTAACAGGACAGGTTCCACTCAAAACAGACCTCGCCATGGTCGACCAAATAGTTGAGTGCAAGTGCTTAGCGTCATATCCAGAGTCTGTCTATGGGAAATAGACATATGAGTTCTGCCAGCATTGCTGCAGAGGTTGAAGAGGTGGGGCCCCAGCCTGTCAATGCTCAGACCATACGCCGCACACTGCATCAAATTGGTCTGCATGGCTGTCATCCCAGAAGGAAGCCTCTTCTAAAGACGATGCACAAGAAAGCCCACAAACAGTTTGTTGAAGACAAGCAGACTAAGGGCATGGATTACTGGAACCATGTCCTGTGTTCTAATGAGACCAAGATAAACTTATTTGGTTCAGATGGTGTCAAGCATGTGTCGGGGCGGCAACCAGGTGAGGAGTACAAAGACAAGTGTGTCTTGCCTATAGTCAAGCATGGTGGTGGGAGTGTCACGGTCTGGGGCTGCATGAGTGTTCAAGTTTTTGTTTGTTGGTTTTCTTTTGGGTGAGGGCTTATTAGTGTGAAGTCCAATGAAGACCAGGAGCACCACACAAGAGGTTAGAGTCTAGGCTACATGTAGCTAAGGCATGTTGGGGATCCGAAAATGCCCCTTTCATCAGTGCTTGTACTGAGTGTAGAATGGCAAATTGGAGGACTCAGATGAGTATTAAAATTAGTGGGCAGACGATTCACTGGCATACTCATCATCAGCTGTTGAAGGCAGCAACCAGGTTGATAATGCTGTATTTTGGACTGGGTAGACTGTGCTGAAATAGTTCTTCATGGTAATACTCCCATAGCTCACATTAAACTTTATTGCTTGATTCATCCTTTGAGATAACACACTGGTTATTTCAAAGACTAAATTATTACAGGAAGAAGATTGCATATGTGTATTTAAAAGTTACAGCTATGCAATAAGGACAAATGTGCTAACATAAAAAGCTTCCTCAGTAAGTTATAAAGCAGTAAACCACAATAGGCAATCAGAAGAAATTCATCCGTTTTTGAGTCATCTGATTATGTAGAAGGCTAAGTACCGCCTTGGTTGGTTCCTATTACATACTGCATGTTGGGCTGATAGCCCTGAGTGGAGGTGCTCTACCATTCAAACCATTCATCTTATATTGAAAGCTGTAAAATGGTCAGTGCTCAGACCATACGCTGCACACTGCATCAAATTGGTCTGCATGGCTGTCGTCCCAGAAGGAGGCCTCTTCTAAAGATGATGCACAAGAAAGCCCGCAAACAGTTTTCTGAAGACAAGCAGACTAAGGACATGGATTACTGGAACTATGTCCTGTGGTCTGATGAGACCAAGATAAACTTATTTGGTTCAGATGGTGTCAAGCGTGTGTCGGGGCGGCAACCAGGTGAGGAGTACAAAGACAAGTGTGTCTTGCCTACAGTCAAGCATGGTGGTGGGAGTGTCATGGTCTGGGGCTACATGAGTGTTCAAGTTTTTGCTTGTTGGTTTTCTTTTTGGTGAAGGATTATTAGTGTGAAGTCCAATGAAGACCAGGAGCGCCACACAAGAGGTTAGAGTCTAGGCTACATGTAGCTAAGGCATGTTGGGGGTCCGAAAATGCCCCTTTCATCAGTGCTTGTACTGAGTGTAGAATGACAAATTGGAGGATTGAAATTAGTGGGCAGATTATTCACTGGCATACTCATCATCAGCTGTTGAAGGCAGCAACCAGGTTGATAATGCTGTATTTTGTAACTGTGCTGAAATAGTTCTTCATGGTAATACTCCTATAGCTCACATTAAACTTTATTGCTTGATTCATCCTTTGAGATAACACACTGGTTATTTCAAAGACTAAATTATTACAGGAAGAAGATTGTATATGTGTATTCAAAAGTTATGGCAATGCAATATGGACAAATGTGCTAAATGTGCTTCCTCAGTAAGTTATAAAGCAGTAAACCACAATAGACAATGAGAAGGAATTCATCCAATTTTGAGTCATCTGATTATGTAGAAGGCTAAGTACCGCCTTGGTTGGTTCCTATTACATACATACATACATGTTGGGCTGATAGCCCTGAGTGGAGGTGCTCCACCATTCAAACCATTCATCTTATATTGAAAGCTGTAAAATGGTCAGTTGCTTTTACTGAATGCAGGTCCCATGCCGATCAATGTACAAATGGGAGATTAGGATTATAAAACCTGCTCTCCCATTTATATATTATTTGTGGCACTGTAGTTCCACAAAAGAAAAAAGATATATACATTGAATATATCTGATCACGATCTAATCTTGCTGCCCCCCCACACTATTATTCAACCCTATTTGCCTTTCGTCCTCCCTTTTCACAATCTGGTTTCACTGCCTGCAATAATTGGAAAAGAACTAATTTTCATAACAAGTTATATTGCCTGAGCTACACTGCAACCAGAAATATAATTTACAGAGAAAAACTGCCTAAGGACTGGCTTACACTAGCAGTAGCCCTCTAAAAGGCAATCAACGATGGATCGTACTTCAAAACGCTTTTGACAGGGCATTTGTTTTAACCCTAAAAGCCTACACCACGTGGTTGCACCATGGTTGCAGTGCGACTCACACAGTCCAGCCCACTGAACATGACATTACGCACTCACCGGCCACTTCCTTAGGAACACCTGCTCAATTGCTTGGTAACACAAATTGATAATCCGCCAATCACATGGCAGCAACTCAATGCATTTAGGCATCTAGATGTGGTGAGGACGACTTGCCATAAGTTCAAACTGAGCATCAGAAAGGGGATTTAAGTGACTTTGAACGTGGCATGGTTGTTGGTGCCAGACGAGCTGGTCTGAGTATTTCAAAAATTGCTGATCTACTGGGATTTTCACACACAACCATCTCTAGAGTTTACAGAGAATGGTCCAAAAAAGAGTAAATATCCAGTGAGCATCAGTTGTGTGGAGGAAAATGCCTTGTTGATGTCAGAGGTCAGAGGAGAATGGACAGACTTGAGATGACAGAAAGGCAACAGTAACTCAAATAACCACTCATTACAACCAAGGTATGCAGAATACCATCTCTGAACGCACAACACATCGAACCTTGAAGCAGAAGGGATACAGCAGAAGACCACACCGGGTGCCACTGCTGTCAGCTAAGAACAGGAAACTGAAACTAAAACATTCGCTCAGGCTCACCAAAATTGAACAATAGTAGATTGGAAAAACGTTGCCTGATCTGATGAGTTTCAATTTCAGCTGCAACATTCAGATCATAGGGTCAGAATGTGGCGTAAATAACATGAAAGCATGGATCCATTCTGTCTTGTATCAACATTTCAGGCTGGTGGTGTACTGGTGTGGGGGATATTTTCTGGTGGAGAAATTGTTCCCCCTTATTGGGACTTTAATGGCCCTAGTGATTGAAGAGTCAATCACAATATGTAATACACAAAGTATAGTAGAAAAAATTGTAGAAAAATATAATTTTATTAAATACATATATTATCAAAGCAGAATCTGTACATGTGTACAAGATATGTGGCTGAAGAACATATAGGTCAACATGGCATGGCAATGGCTATATTATACTCATAAATCCCGAACTGCCGTGATGAGGTGACATGACGGAATCCAGGGACCACACCCATAATGGTGTGGGGGATATTTTCTTGGCACACTTGGGGCTCCTTAGTACCAATTGAGCATCGTTTAAATGCCACAGCCTACCTGAGTATTGTTGCTGACCATGTCCATCCCTTTATGGCTTCATTGTACCCATCTTCTGATGGCTCCTTCCAGCAGGATAATGAACCATGTCACAAAGCTCAAATCATCTCACCACTGGTTTCTTGAACATGACAATGAGGTCACTGTACTCCAATGGCCTCCACACTCACCATATCTCAATCCCATAGAGCACCTTTGGAATGTGGTGGAACAAGAGATTTTCATTATGGATGTGCATGAAAGGTGTACCTAATAAGGTATCAGGTTAGTGTATATGGGTGTAAAAAATCTAAAAGCAAAGAGAAATGCTCGTATGAATGCAAAAATGCCTCCTTTGAACATATGACCCCTATTCCTGCCACCAGAAAGAGAATCCAGAAATAGAGTAAGTAGTTTCCAAACATGTGTTCACTGGAATCTTGTCACACAAGAAAATAAGTTAGGAAAATAAATGACTAGTTTAGGTTTCCAAATTATATTTAGAGAATCAAGTTCATTAATAGGAATCTGAACAACTGAGTGGTATCACCAAGGTATAAATAAACACATTATGGGAACATTCTTTTGGACACAGGTTGGTCATTTGGTGATAACTGGAAAATGAATTATAGCCACACCCAAAGTGATTGATGATTTAACAATGATTGATAGAGATGACAAAGTAAAACCATGGTATAACTGAAGGAATATTTTTAGCACTCAAAGAGTGCACTGGGTATGTAATAAACTGCATTTAAAGGGATGTACTGTGTACAGTATGTACTACTAAAATGATTCTTTATGTAATGTCTAGGACCTGAGAGAGCTGAGAGCATATTAAAGTGGAACTCAACCCATCAATTTACCAGTTTCAAAAAACAGTTACATTCCCGACACATGCTAGGATAGCTAACTGTCACATTTGCAATTCCCACCACCAATAATAAAATGTGTCCTCCAGGTCTTACACTAATATTATCTCATTAGTTCTCATGAGAGACATTAGATAATTAGATTTAAGTTTATGTGTCGGTCATTATCTGATGTCCCCATGATATGCAACTGTATATGTATATAAGGCCTCATGCCCATGGGTGTTTTTACAGCCGCTTTTATGAGCATTTTTTTCAGCATAAAAACGCCTCTCCATACTAGCCTATGGCCTCATGCCCACCATGGCGTTTTTGAGCTATAAATGGAATAGGCGTTTTTAAGCTCCAAAAAAAAACCCAGGACCAGCACGTTCTAAAGGGCGCGGCGCTAGAGTTGTAAAAATGCCAGGCGCGCAAAAACACACAAAAACGTGCAAAAACACTGTATCATCGTTTTTGCGTGTTTTTCAGCTATGGCGTTTTTAAGCTGTAAAAATTTGATTGGACACGGTCATGTCTGTAAAAACAGGAAATTCCTGTCTGGACATTACCCAACAGTCCTTTGTACAGCCGTGTGGCTGTAGGTAGGAGAGATAATATGGCAGTGTCTCAGGTGGACCTGATTAGTGCAGTTGAGGCCCATCCTGAACTTTGAGATGTGGCACATCCACTACATGGAGACCATATAAAAAATATTTTCCTTGAATGCATGATCTGTTTGTTGTGTAATGTAAATGAAGAATGCATATTATTAACCGTTGTTTTCCACTTTTCACAGAATTTTGCAGCATAGGTGGAAATCCCTCCGCGATCGCGCCAGGAGGGACCTGACAGACAAGGAGAAGGCAGCACGGAGTGGAGCACCAGCCCCTGCCAAAAAAACACACGTGGGAACTAAGTTTTCTCCCAAAAAGTGTCAACAACTGATTCCCAGATGTCTTCAGATATCTTCTATGGGCTCCGGCATTACAACTTCATGCAACTCCTCCCATATTGCCACACATGTTTCTTTTGTTAGTCTGGACACCATTGTGAGGCCAATGAGGAAGTAGTGATGCAACGAAACATATCCCCTACCCCTTACCCCAAATTAATCGTTCTCGTCGCTCCTCCCAAGACCTCCTGCTCTCAAACTCCCTTGTCACCTCATCCCACGCTCGCCTTCAGGACTTCTCCAGAGCCTCTCCCATCCTCTGGAATACTCTACCCCAATCCATCCGATTTTCTCCTACTTTATCCACTTTCAGACAATCCCTGAAAACTCATCTCTTCAGAGAAGCCTATCTGGCCCCCACCTAACAACTGTACATTTATCTTCTCAATCAGCACATCACCCACAGTTATTACTTCTTGTATCTCTTGATCTTCCCTCTTAGATTGTAAGCTTAGATTGTAAGCTCTAAGGAGCAGGGCCCTCTGATTCCTACTATATTAATGTGTATTGTATTTTTACTGTCTACCCTCGCGTTGTAAAGCGCTACGTAAACTGTTGGCTATATAAATCCTGTATAATAATAATAACCCTATCCACTAACCCTATCCCCTACTCCTAACCCTATGTCAGGGCTGGGCTAAGCCCTTCCTTCTCAGAGCTGGACGCTCAGCTGTTGGCTAATTGCCAGCTCCTATCTCTCCACAGTCCACAGTCCACTCAGCTGTTGATGATATCCTGCTTATCAGTCCTGCCTACTTAAAGCGGGGTTCCCATTAAAAAAAAAAAAATTAAAAGTCAGCAGCTACAAATACTGCAGCTGCTGACTTTTAATCGGACACTTACCTGTCCCAGGATCCAGCGATGTGGGGGATCGAAGGCACGCTTGTCCCCCCCTCTGCTCGGCAGCGCTGGCATTTTAACTGTGGGCGCCCGGCTGTGGCTTCACAGCCAGGCACCCACTGCGCATGCGCGAGCAGCGCCATGCGCCGTCACTGGCCCCGCAATCAACTGGGACCGGTCACGTGTCCCAGATGATTGACAAGAGGGAGGGTGGAGAGGCGATCTCCCTTCCTGCGCCGAGGGAAGTGACGTCAGGAGCCCAGGCACCGAAGGAGGCAGACTACGAGGGACCTCTAGCAACAGGCATTTAGAGGTGAGTAAAAAAAAAAATTTTCTCCAAAAAATTTTTTTTTTTTTAAGAACATTACTAATTTTTTTTTTTGGGGTGGAACTCCGCTTTAAGCCATGCAGCCCAGTGGATCTCTGCCTTGGTCAACATCACAAGAGACTATCTCCTGCGTTCCTGTTTAAAGACTTGCTTCGCTGACATCCCTTCTGGCTCCAGATCCTGCTTTCTGTTCCACTACATTGATCCCTGACTTCTGGCTTAGCTGACTATCCGTTCTGGTTACTGAACTTTGGCTATGTTTTGACTATGTTTGTTCTTTTTACTTTTATTATTAAACAAGTGTGATTTAACTGTACTTCTGTCTCTGTCTGATTTCATGGTTTCTGATACCCTATCCACTAACCCTAACCCTTATCCCCTAACCCCTAACCTGATCCACTAACCCTAACCTCTATCCCCTACCCCTATCCACTAACCCTATCCCCTACCCCTAACCCTATCCACTAACCCTAACCCATATGTGTAAATTGCACTTACCTGAGTGTCACTAGCAGCCGTTTCTACGGTGACACAGAGCTCCGCATTATGGTGTCCATCCTCGTCAGCCTTGGCCTGAGCCTCTGCAACAGCTCATCAAAGAGCGGCACAGACATCCTTGTGAAGTTGAGGAATTTCGCCAGATATAAGCGCAGTTGGGAATACATATTTGTAAAGTACCCTGTAGACACCCGATGGGATACCTTTGAATGCATCCAAAACTGCTGCTTTCTCCTCCTCCACCTGTCTCCTTCTCCGCAGCCTTCACAAGACAATCAGAAGGATTGCCTCGTCTATCTACTGGACAACAGGATCCATACTAAAAACTCGGAAAAAATACCTAAATGCAAAAAGACTCCAAAAAACTCTCAAATACTCTCTCCTCTCTCTCCTACCAAAATGACACTGACATATGCTCTCTAACATATTTTATTTAGTTTCTGTGGCATTGTGGGCAATTTGGGAGTGTAATATAGCAGAGAGATGTCTTTTTTTTTTTAAAAAGCTACTTAGCGCTGACGCGCAAAAACGCACATAAACGCCAATGCAAAAGGTGAAAAAAAAACATGTTTTTAATGCCGCTTTTTTCCAGGCGTCAGTACTAGCTTTACAGGTTGTTTTTTAGAATGTCTGTGGGCATGAGGCTTTATGCTACAAGGACTTACGTCTACTAGTGACCTTTGGTGAAAGGCTAGTTCCTTGTTGGGAAGTACACACACTTAGATGCCGCTTACACACGGTCGGACTTTCCAACGGGAAATGTTCGATGTAAGCTAGTTGTCGGAAAGTCCGACCTTGTGTTTGCTCCATCGAACATTTGCTGTCCGAATTTCTGCCCACAAATGTTTGAGAGCAGGTTCTGAAATTTTCCACCAACAAAACTTGTTGTCGGAAAGTCTGACCGTGTGTATGCTCCATTGAACATTTGCTGTCGGAATTACCGCCCACAAGTGTTTGCTAGCAGGTTCTCAAATTTTCCGCTAACAAAAGCCTGATCGTCTGTACACAAGTCCGTCGCACAAAAGTTCACGCATGCTCTGAATCAAGCAGAATGAGCCGCACTGGCTATTGAACGTCCCTTTTCTCAGCTCATCAAACGACTTGTACTTCACTGCGTTCTCACGTTCGGAATTTTGGGCCAACATTTGTGTGACCGTGTGTATGCAAAGACAAGTTTAAGCCAACATCCTTTGGAAAAAATCCACGGTTTTGTTGGCGGAAAGTCCGATCATGTGTACGCAGCATAACAATGCGGCACATGGAGGAGTTATGTTGCCTATACTGTATATGCAACTTTATGATATCAGAGATACTTCTTGTGGCATTTTCCAGCAATCTGTTCCCCTACACATTCAGAGTTCATAAAACCAAATGCCTTATTGATACCCAGGTCTGGGGTTTTCAACTTAACCTTACAACCAAGGATGTAAATTATGTGCATTGGCAACATCTAAGCCCATTGTGGAGTTTTCTGACATACTGTACATGTATGATCCACTGAATCACCATGCTGGGGATTTACAGTACCCCTTTCCCCTTCTCCTATAAAGACACTTTCAAGATACAAGGATTCCTACACCAGTAGTCTGGTAATCTTTTTAATCCATCTAGGATTGCACATATAGTCTACAAACCATGCAATAGATCTACAGGAAGGTTATTATACAACAAATGTGTGGATGCTATATGTTGTTGGTATACTTTTAATATCTAAATTTTAATAATTCGGTCTTATATATGATATAGTCAGAGGCTATATAATTCCCTGTAATTATGTATGTGTGGAAGGTTTTGACATAATAAATCACAGATGTTGACGTTTTAACTGAGTTCTTAATTCATGAAGCTGTCAAGATATATTGATTGATGGTTTCTAGTTATATTTTCTTAAAGGAATGATTATGTAACTTATCTTGGTTTTAAGGCTGTGTGTTTTCATACCTCACATAGACAATTTGGCTCCTCACTCTTTCGGTTGCTAATTAGACAAGCCAGCGCATCACCCTCTACTTGTTCTGTCTTTAATTAGCCAGGTTGGATCTCCTGTTTAAACTCCTAGCTCCCTTCTTTGCTGGGAGGTGATATGGGAGTGGTTAGTTGAGCGTGAAATTTCAACAAAGGGTTTAATTGAATGTTATTAAAATTTTCTTTTCAATCTGCAGCCACTGTAATTTTCTGAGAATGCATTGCAATATGGCTACCTGAAGTTGTTCTGTACACAGATTGTGTACAGACCACTCCCCAGAAACATAATTTCCTGTTTGTGTGATTGGCTCACCAATTTTCCCAGAAGTCTTCCTAAGATACAAGTCAGATTTCAGGCATCCCCTGCAACAAAAATTGCATTTTTGGAGAGATACTTTCTATAGGAGCACATTTAAAGGTATGCAGGACCAACAGGTTTCCTCATTAGTGCCCTGCAGCTGCACACCTGACAGTTAATTATGAAACCACTCCCATTAGACCCACTCAGTACAGTGGCACAGACAAACACACATGGATTACTTCAGAATAACAAAAGGTAGGAATCTGCAACAAAGGTTGTTATAATCCTTGCAATGTACATAGATGTACATAGATCACCCAGAGGGGAATGTTTTTTTCTCAACAAAAGTGGAGTTACGCTTTAATCTCTTTTTATTTTATTTGAAGCTACAGTTATTTTGTACTTGTAACTGCAACTTTTGCACTTATTGTTGTAACTTTTGTGTGGTAAATAAAACCACACTACTTCATCTAAGCTGGCTCATTTTCAAATAAATTCTTCTCACAATCACCCAAAGACACAAGAGAATATTATTGGTGTCTTTTCACAATTTAAAAAACATTCTTTAGTGGCTCAGCCAGCCAGTTTTAATACTCCGGACATTTTTGCTTCTTTCTTGTTTGATCAGAGGGGAAAGATGAACTGATACTGGTTGATCAATCTTTGGAACGATTGAAAGAACCTAGGAATTGATCGGTGTTTATGAAGACCTGAGAACTTCGTGTGGATATCAGAAGTCCTGTGAGACGGGTCATTGAGTCCAGTTCAAACGAGGAAACGTTATAGGAAATGTTATATTCGGTGAGTAGCAATTATGGAATTTGTTGATTCTTTAGCTAATGAAAGCAAGTTGGAATTTCAAGGTATAGCTAGCAATGCGTCTGACACTCTTTTGTGGAAATCAATGTAGAGAGCAATGTTTGCAGGCTAATGTTGATATTTATAAGTCTAGATTTTCTTTAGCTAAAACAAAGAAAAAATTACATAATGTAATGAAGCTAGTTAGAGTGTTTAATTCAATGCTGTTTGAACTACCAGCAAGAAATAAGGTTTGTGTAGTGAACAAGTCAGGATGTGAAAATGTTACACAAGCACATGAGAATATATCTTCTATTGAACCTAATTGTGCAAACTGTGAAAACTTTTGTAATTATATTGAGCATCTGGAGAGTGAAATTGAGAGTGAAATTGAAATTGAATTGAAATGTTTCAAGAAATACACAAATAGCGGTAATAACGAGAAAAGTTAAAACGCAGTCAGAAGCTGCTTAAGCGTCTCATATACCAGAGTCACCAGCAGAAATTTATGATGAGAAGACAGAGGCAGACATTCGAAAACTGTTGTTAGATAGAGCTTCTAAACTTAAATTGCAAATTCATGACCAGTTGATGAAATTTTTGAAACACATCCCACATTATGATTTGAGAGCGGATGCTTTTCAAAACGGGGATGTCATTGAAGGTTTTTGTGACCGATTTAATCTAAGTGATGACCAAAGGAATAGAATATTCTGTCTGTGGGTTCCCAATTTTATGGCACAGCGTTTAATCAAGTCACCGTATCTTGATGATAGAGGGGCTGGTGATGCATCTAAAAGACTGCGTCAGTTGTTAATGTGCATTACTGGTGAGGAAACGTTCACTGCAGAAATCTCAGACTCCTTAAGAGTTACGATACATGATGACCCTTATGATTTTAGAATGAAGTTTTCTAAAGCATACAAAATGATGTTTGCTTTGGAAGATGAAGCTACAGCAAGTCAATCATAAAAAAACATTTACTTGCTTTTATTGCTAAAAAATTGGTCATGATAAGTCACAATGTAGAAAATATTTAAAAGATATTGAGTTGAAAAATATTAAGAAAGAAAATGGACTTGTATCCATCGAACCTTCCGCCCCACCTACAGCAGTGGAAGTCAAGACATTTTCTCCTTAAAACTCCTATGAGGAAAGAGCTAAGAGAGATTGCTCTCAGCAATGTAATGAATATGAATGATTCACATTCAACCAATGGGAGACAGCCATTATTTCCTGCCTCATGACAGATTGAGAAAAAATAAAGAGAGTGTCACAGTCTAGATTATGTAGCTCCAATTTATCTAGACAAGTGTGGACGTCTATTTTTAAAAGCTAAAATAAATGGACAGAAGGTGAGAACTTTATTGGACACAGGAGCTTAAATCAGTGTCACCGGTTTGAAATGACCTGTTTTATCAGATGCAGCAGTTTGTACAATTGTTGGGTTTAAAGAGGAAGTAAACCCTGATGGGTGTTACTTCCTCTTTGTTCCCCTGCAAAGGTAAAGCATAATGGGCTACTATGCATTGCATAGTAGCCCATTATGTGACACTTACCTGCAGGAGAAGCCCGCGATTGCCCCGTCTTCCTCGCTAGTAGCGAGCGTCCATTCTTCACCCCTCTTCCTTCCGGGGCCGCGAACTCCGGCTCTGTGACTGGCCGGAGTCGTGTGACGGTGCGTGACATCACTCCCGCGCATGCGCGTGGGAGCTGCCTTTAACGGCATGGCCCGAGCTAGAAACGACACAGCGTGCCCTTTCTAACTCAGAAATCGCCCTACGGCAAATATCTCCTAGACCATACAGGTCTGGGAGATATTTCAAGCACCTACAGGTAAGCCTTAATCTAGGCTTACCTGTAGGTTAAACTGGTTGTAAAGGGTTTACAACCACTTTAATTGGACAGGTGACTCTCAGGCTAAAATGTGTAAAAATGTTTCTTTTGAAATTCCAGGTTGTTTGCAAACTGAAATCGATTTTTGGTATTGTCAAGGATCAGAGAATATTATTGGTTCAGATATTTTGTCTCAAAGAGGTTGGATAATTGATTTAACCAACTGAGTGATTTGGAAAGGTCCAGCTAATTGTAAGCCTGTGGTAATTGATCCAGCAGATTACAATAAAGTCGGTAGCATCTGTTTGACAGAAGTAATTGACACTGACTATCAGGCTGGATTCACGCCTATGCATTTTTAGGGCTTTTTGCATTTTGCAGATTTGCACTACAGAACGTGTTCCATAGGAAACCATGTTAAATGGACTGTAGTGCAAATCTTCAAAATGCAAAAAGCACTAAAAATGCATAAGTGTGAATCCAGCCAAAATGGCCAGATACAGGAGATAATTTAGAGTTAAAACAATTGGTAAGGGCACACAAAAAACTTTGGAGTCAGGGAAAAAAACGAGGTTGGTATATTTAACCACTTCAGCCACAGAAGGTTTTACCCCCTTCCTGATCAGAGCACTTTTTACAATTTGCCACTGCACTGCTTTAACTGGTAATTGCGCGGTCATTCAATGCTGTACCCAAATTAAATTTGCGTCCTTTTTTCCCACAAATAGAGCTTTCTTTTGGTGGTATTTGATCACCTCTGCGTTTTTTTATTTTTTGCAATATAAGCGAAAAAAGACCGAAAATTTTGAAAAAAAATTATATTTTCTACTTTTTGCTATAAAAAAAATACAATAAACAAAATTTTAGTCATACATTTAGCCCAAAAAGCATTCAGCCACATATCTCCTTAACCACTTGCCGCCCGCCCTATTACCAAATGATGGCGGCAAAGTGGTTTGATATTCCTGACCGGACGTCATATCAGGATATCGAGCCCCGGGGGCGCGCATCGCGGCGAACGTTGTTGCGGGGTGTCAGTCTGACACCCTGCAACACCGATCTAGGTAAAGAGTCTCTGACAGAGACTCTTTACCACGTGATCAGCCGTGTCCAATCATGGCTGATCACGATGTAAATAGGAAGAGCCGGTGATCGGCTTTTCCTCACTCGCGTCTGTCAGACGCGAGTAAAGGAGAGCCGATCGGCTGCTCTCCTGACGGGGGGTCTGTGCTGATTGTTTATCAGCACAGCCCCCCCTCGAATACCACCCAGGACCACCAGGGAAGCCGCCCAGGACCACCAGGGAAGCCATCCACCCTGGACCACCAGGGGAATACCACTATGTGCCCAGGCAGCTGCCAATCTGTGCCCAGGCAGCTGCCAATCAGTGCCCACTCCAATGCCTACCACTGCCAGTGCCACCAGGGATGCCTATCAGTGCTACCTATTAACAGAAACAAAAGCAAAACTTTTATTTTTTTTCGAAATTTTTGGTCTTTTTTTATTTGTTTAGCAAAAAATAAAAACAGCAGAGGTGATCAAATACCACCAAAAGAAAGCTCTATTTGTGGGAACAAAATGATAAAAATTTAGTTTGGGTACAGTGTAGCATGACCGCTGAATTGTCATTCAAACTACGACAGCGCTGAAAGCTGAAAATTGGTCTGGGCAGGAAGGTGTCTAAGTGTCCTGTATTGAAGTGGTTAAAGGATATATGGTTCAAGCTACTGCTACTAAATAACAATCCATTATCACCACATTTTCTAATTGCAATACTAAGTACGTAATCTATATTGTTACGTGTCAATTGTGTCACATACAATACGTTGGACGCACTACGCGCAGATTGCGCGATCGCCTGTACGATCACTTGTACAATATCCATAAGGGTCATAACACTAATGTAGCTAACCATTGGAATCTGGTACATCAGAAAGATACTTCTAGTCTGGTGATCCAGGTCATTGAGAACATAGCTGTGCCAGCCAGAGGAGGGGACAAATTTAGAATATTATACAAGAGGGAGGTGTATTGGATCTTCTTTTTCAATACTAGAAAACTGGGGGGAATGAATCATGAATGGGACATTTCCCATTTTTTGAATAAAAATGTTTTTTCATCCCAGTATTTAATGCCCTTGGTTTTAGATCTTCATGTCAATGTAACGGCTGCTGATGCATGTTATTATCGCTATGCCGGTACATTGTCTGTTAATAGTTAACAACGTGCATCAGACTGTTTGCGATGTTGGATCATGGTGGTGCACTAACATCTACTAAACAATTTTGTCACATCAATTTGGAACGTAACAGATAGACAGACGGGGCTTTTTTCAGTTCAGTGACAATATATATGTTTTTGATATACTTTTCCCAGTGTACTTATGTTCATCTGAACCATTCATGCACACCCTTTTTCAATTTCTCAATTTTTTATTTTTTCATTTTCTTATTTCTTCCATTATTCTTAAGATTTTTGGTGACTGCACTGTAACGTGTATTTTTGATACGAGGTCTTAAATGTCAATGTAAGGCTAAATGCATACCCATACCTATCCACATAGGTTTTCATCATAATGTTTGATGTCAATCACTGCAATTTTGAGTCGTATACATGTGTATGGCCTATCTGGTTTATTGGTCATGGGGCTAATAACAGCTTGTTTTTGCTGTATTGTGTGATGAGAGTCCCGTATACCTGTTCATGCTTTTTTAACGGAAAATGACCATTTAGATTTTTTTCACCTGTGTGTGCGTGACAGCAATATATATGCTTATAAAGTTTATGCCTACAACTTATGTAAAGTTTTTATGCTAGACACACACAGGTGTCTCCGTCAGAAAATGCAACAGACATTTTATTATAGTATACATATATATTCACAAGTATATGCTCACATTTATAGAAAGTTTTCTTTTTCTTTTTTAAAAATGACTTTTTGTTCTTAAACAATGGTTTAGGTGGGATGTTTTCCACTAGTCTAGGTTGTCATTATGTCATATATGTATTATAGTTGAAATATCTGGCTTTCAATCTGGACTGGCCTTATTCCTCTCTTTTTTTCTAAGGAGATAATTGTGTGTTTATGTGAAAGAGAAGTCCACCTGACTTACCTTGGTATCCATTGAGAATATCACATCACCTGTAGTGGGTGTATGTGATACCTAATTAGGTCAAATCACAATTTTGTCTGTTTTGTATATATATATGTCATTGATATTTCTTAAAACCTAGCTATGAATAAGCACCTTCCTTAACGGTGTGAAACGCGTTAGCAGTTTTTATCCCTGCTGTATGGATTTACATTAAATAAAGGAATTATTTTTCATTGGAGTGCGGCCATCCAGACCTTTTTGTTTTGTTCTTTGCATATGGTTGCATACTGAGCCGCACCCACACCTGAAGAGGAATGAGACTAGTGGGAACAGACAACTGGAACCGGTTCTCCTCTGCATTCAGCCACATGTCTTGGGTAAAAAAAAATCAATAAGCGTATATTTATCGGTTTGGGCAAAAGTTAGAGCGTCTAAAAACTAGGGTATATTTTCTGGAATTTACTCAGTTTTTAGTTTTTGACTGCCTATCTCATTTCTTGAGGTGCTAAAATGGCAGGGCAGTACAACCCCTCCCCCAAATGACCCCATTTTGGAAAGTAGACCCCCCCAAGGAAATTACTGAGAGGCATGTTGAGCCCATTGAATTTTTTATTTTTTGTGATTGGAAAATGACAATAAAAAAAAGAAAAAAAATTTACACAAAGTTGTCACTGAAATTTTGGCAGTCTAGCTGCGTACAGGACCCCGAAAACCAAGCACCGCTTTCAGGCTTTCTAAGGGCGTACATTTTTGATTTCTCTCCTCACTACCTATCACAGTTTCAGAGGCCATGAACTGCCCAGATAGCACAAAACTCCCCTAAATGACCCCATTTGGGAAAGTAGACACCCCAAGCTATTTTCTGAGAAGCATGTTGAGTTCATGGAATATTTACATTTTTGCAACAAATTTCATGAATATGACAATCTTTTTTTTTTTTCACAAGGTTGTCACTAAATGATATATTGCTCATATGCCATGGGCATATGTGAAATTAAACCCCAAAATACATTCTGCTGCTTCTCCTGAGTACAGGGATACCACATGTGTGGGACTTTTTGGCAGTCTAGCTGCATACAGGACCCTGAAAACCAATCACCGCCTTCAGGCTTTCTAAGGGCGTAAATTCTTGATTTCACTCTTGACTACCTATCACAGTTTCGGAGGCCATGAAATGCCCAGATAGCACAACCCCCCCCCCCCCCCTAAATGACCACATTTTGGAAAGTAGACACCCCAAGCTATTTGCTGAGAGGTATGTTGAGTATTTTGCAGATCTCGGATTTTGTCACAAAGTTTTGAAAATTGAAAAAGATAACACTTTTTCCTTTTCTTTCCTCATTTTCCAAAACAAATGAGAGCTGTAAAATATTCACCATGCCTCTTAGCAAATACCTTGGGGTGTCTACTTTCCAAAATTGGGTCATTTGGGGGGGGGGGGTTGTGCTATCTTGACATTTCAGGGCCTCTGAAACTGTGATAGGTAGTGAGGAGTGAAATTACCATTTTACGCCATTAGAAAGCCTGAAGGCAGTGCTTTCCGAAACTTGTGGCAAAATATAAAATATTCCATGGACTCAACATGCCTCTCAGCAAATAGCTTGGGGTGCCTAATTTCCAAAATGGGATCATTTGGGAGGGTATTGTGCTATCTGGGCATTTAATTGCCTCTGAAACTGTGATAGGTAGTGAGGAGTGAAATAAAAAAATTACCCCCTAATAAGCCTGAAGGTGGTGCTTGGTTTTTGGGGCTAGACTGCCAAAAAGTCCCCCACATGTGGTATCCCCATATTCAGGAGAAGCAGAAGAATGTATTTTGGGGTGTAATTTCACATATGCCCATGGTATGTTTGAGCAATATATCATTTAGAAAAAAAATATTGTCATTTTCAAACTTGTGGCAAAATATAAAATATTTCATGGATTTAACATGCCCATAAGCAAATAGCTTGGGGTGTCTACCTTCCAAAAAGGAGTCATTTGAGGGGTTTTGAACTGTCCTGGTATTTTATGCACAACATTAGAAGCTTATGCCACACATCACCCACTCTTCTAACCACAGCCAAAACACAAAGCCCTTTCTGACACTTTTAGATTTTTTTTTGCTAGAAAATTACTTTGAACCCCCAAACATTATATATTTTTTTTAACGCAAAGGGACTACAGATTAAAATGGTTGTTGTTGCAATTTTTTTCACACAGTATTTACGCAGCGATTTTTCAAATGCATTTTTTTTTGGAAAAAAAAAACAATTTTTTGAATTTTAATGCACTAAATCACACTATATTGCCCAAATGTTTGGTAAAATATAAAAGACTATCTTATACTGAGTACATAGATACCAAGTACGACATGCTTTAAAATTGCGCACAACCGTGCAGAGACGACAAACTACATACATTTTTAATGGTTAACAACAAAACACAGTAAACAGTAAAGTATAAAAGAATTCATACCTGAAAAGCAAACATGATAAAACATAGTAACAATAAAACATTGTGGTTAAACATAAAATACAGTAAAAAAGAGCAGAAAAATAGAGAGAGAACAATAGAGAGAGTATAGAGAGAGAGAAGAACAATAAAACAACAACTATTTTTGGCTTTTTTATTTTATATTTTTGGGGGGGTTTTTTTTACTTTTTTTTTTTTTTTTTTTTTACACTTTTCTTTGTAACTGTGACAGATCCAGATTCGGGTCTCTCAAAATGCGATGTTATTTTTGGAGACCCTTTGAAAGTGTGCCCTAGACTTTGCCGTGCTGTATCCTACACTTATGCCCCGTACACGCGATCGCACATTCCGACAACAAAATCTTTTTTTTTTTTCCAACGGATGTTGGCTCAAACTTGTCTTGCATACACACGGTTGCACAAATCTTGTCAGAAATTGCGAACGTCAAGAACATGGTGAAGTACAACACGTACGACGGCACTAGAAAAGGGAAGTTCAATACCAAGTGTGCCACCCTTTGGGCTCCTTCTGCTAATCTCGTGTTTATCTCGTGTTAGTAGAAGTTTGGTGAGGGACGATTCGCGATTTTCAGCCTCGTGCTTTTCCGATCGTTACTGCTCTTCAGTTTGTGCTTGTGTGTTTGTATCTGGTTTTCAGTGCTTGCCCCCCCAAAGCATCCGCGAGGTCTGTATAAAATATGGAGTACTTTGCGGGTAGGGGGGCCATTGATATGCCAGAAAATGTTTAATAAACATTTGTAAAAAAAAATTGTTTTAGTTAAACTGAAATAATATTTCCTTTGATTTACTGCTTGTGTTTCTTTTAGCTGTTTCCTAGGTTCTCCAATGATGTTTTTGAGTCTTTTTTCCACATCATTGATGTCTTCTTTGATCTTCTGTAAATCCCGATTACACACCATGATCTCCCCGATGAGGACGTGTGCACTTGCACTTGTGAAATTAGATTCTTCTTCCACAAAATCCACATCACCTAAAATAAAAAAACACACCATGTATTATAAATATGCAAGCATACATCTATTACCTGAAGCTGTGGTCTCAGACACTCACGAGTTGTGGTCACTATTTCGCCCACTTCATAAACCTCTCCTTCTTCCACATCTTCTGGTTGTGTTGTGGGGATTTCCCCTTCTTTAGGAGGTGGGGGGTCCCTGGTGTCTTTTTTTGGCAGAGTTACAAGCTGAAGACATTATTTTGTTCCCTTTATAAAGCTGGAATACTTACCTTTTTGAACATTTTTTACACATGGAGACATCCCTAGTATCCACTGGAGCACCTGTGTGGGACACCCTTGTTCTGGTGTCCCACGCTAGTACTCCTGCGTCCAGATGTGTAAACAGCTGCTAAATGTCCTCTCCTTACACTGAATCAAGTTTGTTTTTATCCTAGCACAAACCCATCTAGACAACAATGTCATAAACTTCTTTTAATACAAATATGCCTGAACAAATGTAGTTAACCTTGATCTGCCAAAAACATGTGGGCGAACGAACGATGTTTACTATGAACAATTACTGTGCCCACGAACCTGAAAGTTGCCATTTTAAACTGGACAACAGTAAAGAAAAGCACATGTAGCAACACAAACGTAATAAGAGTAATAGGAACACATGACAAATACTTACTTTTTTGAAGAATTCTCTTGATCTTTCTGTACTGATCCTGCTCCCTCAATTTCAAGTCTGACCAGCGTTTTCTCAGTTGATCCTTGGATCTCTGTACCCCAAAATTCCTGTGCAGACTTTTCACAACTTTAGTCATGATCTTGGCCTTTCTCACATTTGGGTTTGGGTAAGGTCCATGCTTCCCATCATAGTCGGCCCTTTTCAAGATGTCCACCATCTCCACCATCTCTATAAAGGACATATTTGATGCCTTAAATCTCCTCTGGGATCGGGATGTTCGTGGCTCTGGCCTTTCATCGTTGCTACGGTTGTCTGCATGCACTTGCTCTTTCTCCGCCATGTGCTCTCCCACTGCAAAGAAAGACAAGGGGCGGGGAATAGACTAGAAAGAACGTCAGGGGTGGGCGGAGTTTTACGCATGTGCAATGTATATAAAGCGTAACACCCGTGCGTCGTACGTACAATCTGTGAGTGGAGGAAGGTGTAGCGGAAGCGCCGACCGTTCTAACGAAGCTACAATTTTAACTTGGTGCATCAGTGGCCTATACTGCTTCTAGATTGAGGCCTACATTGGGATAAGATTAAGGGAGAGTTTAGCCTGACATTAGGGTTTCTCTGTCTGTCTTGTGTTGTGTTGTGTTGTGTCTTGACATTGTACCTTTTGAAATGTAGCTGCCTACTCATAAAAAACTGTCCTTTTTGAACTAAAACACATAGGCAAGTATTTGTGAAAAAGAAATAGCCATATATTATGGGTCATAACAAAAAACAAGAGGAAGGCAATGCCAAAGCCAAAGCCACGTTTGTGAGTTCAACCATGCTCCTCCTCCTCTTCCTCCACCTTCTGCCACAACTACAACACCAGAGCCACAGCCTGGAAGCAAGCATGGAAGGAAGACGAGAGTGATGGCCTGGGTTCAGTCTGGTCTGACAAAAGACGCAGGCTGAACCCAGGCCACCACTCTTGTCTTCCTTCCATGCTTGCTTCCAGGCTGTGTCTCTGGTGTTGTAGTTGTGGCAGGAGGTGGAGAAGGAGCATGGTTGAACTCACAAACAAGGCTTTGGCTTTGGCATTGCCTTCCTCTTGTTTTTTGTTATGACCCATAATATATGGCTATTTCTTTTTCACAAATACTTGCCTATGTGTTTTAGTTCAAAAAGGACAGTTTTTGTGAGTAGGCAGGTACATTTCAAAAGGTACAATGTCAAATTAACAAGGGACACCAACACCAACCTCCCTGAGGTTAAAAAATACAAGATAATAATGGTGTTGTAGTAACTTGACACAAAACGAAAGAATAAATTATGGAGATCACTATAAAAAAAAGAAAAAAATTTATTGATGAGATCACGAGAAATAATAAAGAAATCAGGTTGTCAGAACTCTGTGTGAATATCAGCAGCAAAACAATTTCATTATTTTAGCATTGTAAAGTAAAAGAGAATGCGCTGCATTAAAAGATTTAAAACTTTGCAGCGTGACGAATATGCTATCGCCATTACGAACGCTAGTTTTACCAGACAGAGCGCTTCCGTCTTGTAATTGATTCAGAACATGCATGGAACTTTGTGTGTCGGAATTGTGTACACACGATCAAGTTTACGAGAACGGATTTGGTTGTCGGAAAATTTGAGATCCAGATCTCAAATTTTGTTTGTCGGAAATTCCGACGGAAAATGTCCGATGGAGCCTACACACGGTCAGGATTTCTGACAACAAGCTCCCATCGAACATTTGTTGTCAGAAAATCTGACCATATGTATGCGGCATAATACTTCACTGATGTGTGGTAGCATTGTGTGGTGGCCAGGACTGGAGGGACAATAATAGCGGGTGTCACGCCTATATTCGCGTTTCCTACAGACATAACATTTTCTTTGGGGTGATCGTTGGGTAGGGGTACCAGGGAGGACATACAGAAAATGCCTCTCATGCAGCCAACTCACTGCATTTGCGTTGGGAAGGTGGGGCACAGCAACATCTAGAAACAGAAGGGCTGTGACAATCTCTTCCTGAAATTTAAGGAAGGATCCAGTTCATCCTGAAGCTTTGTATAGCACATAAGCGTTCAGCAGAGCCAGTTGGAATAAGTATACATACACTTTTTTGTACCAGCATCTGGCCTTATGGGCAAGTAAGTACGGCACCATCAACTGGTCATTGAGCTCCACCCCTCCCATATTAATGTTGTATTCGTGGACACAGAGGGGTTTCTCCAGGACACCAGTCGCCGTTTGAATCTGGACAGTCATGTCTGCGTTAAGGGAGGACAGAACGAAAACATTCTGATTATCCCTCCACTTTACTACAAGCAAGTTATTACTTCTCAAGCAGGCTCTCTCCCCCAGTCTAAGTCGGGACCCTACAAGCTGCTGGGGTAAGCCCGGGCAATTAGATCGCACAGTGCCACATGCGTCAATTCCATGATCAAACAAGTGACTAAAAAGTGGCATGCTTGTGTAATAATTGTCCATGTACAAGTCCCAAACAATCTTGCCAGCGCTCCCTATGTAGTCTGTGCAGTTCTCAGGCTCCACGTGACTATATTTTCCCTCGTAAACCATAAAACTATATGTATAGCCTGTTGCCCTGTCACAGAGCTTATACATCTTGACCCCATATCTGACAAGCTTGCTGGGAAGATACTGTTTCAAAGACAAGTGGGCAGAAAACTTATTTAGGGACTCATTAACGCAGATGACTTGATCGGAAGTAAACAAGCTGCAAACTGTTAGTTGAAGTGGTTTACGAGGGGCCGAATTTTATGGAGCTGATCATATTCAGGGTCGACCCGAGATCGACAGAGTTCTTTGTCATTAAAATACATGAACCATAAGATGTGCTTGTATCTAGCCCTAGCCATGGATGCATAGAACATGGGTATATGATGAATTGGGTCAGTGGACCAATATGACCGCTCACTGTAATAGGTTTCCAATCTCTGGCAAGGGTCAAATGGGGATTAGCGATTTGACCAGCATACAAGTTGCTTTGGTCCACAATAGACCTATAGAGATCTTCCACAAAAAACAGTGAATAAAAATCAAGTGACGTCAAATCAACTGTTTCCACTTGAATTCCGGGTTGGCCAGTGAATGGGGGGAAGTTCGGGTGCTGCAGAAGTGGTAGGCTCTCAATTAGGATTGGCAAATGTAGCAGGAAGGGCACTGTGGGCTGGATGGGCCTGTGTTTGTCTTCTTGCTGGCTGCGGGACACTACTTGTGCTAGCCACTGAACCAGCTTGAACTGCACTTGTGGGACTCACCATGTCACCACGTTTCACTGCAGTGGTGATTTGACTATGATCAGGGTGTACTAGGCCGCTGGTGCTTTCCAGTTCACCAGAAGGATGAGCGGCACTAGTACTGGCTCTCTGCTCCATAGAGCCCTACGGTTCTTGCACCTCAACAACAACAAGAAAAAGAATGGGGTCGGGTATTCCTGACTTCAGCAGGGACCACTACTCCATTGTCAGAGCTATCTGTCAGGGTGCCGCTGCTGTCTACTGGTTCGTATTCTTTTTTTCTTTTTTTTTTTTTTACCACTTCAGAGAACTCTATCGAGAGACTATTCAGCTTAACGTTCATTCACTGTCTCAATACGGTCTCACATCATCGTGGTAAAAACTTACCGTATATACTCGAGTATAAGTCGAATTTTTCAGCACATTTTTTTGTGCTGAAAGTGCCCCCCTCGACTTATACTCGAGTCAAGCACTTTTCTGCAGCAAAAAAATTCATTTTCCGAACCGAATTTGGGCCACCGTATCTCAGGGCCACTTAGTGCTAGGAACTCCAAATTTGGTGTGCAAACCCAGTGGTACTGGTACCACAACATATCCAAAGCTGAAGTTCCTAGCCCTAAGTGGCCCTGAGATACGGGGCCCCAAATCCGGTTCGGAAAATGTCATTCTCTGCTGCAGAAAAGTGCTTGACATTTTCTGAACTGATTTTTGGGGCCCTGTATCTCGGGGCCACTTGGTGCTAGAAACCCCAGCTTTGGAAATTTTATGGTGCCAGTTCCACTGGGTTTGCACACCAAACTTGGGGTTCCTAGCACTAAGTGGCCCCGAGATACGGGGCCCCAAATTCGGTCAACTGTGTCCATCTGCAGCAATGTCATTTCGGGACCCTTTGGGTTCAGAGACCCCAAATTTTGGCTGCAGCTAGGGGGCATCTAGGAACCCTTAACTACCGAGTTTGAAGTTCAGGGGACCTATGGCTGCAAATGGGCACAGTGAGGCATGCAAATGGGAACAGTGATGCTGCAAATTGGCATTGTTGACCCTCTTTTCCACTTACAGTAGCTGTGCATTTCTCACCCTCGTCTTATACTCGGGTCAATAAGTTTTTCCCATTTTTTTTGAGGTAAATTAGGGCCTCGACTTATACTCGGAACGACTTATACTCGAGTATATACGGTACCCTTTTTTCTTTTTTTCCTTTTTCTATTCCTCTAAACTTTATTTTTTTTTCCATATACAAATAGGCAAATACTAAAAAATACAGTTAACATCTATATCTGATTTACAAAATACAATACTTTCCCTACCTATTTCTCCCTCCCACTCCCCCCCCCCACTCCCTATCTGGTTTGCCATCCCCTTTCCCTCCTATTTCAAGCCCTGCTGTCCTTCTCCATCATTCTTTTCACATATTTCCCCAAAGCCTTAAAATCTATCCATCTTCCCCATATACTGTTATATCTTTCCACCCGCCCTATGTCTCTACTGCTTAAATATTCAATTTTACAGATGTAATCTACTCTTTCAAACCACTCCATTATATCTGGTTTTCCAACAGATAACCATTTCTTTTGCAGCATTTGACAGAAATGGGGTCAATGTTTTACTGTAGTGCTTTTTTGTATCTTTTGTATCGTGAAAGAGACACGTCTGTGGATTGTTAATATCTTTTCACCAGTTATCTCTCCTATATAATCTTGAATTACCTGCCAGTAATCTTTTATTTTTGGACAATTCCACCAGATGTGTGTCATTGTACCGATTTGTTTACATTCCCTCCAACATTGTGGGGATCTATCCTGTTGGTATTTATGAGTTGTCTCTGGTGTTATGTACCATCTTACCAAAAACTTGTAGTTAATTTCTATTGTGTTTATGTCCCAAGCGCAGTTATATACTGCTCCTATCATTCTCTCTACTTGTTGTTCGTCCAGTTTTATACCTATTTCTTTTTTCTATTTTCCTATATAAGGGAGCCACCCATGTCCTTCTAGATCTGCCAGGATTGCGTATACTTGTGATATCCCATGTTTTAGTGGTGTTTGTGTACAACAAAGTTTTTCTAGTGGATTCAGGTTCTTTCAGTCTCTAATTGGTTGGGGTGGGGTATTTACCAAATGTTTTAATTGCAAATATTCCCACTCACTAATCTTCCACTCATTTATGTACTTTAACTCATGTAATGTTCTTATCTTCCCTTGTTCAGTGATATCCTTTAATTGTGCATTTCCCATTCAGCTACCGAAAAGTGTCTCCTTCCCTGGAGTAAAAAAAATTGTTCCTGTGAGTGAGATTAATGGTGAATTGTATTTCCATTTCCCTGTCTATAAATTAAATCCCATTTTTAAATACGTTTCTAGTCAGGTCATGTGCATCTAAATCTAGTTTTCTATGCTTCCGTGGTGCTCATATATTCTTGTGCTGTAGTGTCCTGCTTAAAGTGTTTTCCATCTTAACCCACTTTTACACACTTTTTTAGTTCCCCCATTCTACCATTCATGAAATAATAATGGCTTTGTAGTATCTATTTATATCCGGTGCTGCTAAACCTCCGTGTTTTTTTTCTGGTGATTAATGCAAATTTTACTGTTGGCTTTTTATTTTGCCATATATTTTAGCATCGGTGTTTTTATTGTTCTAAAAAAACTTTGTGGTATTGCTATTGGTATCATTTTGAACTTTTATATTATTTTTGGAAGGATCACCATTTTTAACATATTTATCCTTCCCATCCAGGATAGAGGTCTCATCGATATTTTCTTAAATTCCGTTTTGATATCATTCAGTAATAGGATAAAATTAGCCAAGTATAACTTTTCTAATGCAGTTGTCAGCTTAATTCCTAAGTATGACAGTTCTCTTCCCACCCATGTGAATGGGAATTCACCCTTGTAGTGCAAGTTCTTCTTTTTTTTTCTACGTCTATATTTAGTATTTCTGTTTTTATGGGATTGATCTTATAGTTCGAGAGTTCCCCATATTTTTTTTTTTCTCTCATTATATTTGGCAATGTCACCCTTGGTTTAGTAAAATTCAGTAAGATATCATCTGCGTATGCCGCCACCTTATGTTCCTCCTCTCCCACTCTCGCCCCTCCTATATCAACACTGTTCCGCAAAGTTGCCAGGAGTGGTTTTAATGACAGTACATACAGGAGTGGCAAGAGCGGACACCCCTGTCTTGTTCCGTTGAACATTTCAAAAGGCGGCAACATATTTCCGTTAACCCTTACCATCGCCATAGGGCAACTGTATAGATTTTTAATCCAACACATAATTTTAGATCCTTATCCTAGATGTTGGAGCATGTCCGTCATGAAACCCCAGTCTACCCTGTCAAACACTTTCTCCGCGTCAATTGACAGGAGTAGCGCTGGGGGTCCCCTGTTCTTTCCCTTTTGCAGCATTAAAATCTCTCAGCATGCGGCCAGTGAAGAAACGGAAGACTCTTGCACTGGAATAGACACAACTATTTCACATACATTTCCGGATCAAATGATAGGTGAAGTGGAAGAAATGGAAAAAAGTGTTAGCCAACATACTGACAAACCGTTAAATGGCCAGCATACATCAATATTATCACTAACGTCAATAGAGCCAACAGAGCCTACATTACTAGACCTGTTAAAAGTGGTCAGAATTCTTTATGCAACTTAACAGGGCAAGTACAGGGGCTTAAAGAAGAATCTAAGTTTAAATTTTAAGATGTTAAAAAAACACTGCAGATCCTGCAATTGTCATATTCAATTTTATATCCTGCCAAACTTAGAGTGGTGGCAAATGAAGTTGCATATTTTTTTTTTTGATAAACCACAAGTGGCTACTGAATGGCTGGATAGGCATTATAAGTAAAAAAGAACGAAAATAAGGGGACTTTTTTTCCCCTTATTTTTTGCATAGATGGGAGGTGGTTAGCCTCGTTTTCTAAATAATTATAGAGCCGGAGGAGAGAGCCCAATAAAATATTTTACAGAATGGACTCTCCATATTTTGTTCCTGTGAGAAACACTTGGTTTTTATTTTTTGGTGCTACACATAGGTAAATACAATTTTTTTGGAGACTTTTTTCAAATTATTTTTAATAGTATAGTAACACATCTCTTGTATTAGGGTGCCTACACGCTGGATATATTATTGGCAGAGAGTATTGTTAATCTGGGGGAGGGGAATGTTGGATGCACTAGCAGATTTAGATACGTTAACAAGTTGAAGCCAAACTCCAGCTAACACTTTTTAGGTAGCTAATGGAACAGCTTTTTTTTTTTTGGGACAAAGGTTTTACATAATTAAATAAAAGCTGATCATTGTAGGCACTGTTGTAAGTTGTAAATGTTTTTTCTCAACGCTCTAACTGCTACATCTGCAGGAAAGCATGTTCTGTTGAAAGACAACTGACTTACTGACAGGATCGCCAGGTGAAAAAAAAAGAAAACAATTGCAGCCACCACATCATCGCCAAATTTTCTACCTCTTGGATGCAAGTTTATTTTTCCTCTTTCTATACATTGTTTACTCCCTGCGACACAATTAAGTAATCTTGAAGATTTGTGCTTCACATTTTTAAGGTTATACGTATGTATTGTTTTAGACATGTGCACTGCTGAAAAATTGTTCATTTTCATTTGCATTTCTTTGGGGTTTTAGTTTTGTTTTTACATTCGTTATGATCACAATTCGTCAATTTGTGAATTCGTAAATTCGTAAATTAGAAAATGTAAAAATCCTAAAATATGAAAGAAAATCAGAAAATTTGAAAGAATAACTGACTAAAAATAACTAACTATTAAATTATTTGTTTTTTTTGTTTTTTAATGAATTTTGACAAACCCATTTAATGAATTTTCCGAATAATCGGATATTCGGATATTCGAATATTCGTAAATTCGTAAATTCGAAAGTCAGAAAACTCGAAAATTCGAAAATCTGAAATAATAACTAACTAATAATAACTATTACTAGCTATTAAATTATAAGCATTGGAATTTCCTTTCAAATTTGGCTGTTGGTGAACATAACGAATATGAATGTAGTCATGAATTATCTAAAATAACAAACGCCGCATCTAAATAAATGAAACAGAACAAATTAATGATAAATAATAATAATAAAAAGTTTTTATAATAATTATTGTTATTTTTTATTATTAATTTGTTATGTTCCATTTGTGTAGATACGGCATTCATTATTTTGGATAATTTGTAACTTCGGATAAATTTGTATCGTACGTTCACTAAAAGCCAAATTTGAAAGGAAATTCCAATACCTATAATTTAATAGCTAGTAATAGTTATTATTAGTTAGTTATTATTTCAGATTTTTGAATTTCCGAGTTTTCAGATTTTCGAATTTACGAATATTCGAATATCCGAATGTCCGATTATTCAGAAAATTAATTAAACGGGTTTGTCAAAATTCATAAAAAAAAAAAATTCGGAACAAAACGAATTGCACATGTCTATATTGTTTCACCCTGCAACCCCTACATACTCAGGCACCCTGCAACCCTTACATACCTTACTTGTAAACTGATTATGCATCAAATTATCACTCTTCTGTAACTGTTGGAAGCCTCAAGTCTTGCTTTGAACAGCTGTTTTATTCACCAAAAAGTCAGAATAAAAACTTATTGAAGCAAAAGCCCAAAAGAGGCTTTAACAATTCCCCACTCTTAAAAAATTGTTGGACTTTAATGGCAATTAAATTAATAAGGGGGGTAGAGGAGCTCAGCTATGAGAAAAGACTAAAGGGCAGTGACGGCCCGTCCAATAGGGGCGCCCGGGTGACACCCCCTCTTTCTTCGCCACTCCCTACATTGCAATGGATAGATTCATGCATAGCATGAATCTATCCATGGCCACCGCGGCCACCCCCTATTCATGCCTCAGGCCCCTTTCAGGGTACCGGGGCTTCAATTACAGCGGCGGGGTTTTTTTTAAGCACCTGATTAGAGCCAGAGACTCTAATAGACTTCAAAATCGGGTGGCCTTGCGTCACAGAGGATGCGTCCGGAGCCCACCCAGGTGTGTTACAACAGCGAATGAATATTCACTGTTGAAACACTGATCCTCAATCCGGCCAATCAGAAGCGGGTCTGAGACCCATTTTCCGATTGGATGAAAAGAGAAGACTCCTGATTGGCCGCCGAGGAAGAGGGAGGAAATGAAAGCCACCGCCACCACAGTAATGACCCGGAGAATGGGAGGCCGCAGGAGAACAGCAGTAGAATGGAAGGCCACCAAGCAGCGGAAGCCACCACCGAGCGGGGAAAGCCACTGGTGATGGGGTAAGTGCGATTGACCGACCGACCGACTGACCCAGGGGGGAGTGTGGCATACTGCTTGCCGCCCCACGAAAAATTATTCCACCGGCCGCCACTGCTAAAAGGTTAGTTCACCTTCACAGGTGAACTAATACCATACTCCTTCCCTAACCGCACTTTTTAAAACCAGATTGATTCACTGTGATGGCAGTGAAAAATCAGAATCAATCTGGTCCGTGCCAGAAGAAGAATGTGCAAAGAGAAAAAAAACAATCCATACACCACACTGGTATAATACATAAAACAAAGAACATAAAGTGAAGCACTCCAAATAGTTAATATCAAAATGACAAATATGTATAAATATATCCAAAATTACATAGCAAATACTGTATATAGCAAATATATCAATAGTGCAAAATATACTGTATAGTGCTCTAAAGACTAACAAAAGTCCCATACACAATCCAGTTGGTAATGTGAGATCAATCAAAACTGTTTTGAAGTGCAGCAGCACCAACATAAGTGTCCACTTTGTAGCCAAGCCCCATATACCATGTAATAATGTCTCTTTAGCTGTGAAAAGACACCAATAAAATACTCTTGTGTCCTTGGGTGATTGTGAGACAAATTTCTTTGTTGTATGAATGAGTCAGCTTATGAGTTTGAGAGAAGCTGAAAAAGTGTCTGCTGGGATGAGAATTGAAGAGAGGAATGAGAACCGAACCCCCACCTTGATCCTTCTGTCTTAAGTGACACTAAACCCATTGCTGAATTTTGTGCCCAATTAACCACTCGCATATTACTCCCATTTCGCCTCCCATTAACTCCCAGCAAAGGTTTGGGGCTAGGAGTAAGAAACAAGTTACCTCTCTCTGGCTTAGTCTGAGGGGCCGCCTGTATAAACACACAACCTCTCAACCAAGATATCAGTAACATAGGAATACCTTTAAGAATATAAAACTAAAACCATTAATCAAAATATCTTGACAGTTTCATAAATCTGAGAACTCAGTTCCAAATGTCAACATCTGTGATTCATTATCTCAAAACTGTACATTCACACAAAGGGACAAAGAGGAGGATACTACTCAAGTAGCCAAAAATCGGACTTTTTAGGCATGGAAACAATGGAGACGTGAACAAATATATTATTTATTTGAAAAAAATACATTATACAAACACAATATTCAAAAAGAGATAAAAAACATGAAAACTGATACAGTCAGTACATTCACACATAATTACAGCGGATTACCATAGCCTCAGCTATATCAAAAAATACTTATTTAAGACCGAATTAAAATTTAGATATTGAAAATTTAACATCCCCCTCTGAAATATGACTATTAATCATATTTCTTACCTTTAATTTTGTAACATTCACACTTTCCATCCGTATCACAAATACTTAGGTTTTGATCTAATAACTCCAAAAGTGTTGTCATCTACAACTGAGTTCCCAATACCAGAAGCCATTTTCATTTTAAGCATATTTTGCAACAAATCATCTCCCTTCCTGATTGCATTTCTAATTCGCTTATAGAATTTTTTCATTCTAAACATTAAACATAACTGAAATATAATGCATAACATAATAATGATAAATATAATAACTATAGGATGCGATAAAATATTTCCCGCTGCAGAAGTAATTTAAGTTTTTTCCCCATATTGATATACTATTTCTGAGTTGTGCCCACCATGATTTACCTGAAATTTCTAACCACTCATGTTCTATTTCCTGCAAATTTCCTTGTTCATGTTTAAACAATATTTCTGCATTCTTAAGATAAAGCAATTATTAAACCTTTACCTTTTTAAATTACATTTGCCCATTCTTCCCAAGGGACTTCATCTCTCTGAGATATATTGAACTGTAAGGGAAGAGCACTTATATTTTTCATAAGCATTTTTGTTAAATTTGTACTTGAGAACAAATGAGTTGACCCATTAACACTTAATGCTACGATGTCTCCTTCTATACAATACAAGTCTTGACTTAGGTTTTCTGTATGCGTCCACAAGAAGAAGAACATTTCAACCCTTTCTGAGTCTCTCATAATTTGAAAACAAACCTTTTTTTATTCACAAGAGTAATTAATTCAGAGGTAGTTTCAACTTTTTCTATTCTTGCTGAACATAATGTATGGTTATGGTAACAAGAATAAAATATAACTTTGTCTTGATTAGGTAAACAAATAACTTTAGACTGGGCTTGTAAACATGATGATAGATCTAATTGTTCTAGTTCAAAATTATCACTGTTAAATGGAACCAATATTTGTTCTTTCCCTGATAAAGGACTCATAGAAGAACCATAACATACATTCTGATTGCATCCTATCCATTTATTTACCCATAAATTTTTATGATTTATTGCATATACAGTACATATTCTCTGGGTAAATTCTGTAAAATGCCAAGACGAGCTATTCCACTCTGAAATGAATGCACAATCATTTTAAAATTAGTGGAATATTATGTCTGAATCTCTAAGCAAGCTCTGGCTATATGAGAATGTTGTTCACTTGTCATTAAATTAATGCCGCATACACACAAGCGGAATGTCCGACAGAAAAAGTCCGATTACTATCGGGAAATCCCCTCATCTGTATGCTGTTCCGACGGACCAAAATCGATGCATGCTCTGAAGCAAGTACGAGACAGAAGCTATTGGCTACTGGCTATAGAACTTCCTTTTTCTAGTCCCGTCGTACGTGTTGTACGTCACCGCGTTCTTGACGGCCGGACTTTGTTGGGACTTTGATTTGACCGTGTGTAGGCAAGATCGCTTGAATGGAATTCCATTGGAGTTCCATCGATGGACCCATTACATTAGCTGTTTTAATTACCATATCTTCCAATATATGATTTAAATCTCTTTGTACCTTAATACTTTTACTTCCCACTAAACCAGCTGTCTCAAGATCAGACTTTAAAGTGTTAATATCCATACTATTTTTTTATACTTCCAATAGTACCAACTCCTCCTAAAATACCTTCAACAATACCACGCTTATTTCTGTTATGATTCTCAATACTAATTCCAAACCATCTTTCAATACCCAATTCCATATTAACCAAATGTTATTAACACTGTGGAAACCTTGTAGACATTTTCCATTCTGAAATATTAAAGTTCCACAATATAATGACAAACTTTCCTTCTCTCAAGAGAACTCTGGATTGGAAATGGTTAATCTGGTAAGGATTAGCAGGAACACTTTTTTATCAATACACAGTGTTTGGAGATATCACAATAACACTTGCATTAGCACATTTCAATGTATAATTTTCTATTGATATGCAGCATTCATACCAGTATCATTTAAAGATACACCTTTTTCATGATAAATAAATTTATCATTAATCCAATTCTCTACCAAAAATTCCTTTATGGATTATATTAGTAGTACTGTGAAGAAAGCTACTCAAAAATTCACTATTCCTCTTCCAGGTTAACAATGCATTTTGAGGCAAGTATATCTGTGTACTGCATACCAAATGCAGACTATCTTCATCTTCAATCACTTTTAAAGACTGTGGAGATACGTTTATTTCTGGAACAATCATATCTACCACAGTAATACTCATTTTAACACTTATTTGAGCTTATTTTCTTGTTATTTTAAAATCCCATATTTTTACAATGCCCCCTTTTCCATCTCATTTTTATATTTAAATGTTCTGGATCTAGATATTGTACAAAACTTTGTAATAGGTAATTGTGACAGACTCACCCAGGACAGAGGCTTTTGGAGGGGACTGAATGTGAGCCTCTTGCCTACAGATTATGGGCCCTGGCATTTGGGGTACCCTTGAGGTGTTGTTACTTTGGCTTCGGGTCCTTGTCCCCCAGGACACACAGACTCTGGGGACCCTGTATTTGCCATATTAGCAATAGTGACTGAGTCTTACTGTTGGGACACATACTGTGAGGTGATGCTAATATCAACTCCACTCACCTGTCTGATGTCTGCTATAATGTGTTTAATGTAAATGAGTCTAGTCTGGCTTACCACAGTTTCTAAGGGTATTCCACATATTGTTGTTTGTTCTAATTAACCCTGTGTTGATGTTTATGGTAATGTGTATTGAATAGTCAATGGCTAGGAGACGAACAGTCTACTCCTACTATAGTTTGTTGATGACTAGGCTGAGGAGGGGGGGAGATCACTGTTTGTATTGTTAATTGTAATTAGCTCCTGCTATTGTGAGAAAATGTCCTGTGGTTGTACTTATAATAATGTATAATGTACTGTGTGAAGCTCGGAGACAACAAGTCTGACCTGTAGTGAAATCCTGAAGGGCACAGAGTCACATCGGCTGCTTAAAGGGATTAGTTAATTAGCTCATGTTAATTTGTTAAAGGTGTATTGTTAGAGTAACATGAGCAGGAGGGGGGGGCCTCCTCTTCTACTGTGTGTATAAGACTGTATTCTGGTTCTAATAAATGAGTCCATGTTAGCAGTGAAACAAGTGTTGCCTTGTTTTATGCTTGGGATCGGTTGGAATATCTGATATCTGTGTCCAGACTTGGAGGAATTGGTATACTGACGGAAGCACTCAAGCGGAGTGTGGGGTGTTCCGTTACAGTAATAAATCTGCTCTTTTTTCGTATATTGCTTTTCCAACACTTACCATGTTTCTGGTAATATTTCCTGACCAAATTGTGTGTGTGGTGTGAACTGTATGCAAAAACTGATCAAGAACGTATTGGGAGTGCATTTTTGTGGTGTGAACTGGCCCTAAAAATACATGCACAGTGTTTTCCATCTATTCCATGTATTCCAATGGCTCTAGTTCACACCAATGCAGTCAGTTCCAGTCAGTTTCCGGTCAGTTTCTGTAACCTGACTGGAATTAACTGCATTGGTGTGAGCTAGATCCTTTGGAATACATGGCTCTACATAGAACACTGTGCATGCATTTTTAGTGCAGAAAAAAAATGCATGGAACTGCATCTGGTGTGAACTGGCCCTAAAAGTGTTACTAACCCCTGTATTATGTAAAAAGGCTGTTTTATCTTGTATGCACAGATCCTCCCCCTCCTGCGCTGTCTATCTGGGGAAGGCCAGCTAACACAGGCAGGGTAGCCGACCTGCATATGCTCAGATGTGTATTTTATGCTGCTGTTCTGACTTGTTCTCAGAGCTAGCCATGTCACATGATATTAACATCCCACATGTGGGCGTGTATAAAGGCTGTAGTGGAAATCTCCTCCTTCCTGAACTCTCAGCACTGGAGAAACTGTGCAGTTTATCATGTAACCATGGTATACAGATCATCCAAAAAGGTATATAGTGGTAATATTTTAATGTAAAAAGAAGATTTATAAGCTGTGGGCACTGTGGGGGGTTGGGGGGATGATCTATTTTCATATTACTGGGTTTAGTAACACTTTAAGCCTGGAATGTATTTTTTCAATTATTCTCTATTTTATTATGTAAACAAAGATATACAAATCATATAACAAATTGCATTGCTATGTCAACATTCCTTATTACATACATTGCTTACAATATACAGTTATTCTCCCTATTCTCCCCACCCCCAAACTAAAAAAAAAAAAGGGAACCTCCTCTCCTCCCCCTCCCCCTGGACCCCTAAACCTCTATCAAATTCCACCAACCCTCTGATTTTTTAAACTCCGTCCATTTTCCCCATATGTTCCAATATATATCTAATGAATCCTCTTCTGTATGGATTGTTTCCTCTATGGCTCTCACCATTTCCACTCTTACTACCCACTCCTTCATCTTCCGCACTTCTTGGGTTCTCCATAAGCTCGGGATCAGACCTTTAGCTGCATTTAGAAGGTATGGGACTAAGGTATTCTTGTATTGGGCCAATGTCTTTCTTGTATTATGAAATAGACATTCCTAGGGATCATTCTGAATCCGTTCTCCCGTCATTTGGTGGATCGCTGCTATAATTCTACCCCAGTAAGGTTGTATCTTTGTACATTCCCACCACAGGTGAGCAAAGGTCCCCAGGGCATTACATCCCCTCCAGCAAGTTGGGGGGCTTTGTGCCCCGAGCCTGTGCGCCCTCTGTTTACCATCCTTAAATACCTCAAGTTTTTTCAAAACTTTCCTTAAGAATGTATCTGGTTCCCTATTTGGGGAGTAAATATACGCCAGCGTACATTCCATGTTACACAATCACCCTTTTATAAAAAGGAACCTATCCTCCGGGTCTGCCAGCTGCTCCTTTACAGCAAATACTGTGGTCCTATCAAAACCTATGGCCACCCCCCATGAATATCTGGATACTGAATCGCCATATAACTACACAGGGAACAAGTGCGAGGACAATCTGTGCTCATGTGTTTCTTGAAGACAGACCACATTCGCCCCAATCAAATGCTACTCTTTATTTACCTTATATCTTTTGCTTGGAGTATTCAGTCCTCTTACGTTATAAGAAACTAAACTTATTGTGGTCATAATTCATTATAGGGAGCACCTGGTAGGCCAAAAGGTACAGGAGAGGAGGGAGAGGAGGAGAAACCCCCCCCACTACTCCAATCCCACTCCCCACCCACCTCCCCCCCCTTAACATATATTTTCAATGTATGGATCCAACGGCATCTATCCAGATATCGTCCAGTTCCCATATCTCCTGAGGGGCGGTTACTCCTGACCTTACTGACCCCTCAACTGGCCCACCAGCCCCCCCTGCCCCCGTCCATCTATTTATTTCTCTCTGCTCATATTCTTACCTACACCCTAGTGTTCCTTGTTTATCTCTCCAAATACATGCTCCAATGTACCCTGTATCCTTACTACTACCTCTCCCTCCCCCTCTTCTCTCACTATGGGTCCACTGCCTATTACTTGTAGCAAATATTGTCCCAGTGTTTTTTTCCCATCCCGGTAAAGGGGGAAGTATAAGATCCAGTTCACTACAAAAGTCCTGAAGATCTTCAGGGAATCTAAGTACTGCATTTCGACCATCCTTCCTTCCCTTAAGACATGCTGGAGATCCCCATTGATATGCCACATTCAGTGTCCGCATTTGTTCTATCAGAGGCTTAAGAAGTCTTCTCCTTGCAAGCGTTTCTGTTGATAAGTCTGAGAATATTTGCAGCTCCGTTCCTTCGTATAAGATTCCTGATGATTTCCGTGCGCCTTCCATGATTTTAGATTTCTCTTCAGCATAGTGAGGCCAAAATATTACATCTTTTAGGATGTCATCCGCCTGGACTTGGCATCTCACGATCCTATGTACCCTGTCTATTTTCAATATTTCTGTTGTTTCTTTCCCCAACTACATGTCAGGGCTCCTCCCCCCCACCCTGACATGAGTCAAGCCTGGAATGTATGACATATTTTTGGCCTAGACCAGAAATCGGGAAGCAAATGAAGAAATGTAAAAAAAAGTTTAACCACTTGACCTCCAGAAGATTTACTTTCATGACCAGGCCATTTTTTGTGATACGGCACTGCTTTACTTTTAACTGACAATTGCACTGTCGTACAATTCTGTATCTGAATATAATTTATGTCCTTTTTTTCCCCATAAATAGAGATTTCTTTTGGTGGTATTTGATCACCTCTGTTTTTTTTATTTTTTGCACTATAAATAAAAAAAGACCGTCAATTTTGAAAAAAAAAATATTTTTTACTTTCTGCTATAAAACATATCCAATAAAAAAAAATGTAAAAAAAGAAATTTCTTCATCAATTTAGGCCAATGTGTATCTTGCTACATATTTTTGGTAAGAAAAAATCTCAATAAGTGTATATTAATTGGTTTTCTCAAAAGTTATAGCGTCTACAACCTACAGTATATATACTGCAATTTTTTTTTCTATACTAGTAATGGCAGCATTCAGCGACTTGTAGCGGGATTCATTTATATTTATAGCAAGCTAAGTCATTATGTATTAAAAAGATTATTTTAATTGCATATCTTCTTGTACTAGCATCACAGAATATTACTTTTTTTTTATTACAAATCAGTTTTAATAAATTGAAAATTATTTGAATCCCTCTTCATCTTATCTAATAAAATACATGGAATGTTTCAACATATGATTCCAAGTAATTCTAAGATTAACCAAATAATGTCTGAACTTTGGAAGCACCAAGTTACTTAATACCAGTAAACCACTTTCCTTCCATCCTTAATTCCAAAATTCTGTGCATTAGTTTCGACTGTACAATATAAACAGAGTTGATTTCATTTTGTCCGCCTTTTTTTCCTTGTCTTTAGTTTTTTTAGCAGTTTTCTATTAAAAAAAAATCTGTATCTAAATATATTTAATACGTAGTGTCTTCTCATTATACAGTACATGAGGAACTTCCAAAATTCGCAGTGATATTCCACAATGACACGCCATTTGTTTTATAGTATTTGATTTATTGTGTTACATCACATTTTGTTGTGTTTCCTTGATTTATGTAGATTTTTATTCGTTATAGATGGGGTGACAACGTCGTTACATTTTTTTCGTGCCTAAGCCTTTTTCTGACACTTGTTTCTTACAAGTTAAATTCAATATTATTTGATAGAAAATTACTTTGAACCCCTAAACATTATTTAGGTTTTTTTAGCGGAGAACCTAGAGAATAGAATGGCGATCGTTGCAATATTTTATGCCACGCTGTATTTGCGCAGCGGTCTTTCAAATGCAATTTTTGGAAGAAATACCCTTTCATGAATGAAAAAAAACAGTAAAGCCTAATCTTTTTGTATAATGTGTAAGATGATGTTACGCTGAGTAAATAGGTACCTAGCATGTCATGCTTTAAAATTGCGCACACTCGTGGAATGGTGGCAAACTATGGTACTTAAAAATCTCCATAGGCGATGCTTTAAAAATTTCTACAGGTTTCCAGTTTAGAACTACAGAGGAGGTCTTGTGCTAGAATTATTGCTCTTATTATCGTGGTGCGAACACTGTTTACATTTGCCGGTGTGACTTGCATATGTGTTTGTTTCAGTGTAAAAACACAGAGGGATTGGGCACTTTACTTTTTTTTTTTTTTTTTTAATCTTATTTTAATTATTTATTTATTTATTTTTTACATTGTCCCTTTACTTTTTTCTGATCAATTTTATTGCTGTCAGAAGAGATGTAAACATCCCTTGTGACAGTAATAGGCAGTGGCAGGTATGGAGGGATCTGGATTCCATATCCCTCCTTTTCACTTAAAAGCTTTCAAAACGCCAAGTTTGGCCGTTTTGAATACTGTCATATCTTAAAATTTGGTGCCTTTTAGGCTCCAGTAAACAGGAAGTGATGTCATGGCATCACTTCCTGGTAACTAGATCCGAGACCGAATCAAAGCCGAGTTAGGGTCTCCGACCAGCTGGCAGACATGACGGCTGGTCGCTCGAGGCTCCCAGTGGGATGGGAGGTATTTTCAGGTTGTCATTCAATCATTAATTCTGTTATGTATCTCGTTTCAATTAACTTTTTGTAAAAAAAGAAAAAAAAAAATTTTTTTTTATCATTTCTTGCTTCTATGTTATTTTTCTGCTTTAGGATAGCTATATGTACACACATTAACATTTTGACATTGTTTGATCTTTTGCAGTACTTACTTTTTATTAGGTATACATGTATTATAAATTCTAATGATCTTTCTTAATTGGTAGAATAATGTATAAAATTAGTAAAGTAAAGTAATTTTATTTACACAGCCACCATTTTTATTAGTTTTAATAGAAAAATATAATGCTGTAATGACACCTCATTTTAAAAAATACATTTTAAATCTAACATAAATCTAACATTTAAATCTAACATAATAGTATAAATAATAAATACTGCAATATTTTTGAAAAATATTTGAGTAGATTTTGTGTTGTTTCATATTTTTCAAGCAATGTTGGTTTTCCACAATACATAATTCAAAAAACAAAAGATACACATTTTTATGTTCTCAGAAATATTATCTTTCAGTACACACAAGGATGTCAAATGACCAATAAAACTCTAAAATTATCGGATATAAAGTTCTTAGTATGTCATTATTTTATAATGCAAAAATTTAATTATGTAAATTATCATTGCTTAAATGTGTTTGTCATCGGTTGTTTCCATTCTTCATTGGACTGAGTTTAGAGCTCCATGTCCAGGGTGGTGGCATTTTCAGGTTGGTGACTTACTTCTGAGGCTCTCCATTAATTAGTTGGGGTCTAGGAGTGGTAACCTGTGTATAAAAAATGATGTTTTAGTAATATTAATATTTGTAGTAGCAGTGTCAATAATAAATAATAATAAAATGATCTGCCCATTTTCCTACGTTTCCTCTTAAAAAATAATTAACGATCTCCCAGAAGCCCAGTAAGCTACTAACCTCCTGTAGTCAGCTGACTTCTCTGCTTCTGCTGCACTGAAATCCCAAGCAGTACTGTCCTTCCTGTCCAGTTCTACCTGATTTCACTATAAAACACCTTCTCCTCTCTTCATCAGCATAAGATAAACTTCCCACGACCATCAGCGACTTAGCAGCTCAACTCCCCTGCTCCCTCTCCCAGCAGTGACTCAGCAGCCTTCCAATCTCTGATGTAAACACAGGACAGGTGCTCTGGGATGTGGAAAGAGAGATAGGTGAACCACTCAGTCAGTGATGAAGGTAGGAACAGAGAGAGCTGACCTGAAAAGTCACTGCTGGGAGAGTAGGGGGAACTAGGTTGCTAAAAGAATGACTTGAATTTTAAAGTGAATTGCTCCATAGCGTCCGCAGCTACTGAGATCAGTGAAAGCTTGTTTAAAAGCTCATTCACTTGTTTGCACTGAAAAGTATTCAGTCCTACAACAGGCATATCTCCCCCCTCACTCCTCTGATACTGGGTGGAAGACTCCAGTGGTCACTGGCCTCACCAAACAGTCGACCTTCTGGTACAATAATATTTATTGTAGAAAGCTCAATAACAAAACAGTCAGTCACCCGCGCAGGGGTACAGCACATCAAACATAACATAATGACATGGGCAAAAATGTGATCAGCAGGGTATTTTAGAAATACATGCATCCCCTGAGTGACCTAGAGGTATAAGGTCCACATATGTCGGGTAGGCCTCAAGGGTCTACTAAGGGAGCCCATGATTTGGGTGAACTAGTAAGCATGTAGAGATATTACATGTGCAGCTCTACTAGATATCCCTGCCAGGGGGTCGATACAGTTAGGTAAAAGTAAGAAGATGATTAGAAACATTCATGGTCTAATATCTGAATAGTGTAAATGCAGAAATTATGACCTAGCGGCATTAGCCACAGATCCACAAAAATACCCAAGGCCCGCAGACATTGGGTCAAAGCATAGAAAGGTGAGGCTGAGGGCAATCTTTTGCCCATTCTCAATTTGCAAAAAAATTAGAAATAGAAATAGAAATAAGGAATAAGAAAGAACTCCAGAAGAAAATCAAAGAAGAGAATGAAAGTTGAATATAAAAAATAAAAATAAATAAAAATAAATAAAAATATAATATAGTGACAATCAAAGAAAATTGTTCATAGTGACAAAATATTAAGCAGTAAAATCAGTATATACTGACCATGTGGTTATATAGGATATCATAGGTAATTCAATCATTAAAAACACGGAGTGTTTGCTGCCATCAATCAAAGATCCAAGGGATGAAGTGAAAATGAAGATCCAGATCTGCACACCCACAGAGGGCACTCAGCCCAACCTCCAAAAAAGGCACCACACCACAGACCCGAAAGGTCAGTGTATCTCTATTGTTGGGGTAGACGTTACATATAGTAGACTGAAAGCTTCAACTGGCCACAGATTGGAATGTTTAATAGTCACACAGCACATCAGAATATTGCTGTTAACCTTGAGTATAGTGATGTGTCCTATAAGCCTGGGAAACAGCCATGGACAACATGCTTTTGGAAGTTGGGCTAAGTGCCCTCTGTGGGTGTGCAGGGCTGGATCTTTGTTTTCACTTCATCCCTTGGATCTTTGACCGATCAATGGCAGCAAACACTCCTTGTTTTTAATGATGCGATTACCTATGATATCCTATATAACCACATGGTCAGTATATACTGATTTTAATGCTGAATATTTTGTTACTATGAACAATTTTCTTTAATTGTCAATTTATTATATTTTCTGTCTTTGTAGATATTAAAATTCTACCCATAACCACATACCCCTGAAGAAGAGGATTAACTCTGTAACTCGAAACGCGTTGGGTATATACTCAGTCTATGTGTGTTCACCACACAGAGCACGTGGTTACATGTATGGCTTATAGTGATGTATCTATGTTTGTACTTGCATCCTTTGTAGTTTCACTGCTACGCATTTTCAATTTCCTGTTTTAACTTTTTCCAAATAAAATGTATATTTTTTTATATTCAACTTTGATTTTCTTCAGGATTTCTTGCAATGTAATGTTCCACCAGAGGAACAAATTTCTTTGTAGCTTTACAGGTGTTTTGAGTTAGTTAGCTGATTAGAGTGTGACACCATGAGTCTACAATATTGAACTTTTTTACAATATTGTAATTTTCTGAGATACAGAATTTTGGGTTTTCACTATCTGTAAGTAGGGATGGTCCCAATGTTCGAGTCGAACATAAGTTCGATTCGAACATCGGGGGCTCGCCTGTTCGCCGAATAGCGAACAATTTGAAAACCGCGGAACACCCTTTAAAAGTCTATGGGAGAAATCAAAAGTGCTAATTTTAAAGGCTTATATGCATGGTATTGTCATAAAAATTGTTTGGGGACCTGGGTCCTGGGTATGTATCAATGCAAAAAAAAAGTTTTAAAAAGGGCCGTTTTTTCGGGAGCAGTGATTTTAATAATGCTTAAAGTGAAACAATAAAAGTGTAATATTCCTTTAAATTTTGTAGCTGGGGGGTGTCTATAGTATGCCTGTAAAGTGGCGCATGTTTCCTGTGTTTACAACAGTCTGAGAGCAAAATGACATTTCTAAAGGAAAAAAAGTCATTTAAAAGTACTCGCGGCTATAATGAGTTGTCGGTCCCGACTCCCGGCAATACACATAAAAGTTCATTGATAAAAACGGCATGGGATTCCCCCATAAGGAAATCCCGAAACAAAATTTAAAAAATAAAATGCGTGGGGGTCCCCACAAATTCCATACCAGGCCCTTCAGGTCTGGTATGGCTATTAAGGGGAACCTCTAGCCAAATTTTTTTTAAAAATGGCATAGGGTCCCCCTAAAAATCCATACCAGACCCTTATCCGAGCACGCAAACTGGCAGGCTGCAGGAAAAGAGGGAGGACAAGAGAGCGCCCCCCCACCTCCTGAACCGTACCAGGCCACATGCCCTCAACATTTGGAGGGTGCTTTAGCACCTTGCCGCCATGTTGATGGGGAGAAGGGTCTCATCCCCACAACCCTTGCCCGGCGGTTGTGGGGGTCTGCGGGCAGGGGCTTATCGGAATCTGGAAGCCCCCTTTAACAAGGGGACCCCCAGATTCCAGCCGCCCCTGTGTGAAATGGTAACGGGGTACAAATGTACCCCTACCATTTCACAAAAAAATGTGTGAAAATGGTAAAAAAACCACAATACACGCCTTGGAACAAGTCCTTTATTAAAAAAAAATAAAAAATAAAACTGTCCCACGGAGTCTTCTTCTTCTTCTTTTCTCCGACGGACCGAAAAAGAAAAAAAAAAGCCACACAATGCCTACAATCTGCCTCCATGGGAGGCATCCGCCATAATGACTGGCCGCTCTCAGGTGACAGCTCTTTTATAACTGAGGGCGGGGCCACACAATGATGTCGCCGGGTGACCCCGCCCCCATCTGACACACGGGGACATCCCTATGGCTTTCCCGTAGCGTCAGAGGGGGCGGGGCCCCCAGTCCACCCCCCTCTGACGCACGGGGACATCCCTATGGCTTCCCCATAGCATCAGAGGGGGGTGGGGTCACTCGGTTACGTATTGATACATGTCCCCTGGGGCAGGACCCGGGTCCCCAAACACGTTTTAAGACAATACCATGCATATAAGCCTTTAAAATTAGCACTTTTGATCTTTCTGAGGGTGGGGCCACACGATGACGTCCCTGGGTGACCCCGCCCCCCTCCGATGCACGTAAACATCCCTATGGCTTTCCCGTAGCGTCAGAGGGGAGCAGGGCCACCCGGTCTGCCCTCCCTCGGACACACAGTGACATCCCTATGGCTTCCCCATAGCGTCAGAGGGGGGAGGGGCCACTTGGTTACGTATTGATACATGTCCCCTGGGGCGGGACCCGAGTCCCCAAACACTCTTTAAGACAATACCATGCATATAAGCCTTTAAAATTAGCACTTTTTATTTTTCATGTTCGTGTCCCATAGACTTTAACAGTGTTCGCGTGTTTGAACACATTTTTTGCCTGTTCGCATGTTCTGGTTCCAAACTGAACTGGGGGGTGTTCGGTCCATCCCTATCTGTAAGCCATAACCTTCAAAATTAAAGGAAAGAACTGCTTGAAATATATCACTCTATGTGTAATGAATGCAATTACTGAAATAAATTAACTTTTTGATGATGTTCTACTTTTTTGAGATGCACCTGTACATGACCAGTAAGGAGTCTATAAGGACAGCTCAGACTAATGTCTTCTTTTATGCAGTGTGATTTAGAACCCATTTTTCCCTCCAGTTTTATGGTAAAAAAACCTCAGTGAATGTTAAAATAAAGAACAGAAAGCTGCACAACAGACAAAGGGGATAAATAAATATATAGAAGGCTGCATGCTGGAGCAATCCTCTTATGCCATTCTGCATCCAATGAATAGTACATACCATAGCTCCTCCTATTTGAAATAGTGAAGACCCTTCCATAACAGATGCAACTGTTGGGAGTCCTCTCCAAAAGAAAATACTTGCCCCTCATTTCTCTCCATGCTGATGTTTGCAGGATGGACTGAAATTCACAATAACACTCCCACTCCCCCTAGTGGCATTTCCAGACTGTTCAATCAGAGCATGTGCATAATGTGCCCTCTCCTGCCTCCAGCTTAGGTTAGTAGTGTCCACTCTGGGCCTTTCGAGCTCCACAGGTCTTCTTCCATAGCTTTGCGCACCGCACACTACTCCCAATAGCAGCATCTGTAATAAGAGGACCTTCATCATTTCCAACAGGTGGAGCTATGGTATGTACTGTTAAGTGGATATGGTATTGCATAGTGGGATTTTCTGAACATCTTCCTGAAAGGGAAACTTACACTTAAGCTTATTTCCAGTAATATGGTCACATCTAAATCAACTGTAGAAATTGTCCTGTTGTTGAAACCCACTGTTGTTTGATTGAGAGCTCACAAATCCTAAAATAGACATACAGTACATATATGAAGACTTTAATGTGATTACTAGTAAATATTCCCTGGAAAGATATTCAAAGAATGATACTATCTTTTTTTTATCTTATGTACTCTATTTAAACTAGTTTTAAACCCAAACCCATAAATGTAATACACTATATTACCAAAAGTATTAGGATGCCTGCCTTTACACGCACATGAATTTTAATGGCATCCCAGTCCATAGGGTTCAATATTGAGTTGGCCCACCCTTTTCAGCTATAACAGCTTCAACTCTTCTGGGTAGGCTGTCCACAAAGTTTAGGTGTGTGTCTATGAGAATGTTTGACCATTCTTCCAGAAGTGCATTTGTGAGGTCAGGCACTGATGTTGGACAAGAAGGCCTGGCTCGCAGTCTCTGCTCTAATTCATCCCAAAGGTGTTCTATCAGGTTGAGGTCAGGACTCTGTGCAGGCCAGTCAAGTTCCTCTACCCCAAACTTGCTCATCCATGTCTTAATGGACCTTGCTTTGTGCACTGGACCAAATAATTTGGTGGAAGGGGAAATATGGTGTGGGATTGTTTTTTCAGGGGTTGGGCCTGGCCCCTTAGTTCCAGTGGTGGACAGATTACTGGGAGGGGCTGGAGAAGACCCAACTCTCATGGTGCACGTTGGCATCAATGACAAAGTCAGAGGCAGATGGAGTGTCCTAAAGAACAATTTTAGGGAGCTAAATTGAGGAAAAGGACCTCCGAGGTAGTATTCTCAGGAATACTACTGGTACCTCGAGCCACACCAGAAAGGCAGAGGGAGATTAGGGAAGTAAACAAGTGGCTGAGGAGCTGGTGTAGTAAGGAGGGGTTTGGGTTCCTGGAGGACTGGGCCGACATCTCATTCGGTCACCAGTACTATAGAAGAGACGGACTGCACCTAAATGATTAGGGTGCAGATCTGCTGGGAGTAAAGATGGCCAAAAAGTTAGAGGAGTTTTTAAACTAGGCGACGGGGGGGAGGGTCCAGAGGTCGAGATAGTCATCGCTGAACATATTCCAGAGGGTAGTATTGGGGGCATTATTGGTAGGTTGACTAAAGCACATAAACCCAAGGTAAGTATAGTAACAAGTCCTAGTTGCAATCTCAGAACACCCAATAAGAGGATAGTATGCGACCGGTCTAAACTACGTGGCATGTTCACCAATGCCAGGAGCCTGGAGGACAAGATGGGTGAACTAGAGTTATGCCGCGTACACACGACTGGACTTTCCAGCAGAAAAGGTCAGACGGAATCATTTCATCGAATATTCCAATCGTGTGTGGGCTCCAACTGACTTTTTTTTCAAAAATTCTCACGGACCTAGAAATAGAACATGTTTTAAATCTTTCTGACGGAATCAATTCCTATCAAGAAAACCATTTGTTTGTATGCTATTCCAACAGACCAAATACGACGCAAGGGCAGCTATTGGCTACTGGCTATTGAACTTCCTTTTCTAGTCCTGTCGTATGTCATCGCGTTCTAAACGAACAGACTTTGGTGTGTTCGTGTGTAGGCAAGTCCGTTTCAGCGGAACTCCATCGGAACTCCGTCAGAAAGACCGTCAGAGTTTATTCTGACGGAAAGTCTGGTCGTGTGTACGCGGCAATACTGTTGTACGAGGAGGATTTGGATTTTGTGGGAATTTCAAAGACCTGATTGGCTAGCAACCATTCAAGGGTATACCCTTTATTGCAGGGATAGAGAGGGTAAAAAAGGGGGAGGGGTATGCTTATTTATCAAAAATAATGTACAAGTGAATGTGAGAGATGAAATCACTAAGGGAGCTAGGGAGGAGGTGGAATTCTATTGGGTAGAGCTCCAAAGGGATTAAGCTAAGGGGAAAATAATACTGGGAGTATGCTATAGGCCCCCTAATCTGAGGGAGGAGGGAGAAACGGACCTCCTATCACAATTTGGATTAGTAGCAAGGATGGGAAGTGTTATCATAATGGGGGATTTGAATTATCCAGACATAGACTGGGCGGACGGAACCATGCATTCGTCTAAGGCTCGCCAGTTCCTAAATGTCTTGCAGGACAATTTCATGGGTCAGATGGTAGACCACCAACTAGAAATAAAACTTTACTAGATCTAATGACTACCAACAATACAGACCTGATCATGGATGTGGAAATACGGGGCAACTTAGGAAACAGCGATCACAGGTCAATTGGCTTCAGTATAAATCACACAAATAGGAAACATAAGGTATAAGGCATAAATTGGGATAAAATCTTAGGAACAAAGAACACGGAGTAGAGATGGGTTCACTTTAAGAGCATATTAAATAAGGGCATTAGCCGGTGCAATTCATTGAGTAATACATTTAAAAGATAAAACAAAAGTCCTGGATGGCTTAACTCCAATGTAAAAATGCATATAAAAGCAAAGGGGAAGGCCTTCAAAAAATACAGGGTTGTGGGATCATCATCAGCATTCAGACTTTATAAAGAATGCAACAATAAATGTAAGGGTGCAATTAGGGCAGCTAAGATAGAACACAATGTATGTAAACAGTAAAAAGGAGGACAGACCATATTGGCTCCATAAAGAATGAGGAAGGACATCTGGTTATAAAGGGTGGGGAGATGGCAAAGGTATTGAATGTATTCTTCTCCTCAGTCTTCACGAGGGAATCGGGGGCTTTAGTAACCAAAACTGCAGTGTTTATCCTCATGACACATCACAGGAAGCACCCTCATGGCTAACAGAGGACAGAATTAGAATTAGACTTGAGAAACGTAACATTAATAAATCACCGGGACTGGATGGCTTGCACCCGAGGGTACTTAGAGAACTCAGTAATTGCCAGACCATTGTTCCTAATTTTTACTGTCTACTTACTGGAATGTTACCAGCGGATTGGAGAAAAGCCAAAGTAGCACCAATATTTAAAAAGTGCCCAAAATACACCCCTGGGAATCACAGACCAGTTAGTCTAACATCAATAGTATGCAAGCTCTTGAAGGGGATGATAAGGGACTATATACAAGATACAAGATTTTAGTAATGAAAATGGTATCATTAGCAGTAATCAGCATGGATTCATGATGAATCGTTCTTGCCAAACCAATCTATTAACCTTCTATGAGGAGGTGAGTTGCCATCTAGATAAAGGAAGGGCCATAGACGTGGTATATCTGGATTTTGCAAAAGCATGTGATACAGGTCCCTATAAATGTTTACTGTACAAAATAAGGTCCATTGGCATGGACCATAGGGTGAGTACATGGATTGAAACCTGGCTACAGGGGAGAGTTCAGAGGGTGGTGATAAATGGGGAAAACTAGGAATGGTCAGGGGTGGATAGTGGGGTCCCACAGGGTTCTGTGCTGGGACCAGTCCTATTTAATTTGTTAATAAAGGACCTGGAGGATGGGGTAAACAGTTCAATCTCTGTATTTGTGGATGATACTAAGCTAAGCGGGGCAATAACTTCTCCGCAGGATGTGGAAACTTTAATTAATGGGGTGGGCAACTACATGGCAAATTAGGTTTAATATAGAAAAATGCAAAATAATGCATTTGGGTGGCAAAAATATGAATGCAATCTATACACTGGGGAGAGAACCTCGAACCTAGGATGGAAAAGGACCCGGGGGCCCTAGCCCTAGTAGGCACAGCAATGGCATGCAATAACAAGCTGCTGCTAACAAAGCAAACAGAATATTGGCATGCAATAAAAAAGGGATTAACTCCAGGAATAAAGCGATAATTCTCCCACTCTACAAGACTCTGGTTCGGCCGCACCTAGAGTATGCTGTCCAGTTCTGGGCACCAGTCCTCAGGAAGGATGTACTGGAAATGGAACGAGTACAGAGAATAGCAACAAAGCTAATAAAGGGTCTGGAGGACATTAGTTATAAGGAAAGGTTGCAAGCACTGAACTTATTCTCTCTGGAGAAGAGATGCTTGAGAGGGTGATATGATTTTAATTTACAACTACCGTACTGGTGACCCCACAATAGGGATAAAACTTTTTTAACAAGGGAGTTTAACAAGACACGGGGCCACTCATTAAAATTAGAAGAGAAGAGGTTTAACCTTAAACTACATAGAGGGTTCTTTACTGTAAGAGCGGCAAGGATGTGGTCTCAGCGGGGGGCATCGATAGTTTCAAAAAACTATTATATAGGCATTTGAATGACAACCACGTACAGGGATATACAAGGTAATACTGACAAATTACACACATAGATTGGACTTGATGGACTTTTTTTTATTTTTTTCAACCTCACCTACTATGTAACTATGTAACTCTTAAGGCATCAGCATACCAAGACATTTTGGACAATTTCATGTTCCCAACTTTGTGGGAACAGTTTGGAGATGCCCCCTTCCTGTTCTAACATGACTGAGCACCAGTATTTTGTTCTGACAGGGGGACACATCGGTCAGCCCTTGCAACCATTGGCTGCGAGTGCTGATCGGATGCCAATCAGCAGCTGTGTTTCCAGCATGTCCATTTGACTGAAGCTGAATGTTCAGCCGGCTTCTGTCAGGCAAACTGCTGTACACACGGGCTGAATTTCGGACAGTTTCTTTTGAACTGACCGATATCCGGCCAGTGTGTACCAGGCTCAATGCTCTTGTCAATTAATTCAGAATTATCATAGATGTGATCTGAAAATGATGTCAAAACATATATGTCATCGGCACAAGCCCAAAGCTCACCAACATAGTCTCCAAATCTCTTCAAAGAGAATTAAATCCTCCCTTAGTCAGTTGTCACCAGAACAAGTGTCCCCCAGGAAGACTTAACTTTAGTTCCTGTCTTGGTAACAACTCAAACTTTTGCATTTATCTTCATTTGAGGTTGTGGTGAAAGTCATCACTAGGACAAATAGAGAGGGTGACAGTAATAATAACTTGGGCAATTAGGTGGGTGATACACATGGCAGCATCTAATAGAAGGGGCGATGCTCAGGAACTGAATGGTTGTAATAAAGACTATGGAGCTAACCAAATTTGTCTTTTATGATCCCTCACCTTCTCTTGGGTTTCTTTGACAACCATGTGGCTCCTGAATGTCCTTATATGAATGCAATTCTGGCTGTATCACCCTGGTTTTAAAGGAAGAAAATATACAGATAAAAATGGTAAGATTACATTTTTACTAAAAAGATTTTGATCCTTTATTTTGTTTTCTTTTATATCAATAAATCACTCACTTCATTTTGTTTGAGTGATATTTACGTCTACGCAAGAAGAAAACCAGAATTAAAATTATAATAAGGAGAACAACCAGTCCAACAGTGACTCCAGCGATGACCCCAGGTTTACTGATAGCTGTGTTGCATTGATCCCCGGTGTACCAGTATTGATCTGATATCTGACAGCTGAGAAAATAGAAGGTTTTGAGAATGGAGAATGAGAACAGATTTCCTTGGTACAAAAATGAGAGTTTGCATTGTATAAATGCTAAAGAGAAGGGACAAGAAAAAAATTACACGGAACAGACATTGCTATAAACAGATCAACGTTTTTACTGATTTGAATGGTAGATAACAGTATATTTACATGGATTCTTTACATAGAGTATGCTGCACCCTAAACCCTCTTCTCTACATTTTTTCAAGATCTGCAATAAAAAGATAAAAAGACCCCTAGACTAAACCTGAATTCGTTTTTGTGCTTCTGGGACTGAACACAGGGCAGCCAGCCTCTGGACAGGTAAAGGGGGCCTAATTTATTTCCAGCAGCCACTTTGAAGGTTAACAGTACAATATTACACTGTATATGTACTATATAGCAGATATTCTGAAAGTAAAGTTGGAACAGAGCCATAAAGGAATGATTTTCATGACTTCATCAAATATCAAACATTGGGTAACCACTTTATGACCGCAATATCAGCCATAACCCCGGTATTTCTTTTTCAGCCAGAGATTGGCTTTCGCATGAAAGTATATCAGCCATAAATCCCGGTATTTCTTTTTCAGCCAGAGATTGTCTTTCTCATGAAAGTGGTCTGAGCGACTAATTAGGTTGCTGTCAGAAGCAGCGGGAGGGGTTGTCCCCCCATCCTGCTGCTCAGCTGTGTTTCTTTGGCTTAATTTTTTTACCGGCGAACCCAGGAAATGATCCAACAGTTCGCGTAGCTGGCCTTGTAATAGGAATACAAGTGTTAAAAAAATAATAATGGGACAATGTAGAAATTTAAAATAAATAAATGGTGTTCGCACCACACATATGAGGTATCGCCACAAACATTAGTGCGAGAGCAATAATTCCAGCACTAGACCTCAGCCGAAACTCTAAACAGGTAACCTATGAAGATATTTGAGTCACGTAGTTTATCGCCATCTCACGAGTGTGCGCAATTTTATGACATGTTAGGTATCTATTTACTGGGTGTAGCATCATTTTTTATACTTAATCAAAAATTGGGTTATATATTGTGTTTTTTTGCATTAAAATTCATGAAAATATTGCAATGATCGCCATTTTATTCTCTAGGGTCTCTGGTATAAAAATATATAGTGTTTTGGGGGTTCTAAGTAATTTTCTAGCAAAAAAATTTTTACTTGTAAACAAAAAATGTCATAAAAGCCTTGGTCTTCAAGTGGGTAATATTATTTTCAGAATTTGTGAGACTTGCAGATACCTTTTTTAGAAGATTCTGCTGTGCTATACAAGGAAGTAAAGTAAACTGTAAAAAAGATTATGAAAGAATGAAAGAGTATATTTCTCTAGGCACCACATAGAGTGTTTCTATGCATCTCTTTGATAGATACATCTCTGAGTAATATACTGTATATGTTAAAGATAATAATGAAGAAGAAGATAAGTTATGGTTGATACTTACTAGCACAGAGGACCTTTGTTTGTTAGTGAGCACTGTCCATAGTGGCAGTCTAACTTATATTCATCCAATGTGAGACCGCTGCAGTTGTTAACACAATAGAGCTCAGTGGTCCCATTTATACCATAATAATATTTTCTGAATTCTGGATCAATATCCACAAAAGAGCACAATTCTGAAAGATATAAATACTTTTTGAAAAAAAAAAGATACAGAACAATGACTGATAGATAGAGATAAATTCCCCAGTGCATTCGCTGCACTGAAGTCTTGGACAAACGTAATAAAATGAAGAAAAGAGTACCTGATATATCGACTTTTGTTGTATTGACAACTGGGGACCTGAAGCAAAAGATCTCTGCAAAATAATGGAATAAGAAATTAATCAGGGCTACTTGGGGATTACAAATGTTTAACCAGAAAGTTACATAAAAATGTATTTTATTATTTTTTTGCTTATAGTGTTTGTTAAGGCAATAAAATAAGTCTATGCCAGTCCCTGTATTAGAGGTTGGCATAGCACACTGTGTAAGTATTTAAAAATGAGCGCTGTAAATACTGAATTTCAGCTGTCTTCAGGACGGTCACATCACTCGCAACCGCTTTCCAGCTCCGATGGATGTCTTCTGCGGGAGGGGTCGTGATCTCCCTCTAACGTCAGAGGAAGATCACGTGGCCGCTCGTCTCCTCCACAGAAGCCATCCATCAGAGCTGGAAAGCAGACAGAGAGGGCACTGACAGGGAGGAAAGAGGGGGTGAGGGGGGAGAGAGGAGGGCAGGCAGCCTATCATAGAGGGAGGCACTTTGACCACGGTGATCAGGGTGGAGCAGCCCTGGTTATTGTGGTCTGTTTAGAGAGGGCATACAGGAAGTGGTAGGTTTAGGGGGGTGCTGTGCTGTGTAATCTGCTTTAAGGGACCAGAATCTACATTTCTTTTTTTGGGTTAACAAACGTTTTAACTTTCAAGTTTGCTTTAGCAATTTTTGTATTATGGATTCAGCTACAGCTAACTAAATGTATTCTTTTTTATTTACATTTTAACAAATATTGTGTTTTAGCTGATCAGTGCCAACATAGCTGCTGATATCGGCTATGCTATACCATTGTGACAATGGGTCCTAGCATTTGGTGGACTCTACAGGTATGTCTTAGTATCTCTAACTGCAACCCCAGGTGACAAAACTGTTCTGAATACAAGGATACCAAGTATATGCAGTTTGTATAAAGCCTAAAATCAAAGTTTACTTTCAATTATAGTAAGTCAACTTCAAAGAGAAGTGTGACCAAACATTTTTTGGTTATACTTCCCTTTTAGATCACAAAGCTATTTACTAATATTCTCCTGTGACACCGAGCCAAGGGACAGCTGCAATGTCTCATGGATGCTGCAGCATGGACTTAATATGTATGTTTGTTTTTTTGTTAACCCCTATACATCTCCCTTCAATCAAATGTATAGCCAAAATGTTTTGGGGGTTTTTTCCGACTGTGTCCCATCGGGCATTTTTTTCTGTTGCTTCCTGTCCCAGAGACACAACAGGAAGTGGGGGAAAAGCTCTACAAAACGAGGGGAAATCTCTTATGCCCCGTACACACGGTCGGACATTGATCGGACATTCCGACAACAAAATCCATGGATTTTTTCCGACGGATGTTGCTCTGAACGCAGTGACGTAAAACACGTACATCGGGACTATGAACAGGGCAGTAGCCAATAGCTTTCGTCTCTTAATTTATTCTGAGCAAGCATGGCACTTTGTACGTCGGATTTGTGTACTCACGTTTCGAACTTAACCGATTGGATTTTGTTGTCGGAAAATTCCGACGGAAAAAGTCAGATGGAGCCCACACACGATCGGAATTTCCGACAACACAATCCGATCGCACTTTTTCGGAAAATACAACCGTGTGTACAGGGCATATGAGAGATGTCACCAGACATTTGTAACTAATGATGGGCGAATGGTTCGACCCGAGCATGAGTACGTACCAAACATTGGCAGCTCGAAAGTTCTCCAAACAACCGAATTATAGGGTCGGTCGACCGTTTCTTGGGCCCACTGAATGACCACAATGCACTGCGCCGCCGCACAGTGCAATGAAAGCCCTGATTGGCTAAAGCAATCAAAGCTTCGCCCAATCAGAGCACCGAGCCATGATTGGAGCTGTGATGATGACTGTATCCAATCATGGATAGTGTCAATGTAGGGATAGTTCAGTCATTGTGAGTGTAGTGACCACCAATCATCTTTACATTAGTGTGAATGTAGGGATAGTTCAGTCGTTGTGAGTATAGTATGACCACCATTCACCTTTACATTAGTGTCAATGTAAGGATAGTTCAGTCAGTGCGAGTGTAGTGCCCGTTTAACACAGTATATTTTGCTTTACTGCAAGTTAAACGCCATATAGTTCTGTGCGTTACTGCAAGTGTATATTTCATTGCGTTACTGCAAGTTTAACGTCATATAGTTCTGTGCATTACTGCAAGTTTAACGCCATAGATCTGTGCGTTACTGTAAATTTAATGTTGTATATTTCATTGCGTTACTGCAAGTTTAACACCATATATTTCATTTAGTTACTGCAAGATTAACGCCATATAGTTCTGAGCATTACTGCAAGTTTAACGCCATATATTTCATTGCGTTATTGCAAGTATAACGCCATATACTGTAGTTCTGTGCATTACTGCAAGTTTAATGCCGTATAGTTCTGTGCATTACTGCAAGTTTAATACCATGTATTCCTGTGCGTTACTGCAAGTTTAACACTGTATATTTCATTGGGTTACTGCAAGTTTAACACCATATATTTCATTGCATTACTGCAAGTTTAATGCCATATAGTTCTGTGTGTTACTGCAAGTTTACGCCATATAGTTCTGTGATTTACTGCAAGTTTAACAAAATATAGTTCTGTACGATACTGCAAGTTTAATGCTGTATAGTTATGTGCATTACTGCAAGCTTAATGCCATATATTTCATTGCGATGCTGCAAGTTTAAGGCCATATAGTTCTGTCCGTTACTGCAAGTTTAACTCTGTATATTTCATTGCGTTATTGCAAGTTTAACTCCGTATATTTCATTGCGTTATAGTCAATTACTGCAAGTTTAACACCATATAGTTATGTGCGTTACTGTAAGTTTAACCCCATATAATTCTGTGCGTTACTGCAAGTTTAACGCCATATAGTTCTGTGTGTTACTGCACGTTTGATGCAGTATATCGCAGTATATTATAGTGTATCCGTGGAGTGTGTCTGTGTCGTGAATACTCAAATTAAAGTGCACCAAACACCACTTTCCATTGATTAAAGTGCATCCATATACACATATACACATCTTTATTACATTTTGTTAATAATCACCCCCCACTCCCCTCATCATATCTGGGAGGACAACAAGGAGAGGCAGACGTTCTCATGGCACTGTAAGGGGGCCAGCAGTGTATCTGTCCACAGGCAAAGGTCAACGTGGTCAATCCTCAGGCAGGGCATCCTTTCCTCTGTTGAGTGATGTTGCCCGTGCTATCCAGCCACAGCATACAGAGGAGGTGGTGGACTGGCTTACTAAACTGCCTTCATCCTCCTCATCCTCCTCATCCTCCTCATCCTCCGTCACCCAAGCAGAGACTAGCGCGCAGTCCCCTGCAGCTGCCATAGTGGCAAAACCTGCCTCCCTGTCCACAGCTATTCCTGTCAAAGCCCCAGCATCAGGCATGGAGGAGTCAGCGGAGTTATTTAAACACAGTGTCAGCCACTTGCTCCTTGATGATGCACAGCCATTACTCAATTCAGATGTTGGTTCTGACTCTGAGGTTGAGTAAGACAGGAACATGAGCCTACAGAGAGGGGAGAACACTGGTACACAAATTGAAATTCATGTTCCCCCAGTCGCAGTGTATTGCCAAGTTGTCTCCAGTGGTAATGAGGATGAAGGAGATGATGATGGTGAGGTCACTGACTTGACTTGGGTGCCGGATAGAGCAAAGGAGAAAAGTGAGGGTGAGGCGTAACCCCAATGAGGCAGGCATCATGGAAGAGGAGAGAGCAGCCACCCTATTCCATCACATTGTGGAGCTGTTATCTCCCGGCCCACTTCCCACAGCTCATCTGTCTCGGCCTTTTTTAGTACATGTGCAGCTGATTGCACTGTTGCTATTTGCAAACTTTGTCTCAAGAGCATCAAGTGTTGCAAATACACCAACCATTTGGGTACCACATGCTTGACAAGGCTTTTAACCTCCCACCACTCAGGTCGTTGGTAAGAGCAGCTAAAAACCACACAAAAGGGGCACAAATGTGTCCCTCCTCCTTACTCACCTCAGTCTGTCCCTGCTATACCTCATGACCTCTCAGCAGCCTCCACTGGGATGATGGTATAGCGCAGGGTGTCCCGAGTCCTTGCAGCACATCTGCCAGCAGCACACCACCAGCTGTAGACTATAGCTGGCAAATTTCTCTGCCCCATCTGCTGCAGCGGAAAAAAAGATAAAGTCCCTGTCAAACAGGTGTGGAACAATTGTTCTTTGGGTGTTAATTGTGCCCATGAAACCTACACCAAAACATTCTTCCAGATGAAATCAACACCCATAACACTAGGGAGCCTAGAAGTCCTACAGAGATTACACATCCCAAAAACACTTAATTGGTGACATTGGCATCAGGGGATTCATAGCTGCTGGTAATACAGGACTGATTCATTTTGATAAAAGTCAGATGGTCCAGGGAGTCTGTGGACAGATGCGTTCTAATATCAGTAAAAGAGCCTCCAGCAACACTGAATGCTCACTAGGAAAGCACGCATGCAGGGCAACCCAGCAGCTCAATAGCATATTGGGCAAGTTCTGTCCAGTGGTCTATTCTCATGACCCAGTAAGCCAGTGGATCATTGACTGGAAAACTCTCCATCTCTGTTTTCTCCCCTAGATAATCGTTCACCATGTGATGCAGACGCTGCCGATGGGATGTCAAAACTGACAACCCTGGGTGACAAGGACTAAATAAATTCAGAAATGCATCACTTAGGCGGCCATTTTCTCCTCCGCTCCTCTCTTGACCAACAGAAGCCTCAAAACTACGTTTTCCACGACACTGTAACCTACCAGAGTTGGGAAAAGCGTTTGATAAACTCCTCGTTAAGGTGTGCTCAAGAGATTTTATCTTCTGTACTCTCTGTGGGGACGGGATGAGTTCTGAGGCTTTCCCCTTATAACGGTGGTCAAGGAGGGTTGCCAACCAATAGATCTTTCCCCTTTAAGCCACATATTCTTGGGTCCTTTTACGGGCTTTGAAACATGAGGGAGCCCATGCACCACAAATTTGCGGAGGCATGAGAAGCAGACTCCTCGGAGCCACTGAGGATTACAGTATCTGGAACTGCCTCCTCCCAGCCACTTTCTACTCCCAATGGTTCTGGGGATAGAAAACCATTTCTTACTGTTTGACGTATGTCTTCCTCTGCTCCAATGCCTCTGAAACTGCCAGAAACTGCCAGAATCCTCCTCCTCCTCTCTCTCCTCTTGTGTGTTCTGTGGCATAGCAACAATGGCGTCTGCATAAAGTGGGCCTTGAAAGGAAAGGAAGTCCTCCTCTTTGTCCCGCTACTCTTCCTCGAGTGGCCTGTCCATAATGCCATGCATAGTCTGCTCTAGCAGGAACACAACAGGGATTGTGTCACTGATGCATGCATTGTCACGGCGGCTCACCATCCTTGTGGCCTCCTCAAATGGTGACAGTACAGTATATGCATCCTTTATGAGCAGCCATTGGCATGGGGAAAGAAAGCCGAGCCGGCCTGAGCCTGACGTTGTGCCATACTCACACAGGTACTCGTTGACGGCCCTCTGCTGCATGTGCAGCCGCTGCAGCATTGCCAAAGTCGAGTTCCACCTGGTGGCCATGTCATAAAACAGGAGGTTTACGGGCAGGTGGAATACCTGCTGAATTTCAGCAAACCGAGCACTGGCTGTTTATGATCTCCTGAAATGGCTACAGACTCCTCTGGCTTCTTACTAGATCTTCCAACCCTGGGTACCTATTTAGAAAATGCTGTACCACCAAATTGAGGACATGTGCCAGGCATGGCACGTGTCAACTTTGCTTGTCTAAGGGCGGACAGAAGGTTGGTGCCATTATCACACACCACCATTCCTGGCTCCAGCTGGTGTGGTGTGAACCACCTCTGGGTCTGTCCCTACGAAGCTGCAAGAATCTCTGCTCCAGTGTGGTTCCTATCCCTTAGATACACCAGCTGAAGCACTGCATGGTACCTTTTAGCCTGACTCATTGAATAGCCATTTGAATGCTTAGGGGGTACTTGAGGTTCATAGGACAATTCAGCAGAGGAGGGCATGGAGCAAAAGGAGGAGGGGGTAGAGCTGACAAATCTCACATCATCACCAGCTGTATGGAGATGTGGGGGCACAACAGCCTGCAGCACTGAGTTGCAAGCAGAGTTACCCAGTGTGCTGTGAATGAAATATATCGTCCCTGCCCATGGTTGCTGGACCACGTGTCAGCAGCTGACTGCCTTGCCCAATGATGCCACAACATTGCCTTCCATGTAATGGTAGAGAGCTGGAATGACCTTACGTGAAAAAAAATAGCGACTGGGAACCTGCCATTGTAGTACAGCACATTCTGCAAATTCACAGAAGGGGGCAAAATCCACCAGGCGGAAAGGCAGAAGTTGTAGAGCCAGCAGCTTTGACAAGCTTGCATTTAGACACTGGGTATGTACTGTCAAACTATTTTTCCGCACCTGTTTGACAGGTGCATATCATTGCAATTTTTGACAGCAAGGCCAATTCTTGCTTTCATCAAGAGCACCTCTATAGGGTTACGGTGTGAAGGCGCAACAACACCCAAAGAACAATCTTTCGGCATGTGTTGGACAGGTGCACATCATTACAATTTTTGACAGCAAGGCCAATTCTTGCTTTCATCAAGAGTACCTCTATAAGGTTATAGTGTGAAGGTGCCACGACACCCAAAGAACAATTTTTCTGCACCCATTACAGAAGTAGAAATCCAAAGTCTGTGGTAGAGACAGCAGAATTTATCCAAAAAATCTCTAATCTTGTTCCCAGTGCACTACATTGTGGCCTCATCATAGAGACTGGTTCCCCAAGCCATTGTTTAAAAAAATAAAGAAAGTACAAACTACTTTTTTTTTCATTGATACATGTCCCCCAGGGCAGTACCCGGAACTCCATAACCATTGTATGCCCAATTACTTGCATATAAGCCTTCAAAATGGGCACTTCTGATTTTTCACATTCGGGTCTGATAGACTTCAATGGGGTTAGCGTTAACGTTTTGAATTACCTATCACTTTCTGTCTTACTGACAGTGTTCACCACCAGTAAGGATGAGCAACCATATCAATTAATACATTACTTGGGGAAGCAAATTGTGAAGATATATTATGATAAATTTAGTTCTGAGCAGGATCACCAAGTTTGCTCCGCAAGTGGTTTATTCCTGTTTTTGGGGTTGTCCTTTGGAGGGTACTGTGAATTAAAAGATTTTGGATGCATGCAGTATATGTACATTGATTAATATGCTCACCCAAATCAATCTTGAAGTGTGTTTAAGTATATGATTCCCTGGAATCCTGAAGGGAACTAGCCAGCTGATGTCATATCCATAGGGTTGAGCCAAACACCCCCGGTTCGGTTCGCACCAGAACATGTGAACAGACAAAAAATTTGTGTGAACATGCGAACACCGTTAAAGTCTATGGGACACGAGCATGAAAAATCAAAAGTGTTCATTTTAAAGGCTTTTATGCAAGTTATTGCCATAAAACGTGTATATTCCTTTAAATATCGTGCCGGGGGGGGGGGGGGGGGGTTGGTCTCCTTAGTCTGCCTGTAAAGTAGCACATCTTTCCTTTGTTTTTAACAGTACAAAAGCAAAATGACATTGTTAAAGGAAAAAAATGGCATTTAAAAATGCTTGCTGTAATGCGGTTATAATTGCGACAGTAATGTATTGCCGGATCCCGGCAAAATACATAAAAAATCATTGAAAAAAACGACTTCTCTCCCCCCAGTCCATTACCAGGCCCTTTGGGTCTAGTATGGATATTAAGGGGAACCCCGCGCCAATCTCTTTTTTAAAAATGATCCGAGCATACAACCTGGCAGCTGAAGGAAAAGGGTGGGAGATGAAAGGGCGCCCCCCTCCTGAACCATACCAGGCCACATGTCCACCCCATGTTGAGGGCATGTGGCTTGGTATGGTTCAGGGGGGGGGGGCACTCTCTCTCCCCTCCTTTTCCTGTGGCCAGCCAGGTTGCATGCTCAGATAAGGGTCTGGTATGGATTTTGGTGTGGACCCCCTTTTTTTTTTTACATTTTTGCATGGGGTTCCCCTTAAAATCCATACCAGACCTGAAGGGCCTGGTATGGATTTTGGGGGGACCCCCACGCCATTTTTTTTTATTTTGGCACAGAGTTCCCCTTAACTACTTCAATACACTGTGTTGTATAAACTACACTGCCTGCATTGACTTAATATAGAGTATACACTGAATATATAGTATACGCTAAATGCAGGGTATATATGTGACCAATTATGGCTCTCTCAGCAGAGCGTGCTGTGATTGGCAAAAGCATGCAGGTTAGGTGCATGCTTTGGCCAATCATCATACAGCAATGCACTGCGATCTCGCAGTGCATTATGGGGCATTCCGTGGCGCTCAAATTTCCTGTGAACACCCCATAATAGTCGCTGTTTGGCGAACGGGAGAACACCCGATGTTCAAGCTCATCCCTACATATACAGTATATTGTCAAAAGTATTGGGACACCTACCTTTGCACGCACTTGAATTGAATGGCATCCCAGTCTTAGTCCGTAGGGTTCAATATTGAGTTGGCCCACCCTTTCCAGCTACAACAGCTTCAACTCTTCTGGGAAGGCTGTCCACAAGGTTTAGGAGTGTGTCTATGAGAATGTTTGACCATTCTTCCAGAAGTGAATTTGTGAGGTCAGGCACTGATGTTGGACGAGAAGGCCTGGCTCGTAGACTGCGCTCCCAAAGGTGTTCTATCAGGTTGAGGTCAGGACTTAGTGCAGGCCAGTCAAGTTCCTCCACCCCAAACTCGCTCATCCATGTCTTTATGGACCTTGCTTTGTACACTAGTCCAAATCATTTGGTGGAGGGGGGAATTATGGTGTGGGGTTGTTTTTCAGGGGTTGGGCTTGGTCCTTAGTTCCAGTGAAGGGAACTTTTAAGGTGTCAGCATACCAAGACATTTTGGACAATTTCATGCTCCCAAGTTTGGGGATGACCCCTTCCTGTTCCAACATGACTGTGCACCAGTGCACATAGCAAGGTTCATAAAGACATGGAAGAGCGAGTTTGGGGTCCTAAACCTTGTGGACAACCTTCCCAGGTATATTCCCAGCATCTAGAATAGCTATAACTAGATGTTGATGGTCTATGGTTCCTCCACATTTAGTAAAACATAAAATAAACTGGATCATGACTAATGATGTGTTCAGAATTATTTATACCAAACAAAATCAATGTGACCTAGACATGTGCATGACAAAAAAATGGATTTTGTTCGTTTAGATGCCTTAATCAAGTTATTAAGATTCGTATTGGGGATTTGTATTCGGAATTTGTTCCATTTTCTTTGAAATTAACAATTTTTTCTCGATTCGAAACGTTTGAATCGATAAACTTTGAATGAAAGATTTTAGATTTTATTTCAATTTGAATGCAGCAGCCGAGTAACCAAACATCTTATTGTTATTTATACACATTGATCTTGTTTGTATTAATAATTAGGGATGAGCCTGATGTTCAAGTCGAACGTAAGTTCGGTCTAATACTGTTGGGTAGCTTCCATTGTTTGGTGTCTGCTGCAGAGATCTCTTTATATATCTTTTTTCTTTTCTTACTCTCCCTTTTTTTCTTTTTCTCCTGAAAAGCTAACAGTTGGCCTCATGTAGGCTGGGTGGGTTGACTCTTATGCCCACTTCCCTGGGAAATGTTGGTAGGCTGAACCCCTTGTTTTGGCAGAGCAATACTATTTAATAACTCAGCAATTTCCAAGAAAGCAGTTGTGGATCCCCCTTTTCATGCGATTACAGTTTGACAATTAATATTGGTTCATCAACGTCATTTTCAACACTACTATGAGTACGTAGGTCATTTGTTTGCATGTTAAGGAACCTATGTCCTTCACTGCTATCCAATTAAATTTCCTCATTGTATGTCATTTTTGAATGCTACTTTGGTTTGGTTGACGTGTGATCCAACTATTTGAAGTCTTGATTGTTGTATATTAGGATGATCTACACGCATCACTTTTATCTTTTCTCTGGTCCCATCCTGGTTTATATTCCTAGACTGTTACTATTCTATTTACAAAATTCTAATAAAAGACAGTTAAAGATAAAATGTTTATATTTGATTCATTTTAAGGAGAGCTTTGTTCCCCCGTTTTAGATGGTACAACTCCATAGTATATCCAGGAAAAAAAAGATTAATCAATTTTTAGTCTAATATGAAGGGCCGATTCACACCTAAATCGCATCCTGTGCGATTCCTGCCTGTTCCCATGTGGTGCGACTTGGAAGCCCAATTATTTGAGCTGGCTTCAAATCACCCCAGAACGCAATAAAAGTAGTGCATACACTACTTTTCAAAAATGTGGGACCATGCAATCTGGTGCTCACACATGCACTGCATTTGCGATCTGCATGTGGGGCACCATGAACATTACATTGGCACCCGCAACAGATCAAAGTGCATTTCGAGCACGTTGTAGGAAATGTACACGGAATTCGCCTTTCCTGTACCGCATTCTGGTGTGAAGCGGCCCTAAAGCAATTTTACCCATTCAAGGCAAGGCAACTGGTTTGTTTTAAGCCTAAAATCCTGACAGTAAGCTCACTTTTTCTGAATCCCCCCACCAAGAGCTAAAGGAAATGCCCAGTACTTCCAGGTATGTAGACACATGTGGTGATCCACCACACTCAATGCCACTTTCTCAAGGCCATATACACTATCTGCAATAAAACAAATGACCAGTGATCAAGGGTAGCAAACACAAGCTCCCGAACAGACAAAAAATTCATAGCTGGTATAGAAACAACCTAGAAAGAGGTCAAGGGACCGGACCCTTTTAACAAAAATGTTAACATTAAGATAAAAGACAACTTAGTTTACTTGGGATCAAGTGAACGTGCTCATCCTTTGTGATAGCAATAAAGTTGATGCGAAAAAATAAATAGTATAATAATAAAAATGAAAAGCACCCTATCCCCCAGTGCTCATGACAAGACACATGTAGCTCCCGCATACAGTATGTAAATGGTGTTATCACCACATATGTGACCTATCGCTGCGAACATCAGAGTGACACCAATAATTCTACTGCCAGACCTTCTGTGGAACCATAAAATGGTAACCTGTAAAGTCTTTTAAATCTTTGCCTATGGATAATTTAATGTACCGTAGTTTGTCGCCTTTCCATGTGATAGGTTAGGTATCTATTTACTAGTAACATCATCTTTTATATTCGATCAGCATTAAAATTCATTAACCACTCGTCAACCGCCCTATAGCACTTTTACTTCTACAACCGCGCTGCGCAGGATCACACATACTGTATATTCATGGTACTGCACTTCCAGCCACCGCCAGCTCGCTCCCGCTGTGAATCTACACAGTGGGGGCTCATCAGCGGGTCCTGCAGACCAGATGTCTGCCGGCACCCGCTGATTGCTCTGTACACAATCAATACAGAATGCATGGATCCTGTGTTCCTGCAAATCCATGCCTTCCACTAGTAAAAGCACCTCCCTCACTACACTGAAACACCAGCTAGGCACACAGTTAAACCTTTTGCTTGCCCCATGATGTTAGCCCCTTCCCGGCCAGTGTCATTGGTACAGTGACAGTGCATATTTTTAGCACTGATCACTGTAATAATGTCACTGGTCCCCAATAAAGTATCAAAAGTGTCAGTTAGTGTCCAATTTGTCCGCCGCAATATCACTGTCCCGCCATAAGTCGCTGATCACCGCCATTACTAGTAAAAAAAAAAAAAATATCCCATAGATTGTTGATGCTATAACTTTTGTGCAAACCAATTAATATACACTTATTGGGAATTATTTTTTTAAAATATATGTAGAAGAATACATATTGGCCTAAATTGATGAGGAAATTAGATTTTTTACATTTTTTTACTGGACATGTTTTATAGCATAAAGTAATAATATTTAAAATATTTTGTAATTGTTTAAAATAATTTAAAAAAATTGTTGTTCTTTTTTTGTTTGTAGCGCAAAAATAAAAAACGCAGAGGTGATCAAATACCACCAAAAGAGAGCTCTATTTGTGGGGAAAAAAGGACATCAATTTTATTTGGGTACAGCGTTGCATGACCGCGCAATTGTCAGCCAAGTAACGTAGTGCCGTATTGCAAAAAATGACCTGGTCAGGAAGGGGGGTAAATCTGGAGCTGAAGTGGTTAAAAAAAATTATTTTACAAATATTGTGCGCCAAAAGAATTGTCACCATTTCATTCTCCAGGGCCCTTGGTTTCAGAAAATATGTAATGTTTAGAGGTTCTAAGTTATTTTCTAGCCAAAAGTGCTGATTTTTACATACAGTATATACGAGAAATATCAGAATTGTCCCAGATGACATATTTTGTTTATTTCAGGTGTGCTTACATTTAGGTACTGTTGATTTTCAGGTAGGTAGTCGGTTCTAGGTTTCTACTTTGCTTATGAAATTATAGAATAGTGTACTTTCTAGTATCAAGGGACAATATGGGCTTTGGTTTAAGATCTAAGGTTTAAGGATAAGTGCAACTGGATTATGCATTCTTTAAAGCACTGTGAAATATGGCAAAGCCATATAAATTCACTAGCTAGATAGATTCTTGGGGGGGCGTCCCGTGCCCCCACAGCCAGCCAGCCATCCACCACCCCCCCCAACCCGCCAACCAAACAACCCAACCCCGGCACTCACCCAATCGATCCCCGCTTCCCCGACGCTCGATCAATCGATCGCCCACCATTCCCCCTGTCAGCCCCTGCACTTACCCTATCCAGGTGGCAACTCCCCCCGTGTCTCCTCCTGAATCCCGACGCGGTCGCTTCTCCTCCCAGCCAATCAGGAGTTAGGACTTGTGCCCAATCGGGTCTTAGGACCCAAACGGTACTCAGGACCTGCTTCCTAATTGGCCGGGAGGAAAAACAGGAAAACATTAGCGAATATTAATTCGCTAATGTCACTCAAATGGGTGGGCTTGGGGTGCCTCCGGCTCTAATTGTGTGCTTCTAAAAAAAAAAAAAACATTGGAATCCATGCGTAGTGCGCCCTACATGTAGATTAGGGGCCACTAATGGATGGGCTGGCACTGGATAGATAGATAGATAGATAGATAGATAGATAGATAGATAGATAGATAGATAGATAGATAGATAGATAGATAGATAGATAGATAGATAGATAGATAAGCAAGGAAAAAATAAAGAAAGGAAGGCATGTTTACCATGATCCATTGATGTATTGTATGTGCATTTGCTGTATTCTGTATTACGTAAAACATATTCCACATCTTGTGAAAAGTTGGCTCTCTCTTCTATATAATTATTGAAAGGGACTTCTGTACTGACTTCATGGTTCACAACAACACTTCCAGAGCTAGAATAATGACAAAAGTAATAACAAAGTTACAAGAAGTAATATACATGAAATGACTGAGAAAGTTAGGTCATTACATGTCAATACTGTAAAAGTTTCTTTAAAGATTGACAGCTTGATCATGGGAATATGAAGAGCTTTTAAACTCTAAGGCCGCATACACACGGGCGGACTTTTCGACCGGACTGGTCCGACAGACTTTCCAACGGACTTTCGACGGACTTTCGACGGACTTTTGATGGACTTCCGACAGACTTTTGAACGAACGGACTTGCCTACACACGATCACACCAAAGTCCGACGGATTCGTACGTGATGACGGACGGCCTAAAATAGGGAAGTTGATAGCCGGTAGCCAATAGCTGCCCTAGCGTGGGTTTTCATCCGTCGGACTAGCATACAGACGAGAGGATTTTTCGACCGGACTCGAGTCCGTCGAAAAGATTTGAAACATGTTTCAAATCTAAAGTCCGTCAGATTTTTGACCGAAAAAGTCTGCTGCAGGTCCGATGGAGCCCACACATGGTCGGATTGTCCGCCGGATTCGGTCCGTCGGACCAGTCCGGTCGAAAAGTCCGCCCGTGTGTACAGGGCATTACATTTTCAAAGTGTTTACCCAACACTAAGGGTGCTTTCACACTGGGGCGTTGGCGGTAAAGTGCTGCTATTTTTAGCGGTGCTTTACTGTCGTTTTAGCGGCGCTATTCAGCCGCTAGCGGGGCGCCTCAGTGTGAAAGCAGCCTAACAATAACAGTGTATAAACATCTAAAGCCCCTGATGATGACATTACATCGAAACACGTAGGGTGAAACCTTATTGGAGTGAAGTCATCTCACACAGCCTGTCCGCTCACAGCCATAGAGCCAACAGAGCTTTGAAAGTTTATACGCTTTTATCCCTCGTGTCAGGTAGACACTTTGAAAATCTAAGTGTGTTGTTTATATCTTTGGCAAAAAAGATTTGAAGATTGGACACAGTTGACATTTTTGTTTATGAATTTTATTATGGACTTGTCGCTTTTTATATGTTTGTCGACAATTTTGATTAATTTTCATGTGATGTTTATTCATTTCATGTTTATGAAATTTATATGGTGATTAAAGAATTGTTGATATAATTTTTTTCCACGGTATTTAATTTACTTATTTCATTTATCTGCAAGTGTAGTCAGAATTTTTTACACATTATGGTGAAATGTCCCGTTGACAATGAATTTGCCAGACAGGAAGTGAGGGAAGATCTGCAACAGGGGCACAGGCAGACATACAAATGGAAGGACATCTGAAAAACAATAATTTCCAATGTGTCTTTATCACACCATAATGCTGCGCACATCCATGTCAACGGACATCAAAGTGTATGTCAGCGAACTTCAGTGCACATTAAAATGCAACTCGAATGGGTGGAAATGTACATGCATTTTCCATACATTTTAGTAAAAGTCAGTGTGAATTGGCCCTGAGTCTTCCCCTAGACTGCCCCTAGAGGGCAGAGGAGGAATCTGGGGTCTTCTAGACCCCATATCTCTCCATAAAGAGTACTTGTTGTCACATGTCTATTGCTGTCACAAGGGATTCCTTGTGACAACAATAAAAATAATTTTTTAAAAGCAACAGTGTAAGAATAAAAAATAAATAAATCGATCATTAGAAAAAAAATTTAAGTGCCTCCCCCCCCCCGTTCGCATGCAAAGGCTAAAGCGCCCGTCGGTCCAGCACACGCACAAACAGCAAGTGTCCCACACATGTGAGGTATCACTACCAATGTCAGATCATGGGCAGTAATTCTAGCAACAGATCTCCTCTGTAAATCTAAAGTGGTAACCTGTAAAGACCTTTAAAACATCACCTATGGATAGTAAAATTTACATAGTTTGTCGCTGATGCCCAATTTTAAAGCGTGACATGTTTGGTATCCATTTACTCTGCGTAACATCATCTTTTATATTTTACCAGAAAATTCTATAGTATTTTTTAGTTTTTTTTCTATTAAAATTGAAAAAAGTGTATTTTATCCCAAAAAATTGTATTTGAAAAACCGCTGTACAAATACAGTGTGACAAAAAAAATTGTAACACCTACCAATTTATTCTTTAGAGCCTCTGTTTCAAAAAAATATTTCACGTTTGGGGGTTCTAAGAAATTTTCTAGCAAAAAAAAAAAAAAATGTAAACAAAAAGTGCCAGAAAAGGACTTGGGTTCAAGTGGTGAACCTTTTACTTGAAGGCCTAGTTGACATGGGGCAATTACATCCATGTCCCATGCAGGGCCATGTGGCACGGGGAAGCACAGGTGTTGTGTGCATTCCTGTTCCACCAGTCCTATTATTGTCAATTGGTACTCATCGGCTACATAGATACAGAGGCTTCTCCCAATGTATTGTGTGGGTGCATGGTCCTGAATGCACCAAGGGTGAATTTGGGGACAACAGCCACACACACATGGATGTCGTATTAGGACATGAATGAGACTGTGCGCCCTCTTGTGGTAAACACAGCCCTGCACGGGGCACGGATGTAATTTCCCCATGTGAATGAGGCCAAAGGGTTTATTTGAGAGCAGGAAAATAAATATACCTCTATATAGTATTTGGTACACACATAAGTTCTCATACCTGAAAGATATTAACTGGATTTTTATGAATCTATTTAGGGCTCTGTAGATCCTTTCCATCTGCAAGACAAAAAAAAAAACTTTGAGATGTTTTTCCCATATTACCAGAAAAAATAAAACTCAAAAGCAAAATGATAAAGTCAAATTTTTGTTCACACTGTTAGGAACCCCCAATCCGATTTTGCAGCATGATCTTGATTTTAAAGTAAAATCCCAGCCTAAAGAAAAGTCTCTTCATCACTCCCAGTCTGCCTACAAGAGATTTTCCCAATTTCCTATCAACAGGAACGACAGGAGAGTTTTTTTTGGGGAGTGGGGTGGGGGGATTGAAAAGACCCTCCTGCTGCTGAGGGTGTGTACCCTTAAATGTTGTTTTGTCACATTTACAAGAAGTAAGGAGAAGACTGGCTGGTGGTTACATGGACTTTGAAGAATAAGATTCTGACTTTGAAGGAAATGCTAAAAATATGGGTGGTTGCATGGGGGGCACTTAGCAGAGCCCATGCATGCCTCCAGATCTCAACCCAAAACCCAGGTGTTGTCTTATGCACATAGTGTAGATCATAAGTGAGGACCACTAATGAAGCATAGCAGGAGGAAAGAGGCATTAAGCTTAACTTTCCTACTTCTGTAGCACCCCATGTTTTAGGGCTACATGGGACTCCAACAGAGATCCATTTTTATGTTACAGTTCTCTTATATCTTTTTTCCTCTGTTTTGCTGACTCACTCCCCCTTTAATTCATTTTTACAGGTATTTATATAGAACTGACAATATACCCAGTGCTTTACTTATAGATTGTACCCTCACATCAGTCCCTCCCTTCAAGAGTTTACAATTCAAGACCCCTAACTCACATGCATACATACACATACTAGGGGCAATTTAGAAAGGAGCCCATTACTTACCACCATGCCTTTTACTGGGAGAACATGATAACTCCAGGCAGGTAGCGATATGGCTGAGACTTGAAATAATGCCCCTACTGCTGCCAGTGCTAACCACTTAGCCACTGTGCTATCCAATGTTGAGGACCATAGACACGGTGGTCAGCTAAGGAAACTTAATGCAACAGATGAAAGACACATCATGCCTTCAACACCAGAAGATGTCAAGCAGTGCCATCAGCACAGAATTAGCAGAAACCCGTAGGACCCAGGTATATCCATCTACTGTCCGGAGAAGTCTAGCCAGAAGTGGTCTTCATGGAAGAAAGCCATACATCCAACGTGAAAAGAAAGGTAAGGGACTCAACAATGCAGGAAAATATAGGAACTGGGTGCAGAAAAATATCAGCAGGTGCTCTGGAGTCAAAATCTGAAATATCTGGCTGTAGTAAGAGGCAGTTTGTTGGCGAAGGGCTGGAGAGCGGTACAATAATTAGTTTCCACAGGCAACAGTAAAGCATGGTGGAGGTTCCTTGCAAGTCTGGGGCTGTATTTCTGCAAATGGAGTTGGAGATTTGGTCAGGATCAATGGTGTCCTCAATCCTAATGCCGCGTACACACGACCGGACTTTCCGGCAGAAAAGGTCCAACGGAACCATTCCGTCGGACATTCCGATTGTGTGTGGGCTTCATCGAACCTTCTCTTTTGAAAATTCTGACAGACCTAGAAATAGAACATGTTTCAAATCTTTCCGATGGACTCCTATTGGGAAAACCTCTCGTCTGTATGCTAGTCTGACGGCCAAGAACGACGCAAGGGCAGCTATTGGCTACTGACTATTGAACTTCCTTTTTCTAGTCCCGTCGTACGTCATGGCATTCTAAACGAACGGACTTTGGTGTGATCATGTGTAGGCAAGTCCGTTTCAGCGGAACTCCGTAGGAATGACCGTCGGTGTTCAGTCCGACAAGAAGTCTGCTCGTGTGTACGTGGCATAAGAAATACAGGCAGATAGTTATCCATCATGCTATACCATCTGGGAGGCATGTGATTGGCCCCACAATTATTCTGCAGCAGGACAACCACTCCAAACATGCAACCAATATCGTTAGGAAGTATCTTCAGTGTAAAGAACAAGGAGTCCTGAAAGTGATGGTTTGTCCCCCACAGAGCCCTGATCTCAACAACATGGAGTCTGTCTGGGATTACATGAAGAGACAGAAGGATTTGAGATGCCTACATCCTCAGAAAATATGTGGTTAGTTCTTCAAGATGTTTGCAACAACCTACCTACCAAGTACCTTCAAAAATTGTGTACAAGTGTACCTAGAAGAATTGATTCTTTTTTGAAGGTAAAGGGTGGTCACACTAAATATTGTTTTGATTTGGATTTCTCTTCAGTTCATTTACTTTCAATTTTGTTAATTGATAAAATTAAACCATTAACACTTCTATTTCTGAAAACATTCTTATGTTACATTATTGCCTAAAACTTTTGCACAGTACCCTGCCACTCCCCAAGAGACATTGTACATGAACAACAATAATTTGATAAACCAACACACAATTACCCATAATAACAATATCCAATAACAATAATAACAATATCCAACAATGTAGGGTTGTATAAGAGGTTTTGGACAGTCTAACACTCTGTACTCTGTGCACACAGGTACAACGTCACATGTCCTTTGGCTATTTTCTTACTAGATTGAGTATTAATGATTTGTAAAGAGTAGCATGAATCAGGAAAATACCACATTATGGCCACTAGATGGAGCTGACAATAACATAAATAAATACTTATTTACTATGATCAACAGCTCCATCCAGTGTCCATAATGTGGTACTTTCCTGGTTAAGTGTATTCTTTATAAATTAACAGCATTCAACTTGGAGAGAAAATAGCTTAGTAACGTGATTTTATCCCCCTTTGCACAGAATTAATGTGCATGCAGTTTCAAAGGATGAAAATTATTTATAAATACACCCCTATAGTGTATTTTCTTTCATAAAGGTCTATCCTTCAGACAGGGAAGAGGGACATTTGAGGAGTAACAAGGGACAAGAGATTTGCTTCCAGTCTATAGGGACAGTTCCTTCAAATTAGGGACAATTGGGATCTATGGAGTATGTTGTGTCTGTTTTGAAGCTCAGTTTGTCTTCAAGATGGAGCCATCTGATAAAAGAAGAGTCACTGCTTGAGTATGTAAATTGCCTAAAAAGACTCATTAAGATCTGCAAACAACAGCAAAGTTAGTAGGATGCGTAGCTAAGAATGTGAAATGTAGATGTACTGGGTTAAGAATTAATAAGCGTTCTGTTTAGGGATCTGTAATCCAGACAAGAAAATACCTAAGGTTTTCTGATTATATACAGCGGGTAAAATAACTATTGAACACGTCACCATTTTTCTAGGTAAATATATTTCTAAAAGTGCTACTGACATGAAATGTTCACCACACGTCGGTAACAACTCATGCAATCCATATATACAAAGAAATCAAAACAAAGAAATTAGAAATTAAGTTATGTGTAATACAATGGAATGACATGAATAGGTATTGAACACATGAAGAAAGGGAGGTTGAAAAGGTATGGAAAGCCAAGACACCAGCTGAAATCTATCAGTAATTAGAAAGCAATCCTTCCCCTTGTCAGTGCAAATTAATATCAGCTGGTTCAGTCTCAACTGATGGCCTATAAAAAGGTGTCCCATTACCAAGGTGTCACACAAGAAACATCTCATGATGGGTAAAAGCAAAGATCTCCCTTTGCAACTTTATTGTTGCAAAACATACTGATGACATTGGTTACAGAAGTATTTCTAAACTTCTGAATGTTCCAGTAAGCACTGTTGGTGCCATAATCCGAAAGTGGAAAGAACATCACTTCATCATAAACCGGCCACGACCAGGTGCTCCTCGCAAGATTTCTGACAGAGGAGTGAAAAGAACTATTAGAAGAGTTTTCCAAAAGCTAAGGACCACTTGTGGAGGCCTTCAGAAAGACCTGGAATTAGCAGGTAAATTGTTTCAAAGAAAGCAATAAGTAATGCACTCACCCGCCATGGCTTGTATGCTTGCTCACCACGCAAGACTCCATTGCTGAAGAAAAGGCATGTTGAAGCTTATTTAAAGTTTGCTGCACAACATTTAGACAAGCCTGTGAAATACTGGGAGAATATAGTCTGGTCAGAAGAGACTAAAATTGAACTCTTTGGATGCCATTATACACGCCATGTTTGGAGGTCAAATGGCACGTCACCCCAAAAACACCCCCCATACCAACAGTGAAGTTGGGAGGTGGGAACATTATGGTGTGGGGTTAGATTGGAGGATTGAGGTGGATTTTGGCGGTGCCATGGAAAAACAGAGTAATTTTTTTAAAAATTGTTTATGTATAACATAGTTAAAATTGTACAGAATATATAATCAATTTAAGTAGCAAATACTGGGTGGTCATATTTTACAAAGAATTCAGGATCGATAAAAAATATGTAGCACACTAGCCCGACATGTTTCGCAATTAGCTTCTTCAGGGGATGTGCAAAATAAATCTGAAACATTATACAAATGAGAGCACAAAGATAGTATAACAAAGCATACAATTTATGAAATCATGATTATGATGGTGTGGGGTTGTTTTCCAGCATACAGTACTGGCAAACTTCATATCATTGAAGGAAGGATGAATGCAAAAATGTACCAAGACATTCTTGATAAAAATCTGCTGCCATCTACCAGGATGATGAAGATGAAATGAGGGTGGACATTTCAGCAAGACAATGATCCCAAACACAAAGCCAAGGAAACTCTCAATTGGTTTCAAAGAAAGAAAAAAAAGCTGCTGGAATGGTCCAGCCAATCACCTGACTTGAATCCAATAGAAAATCTATGGAAAGAACTAAAGATCAGAATTCGTAGAAGAGGCCCACAGAACCTTCAAGATTTGAAGACTGTTTGTGTGGAAGAATGGGCCAAAATCACACCTGAGCAATGTATGCGACTAGTTTCTCCATACAGGAGGCATCTGGAAGCTTTCATTACCAACAAAGGATTTTGTACCAAGTATTAAATAAATTTCAGTTAGTGTGTTCAATACTTTTACCCTATGTCATTCCATTTTATTACACATAACTTCATTCCTGAAATTATTTGTTTTGGTTTCTTGGTATGTATGGATTGCATAAGTTGTTACCGACATGTGGTGAAAATGTCATGTCAATAGCACCTTTAGAAATATGTAGCGCTTTCCCCCGAAGGAGCAGCTGATTAATTGTTATATCCGTAATTCACGTTTACCACCTAGCCCATCGCAGCCCATAAATCCAAAAACACAGTCCATATTGCATTTTTCTCTTGCTTTATTAAGGAACATGAACTGGGATAGGAGAAGGGTTTCTTTTGAGATGCTCTTTTATTGCATTATCATCTTTTCACTGTCTATCATGCAAGAACTTATTAGTGCCAGGAAGCTCGCTGTTAGGTAATTTGGACAGGGTAAAATCCCCAAATCCTCACTATAATTTAATAGGTACGATGCCCGGCAGGTGTGGAGAGGCGACTCTTTGTACATCTTGCAGCATGTATGCGTTCCTTGATCATCCGATCGAGGGCGAATACTGCTGTGCAAAATGTAAGCACATTGTTTCCCTGGAAGCCCAGGTTCTGAATCTGGGGAAGCAACTGTCAGCACTGAGAAGTCCCTCCATACTAAAGGAGAGCCAGGAACGTACACGGCAGGTGCCGGCAGGGGCCAGCTCAGAGGCGGGTGGAGACAAAAAGGTGCAGGCACTAGCAAAGAGTAGATGGGTGACAGTCAGGAGGGGTAGAGGGGGAAGTGCCAGGGAGGCCGATCCAGGACTGGAGCATCCCAATAAGTACGCTCCATTGAGTGACATTGGTGAAACCAGTCAGGGACCAGCACTGCTGGAGCTGAGGGACTCTCCTAGCTGCCAGGGGAAGAACTCCTCCAGTGAGAGTGGGGGGGGCAGCAAAGGGAAAGAAAAGACAGATTCTGGTGGTAGAGGACTCAAATCTTAGAAGGACAGAGAGGGCAATCTGTAACCAAGACCTGAAGCGCCGAACAGTATGATGTCTACCGGGCGCTCGGGTTCGGCACATCACGGATCTTGTGGACAGATTACTGGGAGGGGCCGGGGAAGACCCGGCTGTCATGATGCATGTTGGCACCAATGACAAAGTCAGAGGCAGATGGAGTGTCCTACAGAACGATTTTAGGGACTTAGGAGCTAAATTGAGGAAAAGGACCTCCAAGGTAGTATTCTCAGGAATACTACCGATACATCGAGCCACACCAGAAAGGCAGAGGGAGATTAGGGAAGTAAACAAGTGGCTGAAGAGCTGGTGTAGTAAGGAGGGGTTTGGGTTCCTGGAGGACTGGGCCGACTTCTCAGTCGGCAACCGGTACTATAGAAGGGACGGACTGCACCTAAATGAGGAGGGTGCAGATCTGCTGGGAATGAAGATGGCCAAAAAGTTAGAGGGGTTTTTAAACTAGGCGATGGGGGGGAGGGTCCAGAGACAGAGATAGCCAGCGCGGAAGATATTCCAGAGGGTAGTATTGGGGGCATTAGTTGTAGGTTAACCAAAGCACAAAAACACAAGGTGAGTATAGTAGCAAGTCCTAGTTGCAATCTCGAAACACCCAATACGAGGACAATATGCGACCGGTCTAAACTATCTGGCATGTTCACCAATGCCAAGAGCATGGCGGACAAGATGGGTGAACTAGAGATACTTTTGTACAAGGAGGATTTTGATTTTGTTGGAATTTCAGAGACCTGGTTCAACAGCTCTCATGATTGGCTGACAAACATTCAAGGGTATACCCTATACCGCAAGGATAGAGAGGGTAAAAAAGGGGGAGGGGTATGCCTATATATCAAGAATAATGTACAAGCGAATGTGAGAGATGACATCACTGAGGGAGCTAGAGAGGAGGTGGAATCCTTATGGGTAGAGCTCCCAAGGGGTGAAGCTAAGGGGAAAATAATACTGGGAGTATGCTATAGACCCCCTAACCTGAGGGAGGAAGTGGAGACGGATCTCCTATCATAAATTGGATTAGCAGCAAGGATGGGAAGTGTTATCATAATGGGGGATTTTAATTATCCAGACATAGACTGGGCGGAGGGAACCGCGCATTCATTTAAGGCTTGCCAGTTCCTTAATGTCTTGCAGGACAATTTTATGGGTCAGATGGTAGACGCACCAACTAGAAATAAAACATTACTGGATCTACTGTTTACCAACAATACAGACCTGATCACGGATGTGGAAATACGGGGCAATTTAGGTAACAGCGATCACAGGTCAATTAGTTTCAGTATAAATCACACAAATAGGAAACATAAAGAGAACACAAAGACACTGAATTTCAAAAGAGCCAACTTCCCTGAACTACAAACCTTGCTAAAAGGCATAAATTGGGATAAAATATTAGGAACAAAGAATACGGAGGACAGATGGGTTTGCTTTAAGAGCATATTAAATAAGGGCATTAGCCAATGTATCCCATTGAGTAATAAATTTAAAGGAGCGAACAAAAATCCTGGATGGCTTAACTCCAATGTAAGAATGCATATAAAAGCAAAGGAGAAGGCCTTCAAAAAATACAAGGTTGAGGGATCATAATCAGCATTCAGACTTTATAAAGTATGCAACAAGAAATGTAAGGGTGCAATTAGGACTGCTAAGATAGAACATGAAAGACACATAGCGGAGGAGAGCAAAAAAAATCCCAAGAAATTCTTTAAGTATGTAAACAGTAAAAAAGGGAGGACAGACCATATTGGCCCCATAAAGAATGAGGAAGGACATCTGGTTACAAAGGATAGGGAGATGGCGAAGGTATTGAATTTATTCTTTTCCTCAGTCTTCACGAGTGAATCGGGGGGCTTCAGTAACCAAAACTGCAGTGTTTATCCTCATGATACAACACAGGAAGCACCTCCATGGTTAACAGAGGACAGAATTAAAATTAGACTTGAGAAACTTAACATTAATAAATCACCGGGACCAGGTGGCTTGCATCCGAGGGTACTTAGGGAACTCAGTCAAGTGATTGCCAGACTGTTCCATTGTTCCTAATTTTTACAGATAGTCTACTGACTGGAATGGTACCAGATAATTGGAGAAAAGCCAATGTAGCACCAATATTTAAAAAGGGCCCAAAATACATCCCTGGGAATTACAGACCAGTTAGCCTAACATCAATAGTATGTAAACTCTTGGAGGGGATGATAAGGGACTATATACAAGATTTTAGTAATAAGAACGATATCATTCGCAGTAATCAGCATGGATTCATGAACAATCGTTCTTGCCAAACCAATCTATTAACCTTCTATGAGGAGGTGAGTTGCCATCTAGATAAAGGAAGGCCCGTAGACGTGGTGTATCTGGATTTTGCAAAATCATTTGACACAGTTCTAGTAGATGATAGGCTCAGCAATGGCATGCAATGCCAAGCTGCTGCTAATAAAGCAAACAGAATATTGGCATGCATTAAAAGGGGGATCAACTCCAGAGATAAAAAGATAATTCTCCCACTCTACATGGCTCTGGTCCGGCCGCACCTGGAGTATGCTGTCCAGTTCTGGGCACCAGTCCTCAGGAAGGATGTACTGGAAATGGAGCGAGTACAAAAAAGGGCAACAAAGCTAATAAAGGGTCTGGAGGATCTTACTTATGAGGAAAGGTTGCAAGCACTGAACTTATTCTCTCTGGAGAAGAGACGCTTGAGAGGGGATATGATTTCAATTTACAAATAGTGTACTGGTGACTCCACAATAGGGATAAAACTTTTTCGCAGAAAAGAGTTTATTAAGACTCGTGGCCACTCATTACAATTAGAAGAAAAGAGGTTTAACCTTAAACTACGTAGAGGGTTCTTTACTGTAAGAGCGGCAAGGATGTGGAATTCCCTTCCACAGGCAGTGGTCTCAGCAGGGAGCATTGATAGCTTTTATTATTATTATTATTATTATTCAGGATTTATATAGCGCCAACAGTTTACGCAGCGCTTTACAATATAAAAGGCAGACAATACAGTTATAATACAATACAATACAATAGGATTAAGAGGGCCCTGCTCAGAAGAGCTTACAATCTAATAAATAGCTTCAAGAAACTATTAGATAATCACCTGAATGACCGCAACATACAGGGATATACAATGTAATACTGACACATAATCACACACATAGGTTGGACTTGATGGACTTGTGTCTTTTTTCAACCTCACCTACTATGTAACTATGTAACTATATAACTATGTAACCTAGAATCATTGCGGATAATAGGAAATCACTTTGTGCGATTTCTTCAATCAGGGAAGATGGAAGTAGATTTGATAGAGAATAATCGATAAAGAGTCACTCTGAATAACTTCTTCATCTGCAGAACTTTTCAAGAACAGTCTGTATCTCTATATGTGTGCTTGCAGCTTTACAGCTACCTTTTTACCACTACTTCCCATCTGCATGGTACTTCCAAGTTGAGCTAAAGAAAAGTCACTCTTAATAACTTCTCCCGCTTGACTGATTGGAATCCCGGGGCATTGCTGAACCCAAAGTCACAGGCCATCACCGCCTGTCTCACTGACTTGCGTATCAACATCCCTCAGCCTCTGGCAGTACCCTTCCCTTGGGCTTTCACTCACATGATCAATAGTCCATGTGCCACTCATAAACGATTGATCGCCCAGTTTCATCCCGCTTTGTTGCTACTTCTTCCGCAATGATTCTTTGTTCCCTTTTCTCCTTTCTGGCCCGTTCCCTTCCCCGCAGAGGCGACCAATGACACCAGCGACTACATGCTGTACGGTGTCGTCTCTTCCTCTATGGAGGCCGGTTCCCCACCCTTCTCGCAAGAGGGGGGGGGGCTCCGTTGGCTGGCTTCTCCAAGCTTGAACAGGAAACTCCCTACTGACCATGTGACCAGGCTTTTATATGAGAATATAAAAGTATGTGCCCACTACATATATATTTGCGTAGAAAAATGGTGACATGTTAAATACTTATTTTACCTGCTATATATATATATATATATATATATATATATATATATATATATACACACATTTATACACACAAACACATTTCAATTTCAATACAACTTCAAATAAGATTGAATCATGAGATAGTAATCACAACATACATTACCTCACTCAGAAAATTCTCTTTATACTTTTTGTATTTGTCAGAGTTTTCATCCCTGAGGTCTTCAGTAAAGATTTCTCCTACGGTAATGTTGACTTTTAGTGTGACAGTGACCATTACTATAAAGAGAAGCACATATCAAGTTCTAGTGTGTTTTCTGTTCACATTTTAAGTTATTAGCATAAACATTATTTCAAATAATTTTTTGTGCTCATTTAACAGAATTCTCTTTACTAGCAAAATGTACTTTTTTTTCATTTAAATCTGAACTCTAGACAAAAGCTTAATATTTAGATGAAATACTGTACTTTGTTGTACAGAAAGTTGTAAATTGAAAGTTGTTTTACCTGCTAAAGGATTTATATTTCTGTCCATCCAGTCTTGAGATTTACACTGCTCTGCCACACACTACATGGCCCTGTCTGTCTCTGCTGCACTTTCACTTTTACTTACAGGTCCCCTCACTACATTCACTCTGTGACTGGACAGGGAAAGGAGAAACAACACACTAACAAGTTTATCTTTCCTCATCCCCTCTAAGCTATACAGACTGTACAGTGGAATGCAAGATGCTCATGCCAAGCCAAATGCAGGTGTTTTCACAGCTTAAAATACAGAAAATATATGAATGTATTAATGGTTAATGAGCTGCATTCATTTGTGTCTTTTATATCTGCCTGGAGTTCAGCTTTAATTACAAGTGTCATTATTTATTTGGCTTATGTAGTGTTTTACAATACTTACTCAACTGTGTTCTACACTTTATAGAAGAACACAAGTCATGTGTGGTATGCCCGGCACTTCTTTCCTAATGTCACTCCCATCATCACATTTTCCAGCAAATCTCGGCAGTCAAAATGACAGCCGGGAGTTGCTGTGTTACGTTACATGCACATGGATGTAATTAGGCATAAAATATGCCTAGCATTAAAAAAAATTGCATTTTCCCACGTTTGGAAAGCTGCAGATAGGGAGTACAGCCAATTATAGAAGGGAATGGCTGTATGCCTCTGTACTCTGTACACGTATAAATGCCAATGCTTCTCTGTATGCATGTGCACCATATTTTAACAAACACTGAAATTTGGCATTTAAGAAGTTATGTTGCACATGTATACATAGGAAATAACGTTTCCTATGAATATCAGGGTGTACTGCATAACAAATCTCCATTACTTTGGAGAAGCCTTGAATTTTTCAAGTCAATTCAAGTCTACAATAAATGTAAAAAGAGTTTTTTAAAAAGTCAACAGACAGTACGCTATAGGTTTTTTTAATTACATATTTTAAAAATATTTTATATTTCTTAATATATAATGGTATGATAAAACAACAAAAAAAATTTTTTAAAAATGTCTTTACGTTTTCTTGTTCCGCCAAAAAAAACGTGGATTTTTGTTCGAAGGTTGTTGGCTTAAACTTATCTTGCGTGCACACGGTCACACAAATGTTGGCCAACAATTACGAACGTAGGAACGCGGTGACGTACAACACGTATGACGAGCCGAGAAAAAGGAAGTTTAATAGCCAGTGCGGCTCCTTCTGCTTGATTCCGAGCATGCGTGAACTTTTGTGCGACGGACTTGTGTACACACGATCGGACTTTCCGACAACAAAGTTTTGTTGGTGGAAAATTTGAGAACCTGCTAGCCAACATTTGTTGGCGGAAAGTCCGACAGCAAATGTTCGATGGAGCATACACACGGTCGGACTTTCCGACAACAAGCTCACATTCAACATTTCCCGTCGGAAACAGTTGTCACCTGGAATCTATTTTTTCTATTGTCTAAAAAAAAATCCTGAAACAACCATCATGCCCCTCAAAAAAACTAGGTAATGTTTTTTACCCATTATATGGGGTTAGTTTTGTGGGGGAAGTTTAACAAGTTATAAAAGTAAAAAATATTTTTACAGTGCCTTGAAAAAGTATTCATACCCCTTGAAATTTTCCACATTTTGTCATGTTACAACCAAAAATGTAAATGTATTTTATTGGGATTTTATGTGATAGACCAACACAAAGTGGCACATCATTGTGAAGTGGAAGGAAAATGATAAATGGTTTTTAAAATACTTTGCAAATAAATATATGAAAAGTGTGGCGTGCATTAGTACTCAGCCCCCCTGAGTCAATACTTTGTAGAACCTTTCACTGCAATTACAGCTGCAAGTCTTTTGGGGGATGTCTAGTAGCTTTGCACATCTAGAGAGTGACATTTTTGCCCATTTTTTTTTTTGCAATATAGTTCAAGCTCTGTCAGATTGGATGGAGAACATCTGTTAAAAACAATTTTCCAGTCTTGCCACAGATTTTCAATTGGATTTAGGTCTGGACTTTGACTGGGCCATTCTAACACAAGAATATGCTTTGATCTAAACCATTACATTGTAGATCTGGCTGTATGTTTAGGGTTGTTGTCCTGCTGGGAGGTGAACCTCCACCCCAGTCTCAGTCTGCCGAAGAAAAGCATACGCACAACATGATGCTGCCACCACCATGTTTCACGGTGGGGATGGTGTGTTCAGGGTGATGTGCAGTGTTAGTTTTCCGTCACACATACTGTTTTGCTTTTAGGCCAAAAAATTATATTTTGCTCTCATTTGACCAGAGCACCTTCTGCTACATGTTTGCTGTGTCCCCCACATGGCTTCTCGCAAACTGGTAAACTGAATTCTTATGGCTTTCTTTCAACAATGGCTTTCTTCTTGTCAATCTTACATAAAGGCCAGATTTGTGGAGTGCACGACTAATAGTTGTCCTGTGGACAGATTCTCCCACCTGAGCTGTGGATCTCTGCAGCTCCTCCAGAGTTACCAATGGCTTCTCTGAATAATGCTCTCCTTGCCCGGCCTGTCAGTTTAGGTGGACGGCCATGTCTTAGTAGGTTTTCAGTTGTGCCATACTCTTTCCATACTCTTCTGGGAAGGTTGTCCACAAGGTTTGGGAGTGTGTCTATGGGAATGTGTGTCCATTCTTCCAGAAAAGCATTTGTGAGGTCAGACACTGGATGGACAGCCTTCCAAGAAGAGTTTAAGCTGTTATCGCTGCAGAGGGTGGACTAACTCATTATTGAACCTTATGTAATAAGACTGGGATGCCATTAAAGTTCATGTGCGTGTAAAGGCAGGCATCCCAATACTTTTTGGTAATATAGTGTATATATAGAGAGTTGGCTGTTAGGCTGGGTTCACACTGGAGAACGCTCCGGCTCACAGTAAGAGTCAGGTGCGTCTCCAGTTACCGTTTCAGGTCCGATTTCAGCCTGAATTTTTGGGTGACTTCAGACCTTAAACAGACCAAAAGATGCACAGGACTCCTGTGCAATTCACACCGGAGCAGCTGCGGAAATGTGTGAACCGGCTCTATAGTGAGGCGGTCACAATCTCCCGCTATACAAATTGAATGCGGGGAAACCCACATCTAATTCGCAATGGTGTGAACCCAGCCTTTATCACGTACTTTCCTGAATTGAATCACTTTGAAGATTTATTTTTGAATTTAGAAACTTTATAGATGTAATTATGCATCGTTATTTACAGCATTTGAATTAAATAAACTTTCCTCTAAAAATATAACACTATAAGAGGTCTTTCTCATATTTTACTTCTATTTTCATGGAACTCTGCAGTCATTCCAGACCCTTAGATATCCGAGTCCATACCCGATTATCTCAGGCAAGGCTCAGATCGGACAATATACAGCCATTGCGGGTTATTTACTAAAGCTGGAGAGTGCAAAATCTGGTGCAGCGTTTTATAGAAACCAATCAGCTTCCAGGTTTTATTGCCAAAGCTTAATTGAACAAGCTGAAGTTGGAAGCTGATTGGCTATCATGCACAGCTGCATCAGATTCTGAGTTTCTCCAGTTTTAGTAAATCTCCCCCATTGCGTATTTGCTTGTTTTGGGCACATTGTGATTGCAATGCTGGGCACTCTAAATGATAACAAAATCTAAATATTTTCTCAGATATCATGATCCACCAATAATGCATGTAATTTCTTTTATAGAATGGAAATCAACTTACTTTTTTTTATTTCAATCACAAGGAATTCACACCTGATCCCGTAGAAATTTTCATTTTTGCATACACACCTATTTCCATCATAATAACCACCATTTTCACAATTGCCTCCTTTAAAGACATTACATAAAAACAAGTGAGTTTTTACAAATTCCTGATTTTTTTTAATTTTCAAAAATTTCACTCTGGCATTGGGATTTATCCTGTACAAATATTTATTTCTTAAATCGGGACTAAATTTTATCTGAGCACCACAAACTGAACTATTTATTTCATGTTTAATAGTCAAAGCACATTCACCTATCTTCAATGTCTCCATGATTTATCTTGTTGAGAAATGAATTTGAAATATACCCCTCCTAGCATTTCTAGCTGTGGCCATCTTGGGTAAGGGCAGATGTTTCATCTATCATTTACTTCTAGGGATCCATCTGTCCTGCTCAGGCATGCAGGCAGGAAGGTGTGCTTAGCAGAGAAAGCCCCTCCTCTCCACATGAAAGACTAAAATGCCCATGAAGGCTCCTGGGATGAATGACATCATTTGGCCTAGGCCAGAAGCCAGGAGGCAACTGAAGTAATTTAAAAAAAAAGTTTAAAACAAGCAAATATAATATACCTTCCTATCTATGTATTAATGCTAGCAGCATAAGGAATAAAGTAGCTAATGCTGATTGAGAGAGTTTAGTTCTGCTTTATTGTGAAAACATTGCGATTGTGATCCTTTTGATGGCTATACTCTTTGCAATTTGAATATACAATTTTGATTCCATCTCCTTTAAATCTATAAAAACTAAGTAGCAGAAACCCAGTAGTGGCCCGTCCATAAGGGGTGCAAGGGCGCCGCCCCCTTAATCCATGCGCCCCGGCCCCTAATCTCCAAGCAGTGCACCAGACGCATGGATTTCAATGTTTTTTTGTTTTTTTTAAGCACATGAGGCTCGAATTGGCTTAAAAAAAAAGGTGGGCTGAGCCCACCCAGTTGTATTACTATAGCGAAGCAATATTCACTATTGTCTTCCGGATTCTTCTCCTGACCAATCAGGAAGCGGGTCTTAAGACCCAACTGGCTGAGAGGAGAAGCGATCGTATTGGCCACCGAGGGAAGGAGGAGGGAAGCTGCCAAGGAGGAAGCCACCATGAAGCCGGAGACACAGGGGGATGCCAACGAGGAGGAAGCCGCCCCCGAGGAGGAGGAGACGCAGGAAGGAGTCGAAGCTGTCCATAACCTAGATGAGGTAAGTGCAGGGCTGATGGGGGGACGAGCGAGCGATGGGGGGGGGGTATTGACTGAGAGACCGGCCGACCGAGGGGGGTTTCGGGGGTGGTGGTGGGATGTCTTGTTTGCCGCCCCCTCCAAAATATACAGCACCAGCCGCCACTCCAGAAACCCAAAATTAACAATCCACTAATTTTGTATTTGGTCACATAGGCTTTCTTCCTGCAAAATTCTTGGTAGATCTAAAGAAAATGATTCAATTATATTGCATGGTAGGAGCAGAAGGTGATAAAAGAAAAAAAAATTAAGATTTTCCTCTAATTTTCAGAAAACAGTAAAAATTTAACAATTCACTAAGAATTGCTTTGTTTTCTTAATAGGATTAAAATGTTTAAGAATGATACTACTAAAAATAAGAATGCTTATTGTTGTTAAATTACATACTCAAAAAAGTATATATAATGCAATATAAATGTGAGACTGGCATGTCTCTGCACATATGATATAGCTGTAAAAAAAATGTATATTCAAAAAGAAATATTTAAATATTGATATACAGTTGTGCTCATAAGTTTACATACCCTGGCAAAAATTATGATTTCTTTGTCATTTTTCAGAGAATATGAATGACAACACAAAAACTTTCCTTTCACTCATGGTTAGTGTTTGGCTGAAGCCATTTATTAGCAATCAACTGTGTTTACTCTTTTAAAATCATAATCACAACAGAAACTACCCAAATGACCCTGATCAAAAGTTTACATACCCCAGTTCTTAATACTGTACCATGTATTGCCCCCTTTTAACATCAATGACAGCTTGAAGTCTTTTGTGGTATTTCTGGGTGAGGCTCTTTATCTTCTCAGATGGTAAAGCTGCCCATTCCTCTTGACAAAAAGCCTCCAGTTCCTGTAAATTCTTGGGCTGTCTTGCATGAACTGCATGTTTGAGATCTCCCCAGAGTGTCTCAATGATATTGAGGTCAGGAGACTGAGTTGACGACTTCAGAACCTTCACTTTATTCTGTTGTAGCCAATGACAGGTCAACTTGGCCTTGTGTTTTGGATCTTTTTCATGTTGGAATGTCCAAGTTCATCCCATGCGCAGCTTCCTGGCTGATGAATGCAAATGTTTCTACAGTACTTTTTGATAACATACTGCATTTGTCTTGCCAACAATTTTGACCAAATCTCCTGTTCCTTTGTAGCTCACATATCCCCAAAACATCAGTGATCCACCTCCGTACCTTTCATCATAGGCCTTGTTGACTCCTCTCCAAATGTAGCGTTTATGGTTGTGGCCAAAAAGCTCAATTTTGGTCTCATCACTCCAAATGACTTTGTGCCAGAAGGTTTGAGTCTTGTATCTGCACTGCTTGGCGTATTGTAAGCGGGATACTTTGTGGCATTTGTGTAGTAATGTCTTTCTTCTGGGGACTCGACCATGCAGCCCATCTTTCTTCAAGTGCCTCCTTATTGTGCATCTTGAAACAGCCACACCGCATGTTTTCAGAGAGTCCTGTATTTCACCTGAAGTTATTTGTGGGTTTTTCTTTGCATCCCGAACAATTTTCCTGGCAGTTGCGGCTGAAATTTTAGTTGGTCTACCTTACTATGATTTGGTTTCAACAGAACCGCTCATTTTCCACTTCTTGATTAGAGTTTGAACACTGCTGATTGGCATTCTCAATTCCTTAGATATCATTTTATATCCCTTTCCTGTTTTATACAGCTCAACTACCTTTTCCCGCAGATCTATTGACAATTATTTTGCTTTCCCCATGACTCGGAATCCAGAAACGTCAGTGCAGCACTAGATGAAAGAGGCAAGGGTCTGTCAGGAGTCCAGAAAGCATTGACCTTTTATACACACACAATAATTATAAGCAAACAGATCACAGGTGAGGATGGTTACCTTTAATAGCCATTCAAACCCATTTGTGTCAACTTGTGTGAATGTTATCTGGCCAAAATCACCAGGGCATGTTAACTTTTGATCAGGGTCATTTGGGTAGTTTCTGTTGCCATTATGATTTAACCACTTGCCTGCAGGGCACTTACACCCCCTTCTTGCCCAAGCCATTTTGAATGACAATTGCGCGGTCATGCTACACTGTACCCAAATTAAATTTTTATCATTTTCTTCACACAAATAGAGCTTTCTTTTGGTGGTATTTAATCACTGCTGTTTTAGTCATATTTTACTTGGTTTCTGTCCCTTCATTTTGTAATTACGTCATTTTTCTTCTTTCATTGTTGTGCGCTGATGAGGCAGCACTGATGGGCACTGATTGGCTGAACTGGTGGGAATTGATGAGGTGGCAGTTATGGGCACTGATTAGGTGGCACTGATGAGGAGGCACTAATATGCCGCACTTATGGGCACTGATAGGTGGCACTGATATGTGGCACTGATGACCACTGATAGGCGACACTGATGGGCACTGTTAGGTGGCACTGATGGGCACTAATAGGTGCCACTGATTGGCATTGATTGGCGGCACTGGTGTGCAGGGATAGGCAGCACAGATAGGCAGTACTGATGGGCACTGATAGGCATTGATGGGTGGCACTGATGGGCGACACTGATGGGCATTGATGGACAGCAGCGATGGGCATTGATGGGCAGCACTGATAAGCGGAACTGATAGCCAGCACTGACTGGCATCACTAATGGCCACTGATTGGTGGCACTTGTGGGCAGTGGTGGGCACTGATTGCTGGCACTGGTGGGCACTCATCGCTGGTACTGATTTGTGGCACTGGTGGTGCTATTGTAATCAGGGCACTGATGATCAGTGCCCTGATTAGATGTCTTCTGTGAGGAGATGCCGCTAATCGGCTCTTCTCGCCACACACTCTGTAAGTGTGAGGGGAGGAGCGCCGATTACTGGCATCTCCGTGTTTATATGTGACCGGCTGTGATTGGACACAGCTGATCACATGGTTAAAGAGCCGCGAACGTGGCTCTTTACAGAGATCGGGGTCCCCCTGGGATCGCGAGAGCGGCCGTTCTGGGACGCCATCATATGACGTCGTCCCAGAACAAGAGCCGCACCTCCCTGCCGTCATTTGATGGTGGGCGGGCACTAGTTAAAAAGAGTAAACACAATTGGTTAATAATGAATGGCTTCAGCCAAACACTAACCATGAGTGAAAGAAATGTTTTTGTGTTATTATTCATATTCTCTGAAAAATGGCCAAGAAATCATAAATTCAGCCAGGGCATGTAAACTTATGAGCACAACTGTAATTGAGTCAATAAATAACACTTTCTTTACCCTAATAATTAAATCTTAACTTTAAGGTGTACATTCATCTTTTCCAAAAACATTAACCAACAACATACTCCCGCCCCCCAAGTCCCTGCTGTACTTTTCGCCGTAGGTGATGAGATGTCTGTGCCTTCGCAGTGTAGCAGTCCAGGGATTTGAAATACATCTCCCCCTTCTTTCTGCAGGGCATCCATGATGGATCAGAGTACTTCTGATTGGTCAGATATATATTGGTCACATATCAGTGTTAACCAATCTGGAGCGCTCTGATCTGTCCAGGAAGACCTGGAGAAAGACGAGGGAAAAAAGCAGAGATTTCTAATCCCTGGATTTCTAGAATGGTTGCGTGGGTGCTGACATCTCATCACCCATGGAGGTACAGTAAGTACAGAGGGAATTTGGAATAAATCCACTTAATCCATCAGGTGAAAAAAATAATTATCCAAAGAAAAAAAAAAGATGAAAGGCCATAGTGAAAATATGGCAAAATATTTGTAAGCTCACACTCACCTGGCTGTGTTCTCGGTGGCTTTTTGGTAGCAGAGGTTGTTGGTGTGGACTTGGTAGAAGTCTTAGTAGACTGATTAGTGGATAATATGGTAGAGGGCTGTGTAGAGGACTGTATAGTTGTATTAGAAGTGGGTCTACTTTCAGTAGGATGATTAGTGGATAATATGGTGGTTGTTTGTGTAGAGGACTGTGTAGTTGTATTAGAAGTGGGTCTACTTTCAGTAGACTGATTAGTGGATAATATGGTGGAGGGCTGTGTAGAGGACTGTATAGTTGTATTAGAAGTGGGTCTACTTTCAGTAGACTGATTAGTGGATAATATGGTGGAGGGCAGTGTAGAGGACTGTATAGTTGTATTAGGAGTGGGTCTACTTTCAGTAGAATGATTAGTGGATAATATGGTGGATGGTTGTGTAGAGGACTGTGTAATTGTATCAGGAGTGGGTCTAATTACAGTAGATTGATTAGTGGATAATATGGTGGGGGGTTGTGTAGAGGACTGTGTAGTTGTATTATAAGTGGGTCTACTTTCAGTAGACTGGTTAATGGATATTATGGTGGAGGGTTGTATAGAGGACTGTTTACCTGTGGGTACAGTTTCACTAGAATATTCAGTGAATGAGACTGTGGGTATCTCTGTGGTGAATGTTATAGGCGTATCAGAAGTGGGTACAGTTTCACTAGAATAACCAGTTAATGAAGTTGTTGGTGTCTCTGTTGTAGACTGTATGGATAGAGGAGAGGTGGCTAAAGTTTCAGTAGAGTGCTCAGTAAATAAAGTTGTTGATATTTCTGGTGTGGACTGTATAGATGTAAGAGGGGTGGAAATAGTTTCAGTAGAACGATCAGTGAATGAGGTTGTGGGTATCTCTGTTGAAGACTTTATGGATATATCTGAGGTGGGTTCAGTTTTAGTAGAATGATCAGTTAATGAGATTGTGGGTATCACTGTTGAGGACAGTATGGATACATCTGAGGTGAGTACAGTTTCAGTAGAACGATCAGTTAATGAGGTTGTGGGTATCTCTGTTGTGGACGGCATGGATTTATCTGAGGTGGTTTTAGTGGTTGTGGATTCTGTGCTTGAATTTGAGTCCGGTGTTAATTCTTCTGATGTTGCATCACTGGTTGTTGATGAAGGGAATTCTGTTTCTGGAGTAATAGAAAAGTTTACATATCGTTATATTAATATTGTAGCTGATTCTGTTAGTGTTGTTGACAATAGATTTTAAATTATAAAAGAAGTACAGTGCTTAAAATTTAAATTAATACTAATAAAAAAAAGTCCATAGACTAATAAGAAGGCACAGACAAGCTTCCAGTGTTGAAAGTGAAGAGATGCACAATATATGGTGACTTCCGTGACACCCTCCACCAACGTAAGAATAGGCCCCTCACCTCATGACATGGACCCCTGAGTTAATCAGTCAGGTCTAATACAGCATTCCCATTGCTGGGTCATTATGCACACATCATAACTTGCGGTGTAGGGACAGTCTGATTAAAGGATCCTCTTCAACTCCAATCAGTACATACATGTAATAGAATAAGCAATATCTAGTGCTCTCTGTATTTCAAATCTTAAATCTGTTTATTAAAAGTAGAATAAAACTCACAAGCGTAGCACTGTACCCCAGTGCTAAGGATCGACAGCAATCATAAACACAGCGTGTCTGTGGGAATCAGCATCGGGACGCAGATGACGTCACAAACGTATCATGTGATGTCCGTACGCGTTACATCCCATAAAGTAGGCGGGACTTCATCAGCGGTCCGGTGATTACATGTATGTACTGATTGGAGTTGAAGAGGATCCTTTAATCAGACTGTCCCCACACCGCAAGTTATGATGTGTGCATAATGACCCAGCAATGGGAATGCTGTATTAGACCTGACTGATTAACTCAGGGGTCCATGTCATGAGGTGAGGGGCCAATCCTTACGGATACTTGGTGGAGGGTGTCACGGAAGTCCCCATATATTGTGCATCTCTTCACTTTCAACACTGGAAGCTTGTCTGTGCCTTCTTATTAGTCTATGGACTTTTTTTTATAACTATTAATTTAAATTTTAAGCGCTGTACTGCTTTTATAATTCTGTTGTAAGGGATTTGATATTTTGACCCTCAGTATTTCAGCTGCTTTTACTTTAGGGATTATTGTTGCGCTGGTTGATTTCTCTCCTTTGAATAAATTTTAAATATGTTCAGTGCCTGTACAGCAGAAGTTAAAAATAGTTAGAGGCGTTGCGTTAATTTTCCTTACAAGTATAGTCATCAAGCTATCCATGTTTAAGTTTCTTTTAGAAATTTTTGATCACAGTGAACAATAAGTCAAAAATTCCATATTTCCCCATGGTGTTGGCTCCTATATGTCTTTCAACCTGGAACACTGAGAACTTGTGTTGGAGAAGAGTTGCTACAGGGGGCAACTCCAGAAGGTGTGTATTGTAGTAAAAATTTTTTTTACTGTATAGCAGACAATTCAAAATAGAAAAAAAAAAACGATATTATATTGCCTGAAGTTGTGCTTTCATTAGCCCATTGAAGTGTTTTTTTTAAAAAGTTCTAGAAAAGTTAAGCAGACATAAAAATTTATAAGATGTGAATGTATAATAAATATGTAAAGCGCTGTGTAAATTGGCTGCACTATATAAGCACCTGTAATAAAATAAATAAGTAAATAAGAATTTTGAAAAGTAATGCTGTTAATGGAGCCTGAAGCAGGATTGTCTGCCTCCCTGCCCTCGAACTAAAGGCAATTTTTTTTCAATTTGGAATAAGAGAGGGTCATAACTCCTGTTATTTTTTTTTTCTATCTGTGTCCCATTGGGGAGATTTCCCTTCACTTCCTGTCCCATAGCCAAACAGGAAGTGAAAACAAACTGAGGGAATCCCTGGTTGTCACCAGAGCTAGTGTCCTTAATGGAAGATTTCCTCTCTGTTCCTGTTCTGGGGACAACCCAAAATTGGGGATTTTACTTTCACGCTCGGTAAACAGGACAAATAGAGAGGGTGAATCTCAAACGAAGACACGGTCTAAAACTATAAAAATAATATACTATATAGGTAATATATTACTAGTTTTGGTAGTAACTTACTATAATTACCTAATAGGAAGTCGGGGTAAGTTTACTATAGTGTCAAAAATATTGAGATGTCTGCCTTTACACGCACCTGAACTTTAATGGCATCCCAGTCTTAGTCCGTAGGGCTCAATATTGAGTTGGCCCACCCTTTGCAGCTATAACAGCTTCAACTCTTCTGGGAAGGTGGTCCACATGGTTTAGGAGTGTGTCTATGGGAATGTTTGACCATTCTTCCAGAAGCGCATTTGTTAGGTAAGGCCAGTCAAGTTCCTCCACCCCAAACTCGCTCATTATGGACCTTGCTTTGTGCCTTCTCCAAATCATGTAGTGGATGGGGGATTATGGTGTGGGGTTCCTTAGTTTCAGTGAAGGGAATTGTTAAGGCGTCTGCATACCAAGACATTTTGGACAATTTCCAATGTCTTTGAATGCTGACACCTTAAGAGTTCCGTTCACTAGAACTAAGGGGCTAACCCAACCCCTGAAAAACAACCCCACACCATAATTTCCACTCCACCAAATGATTTGGACCAGTGCACAAAGCAAGGTCCATAAAGACATGGATGGCCAGGGAGACATTGGCCATGGAGTCTTAGGATTCCCTGGCCAATCGTGTCTCAGGACACACTTCCTGTGTGACTGGGAGGAGAATGTCTCTCTGTGTGCTTCCTGGCAGAATTGGTCAGAGCAGCCCCGCCTATTCCTTCCCCCTGCCTCCATAAGGTAAGGCATCCGCCGTCAGTCTCCCATGGGGGCAGGGTGGTGTTAGTTTGTGGTGTTGGTGGTGTTAGTTTTGAGCCACCATTGGTTGTCACCCTTAGACAGGAAGTGTTTTATGATTACAGAAAGCCTTCCCCTCTACTTATCTCCATAACACAAGGAGGAGGTGTTCTGTAGTCTACGGATTTGAACCAAGCAGTTTTGATAACGTTGGTTGAGATGAAACTGCTGAGAACACAGAAACTTGCAAGCTCACCGAATATATAGTGGGATTGAGAGGTTTTTTTTGTACTTATCAAACAAAAATAACAAAAGGCTTTCAACTATATATTTACAGATAAAAGGATGATTTATGAGAAATCCAATCTTAGTGTTTCGAAAACACTTTAAAGCATAACAATCGAATATACAGTACACTGACTGAGATGCCACCTTAGCATGCCTTAGGAACACTTTATGATGTCTTATTTGAAACTAAAGTCTTGTTTTTTCGTTTAACCACTTAAGGACCAAGCCTCTTTTTGAGATTTGTTATTTACAAGTTAAAAACAGTTTTTTTTGCTAGAAAATTACTTAGAACCCCCAAACATTATACATTTTTGTCTAACACCCTAGAGAATAAAATGACGGTCATTGCAATACTATCTGTCACACCGTATTTACGCAGCGGTCTTACAAGCGCACTTTTTTTTGGAAAAAATACACTTTTTTGAATTAAAAAATAAGACAACAGTAAAGTTAGACCAATTTTTTTTATCTTGTGAAAGATAATGTTACGCCGAGTAAATTGATACCCAACATGTCACGCTTCAAAATTGCAACAAACTTTTACCCTTTAAAATCTCCATAGGCGACATTTAAAAAATTCTACAGGTTGCATGTTTTGACTTACAGAGGAGGTCTAGGGCTGGAATTATTGCTCTCGCTCTACGATCGCAGTGATACCTCACATGTGTGGTTTGAACACCGTTTTCATATGCGGGCGCTACTCACGTTCGCTTCTGCATGCGAGCTTGGAGGGATGGGGCACGTTTACAAAAAAATATTTTTTTTTAATTTATTTTACCTTTTATTTTTTGTTTTTATACTGTTCTTTTACATCCCTTGTAACAGAAAAAAAGCATGACAGGACCTCTTAAATATGACATCTGGGGTCAAAAAGACCTCAGATCTCATATTTACACTAAAATGCAATAAAAAATCGATACCCCTTCCCCTAATATCTGACATATTCGACGGGTTGAAAGGTGCCTCCATTTTACCAAGTTGAACTTCTTTGGTGCATACAATCTGAGCCTGATACGGGAAGGTGACGAATGGAAAACCGCATTTAACACTAGAGATGGGCATTACGAATACTTGGTTATGCCTTTTCGGTTTGTGTAAAGCCCCAGCTGTGTTTCAAAACTTTGTCAACAAAATCGTCAGGGATCTGCTGTATCAATTTGTCGTCATCTCTCTGGATGACCTTCCCATCTGCTCATCTCATCTCATCGGAAAATCTGCTTGTCCACAGAAACCACGTCTGGATTGTACTTCAGTGCCTTATGCCGCGTACACACGGTCGGACTTTTCGGCTACAAAAGTCCGACAGCCTGTCCGACAGACTTTCGACGGACTTTTGTCAGACTTTTGGCGGACTTTTGGCGGACTTGCGGCAGACTTTCTTACGAACTGACTTGCCTACATACGATCACACAAAAGTCCGACGGATTCGTACGTGATGACGTACACCGGACTAAAATAAGGAAGTTGATAGCCAGTAGCCAATAGCTGCCCTAGCGTGGGTTTTCGTCCGTCGGACTAGCACACAGACGAGCGGATTTCTGGGTCCGGCGTAGTTACGACGTAAAGATTTGAAGCATGTTTCAAATCTAAAGTCCGTCAGATTTGAGGCTGAAAAAGTCCGCTGAAAGTCCGCTGAAAGTCCAGGGAAGCCCACACACGATCGGATTGTCAGCCAGCTTTAGTCCGTCGGCGTCAGTCGGACTTTTGTAGACGAAAAGTCCGACCGTGTGTACGCGGCATTAGAGAGAATAATCTGTATGCCAAGCTGGAGAAATTTTCTTTTGAAAGTTCTGAGGTCCTGTTTCTGGGATGCTTTGTCTCGAGTTTGGGTCTTCATATGGATCCAGGAAAGGTCTCGGCCATTACCAGTTGGCCTCTTCCTGCCAGCCTCAAGGCCACAGAGCGCTTTCTTGGTTTCACAAATTATTATAGGCAGTTCATTAGGAATTACTCTTCCATTGCTGCGCATATTATCGCCTTGACCAAGAAGGGTGCGAATGCCAAGACGTGGTCCCCTGAAGCTGTCTCTGCATTTCATGATTTGAAACAGGCCTTTGTTTCTGGACCTCTCTTGAGGAGACCTAATCCTGGGAATCCATTTTTTTTTTGAAGCGGATGCTTCTTCAATAGGGGTGGGAGCTGTAATTCTTCAATCTTTTGAGAAGAAATGTCAACCATGTACGTTCTTCTCAAAAAAAATTCTCAGGCAGAGAAAAATTATGCTGCTGGTGATCGGGAACTTCTTGCAATTAAATTGGCGTTAGAGGAGTGGCATCATCTCTTGGAGGGTTCCCCTCACTCCATAACGATTTTCAGTGATCATAAGAATCTGCAGTACTTACAGAATGCCAAACATCTGAATCCCAGACAGGCCAGATGGAGTCTTTTCTTTTCCCATTTTAATTTCACCATTACGTACAAACCTGGTTCCTGCAACAGTCGGGCTGATGCACTCTCTAGGTCATTTGACACTTTGGATGAGGAGTCCACCCCTGAACCTTAGCCGATCATTCTGACCTCATGCATTCTTGCCCATTCTACCACCCTGGAGTCAAAAACTCCTCCTGGCAAGGCCTTCGTCCCACTGAGCTAAGAGCTAAGATCCTTTGCTGGGGACATGATTACAAGGTGGCAGGTCATGCTGGGTTCATCCGATCCTTCCTGCTCATCAGTTACCATTACTGGTGGCCTACTGTCTGCTCGGATGTCAAGGACTACGTTAAGGCTTGTCATATCTGTGCTCAGTCTACACTGCACACAAGCTCCTGCTAGTCTTCTCATGATCTTGCCCATTCCCAAGGAGCCCTGGTCTCACATTGTCATGGATTTTATCGGCGTAACATCATCTTTTACATTATACAAAAAAATTGGGCTAACTTTACTGTTTTCTTTCCCTCCCAAAAAATTGCATTTGTAAGACCGCTGTGCAAATACATTGTGACATAAAGTATTGCAATGATCTCCATTTTATTCTCTAGGGTCTCTGCTAGAAAAAAAAGTATATCATGTTTGGGGGTTCTAAGTCATTTTTTAGCAAAAAATGCTGATTATAAACAACAAATGTCAGAAATAGGCCTGGTATCCATGTTGTTATTGTATTTTATGCGTGACCCAAGACAATTCTACTTCTTCTAATGTGGCCCAGGAAGGTCAAAATATTGGACACCCCTGATTTAAAGCATTATTAAAATAGCTGCTCATCACCAAACAGTATTTTTTTAAAAATGTGTTCCTCAAGGCACTGCCCAGCACCAACTCCACCCCAATCCCCTGCTCCCATGCCAACTGTTTACCAATTCCTTCCTCTAAAAGCCTAGAGAATGTACAATATTGTTTTCCACTCCCATTCACTTCAATGGAGTTCAGATTCGGCACCTGAACTTTATTTATGTTCCCCTGTTCCTGCCTTGAACCGAGCAGATGTACTTTCAGCAAATCCCTATTCATTACATAAGGTAGTAATGGCAAAAACAAAAATAAGTTTTAGGTCAAAAATAAAAATAATGATAAAAACAAAAATAAGGTTTAGGTCAAAAACAAAAATAATAGTTAAAACTAAATTAAGGTTTAGGTAAAAAACAAAAATAATAGTAAAGACAAAATTCAGGTTTAGGTCAAAAACAAAAAAATTTGGAAAAACATTTGTTTTCTTTAAAATGTATAAAGTAGCAGCTGATGTAAGAACACTGGTACAAGAATCACGCAGCTGACCTCAAAAAAATAAAGTGGAAATCAATCTATAGCCCAAAATAAATATATGATTCCCATAAATATATAGTGTAATACCGGTACTGGAGGGTGGATCCGGGGCTTTTGTCACAGTCATAGATGTTACTGTTGGAGGTGCTGTGGTAGAAGGTGTTGTGGTAGAAGGTGCTGTGGTAGGAGGTGTTGTGGTAGGAGGTGTTGTGGTAGAAGGTGGTATCGGTTGCTCTGCAGAGGAAGATATAAAAGGGAGACATATTTTTTACACAATGCACAACAAAAACACAAAAAGATTCTAAAAGATTTTGTTACATATTAGCAAAATTCAATTGCTATTCCTACTTTGTCCTTCATCAAATTTTCTATGACTCCTGGAAAATGATGTGCTCATTTTTAAGTAAATCTGTGCTGGGAATAAAGATACCCAGGTAAAGAAGGCAAATCTCTGAAGGTCTCCGAATTCTGGAAGCCCCTACTTCTTTCCTACAGTGCAACATTCAGGGCCGGGCCAATCTATATTGAAGCTTAAAGTGGACCTTCAACTTTCCATCAGTTAAATCTTCTGCCCTTGTTGTTTTAACTTTGGATAACAAAACATTTTTTTTCTGCCAGTAAATACCTTATACTGCCCACTTCCTATTTCTTGTCTGGTCATTAGCCTAGGCTTATGACATCATGCACAGCTCTCTCTCTCACTCTCTTGAGAGTTTGCCTGGACTGGAGGAGGGTGATTCATAAAAGGGCCAATGAGAGCTGCAGGGCTGCAGAGCTGGAGGTGTGCCTCTGTGTGTCTGTGAATATCCAGGAAGTTAACAGGCAGCAGCTTTAGCTGCCCACAGTTAAAATGGCTGCAGCCAGACTCAGTGAAGGGAGATTTCTGCAGCATATTTGGCAAGTACAGAATCACAGTATATATAAAATAATATACAAAGTGGTTGGAGGGAAGCTTCAGAATGGCAATTTTGTATTACAATTTATGTGAGCAGACTGCAGTTCTTCTTTAATTGCTGTTAAAGTGTTTGTTAAGCCAACATCTTTTTTAGGGGATCTCTCCAGCAACAACACTGACAGAAAAAAAATATTTTCTATAGTAGCATAGGGGGACGCCAGAACCCCTTTCGGAATTTACTTCTGTTTGTGCTGCTTTTGGAGATTTTACAACTCAATTCCTATCTGATGAAACTGCTGTCAACAGCACAGGAAGTGAGGGTAAATCCCCCAAATAGAGCTCTGGAATGCAGATAAAACATTACAGGGGTGCTAGTCCTCTTCCATGCTATCCAAGACTGGAAGAAAGTACCTTGTCAATTAGACCCCTTCACACTGGAGGCGTTTTTCATGCACTTTAGCGCTAAAAATAGCGCCTGTAATGCGCCTGAAAAAAGCCTCAGCTGCATCCCCAGTGTGAAAGCCCGAGTGCTTTCACACTGGGGTGCTGCGCTGGCAGGTCAAATGCCAAGACGTGGTCCCCTGAAGCTGTCTCTGCATTTCATGATTTGAAACAGGCCTTTGTTTCTGGACCTCTCTTGAAGAGACCTAATCCTGGGAATCCATTTTCAATAGGGGTGGGAGCTGTGCTTCTTTAATCCTTTGAGAAGAAATGTCAACCATGTGCGTTCTTCTCAAACAAAAATTCTCAGGCAAAGAAAAATTATGCTGCTGGTGATCAGGAACTTCTTGGAATTAAATTGGCGTTAGAGGAGTGGCATCATCTCTTGGAGGGTTCCCCTCACTCCATAACGATTTTCACTGATCATAAGAATCTGCAGTACTTACAGAATGCCAAACGTCTGAATCCCAGACAGGCCATGTGGAGTCTCTTCTTTTCCCATTTTAATTTCACCATTACGTACAAACCTGGTTCCTGCAACAGTCGGGCTGATGCACTCTCTAGGTCATTTGACACTTTGGATGAGGAGTCCACCCCTGAACCTTAGCCGATCATTCCGACCTCATGCATTCTTGCCCATTTACCACCCTGGAGTCAAAAATTCCTCCTGGCAAGACCTTCATCCCACTGAGCTAAGAGCTAAGATCCTTCGCTGGGGACATGATTCCAAGGTGGCAGGTCATGCTGGGTTCCTCCAATCCTTCCTGCTCATTACTGGTGGCCTACTGTCTGCTTGGATGTCAAGGACTATGTTAAGGCTTGTCATGTCTGTGCTCAGTCTACACTGCACACAAGCTCCTGCTGGTCTTCTTATGACCTTGCCCATTCCCAAGGAGCCCTGGTCTCACATTGTCATGGATTTTATCAGCGTAACATCATCTTTCACATTATACTAAAAAATTGGGCTAACTTTACTGTTTTCTTATTTTTTTATTTAAAAAAGTGTATTTTTTCCCAAAAAAATGCATTTGTAAGACCGCTGCGCAAATACAGTGTAACATAAAATATTGCAATGATATCCATTTTATTCTTTAGGATCTCTGCTAAAAAAAAAAAAAAATCATGTTTGGGGGTTCTAAGTAATTTTTTTAGCAAAGAATGCTGATTTTAACAACAAATGTCAGAAATAGGCCTGGTATGTTGTTATTGTATTTTATGCGTGACCCAGGACAATTCTACTTCTTCTAATGTGGCCCAGGAAGGTCAAAAGATTGGACCAGCATTATTGAAATAGCTGCTCACCACCAACCAGTATTTTTTAAAAAATGTGTTCCTCAGGGCTAGGGATGAGCTTCGTGCCTGCACGGCGGCCCTGTGTAGTGTGTGTTCCGGCGTTGAAAGAGAGATAGACAGAGAGACAGTGTCATTTCATTTGAGTTAGCTAGATTAGGCAGGACAATCAGTGAGTTAGCTGCACTTTTTTTTTTTTTCTTTTTTTTTGCCACATCAGTCAACTTTATCCAGAGACTACTTTCAGATTGGTGCTCATATACGTCTCTAATCTAGTCACATCATTGTGGCATTCCATAGTTATTCCCCCGTCTTTTTTTTTTTTTTTTAATTCCCTCTTAAAGTGAGAAATTACAATTTGCATTACAGTATGTAGGTGACACCAGTAGTCCCAAACTACGGGGCCCGTATCATGCAACTAGTACCCCGGGGCCTAGTGGCCACCTTTCCTACCATGACCGTATACATATTTGTATATTTTATTACCTTTTCACGTGATTGAACCATCCCCCCACCCCCCAGTAACCCTCCCTTAATAACCCCCCATAGTATCCGGGCGCACCTGATGGGCAACGACAAGACTGTGCATTGTTCTCTCTTAACTCTAAGTTGCACCTAGTATAGCTATGCCCCATTACTAAAGACATGAACACTCTCAGCATACAGATAGCACTGCTTGCGGGCACGGCATTACTTGGACCCACGGACTCCACAACCTCACAAACTTGTTATAATTGCCAGCCCTGGTATGGAACGTCCTCTCACACCACACTGTGGAGTCAACTATTCTAATCCAATCCTCCGAGGTCGGAGGAGTTATTGATTGCCAGAGCTGCGCTATTAATTTCCTCGCTTGGAACATACATCTAGCTACGGCCACCGCTGTGCTCCTGTCTCTCAGCCCATTGTCGACATGACCAAGCACACAAGTCTTAGAATCAAGCGCTAAGTTAGTTTTGAACGTTGTATTTATTTTCTTTAAAATCTCGGACCAGTACCTGACTAGCTTTGGGCACCGCCACATCATGTGGATTAAATCGCCTTTTCTTCTACATCTAGGGCACTCGTCATTGATTCTACGGCCAAACATAAAAAGCTTTTTTGGAGTGTAATAAGATCTATGTAGCAGCATCAGATGGGAGGCCATTTGTGAAGGCGAGACCGACACTTCAGTACCAAATTCCAGAATCCTCTTCCACTCAGCGTCCGTTATCGCCCCCACATCGGCTGCCCATCTGACCCTACCCCCAGGGAGGCCTACCTGCATATTTATGTGCTTTATTAATTGGGTGTATATCTTTGAGATTAGCCCCTTGGAGGTCTCTGAATTAACTATAGTGTGTAGCAGCGGAATCCTACACCATATGGGAGATTGCCTATCAAACTGCCTGCTCAAGGCATGTCTAATCTGTAAGTAGGTATAGAATGCACGATTTGGAATCCCATACTCATATTTCAATTCCTCGAAAGATTTCAAGATATCCCCCTCATATAACTGTGTTAGCCGGCTTATCCCACACCTTTCCCACAGCCTGTTACTATCAACAGATAATAATTCCTGTAAATTCTTGTTGTTCCAGATTGGTGAATATTCTGAAATTCCTTTATATCCCATTATTCGCTTGGTTGTCTGCCAAACCCTGGTGGTCATTTTAAGAGTCGGGATCTCTCGTTGTAGTGACTCTGCCTCCAGTGCTTCCACCAGTGAGCTATGTGGGCAACCCTGCAAAATAAATTGGGCACTCCTGCTTCCCCCTCCATCAATGGCGCATCCGCCCAGCTGCTGCAACTGGGCTGCCAGAAAGTAGGCAAAGGGGTGGGGAACCCCCAAACCCCCCTCCGTGGCAGGACACTGCAGCTTTTGTAGGCCTATCCTGGCCTGCCCTTTTTTCCATATTAGTTTCCCAAAGAGAGATTGAATTTTTTGGAACCACTTCTCTCCAATCCAAACTGGGGAGTTATGGAGCAGGTATAGCAGCTGAGGTAGCCAAACCATTTTAATCAAATTGGCCAGACCCGCCACAGACAGGGGGAGTCTGCTCCAAATATCACATTTCTTTTTAAATTTTAACAGGAGGGGGGCCAGGTTATCCTCGATGAACACGCTGGGGTCCCTGGATAGCGCAATGCCGAGATACTTCATTTTCTCAGTGACTTTCAGTTGGGGCAAGCTAGTCGGGATCGGGCTAACCAATGGATCGACCGGCAGGAGCGATGATTTCTCCCAATTAATGATTAACCCTGAGAACTTTCCGAAGTCCTCCACAAGGTACATGACCTTCTCCAGTGAGGAAGTCGTGTCTCCAAGGAAAAATAGGACGTCGTCCGCAAAAAGCGCTATTCGCTCCTCCCGCCCTTTTCTAAGAAATCCTTGCAGTTCAGGTGATGATCTCACCGCACCCGCCAGTGGCTCCATGGCTAAAACATACAACATGGGAGACAAAGGGCACCCCTGTCTCGTCCCTCTTTCGAGGGAAAAACTTTCCGAGTATTCATTGTTTAACTTAAGTCTTGCCCTGGGATTTCTGTAGAGGATCTTTAACCAGCCAATAAATACAGGGCCAAATCCAAACCTCTGAAGTACCCACCAGAGGTAGTCCCACTCTAGGCTATCAAAAGCCTTGGCGGTGTCCAGGGACAGTATGGCTCTAGACCCTATGTTCTCGGTCGGCACCTGGAGGTTCAGGTAGGCCCTTCTGATATTAGTACTAGTTGACCGACCAGGGATAAACCCTGATTGGTCTGGGTGTACCAGGTTTGCGATGCATTTGTTCAATCTGGATGCGAGCACCCTTGCGACAATTTTGGCATCAGAACACAACAATGATATCGGTCTATATGAGGTGACTTCCAGTTGATCTTTCCCCTCTTTTGGAATCATTATTATATCGGCCTCTGACATTGATAAAGGCAGCCGTCCGTCCTTGAACGACTGCTCCAATACCCTTAAGAGCTCCGGGAGCAGCACTTCCCCATATTTTCTGTAAATCTCCAATGGCAAACCGTCCGGGCCGGGAGATTTCTGGGCTGACATCTCCATGACAGCCCCTTGGAGCTCCTCTAAGGTCAGGGGGGACTCCATCACACTCCTATCCCCTTCTGATAAAACGGGTAGGTCCACCCCCTCTATAAACCTGTCCATACTGCACCGATCCGACCCACAGCGCGACCTATACAGATCTCTATAGAACGCAGAGAAGGTCTCTAGGACCGCGGCAGGATCGGAAGTGATCTCTCCAGCCGGTGTCCTAATCGAGAAAATGGCCGATGGGGATAAGTTAGACTTCGTTATAAGTGCAAGGATCCGGCCTACTTTCTCCCCTTCACCGAAATAATTTTGTTTCTGGAAAAGTCTTTTATTCTCTGCTCTTCTATTAATTACCTCTCTATACTCTTGTTGTCGATTGAGCCAAATCGCCTGCTTTACAGGAGTTGGATCCGCCACATATTGCGCCTCTGATTCCATAGCTTCCCTGCTGGCCCTCGCCTCCCATTCCCTTGACTTTTTCTTTATTTTGGTGACCTGTTGGTGTAGTAGTCCTCTAAGAAACGCTTTTAGGGCATCCCACACTACACCCGCAGGTGCTGTACCTGAGTTAAATGTTACAAATTCTTTTAATTTGGAGGTTACTTCTTCTGGACAACTTATCAGGTCCAACCAGAGCGGTTTTATTGTCCACCTTTTCCTGCCAATTCTAGTGTTTAGATTCAGGGTCAGAGTCAAAGGAGAGTGATCAGAGATTCCCCTCGGCTTATACTCTATGTTCCCTACTAATTGCAGGGCCTCACAGTTACCTAATGCCATGTCTAAGCGCGAGAGGGTGGAATGTGTCCCTGAGTAACAGGAATACTGCCGGGTGTTTGGGTTGTGAGATCTCCATAGGTCGCACCACCCAACCTCTCTCAGGAGTTGACCTAGGCGTCCCTCTGATAATCTCTCTGCGCGATTCAGTGGTGGAAATCGGTCCATTTTGTTATCCAGAACAGTATTGAAGTCCCCCACCAAAATTATAGGTACATCAGCCTTTTTATCCACAAACTCCAACAGATCCAATATGGGCTCTGTATTAAACGGAGGCGGAACATAGATATTTGCTAGCACTAGTGGTCTATTTTCCACAACGCAGCTCAGGAATACATAGCGGCCCAGCGCGTCTATCCTGGCTTCCCTGCAGGAAAATGAAATACTCCTACCCACCAATATGCTCACACCTCTTGAATATGAGGTGTATACAGAATGATACTGTTCTTGAAATTTATAGTTCCGAGCGTATAATTTGGTATCGTTGGTGAGGTGAGTTTCCTGCAGACAAGCCAGTTCTACGCCATAAGCCTCCATCGCCAAGAACACCGCGGCCCTTTTGGCCGGGTCGCTCATACCCCTAATATTCCAGGAACCTATTTTTAACGTTTTTAATGACATCTAGCTAAGATAAAAAAGAAAAAAAAAGAAAAAAAATACCAAAACAACCAAAAGAAAAAGGAGAATCAGTGCCTTTGAGGATTCGTGGGTACAAAACTTGCCAGCTGCGTGATTGTGCAAACCAAGAAAAAAGAAGAAAAAAAGGGAGAGTGGGGAGGGACATAGAACCCCCGTATCCAGGGATCTCTCCATCCCCACTCTACATCCCTTAATTGCAAATACAAAAACACGTGTACCAGTATACATTGCCTTTATAGGCCCCCCCCCTCCTAACTATGTGTAATTTACAAGCGCCCCTTTGCCCAACCCTATATCTCACTACGAACCCCCCACCCGCCCCCCCTCCCACTGCATTCATCCCCCCCCCTCCCCCCTAGTTCGTGACCCCCCCTCCTGCCTAGTTAGGCTAGCCCTGGGGGCAGCACATATGACCTGGTTTTTCCCCCCTCCCAACCATTCTGAAAACAACACCCCTCTCGTGCAAGAATAAGATGCATTGTGTCTTACTACCACACACTTACCCCCCTCCCTCCTTCCCGCTGCCCTCTTCCAAACTTTCAGAACGATACTTAAAACATTCGTAATCCGTGTAATCGCATCATTGATTCGTGCTTCCATCTAACACCCCCCCCCTTCCCCCCCCCCCCCCCCCGTGTCGTCTACTGTTTACTCTAAAAAAGAAACGAGAAATTAACACGAAAAAGAAAAAAAGAAAGGGAGAAGGAAAAGAAAAAAAAAAGTATACATTTTCCTCCCTTCCTTTCCTGATTTGACTAGCCTTTTTTTCGAGCCCTAACTCAACAGGTCCTTTTTATTATCTTCCAGCCATTTTGTTGCCCCTGTTGTTGTGTCAAAGTAATGGGTAGTCCCTAGGGCAATAATGCGCAGTCGAGCGGGATACAGCAGGGCATACTCCAATTTATAATTCCGCAGGTTACGCTTAATGTCCCTGAATTCAGCCCTTCGTTTTTGGAGGTCTGGGGAATAGTCGGGAAAAAATAAAATCTTGGTTCCGTTATACAGAATATCTCCCAGTTCTCTGGCCCTGCGCATCAGGGTTACCTTATCCCTGTAGTTGATCAACTTTATAATTATTGGTCTGGGGTATCCCCCTGTTGGTGGGGCCCTAGTTGGCACCCTATGAGCTCTTTCAATGGCAAAAAGATGGGAGAAAGTTTCCGCCCCGAATATTCCCCTAAGCCAATTCTCGAAAAACTCCTCGGGGTGGGAGCCCTCACACCGCTCCGGTAGTCCTACCACCCTTACGTTGTTTCTGCGGGACCTATTTTCCATTTCCTCTAATTTAGCGTTGTGTAGATCCATCTGCATTTTTAATGCCTTAAGCTCTCGTTTTAGTGGGTTTAGATCGTCCTCGGCCTGGCTTACTCTCTCCTCCAGTGTTGTTGTTCTAGCGATAGTCCTTTGCAGTTCTTGGCTTACTATAATTAGCTCATCCTTTAGCCCGGTTAGCTGGTCGCACAAATCGCTTAGGGAGGCCTTGCAGGAGTTGACAGCGCATAAAACGTCTTTCAATGTGGGTTCCGCTTCTCCTGGTGCGTTGTGCACAATAGCATTGTTATTCACTGATCCTGTGTTACTGTTTGCTGCTTTTGTTATGTGTGTTATCGCAGGTCCTTTTCCTAGGCTCTTCCTGTCCCCTGCCTGTAGTCTATCCTGCTGGTGCTGGATATTTTTAGATGGAGATGAGGTAGAGGTAGAGGGGTGAGCAAATTTTTCAAGTTTAGCCGCTGCTGCCGCTGCTGCCTGGTTTCCTATCTCTTTTGAAGTGCGGGTCGTTTGGGAGCTAGAGTTCTCCTGTGGCTGCAGCTCTTCTCCCTTTTTCCTAGTCATAGCTGGTTATGTTGGTCCGAGAGATAAATTAGAAGGTTTTAACCACACGTAAAGTTTGTACTATGCGACTTTTCCTCTCTCTTCTCTTCTCTTCTTTATTCTCTCCCCCTCTGCTCTCCCCTTTGTCCTACCTTCCCGCACTCTCCCCTCCTCCTCTGCTTTCCCCCCCCTCTTCACCCCACCTCCCCCCTCCTCTCACCTCCCTCAGCAGCGTCACAGACCCAGCAGTATCCTCCAGGCAGGCACTAGGATAACCGACCAGCCAAAAATCCAATCAGCCGAAAATCGGCCGAAACCGCTGCACCGTCAGTACTCTAGGCTATAGCCCCCTCCCCCAACACAACCCACTGCCAGCTAACAAAAGGTATATTGTTACTAGATAGGATGAAAAGGCGCTGGGTGTCTGTGTAGTGGGCCGCCTATGTCTTCACCCCCCCACTGTCCGGGTGGTGGTCCGCCCCTCGGAAAGCAGGGGGAGATGGTCCACTTTCTAGTAAGCACAATAGCTAGTGGTAGCAGTGGTAGTAGCAGAAATTAACAGTCGGTACCTTAGTGCAGCTCACACATGGACACTCCTGGCGGTGGCTGTGGCTCCTCCTGTCCTATGCACACGCTGTCTCAGCCGCCTCCTCCCGCTGGTGACGGGAGCATTGCTCGGGCGACCGCTCGAGCAGAAAGCCCGACCCCCTTCTCCCCGCTCCGAGGGCTCGGATCTCTTCCTATCCCGGGCGGACGTACCCCAATCCCGGCGTCACACTCCGTCTCGGACTGGCGGGCAGGAGAGGCAAGCAGCCAGTGAAGCACACCACAGGGGGAGAGAGCTCATTCAGGCAGGCTCCGGGCGCTAGGCACAACAGACAGACACGGAGGCATCGGGCTGGGGGAAGCTCACGCTCGCCTCGCCTCCACTCACTCCAGCATCCAGTCACACATCCGGTCACGCCCCGTAACTCCCCGAGTTAGCTGCACTTACAGTGTATTGTGTATATATATGCATCCCAGGTGTTGCATATATATATATACACTGTATTCAGTTTAGCTAGATCCGTTCCTGTTATCTTCTTACTGACAGGCAGGCTTGTCTTGTTACAGTATTTACAGCTACCTGAAGAAAATTGCTGGTGTTCTTTTGATCCTATTAGTACCACAGTCAGGCAGCTAGACTATTTACAGTTAGTGCAGTGCGTCCTGCTCACAGTGTTCAGCTAAAACTACAAGTTCGTGTAGTGAGACCTCTGCACAGTGTTCATCTAAAGCTACAAGTTAGTGCAGTGCGTCCTGCTCACAGTGTTCAGCTAAAACTACAAGTTAGTGGGGTACGTCCTGCTCACAGTGTTCAGCTAAAACTACAAGTTAGTGCGGTGCATCCTGCTCACAGTGTTCAGCTAAAACTACAAGTTAGTGCGGTGCGTCCTGCTCACAGTGTTCAGCTAAAACTACAAGTTAGTGGGGTGCGTCTTGCTCACAGTGTTCAGCTAAAACTACAAGTTAGTGTGGTGCGTCCTGCTCACAGTGTTCAGCTAAAACTACAAGTTCGTGTAGTGAGACCTCTGCACAGTGTTCATCTAAAGCTACAAGTTAGTGCAGTGCGTCCTGCTCACAGTGTTCAGCTAAAACTACAAGTTAGTGGGGTGCGTCCTGCTCACAGTGTTCAGCTAAAACTACAAGTTAGTGCGGTGCATCCTGCTCACAGTGTTCAGCTAAAACTACAAGTTAGTGCGGTGCGTCCTGCTCACAGTGTTCAGATAAAACTACAAGTTAGTGCAGTGCGTCCTGCTCACAGTGTTCAGCTAAACCTACAAGTTATTTTTTTGCGAGCTCTGCACAGTGTTCAGCTAAAGCTACCTGTAGAAGGTTGGTGGTGTTCTCATACTACAGGCAGGCAGTTGATTTTGCTAGCTGCAGTATCAGTACATATATATATATATATAAATATCCCAGCTTAGTGCAGCTACAGGCCATTAGTATGTCTGGAAGGCCAAAAAGGAGAGGCAGACAGTCACAAGCCAATAAGAGAGGGCAAGCAGGCTCTGTGTCTAGTGCTGGTCGTGGAGACGGTGCATCCTCATCAGCACGTGGCCGTGGGACACGCTTGGCCTTTTTTTTCGGCAGCTGGCCGTGTTGAGCCGCAACATGCGGAAGACTTGGTCGAGTGGATGACCAAGCCGTCCTCATCCTCCTCATCCTCTCTCACCCATGCCCAGGGTACTTTGTCTGGCAAAGCAGCGGCCTCTTCCCTCGGCTCAATGTCATCAGTGACTCCTTCCCTAACCCCACCATGTCCTCCTGAGGAGTCCCTCGAACTGTTTGACCACAGTGTTGGGTACATGCTCCAGGATGATGCCCAGCATTTGGAAGGCTCTGATGATGATACTGAGCTTGATGAAGGCAGTAGCATGAGCACGGACAGAGGGGGTGCCCAAGAAGGACAGCAATATGGCAGTCATGCTCCCCCTGCTGCAGCATACTGCCAGGTTTGCTCCAGTGATGAGGAGGGAGGGAATGATGAGGTCACTGACTCAACGTGGGTGCCTGATAGGAGAGAGGAGGAGGAGGCGGCACATCACCAACGAGGCAGGATGCCCTCCAGGGGCCAGCCTAAGGGCAGCACATTGACTGCATCACACCCCAAAGCTCCACATGTGCAGGGCGCTGCAGTCTCTGCGCGTTATTCAAAAAGTTCTTTGGTGTGGGCCTTTTTTGAGACGAGTGCATCAGATCGCACTGCTGCTATTTGCAACATATGTCTCAAGCGTATCTCGCGTGGCCAAAACATCTCCCACTTGGGTACCACATGCTTGACCAGACAATTGTTGACCTGCCATGCAGTTCGTTGGCAAGCGTATCTAAAAGACCCACACCAAAGAACAAAGAGGACCACTCCTTGCTCCTCATCAGCTGAGATCTCCATCCCCACTATACCTTCAGTCCTCTCTGAGACCTGCACTGAGAGGAATGAAGGTGTAGAATTAGGTGTGTCACAGCCAAGTACTTGTGGGCAATCTGCTTTTGGTACACCGACGTCAGATTGTACCAGGCAAATTTCCCTGCTCCAGCTGCTGCACCGCCGAAAGAAGTTTGCTCCCAGCCATCCACATGCCCAGCGGTTGAATACTAGCTTGGCAAAATTGCTAGCACTTCAACTGCTGCCTTTTCAGTTGGTAGACTCTGCCCCCTTCCGTGAGTTTGTGGAATGTGCGGTTGCTCAGTGGCAGGTACCCAAACGCCACTTTTTCTCACGGAAGGCGATTCCAGCTCTCTACCGGCATGTGGAAGGCAATGTTAATGCCTCGCTGGACAGGGCGGTCAGCGGTAAGGTGCATATTACCGCTGACTCATGGTCCAGCAGGCATGGACAGGGACGTTACCGAAGTTTCACGGCGCATTGGGTGACTCTGCTGGCAACTGGGAAGGATGCAGGACAAGGTGCAGTAGTGTTGGAGGTTGTTCCGCCACCACGCCTCCAAAATGCTAATGATTGTGACACACCTCTCTCCTCCACCCCCTCCTCTTCTTCTTCCTCCATGGCCTCTTCCTGTGCTTTGTCCTCGGAACCAGTGGTGCTCCGTAGCCATTCAAGGGGCTACGCAAGTACGCAGGCCAAAAGATGCCATGCGGTGCTTGAGCTGGTGTGCTTGGGGGACAGGAGCCACACTGGGGCAGAGGTTCTGTCAGCTCAGCAGGGGCAGGTTCAGAGGTGATTGACGCCACGCCAACTTAAGGCAGGAATGGTGGTTTGCGACAATGGCACCAACCTCCTCTCTGCCCTCCGACAGGGACAAATGACCCATGTGCCCTGTTTGGCTCACGTCCTTAACTTGGTGGTGCAGCGGTTCTTGGGCAGGTACCCGGGCTTACAGGATGTCCTGAGGCAGGCCAGGACGGTCTGTGTGCATTTCCGCCGGTCATATAATGCCAGTGCTCAGGTGGCGGACCTCCAAAAGGAGTTTAACCTGCCCAAGAACCGCCTAATCTGTGACATGCCCACCAGGTGGAACTCAACGTTGGCCATGCTGCAGCGGCTGCACACGCAGCAGAGGGCCATCAATGAGTACTTGTGCGACTTTGGCACCAGGACAGGGTCAGGGGAGCTTGGTTTTTTTCCCCACGCCAGTGGGCCATGATCAGGGATGCATGCACTGTCCTGTCATCATTTGAGGAGGCCACGAGGATGGTGAGCAGTGACAGTGCATGCATCAGTGACACTGTCCCCCTTGTCCACCTGTTGGAGCACACGCTGCGTGGAATAATGGACAGGGCACTTGAGGCAGAACAGAGGCAGGAAGAGGAGGACTTCCTTAGCTCTCAAGGCCCCCTTTATCCAGACAGTGTTCCTGCGTGCCTGCCGATCACACAGGAAGAGGACGAGGAGGAGGAGGAGGAGGAAGATTGTGTCAGTATGGAGGTGGAGCCTGGCACTCAGCATCACCAGCAGTCTTTAAGGGATCAGTCCCAAAAAACACATGGACTTGTACGTGGCTGGGAGGAGGTGGCTGCGGACCATGTCGTCCTTAGTGACCCAGAGGACTCCGGACCGAATGCCTCAGCAAACCTACGCTGCATGGCCTCCCTGATCCTGCAAAGCCTGCGTAAGGATCCTCGTATTCGTGGTATCAAGGAGAAGGACCAATACTGGCTGGCAACCCTCCTTGATCCATGTTACAAGGGTAAGGTTGCGGACCTTATCTTGCCATCGCAGAGGGAGCAGAGGATGAAATATCTTCGAGAGGCCTTGCAGAAAGGTCTGTGCAACGCGTTCCCAGAGACTGGGAGGTTACAAACTCCTGTTTCTGGACAACGTGTTGCTGAGGCTTTGGTCAGTCAAAGAAGGAGTGGTGGAGAAGGTAGCCGTCTGACTGATGCTTTCAGACAATTTTTTGGTCCGCAGCCCCAAGGTATGATCGGTTCCAGCAACCATCGCCAGCGTCTGTTTTACATGGTGCAGGAATACCTAGGGGCAAGACCTGACTTGGACACCTTTCCCACCGAAAATCCTCTGGGTTACTGGGTCTTGAGGATGGATCACTGGCCAGAGCTTGCACAGTATGCAATTGAGCTACTGGTCTGTCCTGCATCCAGCCTTCTTTCGGAACGCACATTCAGTGCTGCTGGAGGCTTTGTAACCGATCACAGGGTGCGTCTGTCCACCGACTCGGTCGATCGACTGACCTTCATAAAAATGAATCAGTCTTGGATCACCACCAGCTACCAAGCACCTGATGCTGATGTAACCGAATAATTTTTTTTGAAATCTCAGATCCCTTCAAAGACTGCCTATGCTGATGCGTGACTATCCCTGAGTAATTATCCTCTTCCTCCTCAATGATCACGCTGATAGCTTGTAAGAACATTTTTGGTTCTGGGCGCCACCACCAGTGCCTAAGGCCCAATTTTTCAGCCCCTGTTCAACAGGGGCGTGTAATTACAATTTTTGATGCAATACTTTGCAGCAGGGCTCGTTTCTGCGTTACAACTAGAGTATCTGTGAGGGGTTGCAGTGTTGTGGCACCAGCACCAGTGCCTAAGGCCTAATTTTTCAGCCCTTGTTTAACAGGGGCGTGTAATTACAAATTTTTGATGCAATACTTTGCAGCAGGGCTCATTTCTGCATTCCAACTAGAGTATCTGTGAGGGGTTGCAGTGTTGTGGCACCAGCACAAGTGCCTAAGGCCCAATTTTTCAGCCCCTGTTTAACAGGGGCGTGTAATTACAATTTTTGATGCAATACTTTGCAGCAGGGCTCGTTCCTGCGTTCCAACTAGAGTGTCTGTGAGGGGTTGCAGTGTTGTGGCACCAGCACCAGTGCCTAAGGCCTAATTTTTCAGCCCCTGTTCAACAGGGGCATGTAATTACAACTCTTGATCTAATATTTCACAGCAGGGCCCATTTCTGCACCCACCAAGAGCGAGTGAGGACTTACAGTGTTGTGGCACCAGCACCACCACCACCACCACCAAAGGCCCAATTTTTCTGCCCTTGTTCAACAGGGGCATGTAATTACAATTCTTGATCCAATATTTCACAGCAGGGCCCTGTGAGGGCTTACAGTGTTGTGGCCACAACAACACCTAAGGCCCAAATTTCTGCTGAGTATATAGGGCAGGCCCCTACTTTCAAACATCTAACTTACAAACAACTCCTACTTGCAAACGGAAGGAGACAACAGGAAGTAAGATTAAATCTACTCCTAGGAAGGGAAATTCTGTCCTGTAAGAGTTAATATGGAAAAAACATTTCTCCTTTCCACTGATGCTTTCCAATCCTTGTTCCACAAAAAAACCCAAATTTTCAAAAAACATTTGTCATTGGGACAAAAAGTGAGGTGAAATCTTCTGAAGAGGAGGACAGACAGCAAAACAAATGTCACAGGGGTGATAACCCTTCCCTATGTTTTCCAAAAAGCTTAAAAAAGATTTTTTGGCTGGAGCTAAACACGTTAAAAATGTACCCGTTCAAAATTACAAACAGATTCTACACACCTTTCCTTATTTTAATTTGGGTGCGGGGTTCCCCTTAATACCCATACAAGACCCAAAGGGCCTGGTAATGGACTGGGGGGTACCCATGCAGTTTGTCTCACTGATTTTCATCCATATTGCCAGGACCCGACATTACATTAAACCCGCAAGCAGTTTTAAATGAGATTTTTTCCTTTAAAAATGACATTTTGTGCAGGGACTGTTCTAAACATGGGAAACACGCGCCACTTTATAGGCATACTACTTTTTTTTTTACTTTAAGCATCATTAAAATCACTACTCCTGAAAAAACAGCCGTTTTTAAACGTTTTTTTTGCATTGACACATGTCCCCTGGGGCAGGACCCGGGTCCCCAAACCCTTTTTAGGACAATACCATGCAAATTAGCCTTTAAAATGAGCACTTTTGATTTCGAACGTTCGAGTCCCATAGACGTCAATGGGGTTCTAACGTTCGTGCGAATTTTCGGTCCGTTCGCAGGTTCTGGTGCGAACCGAACCGGGGGGTGTTCGGCTCATCCCAATCACCTGCTCCCATGCCAACTGTTTACCAATTCCTTCTTGCCTATAAGCCTAGAGAATGTACAATACTGTTTTCCACTCCCATTCACTTCAGTGGGGGTTCAGTGGGGGTTCAGATACGGCACCTAAACTTTATTTATGTTCACCTGTTCCTGCCTTGAACTGAGCACATGTACTTTCAGCAAATCCCTATTCATTACATAAGGTAGTAATGGCAAAAACAAAAATAAGGTTTAGGTCAAAAACAAAAATAATGATAAAAACAAAAAAAAAGGTTTAGGTCAAAAACAAAAATAATAGTAAAGACAAAAATAAGGTTTAGGTCAAAAACAAAAACAATGTTAAAAACAAAAATAAGGTATCCTGGGTGGCAAAACTGGCAATATTTGCCCAAAAGGTTTAGTATTGCTCCCTGTATACCAAAATGGCAGGCAAGAAAGGTTAAACTTCAAGGGTTAACCTCTTTTGCCTGCCATTTTGGTATACAGGGGGCAAGGTAAACTTCATTTGTTTTCTTTAAAATGTATACAGTAGCAGCTGATGTAAGAACACCGGTACAAGAATCACGCAGCTGACCTAAAAAAATAAAGTGAAAATCAATATATAGCCCAAAATAAATATATGATTCCCATAAATATATAGTGTAATACCGGTACTGGAGGGTGCATCCGGGACTTTTGTCACAGTCGTAGATGTTACTGTTGAAGGTGCTGTGGTAGAAGGTGTTGTGGTAGGAGGTGTTGTGGTAGGAGGTGTTGTGGTAGAAGGTGGTATCGGTTGCTCTGCAGGGGAAGATATAAAAGGGAAACATATTTTTTACACAATGCACAACAAAAACACAAAAAGATTCTAAAAGATTTTGTTACATATTAGCAAAATTCAATTGCTATTCCTACTTTGTCCTTCATCAAAATTTCTACGACTCCTGGAAAATGATGTGCTCATTTATAAGTAAATCTGTGCTGGCAATAAAGATACCCAGGTAAAGAAGGCAAATCTCTGAAGGTCTCTGAATTTCGGAAGCCCCTACTTCTTTCCTACAGTGCAACATTCAGGGCCGGGCCAATCTATATTGAAGCTTAAAGTGGACCTTCAACTTTCCATCTATTAAATCTTCTGCCCTTGTTGTTTTAACGTTGGACAATAAAACATTTTTTTTTGCCAGTAAATACCTTATACAGCCCACTTCCTGTTTCTTGTCTGGTCATTATCTGAGGCTTATGACATCATGCACAGCTCTCTCTTTCACTCTCATGAGAGTTTGCCAGAAAGGGAGGGGGGTGAGTCATAAAAGGGCCAATGAGAGCTGCAGGGCTGCAGAGCTGGAGGTGTGCCTCTGTGTGTCCGTGAATATCCAGGAAGTGAATAGGCAGTAGGTTTAGCTGCCCACAGTTAAAATGGATGCAGCCAGACTCAGTGGAAGGAGATTTCTGCAGCATATTTGGAAAGTACCGAATCACAGTATATATAAAATAATATGCAAAGTGTTTGGAGGGAAGTGATGTGAGCAGACTGCAGTTCCTCTTTAATTGCTGTTAAAGTGTTTGTTAAGCCAACATCTTTTTTTAGGGGATCTCTCCAGCAACAACACTGACAGAAAAAAAAGTTTTTTATAGTGGCATAGGGGGACGTCAGAACCCCTTTCGGATGTTTACTTCTGTTTGTGTAGCTTTTGGAGATTTTTTCCCTCACTTCCTGTCTGATGAAACTGCTGTCAACAGCACAGGAAGTGAGGGTAAATACCCCACATAGAGCTCTGGAATGCAGATAAAACATTATAGGGGTGCTAGTCCTCTTCCATGCTATCCAAGACTGGAAAAAAGTACCCTGTCAATTAGACCCCTTTCACATTGGAGGCGTTTTTCAGGCGCTTTAGCGTGAAAAATAGCGCCTGTAACGCGCCTGAAAAGAGCCTCAGCTGCAATTCCAGTGTGAAAGCAGCTTCTTTGCTGCACTGTAGTAAAGCGCCCCTGCCCATTCAAATCAATGGGCAGCGCCGCTGAACCACCGGCAAAGCACTGCAAAAACGTCAATAAAGGGCCGCTAAAAATAGCGGCGCTTTACCGCTGATGCCCGGGCGCCGGCAGTGTGAAAGTGCCCTTACTGTCACTTCAATCCAATATGTGTGGAAACAAGGACATTCCCTAAGAGGACACAACTCTAGGAATAAAAAAAAATGTATATAGCTGAAGAGGAAAGTTTTAAATCTGATCTGGGCAGAGAAGTAAACCCTTAAATCCTTAAAGTGGCTGTAAACCTTAGACAATATATATGAACAAAGCATATCCCTCTATAGTGTGTAATTGACATAATTAAGAGCACTAATGCCACGTACACACGAGCGGACTTTCCGGCATACTTGGTCCGGCGGACCAGAGTCTCCCGGACAATCCGCCCGTGTGTAAGCCCGCCGGACCTAGATTTGAAACAAGTTTTAAATCTTTCCGTCGGACTCAGCTTCTGGCGGAAAGTCCGCTCGTCTGTGTGCTGGTCCGACAGAAAGCCCGCTCGTGTGTATGCTGGTCCAATGGACCAGATACGACACGAGGGCAGTGTATTGCATTTTGCGCTCGCTGCAATAGGAAAAACAAATTTTCCTATTGCGGCGAGCGCGGGGCATACCAGGCCCTTAGGTCTGGTATGGATTATTATGGGAAACCCCTACGCCAAAAAAACGGCGTGGGGTCTCCCCTAGAATCCATACCAGACCCCGATCCGAGCACGCAGCCTGGCAGGTCAGGAAAGGGGGTGGGGACGAGCGAGCGCCCCCCCCCTCCTGAACCGTACCAGGCCACATGCTCTCAACATGGGGGGTGGGTGCTTTGGGGAAGGGGGGCGCCCAGCGGCCCCCCCACCCCAAAGCACCTTGTCCCCATGTTGATGAGGACAAGGGCCTCTTCCCGACAACCCTGGCCGTTGGTTGTCGGGGTCTGCGGGCGGGGGGCTTATCGGAATCCGGGAGCCCCCTATAAGAGGGCCCCCAGATCCCGGCCCCCCCACCCTATATGAATGAGTATGGGATACATGGTACCCCTACCCATTCACCTAGGGAAAAAGTGTCAATAATAAAACACACTACACAGGTTTTTAAAATAATTTATTAAACAGCTCCGGGGGGGAGGGATCTTCCTCCGGCTTCGGGGGTCTTCTTCCGGCTTGGGGGTCCCTCCGGTTCATCTTCTCCCAGCGTCCGGTTGGTTCTTCTCCGCTCTCTTCTCCCGGTGTTCCAGTTCTTTGGCCGGCTCCACCGCTGTCTTCAGGTAGCTCTCTTGCCAGCGGAGGTCCGGACTTCTGGGTTTCTTGTATTCTCTTCTCTTCTCCAGATGTTGACACAACGCTCTCAGGCTGGACTGCTCTCTGAGAGCTCCGTTGTGACTTATATAGGCGGAGACCCCGCACCCTATGATGTCACAGTCCCTGGGCATGCTGGGACTGTGACGTTTTAGGGGGCGTGGTCAACATCACCCAGTGATGGGGTGGGGGGGCCAAAGCACCCACCCCCCAATGTTGAGGGCATGCGGCCTGGTACGGTTCAGGAGGGGGGGCGCTCGCTCGTCCCCACCCCCTTTCCTGACCGGCCGGGCTGCGTGTTTGGATCGGGGTCTGGTATGGATTCTAGGGGGAACCCCACGCTGTTTTTTCGGCGTAGGGGTTTCCCTTTATAATCCATACCAGACCTAAGGGCCTGGTATGCACCACGACGGGGCTCGCAAGGTGTCAATCTCGCCGATAAAAGCGGCAAGATTGACTTCCTTTTCTAGTCCCGTCGCACCTGAGTCACGTTCAAAATGAACGGACTTGTCCGTGTGTGGGCAAGTCCGTTCATTCTGAAAGTCCGCCGTAACTCCGGCGAAAGTCCGTCGGAAATACGGGCAGACTTAGCCCGCTGGAAAGTCCGGTCGTGTATGGGCAAGTCCGTCTGTTTTAAAGTCCGGCGCACCTGGCGGACAAAGTCCGTCAGAAAGTGTGCCGGACCAAGTATGCCAGAAAGTCCGACCGTGTGTACGCGGCATAAGTGTCATTTCTGTCTGCTGCTTCATTCCTCTGCTATCAGCATGAATCACTTCTGATGTGTTTTCCTGACACCAAGAGAAAAAAGGTGACAGGAGAGGGAGCTTAAGCACACAGCCTGTGGTTGCAAGCCTCAGCTCTGTTCCTGTGTGCTGTGTGGAGGGGGGATTGCCCCTTCCCTCCAATCAGCTTTTAGAGCTCTCTTCACTGAGCTTTGCAGAGTGTAACTTCGGCTCTCCAACCTATTTTTTTCTGACAGCTCAGACAAGCTTTTATAAATTCTGGACTTTGAACAGATGTAGAGAAAAGGGGGCTGCAGATAAACAGGTACAACTTATGTAGGAGTATTTGTTTCATCTCTGTGTATCACCTGAGGCCAGTCACTTCATTGGGTATATGTTAAGCAGTCCTCAAAATTTCCACTCGCCTGCTGGCATCAGGCGAGTGGAAATAAGCTAAGGGCAAGCGTGAAGCCGCATTGGAGCGGGGGACGGGCGCCCCCAGCAGGCGGGGTTGAACGGGAGCTGATTCCCCTGCCAGCCTCCTCCCTCTGTCATTCTCTTAGCAGGGCATACAGCGGGAGTCGGCACAGAACTAGATGAGGTGGGGGCAGGGGTGGAACGGGGAGGGAGGTTGGGTGGGAGCTGACAAAGTTTACTTTTCCTATTAACAAGCTGGTAAAAGGTAGCTCAATGTGTTCTTATTTAACCTCTTTTAACTCTTAGTTTACCATCATCAGCTATAAATAACCCCTTCTTCTTATTATTTAACAGTTTTTTTTTTCCCATGATATCTTATTGTAAAAAAAAAAGCTAAATAAAAAAAAAAATGTTATTCTAAATAAAAAAAAAAACTAAAAAACTCTCCAATGCTTTGTGCCATAATTTTAGCATCATTTTAACTTCTTCCCGCCCAGACGATTGTAAAATATACTTATAATATACCTTATATTACACTTATATATAAGGAGCTCTCCCATCCTGGGTAGACGTCATATGAAATCCTCCCAGGTTCACATTTCACCTACACCCCATGGGCTCTGCTGTGGTGCGATCTGTCCACCTGGCACAACGAATGACATTTTAGTGTACCGAGCCACTGCCAGTACCATGTGATCGCTAAGACCAATCACAGCAGATTACATGACAATTGTACACAATGGATGGCTTCCACTCATACCATTCATTGTGTACTATTGTGTTGATCTCTGTGATGGGTCACAGTGATCACATGGTACAGACAGGGCCCATCACAGCCCATCTTTACCATGTGATTAGCTGAATGGTAAAAGTATTTAACCGCTTGCCGACCAGCCGCCGTCTTTATACTGCAGCAGGTCGGCACGATCCCGCGAACCGTTGCAGCTATACGTCGGTCCCTTTAAGTGGAATAGCAGGCGCGCATGCACACCCGCAGCATCGCGGGAGTGCCGATGCTCATGACCAAAGGTCGCGATGACCGCCGGCCATGAGCGATCACCAGCACGAGAGGCAGAACAGGGACATGTGTGTATAAACACACAAATCCCTGTTCTGTTCTGTGAGAAGAGACAGATCGTGAGTTCCTAATAGCTAGGAATCACAATCTGTCATGATTTCCTCTAGGCTAGTCCCCTCCCCCACAGTTAGAACACACAGTCAGGGAACACATTTAACCCCTTGATCGCCCCCTACTGTTAACCCCTTTCCTGCCAGTGACATTTTTACAGCAATCAGTGCATTTTTATAGCACTGATCGCTGTATAAATGCCATTGGTCCCAAAAATGTGTCAAAAGTGTCCGATGTGTCCACCATAATGTCACAGTGCAGGAAAAAAATTGCAGATTGCTGGCATTGAACAGCGTTTTTATATGTGAGCGCTACTCACATATGCGTTCGCTTCTGCACGCGAGCTTGGTGGGATGGGCCGCGTTTAAAAAAAATGTTTCTTATTTATTTTACCTTTTATTTTTTGTTTTTACACTGTTCTTTTACATCCCTTGTAATAGAAAAAAAGCATGACAGGACCTCTTAAATATGAGATCTAGGGTCAAAAAGACCTCGGGTCTCATATTTACACTAAAATGCAATAAAAAAATCGATACCCCTTACACTTAATATCTGAGCTATTCAACAGGTTGAAAGGTGCCTCCATTTTACCAAGTTGAATCTCAGTGGTGCATACAATCTGATGCTGATACGGGAAGGTGACAAATGGAAAACCACATTTAACACTAGAGATGGGCATTACGAATACTTGGTTATGCCTATCGGTTTGTGTAAAGCCCCAGCTGTGTTTCAAAACTTTTTCAACAAAATCGTCAGGGGTCTGCTGTATCAATTTGTTGTCATCTATCTGGATGACATTCTCATCTTTACGGAAAATCTGCTTGTCCACAGAAACCATGTCTGGATTGTACTTCAGCGCCTTAGAGAGAATAATCTGTATTCCAAGCTGGAGAAATTTTCATTTGAATGTTCTGGGGTCCTGTTTCTGGGATTCTTTGTCTCGAGTTTGGGTCTTCGTATGGATCCTGGAAAGGTCTTGGCCATTACCAGTTGGCCTCTTCCTGCCAGCCTCAAGGCCACACAACGCTTTCTTGGTTTCACAAATTATTATAGGCAGTTCATTAGGAATTCAGTTCGTTAGGAAGAGTGCGAATGCCAAGAAGTGGTCCCCTGAAGCTGTCTCTGCAATTCATGATTTGAAACAGGCCTTTGTTTCTGGACCTCTCTTGAGGAGACCTAATCCTGGGAATCCATTTTTTATTGAAGCAGATGCTTCTTCAATAGGGGTGGGAGCTGTGCTTTTTCAATCCTTTGAGAAGAAATGTCAACCATGTGCGTTCTTCTCAAAAAAAATTCTGAGGCAGAGAAAAATTATGCTGCTGGTGATCAGGAACTTCTTGCAATTACATTGGCGTTAAAGGAGTGGCATCATCTCTTGGAGGGTTCCCCTCACTCCATAACGATTTTCACTGATCATAAGAATCTGCCGTACTTACAGAATTCCAAACGTCTGAATCCCAGACAGTCCAGGTGGAGTCTTTTCTTTTTCCGTTTTAATTTCACCATTACGTACAAACCTGGTTCCTGCAACAGTCAGGCTGATGCACTCTCTAGGTCATTTGACACTTTGGAAGAGGAGTCCACCCTTGAACCTTAGCCAATCATTCCGACCTCATGCATTCTTGCCCATTCTACCACCCTGGAGTCAAAAACTCCTCCTGGCAAGACCTTCGTCCCACTGAGCTAAGAGCTAAGATCCTGCGCTGGGGACATGATTCCAAGGTGGCAGGTCATGCTGGGTTCCTCCAATCCTTCCTGCTCATCAGTCACCATTACTGGTGGCCTACTGTCTGCTCGGATGTTAAGGACTACGTTAAGGCTCGTCATGTCTGTGCTCAGTCTACACTGCACACAAGCTCTTGCTAGTCTTCTATGACCTTGCCCATTCCCAAGGAGCCCTGGTCTCATATTATCATGGATTTTATCGGCGTAACATCATCTTTCACATTATACTAAAAAATTGGGCTAACTTTACTGTTTTCTTATTTTTTTATTTAAAAAAGTGTATTTTTTCCCCAAAAATTGCATTTGTAAGACCACTGCACAAATACAGTGTGACATAAAGTATTGCAATGATCTTCATTTTATTCTCTAGGGTCTCTGTTTAAAAAAAAAATATATATATATATATATATATATATATATATATATATATATATATATATATATATATATCATGTTTGTGGGTTCTAAGTATTTTTTTAACAACAAATGTCAGAAATAGGCCTGGTATCCATGTTGTTATTGCATTTTATGTGTGACCCAAGACAATTCTACTTCTTCTAATGTGGCCCAGGAAGGTCAAAAGATTGGACACCCCTGATTTAAAGCATTATTAAAATAGCTGCTCCCCACCAAACAGTATTTTTAAAAAATGTGTTCCTCAGGGCACTGCCCAGCACCAACTCCACTCCAATCCCCTGCTCCCATGCCAACTGTTTACCAATTCCTTCTTGCCTATTAACCTAGAGAATGTACAATACTGTTTTCCACTCCCATTCACTTCAATGAGGTTCAGATTCGGCACCTGAACTTTATTTATGTTCACCTGTTCCTGCCTTGAAACAAGCAGATGTACTTTCAGCAAATCCCTATTCATTACATAAGGTAGTAATGGCAAAAACAAAAATAAAGGTTTAGGTCAAAAACAAAAAAAATGATAAAAACAAAAATAAGGTTTAGGTCAAAAACAAAAATTAAAGTAAAAACTAAATTAAGGTTTCGGTCAAAAATTAAAATAATGGTAAAAAGAAAATTAAGGTTTAGGTCAAAAAAAAAAATAGTGGTAAAAACAAAAATAAGGTTTAGGTCAAAAACAAAAATAATAGTAAAGACAAAATTCAGGTTTAGGTCAAAAACAAAAATAATGTTAAAGAAAAAATAAGGTTTCCTGGGTGGCAAAACTGGCAATGTTTGCCCAAAAGTTTTAGTTTTGTCCCCTGTATACCAAAATGCCAGGCAAAAGAGGTTAAACTTCAAGGTTTAACCTCTTTTGCCTGCCTTTTTGGTATACAGGGGGCAAGGTAAACTTCATTTGTTTTCTTTAAAATGCATACAGTAGCAACTGATGTAAGAACACCGGTACAAAAATCACGCAGCTGACCTCAAAAAATAAAGTGAAAATCAATCTATAGCCCAAAATAAATATATGATTCCCATAAATATATAGTGTAATACCGGTACTGGAGGGTGGATCCGGGGGTTTTGTCACAGTCGTAGATGTTACTGTTGGAGGTGTTGTGGTAGAAGGTGTTGTGGTGGAAGGTGTTGTGGTAGAAGGTGTTGTGGTAGAAGGTGGTATCGGTTGCTCTGCAGGGGAAGATATGAAAGGGAAACATATTTTTTACACAATGCACAACAAAAACACAAAAAGATTTTAAAAGATTTTGTTACATATTAGCAAAATTTAATTGCTATTCCTACTATGTCCTTTATCAAATTTTCTATGACTCCTGGAAAATGATGTGTTTATTTTTAAGTAAATCTGTGTTGGGAATAAAGATACCCAGGTGAAGAAGACAAATCTCTGAAGGTCTCTGAATTCCGGAAGCCCCTACTTCTTTCCTACAGTGCAACATTCAGGGCCGGGCCAAGCTATATTGAAGCTTTAAGTGGACCTTCACCTTTCCATCTATTAAATCTTCTGCCCTTGTTGTTTTAACTTTGGGCAATAAAACATTTTTTTTTTTTAAGTAAATACCTTATACATCCCACTTCCTCTTTCCTGTCTGGTCATTAGCCTAGGCTTATGACATCATGCACAGCTCTCTCTCTCTCACTCTCCTGAGAGTTTGACAGGAATGGAGGGGGATGAGTCATAAAAGGGCCAATGAGAGCTGCAGGGCTGCAGAGCTGGAGGTGTGCCTCTGTGTGTCCGTGAAAACCCAGGAAGTGAACAGGCAGCAGCATTAGCTGCCTACAGTGAAAATGGATGCAGCCAGACTCAGTGGAGGGAGATTTCTGCAGCATATTTGGCAAGTACAGAATCACAGTATATATAAAATAATATACAAAGTGGTTGGAGGGAAGGTTCAGAATGGCAATTTTTTTATTACAATTTATGTGATCAGACTGCAGTTCCTCTTTAATTGCTGATAAAGTGTTTGTTAAGCCAACATCTTTTTTTAGGGGATCTCTCCAGCAACAACACTGACTGAAAAAAAATATTTTCTATAGTAGCATAGGGGGACGCCAGAACACTTTTCGGATTTTTACTTCTGTTTGTGTTGCTTTTGGAGATTTTTTCCCATCACTTCCTGTCTGATGAAACTGCTGTCAACAGCACAGGAAGTGAGGGTAAGTCCCCCAAATAGAGCTCTGGAATTCAAATAAAACATTACAGGGCTGCTAGTCCTCTTCCATGCTATCCAAGACTGGAAAAAATTACCTTGTCAATTAGACCCCTTCACACTGGAGGCATTTTTCAGGCACTATAGCGCTAAAAATAGCACTTGTAAAGCGCCTGAAAAAGCCTCAGCTGCAATCCTAGTGTGAAAGCCCGAGTGCTTTCACACTGGAGCGGTGCTCTGGCAGGTCGAATGCCAAGAAGTGGTCTCCTGAAGCTGTCTCTGCATTTCATGATTTGAAACAGACCTTTGTTTATGGACCTCTCTTGAGGAGACCTAATCCTGGGAATCCATTTTTTATTGAAGCGGATGCTTCTTCAATAGTGGTGGGAGCTGTAATTCTTCAATCCTTTGAGAAGAAATCTCAACCATGTGCGTTCTTCTCAAAAAAAAATTCTCAGGCAGAGAAAAATTATGCTGCTGGTGATCGGGAACTTCTTGCAATTAAATTAGTGTTAGGGGAGTGGTATCATCTCTTGGAGGGTTCCTCTCACTCCATAACAATTTTCACTGATCATAGGAATACGCATTACTTACAGAATGCCAAACGTCTGAATCCCAGACAGGCCAGGTGGAGTCTTTTCTTTTCCAGTTTTAATTTCACCATTACGTACAAACCTGGTTCCTGCAACAGTCGGGCTGATGCACTCTCTAGGTCATTTGACACTTTGGATGAAGAGTCCACCCCTTTCCCTTAGCCGATCATTCCGACCTCATGCATTCTTGCCCATTCTACCACCCTGGAATCAAAAATTCCTCCTGACAAGACCTTTGTCCCACTGAGCTAGGAGCTAAGATCCTTTGCTGGGGACATGATTCCAAGGTGGCAGGTCTTGCTGGGTTCCTCCAATCCTTCCTGCTCATCAGTCACCATTACTGGTGGCCTACTGTCTGCTCAGATGTCAAGGACTACGTTAAGGCTTGTCATGTCTGTGCTCAGTCTACACTGCACACAAGCTCCTGCTGATCTTCTATGACCTTGCCCATTCCCAAGGAGCCCTGGTCTCACATTGTCATGGATTTTATTGGCGTAACATCATCTTTCACATTATGCTAAAAAATTGGATTAACTTTACTGTTTTCTTATTTTTTTTATTTAAAAAATGTATTTTTTCCCAAAAAATTGCATTTGTAAGACCACTGCACAAATACAGTGTGACATAAAGTATTGCAATGATCTCCATATTATTCTCTAGGGTCTCTGCTAAAAAAAAAAAAGTATATCATGTTTGGGGGTTCTAAGTAATTTTTTTAGCAAAGTATGCTGATTTTAACAACAAATGTCAGAAATAGGCCTGGTATCCATGTTCTTATTGTATTTTATGCGTGACCCAAGACAATTCTACTTCTTCTAATGTGGCCCAGGAAGGTCAAAAGATTGGACACCCCTGATTTAAAGCATTATTAAAATAGCTGCTCACCACCAAACAGTATTTTAAAAGAATGTGTTCCTCAGGGCACTGCCCAGCACCAACTCCACCCCAATCACCTGCTCCCATGCCAACTGTTTACCACTTCCTTCTTGCCTAATAAACTAGAGAATGTACAGTACTGTTTTCCACTCCCATTCACTTCAATGGGGTTCAGATTCGGCACCTGAACTTTATTTATGTTCACCTGTTCCTGCCTTGAACCGAGCAGATGTACTTTCAGCAAATCCCTATTCATTACATAAGGTAGTAATGGCAAAAACAAAAATAAGGTTTAGGTCAAAAACAAAAATAATGATAAAAACAAAAATAAGGTTTAGGTCAAAAACAAAATTTAAAGTAAAAACTAAATGAAGGTTTAGGTCAAAAACTAAAATAATGGTAAAAAGAAAAATAAGGTTTAAGTCAAAAACAAAAATAATGGTAAAAACAAAAATAAGGTTTCCTGGGTGGCAAAACTGGCAATATTTGCCCAAAAGGTTAAGTTTTTCCTCCTGTATACCAAAATGGCAGGCAAAAGAGGTTACATTTCAAAGAAGAACACCGATACAAGAATCACGCAGCTGACCTCAGAAATATAAAGTGAAAATCAATCTATAGCCCAAAATAAATATATGATTCCCATAAGTATATAGTGTAATACCGGTACTGGAGGGAGGATCCGTGGCTTTTGTTGTATATGTGACTGTCGTATATGTGACTGTTGGAGGTGTTGTGGTAGGAGGTAAAGGTTCTGCAGGGGAAGATATAAAAGGGAGACATATTTTTTACACAATGCACAACAAAAACACAAAAAGATTCTAAAAGATTTTGTTACATATTAGCAAAATTCAATTGCTATTCCTACTTTGTCCTTCATCAAATTTTCTACGACTCCTGGAAAATGATGTGTTCACTTTTAAGTAAATCTGTGTTGGAAATAAAGATACCCAGGTGAAGAAGGCAAATCTCTGAAGGTATCTGAATTCCGGAAGCCCCTACTTTCTTCCTACAGTGCAACATTCAGGGCCGGGCCAATCTATATTGAAGCTTAAAGTGGACCTTCAACTTTCCATCAGTTAAATCTTCTGCCCTTGTTGTTTTAACTTTGGACAATAATACATTTTTTTTTTTTGCCAGTAAATACCTTATACATCCCACTTCCTGTTTCCTGTCTGATCAATAGCCTAGGCTTATGACATCATGCACAGTTCTCTCTTTCACTCTCATGAGAGTTTGCCAGAAAGGGAGGGGGGTGAGTCAAGGGCCAATGAGAGCTTCAGGGCTGCAGAGCTGGAGGTGTGCCTCTGTGTGTCTGTGAATATCCAGGAAGTGAACAGGCAGCAGCTTTAGCTGCCCACAGTGAAAATGGATGCAGCCAGACTCAGTAGAGGGAGATTTCTGCAGCATATTTGGCAAGTACAAAATCAAAGTATATATAAAATAATATGCAAAGTGGTTGGAGGGAAGCTTCAGAATGACAATTTTTTTATTACAATTTATGTGAGCAGACTGCAGTTCCTCTTTAATTGCTGTTAAAGTGTTTGTTAAGCCAACATCTTTTTTAAGAGATCTCTAGAGCAACAACACTGACAGAAAAAAAAAATATTTTCTATAGTAGCATAGGGGGACGCCAGAACCCTTTTCAGATTTTTACTTCTGTTTGTGTTGCTTTTGGAGATTTTTTCCCATCACTTCCTGTCTGATGAAACTGCTGCCAACATCGCAGGAAGTGAGGGTAAGTCCCCCAAATAGAGCTCTGGAATGCAGATAAAACATTACAGAGGTGCTAGTCCTCTTCCATGCTATCCAAGACTGAAAGAAAGTACCTTGTCAATTAGACCCCTTTCACACTGGAGGCATATTTCAGGCACTTTAGCGCTAAAAATAGCACCTGTAATGCGCCTGAAAAAAGCCTCAGCTGCATCCCCAGTGTGAAAGCAGCTTCTTTGCAGCGCTGTAGGAGCAGTACTGGGCAGAGAAGTAAATCCTTGAAGTGGTTGTAAACCTCAGACTTGAAATATGAACAAAGCATATCCCTCTATAGTGTGTAATTGACATAATTAAGAGCACTAAGTGTCATTTCTGTCTGCTGCTTCAGTCCTCTGCTATCAGCATGAATCACTTCTGATGTGCTTTCCTGACACCAAGAGAAAAAAGGTGACAGGAGAGGGAGCTTAAGCACACAGCATGTGATAGCAAGCTCTGTTCCTGTGTGCTTTGTGGAGGGGGGAGTGCCCCTTCCCTCCAATCAGCTTTTAGAGCTCTCTTCACTGAGCTTTGGAGAATGTAAATTCAGCTCTCCGACCTATTTTTTTCTGACAGCTCAGACAAGCTTAAATTCTGGACTTTGAACGGATGTAGAGAAAAGAGGGCTGCAGATAAACAGGTACAACTTATGTAGGAGTATTTGTTTCATCTCTGTGTATCACCTGAGGCCAGTCACTTCACTGGGTATGTGTTAAGCAGTCCTCAAAATTTCCATAAGCTAAGGGCAAGCGTGAAGCCGCATTGGAGCGGGAGACAGGCGCCACCAGCAGGTGGGATTGAACGGGAGCGGATTCCCCTCCTAGCCTCCTCCCTCCCGCTAAATTTCAAAAAAAAAAAAACATTTTTTATTCTAAAAAACTCTCCAATGCTTTGTGCCAGAATCATAATTTTATTATTTTAATTGCTTCCTGCCCAGCCGATTGCAATATAACGTATAATATATGTTATATTACACGTATATAAAAGGAGCTCTCCCATCCTGGGTAGACGTCATATGAAATCCTCCCAGGTTCGCATCTCACCTACACCCCATGGGCTGTGCTGTGGTGCGATCTGTCCACCAGGCACAATGAGCAACAGTTTAGTGTACCGAACCACTGCTAGTACCATGTGATTGCTGTGACCAATCACAGCAGATCACATGACAATTGTACACAATGGATGGCTTCCATTCATACCATTTATTGTGTACTATTGTGTTGATCTCCATGATGGGTCACAGTGATCACATGTTACAGACAGGGCCCAGCACAGTCCATCACAGCCCACCTGTACCATGTGATTAGCTGCATGGTGAAAGTATTAACCACTTGCCGACCAGCCGCCGTCATTATACAGGTCGGCAGGTCAGCACGATCCCCCGAACCGTCGTAGCTATACGTCTCTCCCTTTAAGCGGGATAGCAGGCGCGCGCGCACAGCTGCTGTATCGCAGGGGTGCCGATGCTTGTGACCAGCGGTCGCGATGACCGCCGGACACGAGCAATCGTGGGCACGAGAGGCAGAACAGGGACGTGTGTGAATAAACACACAAATCCCTGTTCTGTTCTGTAAGGAGAGTCAGATTGTGAGTTCCTAATAGCTAGGAATCACGATCTGTCATGATTTCCTCTAGGTCAGTCCCCTTCCCCCACAGTTAGAAACACACATAGGGAACATATTTAACCCCTTGATCGCACCCTAGTGTTAACCCCTTTCCTGCCAGTGACATTTTTACAGTAATCAGTGCATTTTTATAGCACTGATCGCTATATAAATGCCAATGGTCCCAAAAATATGTCATAACTGTCCAATGTGTTCACCATAATGTCACAGTGCAGATAAAAATCACAGATCGCCGCCATTACTAGTAAAAAAAAAAAGAAAAAGAAAAATGCTATAAATCTATTCCCTATTTTGTAGACGCTACTTTTGCGCAAACCAATCAATATACGCTTATTGCGATTTTTATTACCAAAAATATGTAGAAGAATACATATCGGCTTAAACTGAGAAAAAAAAAAATTTTAAGAAATGGGGATTTTTATTATAGCAAAAAGTACAAAATATTTAGTTTTTTCAAAATTGTCGCTCTTTTTTTGTGTATAGCTCAAAAAATAAAAATCGCAGAGATGTTCAAATACCACCAAAAGAAAGCTCTATTTGTGGGGAAAAAAAAGGACGTAAATTTTGTTTGGGTGCACAATTGTCAGTTAAAGCAACGCAGTGTCAAATCACAAAAAATGGCCTGGCCATTCAGCAGCCAAATCTTCCGGTGCTGAAGTGGTCCAAAAAAAAAAAAGAACATAATTGTGAAAAAAACTATTTATTTTAATTTCTTAATTTTCAAAACAACTGTGACAAAAAATTACAACTTCAAAAAACTTGCCATGCCTCTTACTAAATACCTTGGACTGTCTGCTTTCCAAAAAGGGGTCATTTGAGGGATATTTATACTATCCTTGCATTTTTGGGCCTCAAGAATTCAGATGGGCCATCAGTACATTAGGGCTGATCAGATATATACAATAGTTTGTGGACTTTCCTACAAACTAAATAATATACACGGATCTGGTCATTTTCATCAAAAAATGTAGAAGAATACATCTGGGCCTAAATTTATAAAGAAAGATTATTTGCTTGCAAAATGTTATAACCGAAACAAAGAAAAAAACACTTTTTTTGTTTACTTAGCAAAAAAAAAAAAAACACAGTGGGGATTAAAGTGGTTGTAAACTCTTTTGTGTTACTTTTATTTATAGGTAAGCCTAGAATAAGGCTTACCTATAGGTAGTGCAACTATCTCCTATACGTGCGCCGTTCAGGAGATATTTTACTTGTAGTGCGCCGTGAAGAAACGGACCTCTGTGCCGTTTCTTCCCCAGCGTGTGCCGTGACTGATGGCTTCCGTGCGCACACGCGGGAGTGACGTCACTCGGCTCCGGCCAGTCACAGAGCCGGAGTCCACGACACCGGAAAGAAGAGGGGCGAAGATGGAGGTGGCCAGATGGAGATGGAAGATGGAGGGGACAGCGCGGGCTTCGTTTGCAGGTAAGTGTCACATAATGGGCTAGTATGCGATGCATACTAGCCCATTATGCTTTTCATTTGCAGGGTGTGCACGGAGCAAAAGAGGAAGTAAAACCCATCGGGGTTTACTTCCTCTTTAACCACCACCAAAAGAAAGCTCTATTTGTGTGAAAAAATATTTATAAAAATGAAAAATGAAATTTAACCTGTGTAGGAAAGGGGTGAAAGTGTCCAGAATTGAAGGGGTTAAACAGGACAAGTTTTTTTTTTTAAATGTACTTTTTTAGCTACAGTATTTTATTAATAACAAACACTGGTCAAAGCTAATTTTTTGTATATATATCTATATATATACAGGTAAAAGCCAGTAAATTAGAATATTTTGAAAAACTTGATTTATTTCAGTAATTGCATTCAAAAGGTGTAACTTGTACATTATATTTATTCATTGCACACAGACTGATGCATTCAAATGTTTATTTCATTTAATTTTGATGATTTGAAGTGGCAACAAATGAAAATCCAAAATTCCGTGTGTCACAAAATTAGAATATTACTTAAGGCTAATACAAAAAAGGGATTTTTTAGAAATGTTGGCCAACTGAAAAGTATGAAAATGAAAAATATGAGCATGTACAATACTCAATACTTGGTTGGAGCTCCTTTTGCCTCAATTACTGCATTAATGCGGCGTGGCATGGAGTCGATGAGTTTCTGGCACTGCTCAGGTGTTATGAGAGCCCAGGTTGCTCTGATAGTGGCCTTCAACTCTTCTGCGTTGTTGGGTCTGGCATTCTGCATCTTCCTTTTCACAATACCCCACAGATTTTCTATGGGGCTAAGGTCAGGGGAGTTGGCTGGCCAATTTAGAACAGAAATACCATGGTCCGTAAACCAGGCACGGGTAGATTTTGCGCTGTGTGCAGGCGCCAAGTCCTGTTGGAACCTGAAATCTCCATCTCCATAGAGCAGGTCAGCAGCAGGAAGCATGAAGTGCTCTAAAACTTGCTGGTAGATGGCTGCGTTGACCCTGGATCTCAGGAAACAGAGTGGACCGACACCAGCAGATGACATGGCACCCCAAACCATCACTGATGGTGGAAACTTTACACTAGACTTCAGGCAACGTGGATCCTGTGCCTCTCCTGTCTTCCTCCAGACTCTGGGACCTCGATTTCCAAAGGAAATGCAAAATTTGCTTTCGTCAGAAAACATGACTTTGGACCACTCAGCAGCAGTCCAGCTCTTTTTTTCCTTAGCCCAGGTGAGACGGTTTTCGCGCTGTTTCTTGGTCAACAACCCATGTCTTTCAAGCGTCTCTTGGTGGTGGATCTTGAAGCACTGACTCCAGCAGCTGTCCACTCCTTGTGAATCTCCCCCACATTTTTGAATGGGTTTTTTTCACAATCTTGACTAGGGCGCGGTGATCCCTATCGCTTGTACACTTTTTCTGACCACAGTTTTTCCTTCCCTTTGCCTCTCTATTAATGTGTTTGGACACAGAGCTCTGAGAACAGCCAGCCTCTTCAGCAATAACCTTTTGTGTCTTTCCTTCCTTGTGCAATGTGTCGATGGTCGCCTTTTGGACAGCTGTCAAATCTGAAGTCTTCCCCATGTTTGTGTAGGCTTCAGAACTGGACTGAGAGACCATTTAAAGCCCTTTGCAGGTGTTTTGAGTTAATCAGCTGATTAGTTTGTGGCACCAGGTGTCTTCAAAATTTAACCCTTACACAATATTCTAATTTTGTGACACACGGAATTTTGGATTTTCATTTGTTGCCACTTCAAATCATCAAAATTAAATGAAATAAACATTTGAATGCATCAGTCTGTGTGCAATGAATAAATATAATGTACAAGTTACACCTTTTGAATGCAATTACTGAAATAAATCAAGTTTTTCAAAATATTCTAATTTACTGGCTTTTACCTGTATATCTATATATATATATATATATATATATATATATATATATATATATATATATAAAATTATTTTTTTTGTTTTCTTTGTTTTTTACAATATCACCAGAAGATAGCCAGTTTGTTCTAAAAAAACAAGAAAATATAGTATGTTATACTTACTTAATAACTCAAGTATTTTCAAAATGATGTTCAAAATCTTACTCCAGATATTTGACGCTCTTGATGCATTGGTGGATGGCTGAGCTGACGTGTCTAGAAAAAAAGGTTATCGTCAATGGTTGGGTAAGGTTAGTTTGCATAAAATATGTTTCATAGTGACTTTTTTTACAACATACATATTCAAATATATTCAAGTCCAGAACAAAGATATGACAAAATACCTTAAGCATAGACAGACAAGTGACATGTGCACTGCGGAAAAATGTGTTCATTTTCGTTTCATTCGTTTTTTCGGTCATTCGTTATGATCGCAATTCGTAAATTCATAAATTCACAAATTCGAAAATCCTAATCCTACTGATAATAACTAACTTTTAAATTATAGGTATTGGAATCTCCTTTCAAATTTGGCTGTTAGTGAACGCAACAAGTACGAATTTATCTGAAGTTACGAATTATCCGAACGAATGAATGCTGCATCTAAACAAATGGAGCGGAATGAATTAATAATAAATAATAATAATGTAAAATTTTTTTTTATTACTATTGTCATTTATTATTAATTTGTTACGTTCCATTCGTTTAGATGCGGCATCCATTATTTTGGATAATTTGTAACTTCGGATAAATTCGTATTCGTAACGTTCACTAAAAGCCAAATTTGAAAGGATATTCCAATACCTATAATTTAATAGTTACTTTTTATGTCAAATTTTCAAATTTTCAGGTTTTTGGATTTTCGAATTTATAACTTCCGAATTTTTGAATTTCCGAATATTCAAATTTATGAGTGTTCAGAAATAATTGGTAAAATGGGTTTTTGTTAATTCGAATGTTTCCGAATTAACGAATTTGTCAAAATTTGATAAAAAACGAATACGGAACGAAACATATAAATCCCCAACAAACTTCAAGTGACAATTGTTAATACAAATACGGTAATTTGATGCAAATATTGTGTGTATATAGATATTGCAATAGTTCTGAGGAAACCCAGTAAGGACACAACCTAAAGAAAGAAAAGCAAATTTGTGTAGATTCCCCAAATATACATACGAGACCCACTGAGTCTGATATGGATTTTAAGGGGGTGCTTCATGCAAAAAAATGTATTAAGTGCCCCAGGAAATTCACAATTGACCCTTCAGGTCTGACATGGATTTTAAGGGGGTACTTCATGCAAAAAAAAGGATTAGGTCCCCCAGGAAATTCATATATGGCACATCAGTTCTGGTATGGATTTTAAGGGGGTACCTCATGCAAAAAAATGTATTAAGTCCCCCAGGAAATTCATATATGGCCCATCAGTTCTGATATGGATTTTAAGGGGGTACCTCATGCAAAAAAATGATTAAGTCCCCCAGGAAATTCATACCTAACCCTTCAGGTCTGACATGGATTTTAAGGGAGTACTTCATGCAAAAAAATGATTAGGTCCCCCAGGAAATTCATATATGACCCATCAGGTCTGGTATGGATTTAAAGGGGGTACCTCATGCAAAAAATGTATTAAGTGCCCCAGGAAATTCACAATTGACCCTTCGGGTCTGATATATATTTTAAGGGGGTACCTCATGCAAAAAAATGATTAAGTCCCCCAGGAAATTCATAACTAACCCTTCAGGTCTGACATGGATTTTAAGGGGGGTACCTCATGCAAAAAAATGATTAGGTCCCCCAGGAAATTTATATATGACCCTTCAGATCTGATATAGATTTTAAGGGGGTACCTCATGCAAAAAAATGATTAAGTCCCCCAGGAAATTCATAACTAACCCTTCAGGTCTGACATGGATTTTAAGGGTCCGGGAACCTCATGCAAAAAAATGATAAGGTCCCCCAGGAAATTTATATATGACCCTTCAGATCTGATATAGATTTTAAGGGGGTACCTCATGCAAAAAAATGATTAAGTCCCCCAGGAAATTCATAACTAACCCTTCAGGTCTGACATGGATTTTAAGGGGGTACCTCATGCAAAAAAAGATTAGGTCCCCCAGGAAATTTATATATGGTCCATCAGGTCTGGTAGTGATTTTAAGAGGGTACCTCATGCAAAAAAATGATTAAGTCCCCCAGGAAATTCATAATTGACCCTTCAGGTGTGGTATGGATTTTAAGGGGGATCTCCAATTTTTTAAAAAATGTGTGAGGTCTTAAAAAAATCTCTACCAGACCTTTAATCAAAACATGCAGCCTGGCTGGTCAAGAAAAGGGGGGACCGAGTGTACACCTTTGCCCTCCTGAACCATGCCAGGCCACATGCCCTCAACATGAGGGGATACTATCATGGCAAACCACTCAAGCAAAGCACCCTGTCCCTATTTTGATGAGGACAAGGGTCTCCTCACCACAACCCTGGCTGGTGGTTGTGGAGGTCTGTGTGTGGGGGGGGGGGGGACTTATCAGAATCTGCAAGCTCTTTTTAATACTAAGATATCAGATACCACCCAACTACCCCCACATGGGAGTGAGTAAATGGTACATGGTACCACTTATTCACAAAAAAAATAAATGTAACCTTAAAATAAAGGCACTCAAATAATTGACACGTCATTTATTTAAAAAAAAAACAAAACAAAGAAGTCCCTGACCATGATAGTACCACTATGCAAATGACGGCTCCCCAGGTTGTCATCAGCTGTATATAGGAAATGTGAAATATTTGGCTGCACCAAGAGGAAGTTTGTTCGCAAAGGGCAGGAGAGTGGTACAATTATGAATGTCTGCAGGCAACAGTGAATCATGGTGGAGGTTCCTTACAAGCTTGGAGCTGCATTTCTGCAAATGGAGTTGGGGATTTGGTCAGGATCAATAATGTCCTCAATTCTGAGAAATACAGGCAGATACTTATCCATCATGCCATACCATCAGGGAGGCATGTGATTGGCCTCAAATTCTGCAGTAGGACAACAACCCCAAACATACATCCAATGTCATTAAGATCTATCTTCAGCATTAGGAAGAACAAGGAGTCTTGGAAGAGATGGTTTGGCCGCCACAGAGCCCTGATCTTAAAATCATGGAGTCTGCCTGGGATTACATGAAGAGACAGGAGGATTTGAGGCAGCCTACATCCACAGAAGATCTGGGGTTAGCTCTCCAAGATGTTTGGGACAACCTGCCAAGTTCCTTCAAAATCTGTGTGCAAGTGTATCTAGAAGAACTGATGCTGGTTTCAAGGTAAAGGGTGGTCACACCAAATATTGATTTGATTTGGATTTCTCTACGGTTCGTTTACTTTCCATTTTGCTAATTGATAAAAATTGGTACGCATGACTAGTGCACAGTCATGTTGGAACAGGAAGGGGCCATCCCCAAACTGTTCCCACAAAGTTGGGAGCATGAAATTGTCCAAAATGTCTTGATATTCTGACCCCTTAAGAGTTCCCTTTACTGGAACTAAGGGCCCAACCCCTGAAAAACAACCCCACAGTATAATCCTCCCTCCAAATGATTTGGACCAATGCACAAAGCAAGATCCATAAAAGATATGGATGAGCGATTTTGTGGTGGAGGAACTTGACTGGCCTGCACAGAGTCCTGACCTCAATCCAATAGAACACCTTTGGGATGAATTAGAGCAGAGACTGTGAGCCAGGCTTTCTCGTCCAACATCAGAGCCTGACCTCACAAATGCACTTCTGGAAGAATGGTCAAACATTCCCATAGACACACTCCTAAACCTTGTGGACGGCCTTCCCAGAAGAGTTGAAGCTGTTATAGCTGCAAAGGGTGGGCCAACTCAATGATGAACCCTACGGACTAAGACTGGTATGCCATTAAAGTTTATGTGTGTGTAAAGCAAGTGTCCCAATACTTTTGACAACACAGTGTGTGTATATATATATATATATATATATATATATATATATATATATATATATATACATACAGTGCCTTGAGAAAGTATTCATACCCCTTGAAATTTTCCACATTTTGTCATGTTACAACCAAAAACGTAAATTTATTTTATTGGGATTTTATGTGATAGACCAACACAAAGTGGCACATCATTGTGAAGTGAAAGAAAAATGATAAATGGTTTTTCATTTGTTTACAAATAAATATCTGAAAAGTGTGGCGTGCATTCGTATTCAGCCCCCTTTACGCTGATACCCCTAACTAAAATCTAGTGGAACCAATTGTCTTCAGAAGTCACCTAATTAGTAAATAGAGTCCACCTGTGTGTACTTTATTCTCAGTATAAATACAGCTGTCCTGTGAAGCCCTCAGAGGTTTGTTAGAGAACCTTAGTGAACAAACAGCATCACAAAGGCCAAGGAACACATCAGACAGGTCAGGGATAAAGTTGTGGAGATGTTTAAAGCAGGGATAGGTTATAAAAAATATCCCAAGATTTAAACATCTTATGGAGCACTGTTCAATCCACCATCCGAAAATGGAAAGAGTATGGCACAACTGCAAACCTACCAAAACATGGCCGTCCACCTAAACTGATAGGCCGGGCAAGGAGAGAATTAATCAGAGATGCAGCCAAGAGGCCCATGGTAACTCTGGAGGAGCTGCAGAGATCCACAGCTCAGGTGGGAGAATCTGTCCACAGGACAACTATTATGCCGCGTACACACGATCGGACTTTAAAACGGACGGACCTGCCCACACACGACCGGACTTTCCGGCGGGCTAAGTCCGCCCGTCTTTCCGACGGACTTTCGCCGGAGTTACGGCGGACTTTCAGAATGAACGGACTTGCCCACACACGGACAAGTCCATTCATTTTGAACGTGACTCAGGTACGACGGGGCTAGAAAAGGAAGTCAATCTTGCCGCTTTCATCAGCGAGATTGACACCTTGCGAGCCCCATCGCGGGGCATAACAGGCCTTTAGGTCTGGTATGGATTATAAAGGGAAACCCCTACGCCGAAAAAAATGGCGTGGGGTCCCCCCTAAAATCCATACCAGACCCCGATCCGAGCACGCAGCCCGGCCGGTCAGGAAAGGGGGTGGGGACGAGCGAGCGCCCCCCCCCCTCCTGAACCGTACCAGGCCGCATGCCCTTAACATGGGGGGGTGGGTGCTTTGGGGGAGGAAGCACCCTGCGGGGCCCCCCCACCCCAAAGCACCTTGTCCCCACGTTGATGAGGACAAGGGCCTCTTCCCGACAACCCTGGCCGTTGGTTGTCGGGGGCAGGGTACTTATCGGAATCCGGGAGCCCCCTATAATAAGAAGGCCCCCAGATCCCGGCCCCCCACCCTACGTGAATGAGTATGGGGTATATGGTACCCCTACCCATTCACCTAGGGAAAAAGTGTCAATAATAAAACACACTACACAGGTTTTTAAAATAATTTATTAATCTCAGGGGGGGGTCTTCCTCCGGCTTCGGGGGTCTTCTTCCGGCTTCGGGGGTCCCTCCGGTTCCTTTTCTTCTGGCGTCCGGTTGGTTCTTCTCCGCTCTCTCCGGCCTCTTCTCCCGGTGTTCCAGTGCTTCTGCCGGCTCCTCCGCTATCTTCAGGCCGCTCTCTTGCCAGCGGAGGTCTGGACTTCTGGGCTTCTTGTCTTCTTCCCTCTTCTCTTCGCCAGATGTTGACACAACGCTCTCTCTGGCTGGACTGCTCTCTGAGGGCTCCGTGGTGACTTATATAGGCGGAGACCCCACCCCCTTATGATGTCACAGTTCCTGGGCATGCTGGGACTGTGTCGTTTTAGGGGGCGTGGTCACCGGGTGATGTTGAAAAGTCTGCCGGAGCCTACACACGGTCGGATTGTTCGGCGGAAAGTCCGACCGTGTGTACACTGCATTAGTCGTGCACTCCACAAATCTGACCTTTATGGAAGAGTTGCAAGAAGAAAGCCATTGTTGATAGAAAGCCATAAGAATTCCAGTTTGCAATTTGTGAGAAGTCATGTGGGGGACACAGCAACATGTGAATGAAGGTGCTCTGGTCAGATAAGACCAAAAGTTAACTTTTTTTTTTTTGGCCTAAAAGCAAAATTCTATGTGTGGCAGAAAACTAACACTGCACATCACCCTGAACACACCATCCCCACCATGAAACATGGTGGTGGCAGCATCATGTTGTGGGGATGCTTTTCTTCAGCAGGGACAGGGAAGCTGGTCAGAGTTGATGGGAAGATGGATGGAGCCAAATACAGGGCAATCTTAGAAGAAAACCTGTTATGCCCTGTACACACGGTCGGACATTGATCGGACATTCGACAACAAAATCCATGGATTTTTTCCGACGGATGTTGGCTCGAACTTGTCTTGCATACACACGGTCACACAAAGTTGTCGGAAAATCCGATCGTTCTGAACGTGGTGACGTAAAACACGTAGGTCGGGACTATAAACGGGGCAGTAGCCAATAGCTTTCGTTTCTTAATTTATTCTGAGCATGCGTGGCACTTTGTGTGTCGGATTTGTGTACACACGATCGGAATTTCCGACAACGGATTTTGTTGTCGGAAAATTTTATAGCAAGCTCTCAAACTTTGTGTGTCGGAAATTCCTATGGAGAATGTGTGATGGAGCCTACACACGGTCGGAATTTCCCACAACAAGGTCCTATCACACATTTTCCATCTGAAAATCCGACCGTGTGTACAGGGCATTAGATTCTGCGAAAGACTTGAGACTGGGACGGAGGTTCACCTTCCAGCAGGACAACAACCCTAAACATACAGCCAGAGCTACAATGGAATTTAGATCAAATGGGTTTAGATATCCATGTGTTAGAATGGCCCAATCAAAGTCCAGACCTAAATCCAATTGAGAATCTGTGGCAAGACTTGAAAATTGCTGTTCACAGACGCTCTCCATCCAATCTGACAGAGCTTGAGTTATTTTTCAAAGAAAAATGGGCAAAAATGTCACTCTCTAGATGTGCAAAGCTGGTAGAAACATCCCCAAAAAGACTTGTAGCTGTAATTGCAGTGGTTCTACAAAGTATTGACTCAGGGGGGCTGAATACAAATGCACACCACACTTTTCACATATTTATTTGTAAAAAAAAATGTTTTTAAATGTATCATTTTCCTTCCACTTCACAATTATGTACCACTTTGTATTGGTCTATCACATAAAATACATTTACGTTTTTGGTTGTAACATGGCAAAATGTGGAAAATGTCAAGGGGTATGAATACTTTTTCAAGGCACTGTATATAGACAGACAGACAGACAGACAGACAGACAGACAGACAGACAGACAGACAGACAGACAGACAGACAGATAGACAGATAGACAGATAGACAGATATTCAGGTATTGTTGTGTATATATATATATATATATATATATATATATATTATTTTTTTTTATATATGTGTGTGTGTGTGTGTGTGTATGTGTGTATATATATATATATATATATATATATATATATATATATATATATATATAAATAAAACAATACCTGAGGCACTCTGCTATCTATTCTGAGGGATTGATCACACTGTGTGCCCTATGACTAGCTCAGATCACTGTGAGGGCACATGGAAAACAGTTGTAGTCTATGTACCCTTGGAGTGACCTGTGTTAATCAGATCCAGAATAATGCAGCTCTCACACAATACAATGGCAGTTCAGGACAGGGTGGTGTATTGCGGAGAAATGCAGATATGTGCTGCTGTGTGGAGACTTGAATTAGGTGTGTCACTCATGTGGCCTTTTAATAAAGTTAAAAAAAAACAAGAAAAAAATATAAAGAATGAATTACATTGTAAAATGCTAATCATCGCTGCTACAAAGCAGGCACCAACCACACACTACAATGGACCGTTTTAGAGTTCAGCTAGTGTGAGCAAAGTCTTGTAAGCCTAGGTTCACATAGGTGCATGCGCATTTCCACACCATATCACACATCATAGGGACAGCTGCCTGTCCCTATGATGTCATTACCCTTTTTTAAGAAAGCGCTGCATGGAACCGTAGGGTGCTGTGGCACCATATGGTTTCCCAAGGACAAAAACATGCATGTCTGCTGATGCGTGTTGGTGGCATTAACAATCAATGGCACCCCCTCTGCACGTCTGCTAAAGAGCAGCACATTTACGTGCAGGTCAGGAACGTGCACAATTATGCGCGCATTAGTGGCATTAACAATCAATGGCACCCCCTCCGCACGTCTGCTAAAGAGCAGCACATTTACGTGCAGGTGGGGAACGTGCACATTTATGTGCGCATTCCTGATGCGCACATATGTGAACCTAGACTAAATTAATCCAGCAGCTACAGTTCACAAAGTCCATTCAACATTTCAGTAACAATAACACATACAACTAAATTTGCTGTGCTTATACTATTATATCCTCCAATTTATATTGTATATTATATCCATTATAAAAAAATTAAAAAATAAATAAAAAGCCCTGCAAACACACACATATATACAGTATATAATACCATGAATAAAAAGGAAACAATCTTTGGTGAAAGTCTCTTATATAATCACGATCATCATTCCAAGCTACATGCTCAACTTTCCCCTGAATCTGTGCTCTTGTGTAACGGACTGGAAACACGTAAATTTTATTCCCTGCCCATCACAGAAAAGGTAAACTAGTTAAGTCTATAATCTCCCTGGCTGTTTACACCTCTTCTTTACATTCCAACATGCTATTAATGTTTTGCAACTTCTCCTTATCATTTCATTTCAAGTGGAAAGGACCTCATATAACAATTCCCGATAGATGATGAAAAATAAACGTTATATACTGGAAATTGTTTTAGTAAAACAACATCAAAAAATATAAAAGATTTTCCATTCAAGTGCAAAAAGGGCACACAGCACTATAAAAAATACTTGAATTGACTGAATGTAATAAAACATGTTATGAGCTATATATAAGTTATAACTGGTGGATCTCGTTCAAGTTTTTTTTTTTTTTTTTTTATGTGAGTGGAACAGCATTTTACTGTTTTATGTCATTTTAATAAACAGATTTACACTAGATGAAGTTTATATTTATAGTTTGTAGTTTATATTTATATAGTGTGTAGTTTATATTTTTATAGTTTGCATAATTTTTTGGAAATCCTTTGGCAATTTTTTTTCCAATTTTTATGTATTGTTTGCAATTTTTTTTTTTTTTACAAATTTTACAATTGTTTAAAATTATTTAAATATATAATTATTCAGAATGATTTAAATGTAAACTGATTTACAGAATTTGCCCCCAGCATCTTACCCACAAGATATTAAAACTTTTTTCGTTTTTTTTAAAGCCTTATTTAAATATTTCATTTAATTTAATTGTGAATGTTTTGTCATTTATCTTTACCTTACACCCCACTATGTGCAAACTATTGATGGGAACTGTGCAACACTACTTTCCTATTTCTGGAAGTCAATTGGTGCAATATACCTTTCCTTATATTTATATCCTCCCCCCTCCTATTTAGATGAGAGATACATTTAGCTCTATAAAATTTATAAAGGATATAAATCTTGTTTTTAATTGACCTCCACTAAAATCAAACCATACTGGTTTCCTTGTTTTTAATTGACCTCCACTAAAATCAAACCATACTGGTTTCCTTGTTTCTGATTGATTGCCACTAAAATCAACCCATTTACTGGTTTCCTTGTTTTTAATTGACCTCCACTAAAATCAACCCATTTACTGGTTTCCTTGTTTCCGATTGATTGCCACTAATATTTGTTGGGGATATTTATTATAGCAAAAGGTTAAAAATATTGCTTTTATTTTTCAAAATTGTCGCTCTTTTTTTGTTTATAGCGCAAAAAATAAGAACGCAGAGGTGATCAAATATCACCAAAAGAAAGCTCTATTTGTGGGAAGAAAAGGACGTCAATTTTGTTTGGGTACAACGTCGCACGACCGTACAATTGTCAGTTAAAGCGGCGCAGTGCCTTATCACAAAAAAAGACTTGGTCAGGAAGGGGGTAAATCCTTCTGGGGATGAAGTGGTTGAACAAAAAAAAAGTTTGTTTGAAAAAGGTGAGTACTCACAAGGAAAGAAGCAGAAAAGGCCAACCAGCACAAGGATTTTCCCCCACTGAGTTTCCATTCGCAGGACCTTTGTCTTCTACTTTTCTAACAATTATATCTGTGTTGAATCCTCTCTTGTTCTTGGTCGTTCAGAAACTGCTCTTGTGATAACACTTAACTGGCATTATTTATAGGAGGTGTGACTCTGACAACATTAGCAACACAGTAAACAGCCCTAACAGTGATACAGAAGTTGATTTGTAGGCAGACCGAACATGTTTGTTTATTATATGTGAGGAGGTCAAGAACCTCGTTCGTGCCAGCCATCAGATTCGTGCACATACGTGTTAGCACATATACACATACACGTCCACCGGTAATCTCTGATTTTTAACTTTTTTCTTACCTACGTAACGTTACTGATCCAGCTTCAGGCTTACCTGCCCTTTGAACGGTAAAACTTTGAAAACTCATAAACTCAACATATATCCACCTTGACGTAGAAGAAGAACTTATAAAAGCAATGTTATAAATAAAAAAATGTGTTTAAAAAAAGAAAGAGGGCATGCATGTTTATTGGGTAGGATGGTCCAGCATATGGTTAGACGCTCATAAGATTCCAGCAGTGATGGATCTACAGCATCTGAAAAAGTAGTGATCCTGTAAATGGAAACTGGAAACTCATAAACTCAACAAAAAATCACACAAATGACAAAAAAAGAAAACTGAAAACTATAAATAGGAACATGTTTAACCTTTAACAATCTACTTCAGTTCCAGCAGAGGTACTGACGTTTTCGTAGTAAAAGATTCACAGAGTAGGATCCACAGTGTATGCATCTCAAGGGAAAAACAGAGCCTCCTCTAAGCGCAATAAGCTTATAAACTTCATATTATTTAAAGATAAAAGAGCCACTCACGTAGATCCAAGTTAAAAACAGCATGGAGCCATGTTGTTTTTAACTTGGATCTATGTTTGTTTACTGGGAAAACATCTCTGCATACCGTGTGACCATCGTGATCTGGAAGGGTTTAAAGCTGGATATACAAGCTGATGGATCGGTCCTAAAAAGGACTGTTCTGTTTGTGGAGAAGGGAAAATGACCTTATATGCACTTTTGTGTAAACTTTTAAAACTGGGTGATGAATAACGAGAAACTCACAGCCACATTACAGAGCACTATGCCGAAATGCCGTTGAGTGTTCGAACCATGGGTCACTCACTTCCTCCTAAGGGATTCTGACCATTGCCTCCTAGAAATTTGATGAGTGCCAAGACTCATATAGGGAACTAACAGTGGACTGTGAACCCCCTTGGCCACTATCTTCTCCCCACTTCTCCTCTTCCACTTTTTTATTCTCCATTCCTTACCATCTTTTGGTTATCCCAAAATCTTCTTTCCTTCTTTGTTTTTCAGCTTTTAACTACAATGTTCCTTATGTTGCTATTTGCCATATGAGGAACATATCCAATGTTTTTTTTCATAAACCTGATGAGCCTCCCCTGCATTTGTATACTTGAACGATGTGCACTCCATTAACTGTTGTAACACATCAAGGTATTTTATCTGGTCCCTTACTGTATGTTCTATGCCTATCCCTCCCCTCTAGCAGGTTTTTTGTCTCTCTCAATACTACTAAACTTAAAGGAACTCATCTTGGCCGAAAGTATATCTTGGCATTGGGACTGCCGACATGGTTTTGTTGAATTATATAATGAAGTTGATTTACTCAAGGCAAATAGGCTGTTCACTTTGCAAGGGAAGTTTCCCTAAAATTTAGTAAATGTGGTGAAGTTTAATCACGTAAAGAATACAGGCATACCCCACATTTAAGTACGCAATGGGGTTTATTTACTAAAGCTGGAAAGTGCAAAATCAGGCTCACTTCTGCATAATAACCAATGAGCTTCTAACCCCAGCTTGTTCAATTAAGCTTTGGTAATAAAACCTGAAAGCTCATTGGTTTCCATGCAGAAGTGAGCCTGATTTTGCACTTTCCAGCTTTAGTAAATAAACCCCATTGTGTACTTAAAAGTGGGGTATGCCTGTATACAATCACATGCAAGGAAATTTTTGTAAAAACAACTCTTTTGCTTGTGCATGATTGGATAATGGATGTCAGCAGAGTGCCCCTCATTCCCTAAGCTCTAGGCCTACGGTAAATTCCCTTGCAAAATGCTGATTGATGGAATTTGCTACTACTGGGCAATTTATAAAAGTTACTGTAATTGCATTAATAATAGAATGCAATTAATTGCATGTAATACATTACATTTTATAACTATAATTTTTTCCTAAAATTTTCAAATCACAAACATAAATTTATATAGATAGACGGATAGATTCTTTTAATCAGATTATTATACAATTGCTTTGAAAGTTTTTCGGATTGTGTGTAGGGGCTTTTAGGGGTGATTTACTAAAACTGGAGCATTCAGAATCTGGTGCAGATGTGCACGGTAGTCAGTCAGCTTCTAAATTCAGCTTGTTCAATTAAGTGTTGACAGTAAAGCCTGGAAGCTGAATGCTTTCAATGCTGAGCTACACCAGATTTTGCACTCTCCAGTTTTAGTAAATATCCAATCACCTTGAAAAAAAAACCATTTAGTTTAAAATGGAAATTAAATGCAAACCATTTTTGTATAGATATAAAAATACATTATAAATACCCTTTTCCCCTTTTTTTATAAGAGATCACATTCCCTCTGTTCTCAGCTGCATAATAGCTGGGGGAGGAGAAGCAGCAGCACACGGAGCTTCCCAGTGAATGGCTGTGCAGGGGGCGTGTCAGGACAAGTCTGATCAGTAGAGGAGAGCACACTGAGTTCCCAGAATAGCTAGAGAACTGACCACGCTGTGCTCTGCTGCTTAGTGTGGTCTGTTTTTAATAGGAAAGCAGAGGCACTGGCAGGAACACCAGGTATTTAACAAAAAAAGAAGCAATACAAAGAGAACAGGATACAAGCTCATTGTACAGCAGGAACATATCAGGAATATGAAGTGTTGGGATAACAAACGCTTTCATTGAACAAGCTGAAGTTAGAAGTTGATTGACTACTATGTACAGCTGCATCAGATTTTGTACTCTACAGTTTTAGTATATCAACCCCAGTGGGTGCACCAAGCAAGGTGACAGCAATGGATTGTGTGGTGTTGGAATATATTCATTGGTGTGCGCAGCCTATTGCATTAGGGTGTGCACCCCAGAGCACAAACACACATGTGTGTATATCAGCAGAGGAGTGGACGGTCAGAAGAGCACTACGGTGTCAGTAGTTTTTTATTTTTATTATTTTTTACAATTCTTTTTTTTTATCATTGTTTACAATATTTTTTATATTTTTTTTAGGAGCCCCGTTATGGGGCTTTGGTGAAACATACCCCTGATGTCTCACTTTTGAGACAGAGAAAGAAACTGAGGACAGAGACTTACCAATCTCTTTCTCTGAAGCCTGCAGTAAACGGTTTACTATGCTTCAGTTAGGAATGAACAAAGGAGCGTTCAGTACAGATCACTCACTGTGTTCATTCAGAAAAGGAAGGGGCTGGTTAATGAAATATTTACCAGCCCCTTACCCGCTGCTGAGAGGAGGGAGAGAAGAAGCAGGGGCAATCAGCGTAGCACAGGCTGCTTAGGGTGTGCCCAGGCACATCCCCAGCACACCCTGTGCGCATGCCTATGAATATATTAAATACACTTTCTTTTCTAGTGTAACACATAAAAGGGAATTATAGTAGTTTAGTAATAGCTTATTGTATTGATTACATCACAGTTAGTCAGATAATCACACTAAAACCTAACCCTCTACACGCAATTCCCCTTAACAGTAAGATCGCCATTAAAACCAGTCAAATGTGGTTCAGATGTCATTAGGTTACACTTCTTGCTGGCTACCAAGAGTTTTATTTTTCGCATAAAAATCTGTTTGCCTTTGCTCATTTCCTTAGTATATACTACATTTGTCATAATGTAAACCATGAAACACTTGTTGGTGTAACATTCCTAGATAGAACAGGATATCACTCAGCAATGAATACAATCTGCTGTAAAGAAGCTGTAAGACACTTTATTCTATGATGTATCAGTAGTGAATGATAAAAGTTGCCATTAAGATTGAAGTTCAATTTAGTATATGTAGCGCACCGACCCCTGATGGGTCCTGCTGTTTGTCCCAAGTTCTATCTCCTAGTGGGCACAAGCAGCTAGGCACACCGTTTCTCTACACAAGAACCAGTCAGGAGGTGTATCTTTGAGCTGTATTGCTTGAACAACTTGGTTACGGTGTAGGGTCAGCCTTGGGATATGCCAAATTTAGTGCAAAGATAATGGAGGACACTCTCTGACTATGGCTGTCTCTTCAGAGTGAAACTCCTCTTGAGGCTAGCCAAGCGTGAACTACAGCTCAGGGGACTCCAATGCAAGAGCAAACTCAACCCAGCCAGTCTGGGGCAGTCTCTTCAAGTGTTAACAAGGACAGTCTCTAGGATCTACTTCAGGCTTGTTGTACTCACTGTGCCCTGGGTTCTTGAATGCTTTCCTGCAGTACCAGACAGCTCCTGTACTGTGTGCCTCCAGATCAGACCCTCTATGGACTTCCTGCAAACTGCTCCCAAAAACTTTGGACATGAGTCCCCCAGCTCTCCCTGAGCTGGGATTCCGATGGCCTCCTCTAAACTTCAGCTAAGTGACCCAGGGGACCGCATCACTCAGGCTGGGTCTCAGTGATGGCTGGTGGTAGATTTGGGAGGGGCAGCAAATAATGCACCCACAGCCACTCCCCCATGGTCATTCGGGTTGGGTCACCAGCACCCCCCACCTCTGGTCGGTCGATGAGCCCCGCACTTGCCCCCAGACAGAGCCTCCCTCCAGGTGGTGGCTTTGTCCTCCACGTCTCCTCCCTCCTCCTCTCTCTCAGGACTCGCTTCCTGATTGGCGGGGAGGAGATTCAGTGTGAAAATAGCTCTGCGCCCTGAACCCATCCTTTTTGAAGCCTATTAGAGCCTCTGGCTCTAATCACGTGCTTAAAAAAAACACCACCCCCATTGGAATCCATGCCTCAGGCGCCCCGAATGTAGATTAGGGGGGAGGATGCATGGATAGGGGGGGCGGCATCCCTGTGCCCCTAATAGACAGGCCGCAACTACTGGGTCTTCTCCCACAGGACAAGGACACTGCTGCTATAGGACCCAGCCTATTTATAAACACCTCAGCCCCATACTACTCACTCCTAGCAGGGATTGGCTGAGGCTGTATGAATATGCAAGTTGAGGGTCTGCCTCTTCCAAACCACAAAATTCTGGGCCCTACCGGGAACCAGGGGGAAGCAGTCAAACCTGCAACCAGCAGAACCCAGAACAGTCAAAAACAATCAAACTTTGCTGCGCTAGCTACAGAGCAGCCAATAACTAAATTTGCCTCAATACTACAAGCAACCTATCTAGGAGAGTGCTAAATACTGTAAAAAACACCAACTTATACAGTGTCACCAGGTCTGGGCCTATATTACCAGAGGACCACTTCTGCTGGAGGGGTTAGCGGTTTGTGGTGTACCAGAACAGCGCAATAATGCTGCTGGGAAGTGATCCACACTGCTGGTCCGTATACTTCCTCAAGACAGGCTTCTCTGAGCTGACTCTACTCGCCAGGAACCTTTCCCTGCGCTGTGCTTTTTCCCTCACCAGTGGGATCTCTAAGGCTGGCCATACATGGTGCAAATTTTGCACAATTCCCCCAGCAACACAGACAGTGTTGACAGGGGTGTCAGCAATTATCTTCTCCTGGCAGGTGGGGGAAGTCATCCCCGCCGGGGAAGAACACAGTGACTATTGCTAGCAGCTATAGCAGCAAGAAAATCTGGCAGGCTGGTTGTATCCAACTATCAACTTGGTACATGCAGCCTGGCCATTATTGGTTCAAAACCGTGTAGGCTAGCTCTACACGCCATGCATGCCCGAATGACACGTGAACCCTATTATATAAAGGTCCACACCAAGATGGCTGCCAGAGATCTCAAGAGAGTACAGCATCCAATCAGACAGCTGACCTCTCTGAGAACAAACGGAGCCCATGGGGGGACTAGTCCCCCAACAGACTCCACTACATCATAATGGCACAGTACTACCTACAGGGTGGAAGGAAACCTGCAACTATCTACAAACAGGGGTACTTATTAGCAGATCTCCTCTTATTTCCTATTACGATGATGATTGTAACATGTTGGATTTTTTATCACTTCCTATCTTAGTGACAGTGGTCTTCAGGACAAATAGAGAGGGGGAAAAGCTCTACAGTATGGATATAGACAACAATAAATACTATAAATACTAAAAAAAGACTTTTCTTTGTTAGAAACACACCTTAAACTCTGACGCCAAGGATACTTTTTATATTGCTCTTGAAAATATTTTCCCCTCTGCAGAGTGTATGCTTGACTTGTATGTTAAAAAATAAAGTTATTTATTGAAAATAAAGACTCATGTATTGCGTAATATCATCATTCTCATGGCCAAGGTCACGCATTTTTTTTATAGGCAAACATATTTTTTTTTCAATATTCACGGCTACAATAACTACCCGACATTTTATTGTTAGTGATAAAATTCTCAGAAGCTATTTTTAGAAATCTGTGTTAAAGAGGAGATGACTTTGTAGTCACCTGTCGCTGTTGGCCATGATAAGTATGTGGGTACAACTCCTACCCGAATCAGGTGCCAAAATCAAGCAATTGTAAATACCGTAATATGCAACTTTAATCAGAGGTGGTGGCACACTGAAAATAATATACCACAGATGCTGGCGCTCGAAACACTGATGCAGTGTCTCACAATAAATTCATTGAAAACAATGTATTAATGAGAAAAAATACAATAATTAAAATAAATGCAATAATAATGATAAAAATGATAATAAGTCCGCAATAATTATATTTATGGGGAGAATGTCCGATCACAATGAATAGTTCTTGAATGTACAAGCTGGAGTGATGAGTCAAAAGGAAATGTTCACTGTCACAAAGGGCTGCTCTTCTCTGGAGTGAAGCCGATTCGAATCAACAAGGAAAGACAAAAATAGAAAAGCGCCTCTGAGTAAAAGTGTTTTAATCAATAATATAAAGGAATTAATAAGCACTTACATGTTAATAAGTACAAGGATGCTCAATGATCCTTAACATAGGTCGGCATTAGCAGGGAAAGATGGCCGGTGTCAGAGGCATATTTCCAGAGAAACATAAAAGTAGCAAAAACCTCAGGGAGCCGGGGAGAAATCCGGCTGGTTCCTATGGAGGAAAGTGGCAAGCGGTTCGTGGAAACAGTGTGTGACGTCAAGCACAGGCAAGGGGCAACACAACGCGTTTCACAGCATGCGCGAAGTCCGTGAGGCACATGCGCGCTCCTTTTTCAAGTGTAGAAAGGGGAGAGGGAAAGATGGCACTTAAATGCTTACAATACACAACGACAAACAGCTGACTGCATGTAATTAATTATGCTACATAGCACTATAAGGGCATAGAAGTTAATCAATAAAGGATTATGTTGCACAGCTAATGAAAAATATATGAAAAATTAAATAGATGATTATATTATAGTAAAATAAGTATTAATACTACATTATCAAAGAGAGTTCAAAATATGAAAATCAATAAATGACTGAACATTCACAAGATACATAACAAGTGAATGTAATGGTAAATAGTCGGTACAGATGAGCGTACAGGCCACAGGTGCGCAAATTAATAAAGTGCGCACCTGCATCCACAGACACACATATGCACCGACCAGACCAACAATGAAAATCGTTATTAAAAAAATCTAATAAAAAAGGCATCAAATCAACACTAAACATCCATAATGTATAAATAATACTGGCAATATAAAGATGTATATATATATAAAAAAAAAAAATCAATTATATACACACATATATACATATAAAAAACTATTCAGATAAAAGTCGGTGCAAAAATCACATAAAGATACCTATAAATGCGCACATATATAGATACCTATATATCCCAAAAGACTACCATAATGTAAATTGTTAGAGCATATAGGATCATATTAAAACTATATCAATACGTGTAAAAATATAATTGCATACATGCAAACGTTACATAATTCAGCTATTCTATCCCAATTATATTTTTTACCCCTAGTATGTATGATACATGTATATTCTTAGCCCCCAAGTGCATAACTTTACATTTATAAACATTAAACCTCATTTTCAACATAGTTGCCCAATTAAACAGAGCATTGAGGTCGGCTTGTAGGTTGGAGACATCCTGTAAGGACGTCATTCCACTGCATAGCTTGGTTTCATCTGCAAAGAATGAAATGGTACTTTTTAAACCCAGACCCTATATCGTTTAAAAAGTTATTAAAAAGTTAGGATCCCAACACTGAACCTTCGGGTACACCACTGATAACCCTAGACCATTCAGAGTAAGAATCATTAACCACTACTCTCTGAATTTGGTCTTTTAGCCAGTTTTCTATCCATTTACAAACTGATCTTTCCAGGCCTGTAGACTTTACCTTACAAACTTTTTCAAAATCCAAATATACTACGTTCACAGCCACCCCTCTGTCCAATGTTTTACTTACCCCCCTATAAAAAGAAAAAAGATTTGTCTGACAACTTCTGTCTTTCATGAATCCATTCTGTTGCTTTAAATATTTTTTTCAACAAGAACCCATCTATGTGACCTTTTATTAAACTTTCCAGTATCTTCCCAACTACGGAAGGTAAACAAACAGGTCTATAGTTACTTGGTAAAGACTTTGATCCCTCTTTAAATATAGGCACCACATTGGCCTTACACCGATCCAGTGGTACTATTCCAGTCATTAATGAGTCCCTAAAAATTAGAACAATAGCTTTGAAATGACAGAGCTTAATTCTTTTAGGATCTGTGGGTGTATGCCATCTGGTACAGGTGCTTTATCCACCTTTATTCTGTCTAAATATTATTGGATCATATCACTTTTGAGCCATGGTGGATCATTTGGGGCTGTGTCAATGCCATCCCAATTATAGACACAGAGCTGAAGAAGGTATTCAATAAATTTGCCTTCTCTTTGTCCCCAGTCAACCACTCCAGATTATTTTGTAAAAGGCCTACATGCTCAGACCTGACTTTTTTACTATTAATATATTTGGAGAATTTTTTTGGATTTGTCCTACTATCTTTTGCAATCTGTCATTAGTTTTGAATTTTTGCGGCCTTGATTTCTTTTTTACATATTCTGTTATATTCTTTGTAACATTTAAATGTTGATAGTGTTCCTTCATTTTTTATATTTTTTTAAAATTCTTTTCTTATTAGTTATAGCTTTTTTAACATTGGCCGTTAGCTTTTTAAACGTGTTGCCCATGGGAATATACTTTGCTTTAGTCCCTCATTTTGGTCTAAACTATATAGTTGTATATAAAATGCATTTTTATCTTTCAAAAAGTGTTTCCCAGTGCTAAACCTTTTATCCAATTTCTAAATTGCTGCATTTGTAAAATTTCAAAAGCCAATACAAAGGAACAGAAGTGGTAAAAAAAAAAAAGCACTTGTGGGTTTAACTGATCTTTTTTTGTATAATTCTACTTTAAGGGGGTGTGGCAAGGGGGTGTGTCCTATACCAACATACTTTTGCTGATGGGTGTCCCTCATTCCCATCTCCAAAAGTTGAGAGGTATGATAATGCTTAAGGGCAGTAAAAAATGGCCATGTTAGGCCTCATTACACAGCCGTTAAAAATTGCATATGTAAGCGCTTTTTGATTACGGATCTGAATGCAGCTGCATTGTTTTCAATGGAGCCATTTATACAGGTGCTGCTGCTTTCAAGTCCATAACGTAGAATCCAAAAATCTGTATCTGGGAACATGCATATAAATGTATGTATATGTATAAATGTATGCATACATGTTTGTAAACATGAAAATAACTTTACTGTTAAAAAAAAAAAAAAACATGAAAATAAGTCTAAACAAAGGGGGAAAAAAATATTATAAAAATAAATAATTTATGCATACACATTTTTGTATATTTAGGCTTCATTTACACAGCCGTAAAACAATTTTACTGGTAAATGTTTAATGATTAGTAACATACTTGCATATAGATGTGTTTAAACACTTAAAGATGCGCATGCGTTCATGATAATTTATTTTGACGCTTTGTTTAGATTTAATTTACGTGATTTATATTTTGTTTAGATTTTATTTTACAAACGTGCATACATGGCATTTATATGCGTAAGCACGTAAATTGCATGTTCTTAGACTCATGTTTTCAGATTTTGTGTCAAGCATCAGAAAGCATCTCAGGTTTACACAACTGTGTGATGGGCTCCATTGAAAACAATGCAGCTGCATTCAGATCCATAATTAAAAACACTTGTACAGTGAGGAAAATAATGATTTGATCCCCTGCAAATTTTGTAAGGTTGCCCACTTACAAAGAAATGAAGGGTCTGTCATTTTTATAAAAGGTGTATTTTAAATGATAGAGACAGAATATCAACCAAAAATCCAGAAAAAATATGATACAAATGTTATAAATTGAGTTGCAGTTCAGTGAGTAAAATAAGTATTTGATCCCCAAGCAAAACATGAGTTAGTAGTTGGTGGAGAAACCCTTGTTGGCAAGCACAGAGTTAAAACGTTTCTTGTAGTTGGTAACCAGGTTTGCACACATTTCAGGAGGAGTTTTGGTCCACTCTTTTTTACAGATCTTTTCTAAAGCCTTAAGGTTTCTTGGCTGTCGCTTGGCAACTCAAAGTTTCAGCTCCCTCCATAAATTTTCTATAGGATTAAGGTCTGGAGACTGACTAGGCCACTCCAATGACCTTAATGTGCTTCTTGAGCCCCTCCTTTGTTGTCTTGGCGGTATGTTTTGGGTCATTCATTGTCATGCTTGAAGATCCATCCATGACCCATCTTCAGTGTTCTGGCTGAGGGAAGAAGGTTCTCATCCAGGTTTTTACAATACATGGCCCCATCCATTGGCTCCTCAATGCGACAAAGTCAGCCTGTACCTTTAGCAGAGAAGTAGCCCCAAAGCATAATGTTCCACCTCAGTGCTTGAATGATCATATATTCGGATTCGTTTCGCATTGTCAAATTCGTTTTGTATATTTGTTGTTCTGAATCGATTCTTATTTCGGAAGCTATTTTACAAGATTGCCGATATTTGTTTTAATGTAATACTTTGTTATTTTTTGTGATTATTTATGCACTCTGGGTTGGATGGATGTGGATCCGAATCTCTGAATCATAACACAGGGAATGGAATGAAATTCATTTTGGATTTATTTGTTATGTTATGATTCAGAGATTCTGATGGATCCACCTCCATCCAACCCAAACACAATAAGTAGGAATCATCATCTTATTTCACTTTTATACTGGATTTATTGCAATATGTTTCTATTTCATATGTAGTGCATTTTTTATAATAATGAAAAATGTTAATGCAACATAAAAACGAAATGGATTTTGGATGCTTCAAACATTAACAAAAGGTCCGAATGAATACGAATGAATTTGTTGTTTCATTATAATTTATTTTGGCAGCATATTTGGCAAGTACAGAATCACAGTATATATAAAATAATATGCAAAGTGGTTGGAGGGAAGCTTCAGAATGGCAAAGATGTTTTATTACAGATTATGCAAGCAGACTGCAGTTCCTCTTTAACAATAATAAATAATAATAATAACTTTTTATTATTATTATTATTTTGTTACGTTCCATGCGTTTAGATGCGGCATTCGTTATTTTAGATAATTTGTAACTTTGGGTAAATTCGTATTCGTTACGTTCACTAACAGCCAAATTTGAAAGGAAATTCCAATACCTATAATTTAATATCAAAAATTAAAAGCAGGGCAAAGAGGTGACAAGCCTCGGGACTTTAACTGTGTTGGGAGTAGAGATCAAAACTCATCAGGTAGCATTAAAATTTAGATTTTTTATTTAATACAGAAATAAAAACATGAGATGGAAAAATACATCCGTATCAAAAGGTGCAGTACATTGAATTAATGAAGCATATACAAGCAAAGAACTACCACTCTCGACATGTTTCACTTGATAGAGTTTCTTCAGGAGATTGATGGTGTGACTCTTTTTATACTAAGAATAAAGAACAGTTTGAGTAAATGTCTCATGAACGTATTGAGAAACAATACATAGACATGACTAAACATGCAAATTGGCATAGGATTGAAAGAGAAACTATGCATAAATTGTTTTAAGAAAAAAACAAAATGTCAAAACAAAGGGGCATAGAAACATATGGACACAGAAAGGAACCAAACCTTACCAAGACTGCTTCAATTCCAAAGAGATGTGAATGCAGCAATAAAATCAGTTAATGCGTATATCCCATCCATCCATCTTAAACAGCTTGGCTGCTTGCAGAGAAGGGCTAAGGGGGTGATATTTCTAAAAAAAAATATATAGGAAATATATGAAATAGGCTATATAGGGCACGGATTTGTAGTATCCAGTGCAGTAGGTGTAGACAGGATACCTGCTAACCAACAAAGGTTTAAAAGGAAAAAATGACCTTGATTTATAATGGAGGTTGAATCAATAGGGGTTAAACTAGTCTTGCTGACAATAAATAACTGAATGTTTTCACCTCGGTACCGGACATCCCAAAAACAGGTTTTAAGAAACACCGGACACCAATAGCAAGATGGCCTACAAATGATGTTAAAATATATAGTAAGTCTAATGAAATCTGGGGCAATGCAGGAGAGATTGAACAATTTAGTCTGTAAAGAGAAAAAAGGGCATCTTACCGGACAATTTCATGAATAGATCATAGAGACCCAGAGGGGATATTGGCTCATCCCTGTACAGGGATCTCAGGTAGACTGTGGTGGCATGTATCTGCTATTTAAATAACCCCTCTCTGACTCGGCGGCGTCTGACGTCACTGCCGAGTCGCGGGCGTGCTGAGTAATGCCATTGCGCATGCGCCAAGGATGACAGACGGCACAAGCACCATAGACGCCATGCGTCAATGGAACGAGGCTGCCATCTTGGGAAGTCCAGTGCCCTCACCAGGAGGGGGGAGACGAGGACAGAGCCCATGCGTTGGGGCGGGCGGCCCAGAACGAACAGCTCACCCTATTGGCACAGGAGACGACTTAACAACCCCAGGCTGAGCAAATCAACAAAAACAAAGAGAGGGCAACACGCTGGCCGGATGATTGATTGACATAACAACCAGTGAGTGCCCCCGGGCGCCCGTACAAGCAGTATCTGTGGTGACTGGCTGGAGATGGAAAACATGGAATGTACAAAAAATGCATTGAAATGCTTGATCAAGTGACAGATAAACAATGTAAATTGCATATGTGATCAATACACACACAAAGGAGAGCTGACAGTGGATGGTTATGTTTGGTTCATATAACAGTAACCATATGTTTGTACAGATATAATATAATACATTTTCTAATGAAAACATCAAATGTATACAAAAAGGTATCAAAATTGTAATCAACTATTAGGCAGCAAAGAAAGAAACAGATAATAGAAATAATATAATGTAAAATAAAAAGGGAAGGAAAAAAAGGGAAGAGGGAGGGGCAGGGGGAGGGGGGAGGAAAAGAAACAAGGAAGGGGAGGGGAAGGAGGGGGGAGGGGATGGAGAATAAAAATAATAAAAGACAAATTAAAGAAATGACTTAAAACTCAAGGCATCATTGAGGCCTGGGGGTCTAAGGGCACCAAGGTCAGAGATCCAACGTGCCTCACGCTGCAATAGAATCTTGTCAATGTCACCCCCTCTTTCATTGGGGGGGACATGTTCAAGAGCAAAGAAATGCATTTTGGTGTCATCAAAATTATGATAGGCCCATATGACGACTTATGGGCGTCTCCATTTTCTTCCCTCGTACCAGGAAAACATGGTCCCTGATGTGATGAAAGAAAGGGCGTTTTGTCTTCCCAACATAAAACGCATCACAGTCGCAAACCATGAGGTAAACTACTCCAACGGACTGACAGGTAGCCAAGAAATTGGGCCTGTACATACGACCATTGGGCAAAATGATATGCTTGGACGCTTATAAATGATGGCAGAACCTCGTACCTTTCTGCTGACCTCACTGGTTGAGGGAGGGAATCAAAAAAATGTTTTAGATGGGAAAAACGCCATTCACCTATCACCATTATATTTTAACTCTTGAAATGTGCATAACCTTCCCCTTACCATCACATCTTTTAATTGTGCGTTCGGTTTTTTAATCCAATTTCCATACAAATTACTTTTGCCCTGTGGAAAATACTCTGTGTCCTTCAGTGCAATACATGGGGAGTTATAGCTCCATTTTTGTTTTTTTGTGTATCATATCCCATTTCTCTAAGGTTTTAAGTGTCATCTTATGTGATTTCTTTCCTAAATTTCTCAAATGCGCAGGTGCCCATATCATTTTCCCCAACTCTGTCTTACTAATTGTATTTTCCAGTTCCACCCATCTTTTATTGTTATTGTTTTTTGCCCAGTCGATAACCCGCGTGAGGAGAACTGCTTTATAATAGTTCTTTAAATCAGGGACTCCGAGGCCCCCCTGCTCTCTGTCTCTAGTTAGTACTTGTAAGCTTAATCTCGTTTTTTTCCCTTTCCAAATAAACCTAAGGAGTATTGCTTACCAAGTTTTAAAATACGCTTGTGGGAGAGGTATCGGCAGCATCTGAAATTGATACATGATCTTTGGCAATAGACTCAATTTAAATATGTTAATTCTCCCCAGCCAAAACACATGTCTAGACGCTATCTAGTCCTTTTTAATTTCATTCAGTAAGGGCAGGAAGTTTGATTGGTAAAGCATGTCCGTGGACTGTGTAATCTTGACCCCTAAATATTTTAGCTCTTTCTATCTCCAGATAAATGGGAACTTCTCCTGATATACAAGTGCCTCCTGAGAAGGGACACCTATATTTAGGATCTCTGACTTAACTTGGTTTATTTTAAAATTTGAACAATCACCATACTGTTTTGGTTCTAACATCAAGTTTGGCAGAGTTATCCTGGGACATGAAACAAAAAACAATATATCATCGACATATGCGGCCATCTTATGTTCCGCTTCTCCCACCCTGATCCCCTTAATGTCTGCATCCTGTCGTATTTTCGCCAATAATAGTTCAAGTGACAGGACAAACAGTAGGGGGGACAGGGGGCACCCTTCTCTAGTGCAGTTAGACATTTTAAAGGGTTCTGAAGTGGATCCATTAACCTTCATCCTTGCTGTGGGACAATTGTAAAGCTCCCCTTTGACCCCCTTTGCCCCCACTGCATATATCTAGTACCTATGCCCATCCCCACTAGGGCGTCCTGCATGAACCCCCAGTCTACCCTATAGAAAGCTTTTTCAGCATCGATCGACAGGAGTAGACCGGGGGTCCCAGATTCCTTTATTTCATGCACCACCAACAATGTCTTGATTCCTTTGTCTCGACATTCTCTACCCGGTACAAACCCTGCCTGGTCGGTATGTACTAGTTCGCTCATTAAAGGTTTCAACCTACCCTCCATTACCTTAGCAAACAGCTTAATATCGTCGTTCAGCAAGGAAATTGGCCTATAACCTGAGCATAAAGAAGTATCTTTCCCCTCTTTTGGTATAATGGTTATGGCCACCTCTAAAGCCTCCTTCCTTATTGCCCACTTCATTCCAATCCCGTTTATGTATAAACATAATTTAGGGATCAGGATATCTCCAAACTTTCTATAATATAAGGTTGTCAGCCCGTCCGGACCTGGGCTCTTACCCAGAGGAGTTTCTCTTAGTATTTTCCTTATCTCTTCCTCTGTTACAGGTTCTTCCAACCCAATCCTTTGTCCCTCTGAAATTTTATTTAGATCTATCTCTTCTAAGAAAACCCTGGTTTTATCCTGTTATTTTTTTGCTCGGGTGATTCATTTTTTTTAATCACGTACAGTTTCGCATAATATTTTTGAAAGATTTTAGCTATCCCTGATGTGTTGTAAATCATAGTTCCTGTACTATCTTGTATTTTTTTATATGTAATTTACAGCTCTTTTCTTTTTTAACATCCTTGCCAGGGGTTTTCCTATTTTATTGCCCCACAGATACCTTTCCTTTTTGATCTTATTATAGGCTGACTGTGTATCTTGCTCGACTAGTTCTTTCAATTCTTCCCTTTTACGAATAAGAGTCGGCAGAATCTCTGCTTTTCCTATTTTTTTGTGTTGCTGTTCTATCCTTGCACTATCTTTTAACAGAGCATTCTTTCTCCTTATTCCCGCTTTTTTCCTTTTTGTGTCCATCTGGATCAGTATACCTCTAACATAAGCCTTGTGGGCTTCCCATATTGTGGCTTCTGATAATTCTTCCGTATCATTAGTTTTAAAGTACCACTCTAATTCCTGCCTGATCTGCGCTTCTGCCTCTACATCCTGTAATAGCTCTTCATTTAGTCTCCAGGGTTTTTTTCTATTTGGCTTCTCCTCGTGCCTAATTCCCATCATTACCTGCGCATGACCTGAGAATGTGGCAATTTTAATGTCTACCTTAACAACTATATCGAGCAATCTATGATCTACCAAGAAAAAATCTATTCTTGAGTACCTTCCGTGCACTGTGGAGTGGAATGTATATTCTCGGCAGTTTGCATTTTGCCTTCGCCACACTTCTATCATCTGGTTCTGTTTTAAGATCTTTTTTAAAGCCCTAGGGCAAACCTTACTCCTCTGGCAAATCCTATAGCAATCCCTTTAGCACTTTTTATTGGAGAGTCCCCGTAATACCATACTGGATAGTCTCTTGATAATATTTTTAAATTTGAGTCGTATGATATATGTGTCTCTTATAATAGGACTACGTCCGCTTTATAATGTTTATATTCTCTTATTACATTATTTCTCTTTATAGGAGCGTTTAAACCACGGACATTGTAAGTCATGAAGTTAAGGGTGGTCATCTCTGCACACTGAGCTCCGGGACATCTCTTCCCCTCTCCCGCTTCTGGGAGCACAGTGGGCAGAGACCCCCCTCCCCTCATCTAAATCTTGATCCTTTCCAGAGCAGATCCCTGCTTTTTTCCCCTCTCCCTTCTCCGTTCTACCCTCTCCCCCCCACCCCCCTTCCTTTGGGGTAATTGGCCTTCCCGTGACCCATGGATCCATGGGCTCTTAGGCCCTTTGGTTCCCCCCGGAGGTTAGACCCTCTCACCGCAGTATCTCATTCTCCTACTATTATTCTACCCTCTCCCTCCCCCCCTCTGTCCCCACTTCGGCACCCAGTTCTTTCTTTCTCAGTTCTTATTTTTCCTTATAATCGGGTGACATCTCTGTTCCTCCATGGTTGAAGTGTTGTTTTGTGCTTCCCACCAGCCTGGTATTTCGACAAGTGGTATGTCCAATCTATCACAAAAAATGGCCGTGTCTTCTGGGTATCTCAGGGTAGCTGACTGTCCCTCTTTTGTCCCTGTTAGGCATGCTGGAAAACCCCATGAGTATTGTATATTATTAAGTTTCAGGTGCTCCAGAAAGGGTTTCAGTGTTCTTCTTCTGGCCAGGGTTTCAGCTGATAAGTTCGGAAATATCTGCAGGATGGATTCTTCGTATTTAATCGGTTGTTTGTTTTTCAGACTTTGCCAGATCCGTTCCTTATCTTGGAAATAATGAAATCTTGCTATTATATCTCGTGGTATTTCTGCTGCCAGTGTAGCTGGCTTTCTTACCTGGTGCACCCTTTCAAACTTTATTTTTTCAGTCTCTTTTAGTCCCAGCAGGTGCCCGAATATTTTATCCATTTTTACCTGTAGATCTTCTCCCTGCATAACTGGTACTCCCCTTATTCGAAGATTTTTCCTTCTATTCCGATTTTCCTGGTCTTCTAGCCGATACATTGCATCTCTGTGGTCTCTTTGTAGTCTTACCATCTGCTCTTTCAAATCCTTTGTTACTGCTTGTACATCCAGTTGCTCTTCTGTGCCTTCCACCCTTCTCAAGATGTGGTTCAAATCCTCATGTAGGGTGGCCATTTCCCCCTTGATAGATGTTTCTAATTTTGCCAACATCTCCGCCATCTTTCCTTTGGTTGGCAATTGGTTTTTTTGTCTAGGTTCAGTTGCCAGTTCTTCCTCTCTGTCCTCACAAATGCTCTCTGAGATATCTGGGTCCTTTGGTTGTTTTCTCTGTCCGTTTTTTTGCACTCCCTCTGGGGGGTTTTACTCTTAGCCCCTGTTGGTTTCCCCAGGCTCTCTAAGTTCAATATAGTAATTTTATTTTTTTAAAATCTGCTGCTGGCCACAAACGGGTCTGGTGAATCGGGGGGAGGTGAGTAGCTGCTTGGTTAGTGTGTAACCTTATCCACCTACCCGCTGTCACACTGGTTGGTACTGGTTGATACAGGGTGTTCTTAACGGTAGACCAACAATTCACTGCTATTAAATGAACAACGCAATGCTTATTATTTTGCAGTTCTAATATATTAAATTCAGACATTTTTCCTTTGTTAGAGACAGGTGTAAGAGTGGGCTGTAAAACGTGTGTATGCTGGTGAGGGGAGGGTCCCACCATCCCTGCTCTCCCGGAACTCTCTTATCACACAGGTTGATACCAGTTGGTACAGGGTGTTCTTGATGGTAATGCTTATTACAGTGCTAATATAGTGAATTCAGACACTTTTCCTTTGTTAGAGACAAATATAGGAATGGGCTGAGAAGCTCGTCTATGTTAGTGACGGGAGGATCCCACCATCCCTGCTCTCCTGAACGTTTCCGGATATTTTTTGAAGAGATCAGCTACTGTCCACAAACGGATCCGGTGAGGTGGAGGGGGAAGTTAGGTGATTGATACAGGTGTTCTTAACGGTAATTCAATGATTCACTGCTATGAGGTGAACAGCACAGTGCTTATTATCTTACAGTTCTAATTTATTGAATTCAGACACTTTTCCTTTGTGAGAGAGATGTAGGAGTGGGCTATGACACTCATATATGTTGGTGAGGGGAGACTCCCACCATCCTTGCTCTCCCAACAGTTTCCCAGTAATTTTTGGAAAAAAAAAAAACAGCTGCTGGCCACAGTCGGGTCTGGTAAGGTAGGGAGAGGAGGGTGAATGACTGCTTAATTAGGGTGTGACCCAGTCCCCCTTCCCGCTGTCACACTGGTTGGTACTGGTAGATACAGGGTGTTTTTAACGGTAATCCAATAATTCACTGCTATTAAATGAACAATGCAATGCTTATTATCTTACAGTTCTAATATATTAAATTCAGACACTTTTCCTTTGTTAGAGACAGGTGTAAGAGTGGGCTGTAGAACTCGTATATGCTGGTGAGGGGAGGGTCCCACCATCCCTGCTCTCCCGGAACTCTCTTATCACCAGACCTTTCCAGTTAGTCTCTGCTTCCACTAATTATCCAAGATCCTCCTTTAATCAACTGGATTGCCTTGCTTATTTGCTTCCCATACTCCCCATACTTTTACTGTTGTACATAACACCCCTGTGAACACAGTCCAGTCTAACATAAGACCCATCCCTTTCACAGTTTTAGCCCTTGTACCAGCGGGAGAGTCTCTCTATACCCTTTTTTTTTAATCCATCCAGTAGTACTGCAGCGCAGACATATTATGAGCAAATACAAAGCAGATCACTCACCCCTCTGTTGGCTCACTCCTGGAGGTTTCTGAAGGGAGTATCAGGTTAGCAGAATATGAGGTCCTGAGTAGGAGGGGGGGCGCCGCAGACCTCTCCTGTCTTTCAGTCCGACCCGCCGTCCACTTTAGTAGCAGCACGTCTCCTCTCAGCCTCCCGTCCTCTCAGCCAGGGCGCCGCCACCACACAGCCAACCTTAGTGTTTGGTGAGCTCCTAGTACACTGTCTCTCTGTGTACGAACCCCAGAGAACCACTGTGTGCTCTCACCATCACCACACATTCTTTCTGGCGTTCCTGTAGATACTCTGGGAGCACTCCATTGTGTCCTGCATTCAGTCACTAACACGATCACCAGGCAGCTAAGGAGGGGGGCAGAAGACAGGAACAGCGGAGAGCGGAGAGGGTGTCCATTCCTCACTCTCTCATGCCGGGGGAGGTTCGCTGGATTCTCAAGTCATCAGCAGCAGCTGCATCCGTCAAGTTTCCTCATCAGGCCCGCCCTCCCCAGAGTGTCCGGTGTTTCTTATAACCTGTTTTGGGGTGTCCGGTACCGAGGTGAAAATATTCAGTTATTTATTGTCAGCAAGACCAGTTTAACCCCTATTGATTCAACCTCATTATAAATCAAGGTATTTTTTTCCTTTAAACCTTTGTTGGTTAGCAGGTATCCTGTCTACACCTACTGCACTGGCTACTACAAATCCGTGCCCTATATAGCCTATTTCATATATTTCCTATATATTTCTTTTTAGAAATATCACCCCCTTAGTCCTTCTCTGCAAGCAGCCAAGGTGTTTAAGCTGGATGGATGGGATATAGGCATTAACTGATTTTATTGCTGCATTCAAATCTCTTTGGAATTGAAGCAGTCTTGGTAAGGTTTGGTTCCTTTCTGTGTCCATATGTTTCTATGCCCCTTTGTTTTGACATTTTGTTTTTTTCTTAAAGCAATTTATGCATAGTTTCTCTTTCAATCCTATGCCAATTTGCATGTTTAGTCATGTTTATGTATCGTTTCTCAATACGTTCATGAGACATTTACACAAACTGTTCTTTATTCTTAGTATAAAAAGAGTCACACCATCAATCTCCTGAAGAAACTCTATCAAGTGAAACATGTCGAGAGTGGTAGTGCTTTACTTGTATATGCTTCATTAATTCAATGTACCTTTTGATACGGATGTATTTTTCCTTCTCATGTTTTTTATTCCTTTATTAAATAAAAATTCTAAATTTTAATGCTACCTGATGAGTTTTGATCTCTACACCCAACACCGTTAAAGTTCCGAGGCTTGTCACCTCTTTGCCCTGCTTTTCATTTTTGAAATTTCTCATATTTGGGATGTGGTGTTTTTCCTTTTGATTTCTCCATCTTGTCCTTTATCTATAATTTAATAGTTAGTTAGTTAGTTATTATTTTTAGATTTTCGAATTTTTGGATTTTTGCTCTTTCGCATTTTTTTGGATTTCCATTCTTATTTTTGGATTTTACTATTCCACTTCCGCCTAAAAACCGTACCCGAGCCACCTCCACCAGATCATCCCCCACAGCTATTACCATTTGTACCACCTCCCCCTACTTTTAGATTGTTAGCTCCACGAGCAGGGCCCTCTACATTGTAAAGCGCTGCGCAAACTGTTGGTGCTATATAAATCCTATATAATAATAATTATTATCTGCTTAGGAACAGTCAGGTGAAGTAAACCATCCAAAATTCAGTTTCACCCAAATTTTTTAAAATCCAAGAAAATTTCAGCAAACCTAAAATCTATGGGTTGGGGGGGGTAAAATTTTCATGCTCACTTGGGACCTTGATGGGCTGCTAGAAGAGCTATTGGGGTCAATCTACTAAGTGATAAATAAGGCATGAATTTTTGAGTTAACCAAATGCATTAAGTACTTATGTTTTGCGATATTTAGCACCTAGCACTTTTGTGTTATTTTTGGTGTTGTTTTTTGACAATTTTATTTTGCCAGCCAACACTGCACAAGAAGGCACACAACCATTTTGTGAAACCAGCAGAGGCTGGTGCTCAAAATCTTTGGGGATGGGGGCACGAAAAAATTTTGAAAAAAAATAATCAATTGCAGCCACTGTGCCCATGAAACGCTGCCACTGTGCCCATCAAACGCAGCCACTGTGCCATCAAACGCTGCCACTGTGCCCATCAAATGCTGCCACTGTGCCATCAAATGTTGCCATTGTGCCATCAAACGCTGCCACTGTGCCCATCAAATGCTGCCACTGTGCCCATCAAATGCTGCCACTGTGCCCATCAAATGCTGCCACTGTGCCATCAAATGCTACCACTGTGCCCATCAAACACTGCCACTGTGCCATCAAACGCTGCCACTGTGCCCTCGAATGCTGTGCCCTCAAATGCTGCCACTGGGCCATCAATTGCAGCCCATCAAACAGTGGCAGCATTTGATGGCACAGTGGCTGCAATTGATGATTTTTTTTCAAAAATTTTTTGTACATTACAAAAATATCGCCAGCAAACACCAGGTGATAAATAACGAATATGTGGGTTTTGTTTTTTGTTTTTTAGTAAATTGACTTAAATGATTTATCTCTTTTTTTTTTTTTGCGATTATTTACCTCACATATTTTACTGTGATGAATTGACTCTTTTTTTTTATCTCATGCAATGTTTTCTAAAAATGAGTCACGTGACCTTCATATTGCATGCGGTAACCTTGAGTGAATTGACCCCTATGTCACCCAGTTAGCATGAGAAGCCCCCACAGCGCCCCATTTAGTTTTCTTTTGTTTGTGTAGCGTGTAGTATTTTGTTACTTTGGGGTCAATTCACTAAGAGTTAAATAGCTGGCAAAAAAATGCAGTAAAATAACATTTGCAGTAAATCAGTGAAAGTGCAATTCACTAAGAATTTTGCGTTAAATACCGAATGCCGTGTTTGTTCGATTTAGCAGCAATTACCACATTTTTTAACCACTTCACACAAAACGACGTACCTGTACATCGTTTTGAGGAAATAGTTGTACTGGTGTGAACCCTGCAGCTGCAGGCTTCACCCCGGTACCGTTTTTTTAGAGCTGGCAGTCGGCTTTCTGATGATAACAACCGATGCCACTCAGCAGCCGCTTGCCCGTTATCACAAGGAGCGGGAGGGTACGTCCCCCCCTCCTGCCGCCTTCCACTGCTCCGCCCGAGTCTCCCGTCCCACCGGGAGACCCAAGTGACCAGCCGGCGGGCGTTCCCGACGTCACAACGTCACTTCTGGTTTACTCAGCTGCCAATGGCACCAATTAAAAAAATTCCCTAGAATTCCAAAATGCTAATTTTGGCATTTTGAATACTTTTAAGTGCAAAGGAGAAACTGTGTAAAAAAAAACAAAAAACAAAGAAAACTCATACTTAAGTCACGCCCGCAAATGTAAACGGTGTTCAAATCACACATGTTAGGTATCGCCGTGATTATCAGAGCGAGAGCAATAAATCTAGCAAAAAATGTTGCCTATGGAGATTTTTTAGTACCATAGTTTGTCGCCATTCCACAAGTGTGTGCAATTCTAAACTGTAACATGTTAGGTATCTATTTACTCTGCATAACATTATCTTTCACGATATACAAAAAAATTGGGCTAGCTTTACTGTTTAGTTTTTTCCAATTCAGTGAAGTATATTTTTTCCAAACAAAATTGCTTTAAAGACCGCTGCGCAAATACCGTGTGACATAAAATATTGCAACGACCACCATTTTATTCTTCAGAGTCTTTGCTAAAGTATATATATATATATATATATTTATATATATATATATAATGTTTGGGAATTCTAAGTAATTTGCTAGCAAAAAATACTGATTTTAACTTGTAAACAACAAATGTTAGAAATAGGCTTGCTCCAGAAGTGGTTAATGTGGTAATTTATCGCATTGATCTGGTTTCCAAGGAGCGGCCGGCGGGAAGTCATCAGCCGTGTCCTTAACGACAGATGACTCAATAGCCATCAGCTGGTTTCCCGCTGACAGCTGAATGTAAAAAAAATGCTGGCAATTAAAAATTATGAAAAAAGAACAGCATGGGGTCCCCCCCAATGCATACCAGGCCCTACGGTTTGTGGTCTGTGAGTGGGGGGTTATGGGAGAAGCCCCCTTTACCAAGGGGGCCCCCAGATCCCAGCTCCCCCATGTGAATGAGTATGGGGTACATTGTACCCCTACACATTCACCAAAAAAGTGTAAAAGTGAATAAAGTCAGGAAGTCGTTTTTGACAATTTCTTTACTAAAAAAATAAAAGAACAATTTCCCTCAATGTAGATTCATCGCCAATCCCGATGCCCGCCACACCGCCGACCACAAGAACAAAAAAAAAAGTCCCGCCGAACATTCCTGTGGTCTGCCTGCTCCGCTGTGCAACAGTTCATATATAGGGACACATCGTCCGGTGGCCTCGCCCCTTCCTTATATAATAACTGTCACACGACGGAGCAGACTTCTTTTTTCGGGTTGGCTGTGCGGAGGGCGTCGTGATTGGTGATGGATCTACAATGTACCCCATGCTTAATCACATAGGGGGCTGGGATCTGGGGCCCCCCTTGTTAAAGGGGGCTTCCAGATTCCGATAAGCCCCCCACCCACAGACCCCCACATTCACCGGCCAAGGCTGTGGGGATGAGGCCCTTGTCCCCATCAACAGCCCCCCGGCCCAAAGCACCCATCCCCCCATGTTGAGGGCATGTGGCCTGGTATGGGTCAGAAGGGGGGGACCACTTGCTTGCCCCCCCCTCTCCTGACCTGCCAGGCTGCAGGCTATTGTGGGGGACAAATCAAAAGAAAATAGAATTGCGCTAAACCTTTAAACAATAAATAATTATTAATTGTATAATTTCAAATTCAATGTAAAGGCCACCAGTGCTCAAAAAATAAAGTCCATAAACATTTGCGATGGCGTCTCCAAACTCTGTCAAATGTTGTGCTGAATCCACCACCAGATAGAAGAAATCACTTCTTACCAGATTACCATGATACAGAGGATCATCGTTACAGAGGATCAAGGAAAGCATTTGTTGCCTAAACACAGCTTGTTTCCAACACACAGTGAGCATGCACAAAAGTCTTCAAGCCGCCTCTTATAAGCTCAGATCGGTGGATGGATGACTGCCCCATACCTCCACCCTGTGGGGTCACTCCTGACTCCCTCCTCCTCCTTCCTACTCGTGTCTCCACCTCACCCGCCTGGGATGCAGACAGAGCGCCTGATGCCACTGCGTAGAGCACGAGGAAGAGGCAACTCTGGGCCCAGTTGGCAGGAAGTTGGCAGCAACAAGTTGCTGGGTGCGATCCTCGCGGCCCCCCCTTATTGCCAGGACTAGATGTTTGTTTCATCATATAAACTGCTCAATTTTCTTTTTTTGTTGTTTTTAACCTGTAGCACTTTGAGATCTTTTGATGAAAAGTGCACTATAAATTAAATGTATTATTATTATTATTATTATTACTATCTCCGTCTACCCTCTTTTTATTTATTCCCTACTGTGTTTATGTTATACAGGAGAATTGCAGCTTCCAACATATTCTAGAGTTTTTATTTTTCATCCTCTTAGCGTAGTTTCTTCATTTTCTTCTTATTGGGGGGACACCCACACTGTTTTTTGACAAATACTGTATGTGACAGTGCCAGCAAAACCCTGGTGATAAATATGGCATTTTTTTATTATTTTTTTTTTGCTAGCAATGGCGGCGATCTGAGATTTTTATCAGGACTGCAACATTGCGGCGGACAGATCAGACACTTGACACTATTTTGGGACCATTCACATTTATACAGCGATCAGTGCTAAAAAAATGCTGATTACTGTATAAATGTTACTGGCGGGGAATGGGTTAACACTAGGGGTTGATCAAGGGGGTTAACTGTGTTACCTAGGGAGTGATTCTAACTGTAGGGGGAGGGGACTCACAAGGGGAGGAGATCAATCAGTGTTCCTCTGTACTGGGAACACACCATCAGTCTCCTCTTCCCTGACAGGACGTGGATCTGTGCGCGCACACGCCCCCTAGACAGTCGGAAAGCTGAGGATGTCATATGTCACGCCCGCCCAGGATGGGAGATCTCTCCTGCTGACGTCATTTGACTATGGGCGGGGAAGGAAGTGGTTAAGGTGTAATAATACATACCAAGGATCTCTGGGGAGGGGACGATCAAACAAAAAACGAATGAGCTTCAGAACCTTGGTCCAAAACCGTGCGAGCATGGAACATGTCCACCAGGCATTAAAACATCACCTGGAATTGGGCAGGCACAAAAGCACAGTCCATTATGGGTAGGCTGAAGGTGGGCTACACGTGATGGGACCAGGTACCATCTGGTAACTGTTTTGAATGCAGACTCCATAGTATTCACATTAATAGAGCAATAGACTATTGTGGCCTAGATTTGCAACCATCTGCTCTATCTCTGGTGCACCGAAGGTCTGTCTCCCACTTGGAAGCATAAGCGTGATCGGTGTGGTGGTTGGAAGTATTCAGTTGAGAGTAGAGAATAGAAATCAGTTTAAGGGAGAGAGGTGCATGGTGGCATATATGTTCAAATAATGATAGCGGACTCGGACGCTTTACAGCTCCGAGACATTGTTTCTGCGGGAGGGGCCTTGATCTCCCTCTGACTTCAGTCGGGGAGATCACGTGACCTTCCGCAGAAGCAATGTCTCGGAGCTGTAAATCGGCCGCGAGTCACGTGACCGGCCTGAAGACAGCTCTAAAGAGGTATTTAGAGCGCTCATTTTTACAAAGGACTTAGATAGTGCGGTATGCCAGCCTCTAATAGAGGGGCTGACAGTGGCAATTTTTGTGTTTTTATTTGTAATAGTAGCGGCGGGGGGGGCAGAGACAGAGACACAGAAGACGCTGACATGCAGGAAGAAGGGGTGAGGGGGGAGACAGGAGAGCAGAGGGGACAGCTACGTCTGACGGAGGGACACATTTTGACCACGATCATCAGGGCGGAGCTGCCCTGGTTATCGTGGTCTGTTTAGAGAGGGGATACAGGAAGTGCCAGGTTCAGGGTTTTTTTTTTTTACAGTTTAGAGGGGGGCAGATTACACAGCACAAGCACTGTGCTGTGTAATCTGCTTTTACCTCCCTGGCGGTATGATTATTTCAGATTTTTGATGCTCAAAGTGGTACAATTGTTTTACATGGAAATTTTACATGGAAATGGAAATTTGGCGTTTTATATTGTAGACCTGTAATTCTTAGGAATAACTCACTTAAATCTGACTTAAATTTTAAATCATAAATTATAATATAATAAATAACTATAAATAATTATAACAAATAATAATAATAAAAATTATTCAATAATGTAATCAAATCAAAAACACTGAAATTTGCTCAGTTGCAGAATTGTCGCTGTCATTACTTTCAGTTTGATGACAAATTTCCCCACAAATCACTATCGCTCAATTCTGCAAGTGATTCTAATTTATTATTGCTGTTTTCTAGCTGGTCTAAAACCGCTTTTGATATAAAGGGACGGTTTTGGTTGCTATGGACAATCTCCAGTTTCCAGGCAGAAAAAACAGTATTTATAATATAAAACTGTATGCAGGGCACTGGAGAAACCACTAGGGACAAAAGGGATGTGAAATTATTTGATACAGTAATGTAATCTGTAAGATTACATTGTACTGTATGTATAGTGTGTTTCACTTTTTTGAATTTGGAGCCGTGCTCCATCCCCGTGCGTTGCCACGCTCGCAGGGAACGGAGCTCGGCACTGTGATAGATCGAGCGGAGAACACGGCTCGCACACACAGCGGGAAAACATCGCAGGATCCTGGGGACAAGGTAAGTAAGCTGTACCTGGATCCTGAGATGCGATCCCGAGTGTGGCTCGGGTTTACCGCTTTTGGTACTGAAAATCCACACCGAGCCACACTCGGGAATACCACCAGGGAGGTTAAGGGACCAGAGTTTGAATTCTTTTTTTTTTTTTTGGTTAACAAACACTTTAAGGCTAGGGATGAGTTTTGGGATCAGGCCCACAATGAGTTTGCTGAACAGGCAAGCTTAATTACCAGTTCACCCAGCAGAACCTCCAGATGCTGGAGGTCATTCATTTAGTAGTGGTATCACTCACTAAAGAAACAGCCCTCTGGGGTACCTTAGCATGGGGCTAGCCAGGTTCCCAACACACACTGCCTATCGGAGGACATCCGGTGTGGCACCCAGCCTGGCCTAACCAGTGTACCTACAACTGTGTAGTCCATAACTCGCCAGTCCAGGCACCAAAACCCAATGCGAACCCCACTGCTCTGGTCCTTTTCCTGAATACATTCCCATGTAGGAGTAACAGAACGTCCACATAAAGTTTTTTTTACTATTTTTTATCCAGTTCATTTGGCCTTCCAGAAGTAAGTGTCACATCCCTAGTTACAAACAAAGTCAAATGGGAAGCAAGCGTTGGGAAAAGAATTAGCGTGACACCAAGCATGAAGAGTCAAAGTAATTTATTGTATATTCTTATGAATGTAGTTAGCCTATAAGATAAGCCAGCACCTTTCAGAGGCTCCCTCGGTTTATCAGATATTTCAGAAAAAGTTTCAGCAGCCACATTATCATTTATAATAAATCTATAGTAACACTCTGAATACCTTGCAGACTACCTGGGAGCCCTAAACCCGAGGGCTCTCTATCATGTAACATTAAATCTTCCCACATCACACTATTACTTATTGAAGGGACCCTTCATAGATATCGACTGGTTCATTAGTGAGATATAGAAGGGGATTGGTTGACTTTTTTTGCTTACATTAAAAAAAAATTAAAATAAAAAAAATAATAATAAGACTTAAAGCTCTTTAAAGAATATGTAAACCCAACATTTCATATTCCTGATATGTTCCTTCTGTACCATGTACTCTAATGAAAACGTATCCTGTTCTCTTTTTATTGCTTCCTTTGTGTGAAATCCCTGGTGTTACTGCCAGTTCCTCTGCTTTTAAAAACTGACCACACTAGGCATACACTGTGATCAGTTTTCTAGCTGTGCTGGGAACTCAGCTTGCTCTCCTCCAATGATCAGATTTGTGCTGACATGACCCCTCCCCCCCCCCACATATCCATTCACTGGGAAGTTTGGTGTACTGTTTTTTCTCCTCCTCCAGCTCTCTTATGTAGCTGAGAACAGAGGGAATGTGATCACTTATAAAAAAGTGGAAAAAAAAGTATTTAGAATGTTTTTATAGCTATACACAAATGTTTTGCCTTTCATTTCTATTGAAATCTGTATTTTTTTGCTGAGAAATTACTTAGAACCACCAAACATGATATATTTCTTTTAAACAGAGGCCCTAACGAATAAAATCGAGGGTGTTGTAATTTTTTATGTATTTACACATTTAACACAATACCATACCCAATTGTTTGGTAAAATATAAAAGATGATGCTACACTGATTAAATAGATACCAAAAATGTCACGCTTTAAAATTGCACACTCCTGCGCAACAGCGACAAAATACGTAATTGTTATTATCCATAGGTGACACTTTAAAAGCCTTTACATGTTACCACTTTAGATTTACAGAGGTCTGGTGCTAGAATTACTGCTCTCAATCTGACGTCGCAGTGATACCTGATATGTTTGGCACAATCGCTGTTTGCATGCATGAGGGAACGACGCGTCTGTTCACCTCTGCGCACGAGTAGGGGGGGGGGAGCAGGGGCGCTTACATTTTTTTAAAATTATTAATTACTAGTTTTTTACACTGTGCCTTTATTAATTTTTTTCACTTTTACTGTTATCACAGGGAATATAAATATCCCCTGTAATAGCAATAGGCAGTGGCGGGTACTCTTTACTGAGAGATCCGGTGTCTATTAGCCCCCAGATCTCTCCTCCGCCCATATAGGGAACACACATTCAACCCCTTGATCACCCCCTAGTGTTAACTCCTTCCCTGCCAGTGACATTTACACAGTAATCAGTGCCTTTTTATAGCAGTGATCGCTGTATGTCAATGGTCCCAAAAATGTTTCAAATGTGTCCGATCTGTCCGCCGCAATGTCGCAGTACTGCTAAAAATCGCAGATCACCCCCATAACTAGAAAGAAAATAAAAATAGTAAAAAAAATCCAATAAAAATGCCAAAAATCTTTCCCATAGTTTATAGACGCTATAACTTTTGCGCAAACCAATCAATATACGCTTATTGCACTTTTTTTTTTACCAAAAATATGTAGAAGAATATATATTGGCCTGAACTGAGAAAGAAATTTGTTTTTTAAAAACATGTTTGGGGATATTTATTATAGCAAAAAGTAAAAAATATTTTTTTTTCAAAATTGGGGCTTTTTGTTTATAGCGCAAAAAATAAAAACCACAGAGGTGATCAAATACCACCAAAAGAAAGCTCTATTTGTGGGAAAAAAGGACGTCAATTTTGTTTGGGTGCAGCGTTGCACGACCGCGCATTTGTCAGTTAAAGCGACGCAGCGCCGTATCGCAAATAATGGCCTGGTCATTAAGCAGCCAAATCTTCCAGTCTGTAAGTGGTTAAACAGCTTGTTTGCATCCGGCAAAACCGTAAGTGATGACATTTTCATTGCTTCCAATTTCTTAGACCATAGAGATGAACGAAGAGATTGCGTCGGCAGCACTCTCAGGTTTCCCAGTGGGAGTCGTGGAAGGTGCTGGAGGAGGGGGGCCATCCCCTCCCGCTGTTTGTAACATACCAATACTGGAGTGATACCTGCAGCTGGGAAAGGCACCGATCCCAAACAGCTCACTGTGTCTCGGAGCCTTGCACCACCGCCTGCATCCACCAGAGCCAGCGTACGTTCCACAGACCCCCCAAAGTGATGTAGGGGGTAAACCCAGAAATGATGTCGACCTCTCAGCCTCTATGCATTTTGCGTCACCATGCGTCTTCAGGGAGGTGCAAGGTTCTGAGACACAGTGAGCTGTATGGGTCATTGCCTTTCCAAAGGCACGTCTACATGTGAGTGAAGGTATATATGTTTTTAAATATATTTTTTCAATAAAACTACTACACTAAATACACTTTTTATTCTTTTGGGCTCCCTTATTTTCTACATCCATCTCATGAGTATGGCTGATGAGTATTAGGAGAAGTCCGGATGATGGTTCCCTGATGCCCTGGATTTAGGTTCTAAAGGCTTGTTGGCTGCTGGTTGGCCTTATTGTTCTGGAGAGTGCTGTGTTTGTTGGCACGTGGTGAAGCACTTTTTGGGGTGTTGCAAAAAAAATAGTTACCTATATTTCGCTAGCATGGGAAAGACACATATATGGAGAGATGGTGGTGCTGCACACCCCGAGTAGCACAATGTGGGAAAATTCCCCCAGAGGGGTTTTTTTAGCAGCAGGGTAAATGAACTGTAAAGAGTAAAAGGGTTTAGAAAGTTGCGTTCTTTATTAGAAAATTAGCGTACAATATTTTAATGATAGTTAAAATATGAGCTCTGGTGGGGGCATGCCCATTCCAAGTACAAGAATTGCAAACACACAATTGTACACAGCATTACATAGCATAATGTCTGACAATGTCTAACGCGTTTCGACCCATGCAATTGAGGTCTTCTTCAGAGGATAAGTTTGCTGAAAAGAGATTGCATTTAGTATATCAAATTTTAAAGGTGTAATGTATAAATAATTGTATATACAGTGTAAACATCTCACATAATTACCAATGCATTTGGAAGAGACCTCCCAACCAGTATTTCTTAAAAGCCATCAGATAATCCCGCTTGCTTCCAAGCCAGACAGCACCCCAGGGGAAGACGTCACTCCACTGGATGCGGCTTACAGGAAATCACACATTTATAACACCCTCTAAGAGCGTGCCAGGCCGGGTGGGGTCAGCACCTGCGCCAGTTTCCCAGAGCCTTAACTCATGGTATATACAGAAATACCCATATTCAATTATAGAGTTTGGTTTTATAAAGTTTGGTATTGAACCGTCAGAAAGTACACCAAAGATATATTGTCTGTATTTCATGTGTGTCCTATGAGTTGTATTAAAGGTAATAGGTATATAATAAGAGGGGTAGTAATTCATGAATAATAATAATAATATAATAGAGGCCAACATGGCCGCGTGTGCTAGGTATATAAGTTAAATGGGTAGTGATAATGTGAAATGCTGTGAGTGAAAATGTGCAAGAGTGAAGAAGGACAAAAAGAAAATAAAAGTGAAAGAATGAAATGACTGAATAGGAGAAAAAGAAAAAAAGAGAAAAAAGAAAAAAAGAGAAAAAAGAAAAAAAGAAAAGAGAAAAGTGAGTGATGACAGGTGGCCTGAAAAATACATATGAATGTAGAATTTAAATAAAAGTGAAACGGGCATGATGAAGGTGGTGGGAGGGGAAGGTGAGGTGTGAGGGGAATTGTGATGACCAGCAGGGAAAAAGGTGGAAAAAATGTTTGCAAAAAACACCACAACTGTTGCATACAAAAACTAGCCAAGTGGTATTCTTCAGAAAGGATGCAAAAAGTGTAAAGGACTAATTTAACTTTATTTTATTATACAAAAACAAATAAATACTTGCAAAAATACTTGTCTAAAATGGTGAAAAAGTCCCCAAATCCCTCCTCCAAACACATTTAATTAAAATTAAGACAAGAAAGTCTTAATGGAACACCGGTGTCCATAGCAAATCCAGCCATACACATCAGTCACCCATCCACGCAGCCACGCCCACAGTTCAATCTGATTGTTGTATATTCACCACAGATAGGCCTGGTAACTCAATATAGACAAAAGTCACTGTGATATAGATGATGTTAGAGAGTATAGAGAGTTTGTGTGTTCCGCTCAGCAAATAACTTCAACTCAGACTTGTAAAGCAGCAATGCATATGGTTTTCAAAATTGCACAGTTTGAGAAGCGCAGGTCATTGGTTTCTATGTAAGTATGGATTACAATTGATTAATGAGGGATAACATCGGCCAAAGGAAACAGTAATGGTATTAAGGCAGGGGGTTAACCCAATACAGCTCACCGTTCTGATGTCTTGATCCGTATGTCTGTATCCCCTATATTCATACAAATGGACCAGCCGATCAGCGATAGAGACTCATAAGTCACCGGATATGCTCAGTCATTGGAGATGTTAGATGGATCTTCCTTCCATTTGAGAAGGCAAAATAGGTAATAGTCCTACACAGACCTTCCTTAGATTTGCTTCCTGTTGAGTAGTCCTGGTTCATCTTTGAAAGAATCCTATATATAATGCAGATGCTTGCCAAGTTGTCCTAATCACACCAACAAGTGGCTCAAGAAAAGGTTGCTGAGTGCTGGATGGTTTGTGCTAAGCTGAAATTCGGATGGGTGATCTGGGTTCGCCAGGTGGATGGACAGGTCGGTGTTCACACCACTGGAGACATGTGAGTATGTCTTACTTGCTTACATGTTTCGCTTGTAACCCGAGCTTCTTCAGAGCATGCGCAGTTAGTAAGGGTGTATCCTTAAACGTCAGAGAGACTTAATTGATTAAGTGGATATCAATTTAACACCTTATTCAGACTGCGGTAAGTAAATATCCAGTCTCACCACATACATACAATACAATAGACTTTCACCCCGTGTATTCACCTATTGCCAAGAAATTAGGTACAGAGAATCCCCTCATGTAGTAGTTATTTTAGTCATGCCTTATAACTACAGTTATAGGTTCCAATAGATTGTACTATTGGTAAATACAAGTTCCACACACCCCTTCAGAGGGAAAGGATGTTTATGAAGCGAGATAGCCACTTGGATAGTTTTGATTTGGAAAAGGTCAGTTGTTACTGCTCCAAGAAAACGGACAGATTAAGCTCATTGTTAAACCCTGAAGGCTGCATGCTTCTCAGGTTAAATATCCACATTTTTTCCTTCTGGTACAGTATTTTATCGAAGTTGCCTCTTCTTGGGGCAAATTAAGTTTGTAAATCATTATCCAGGGTCACTGTCTACCTGGATTGAGATGTTACATTTGTATATTGAAATCATATCTCCTCTCAAGCGTCTCTTCTCCAGAGAGAATAAGTTCAGTGCTCGCAACCTTTCCTCATAACTAAGATCCTCCAGACCCTTTATTATCTTTGTTGCCCTTCTTTGTACTCGCTCCATTTCCAGTACATCCTTCCTGAGGACTGGTGCCGAGAACTGGACAGCATACTCTAGGTGCGGCTGGACCAGAGTCTTGCTGTAGCCCCTTACCTTGTGACTTGCTATAAAATTAATATATTACAGTCTGATCAGTTGGGGAGTGGAGATGGAGGAATTTCTCCCTTCTGCCTGTGACAGATTCATGACATTATCTCTGCCTGGGTTAAACCACTGACTACAGTTCAGGGGCTACCTTAATGGTAAAGCATACAGTCTATTTTTAAAATAAAGCTGTGGCTGTATATGTTGTCAGGGTCTGCATAAGAACATTTGCAAAATAAGGGCTTGTTCAGCTTCCTCACTGCAACCATGTTCATTGCACGCGATTGTGGGCCGCTTGCAGAGGCGGCCCCATCCACTTGAATGGGTCACGTTCAGTGAACGTCGTTACACCCATCAAAAGCAACAGGGGTGTAAATATTGCTACAGCCACAGAGCAAAGCGTCACAGCTGCAGCATGTGTATGCCCCTGGCTAGAGATGTACAACTTCTGGAAATTTTGAAGCCATGAGAAAAAAAAAAAAACATTTTTGCATTTTTTTTCTGGAAAAAATTACAATTTTCGGAAATTTTTTTAAAAAAATCAGTGTGGAGTAGTGGTGGTGGAGTGGTGATTTGAAAGTCATTTTGTTACACTGTGAAGGTGAATTACAGTGTATCTAAAATATTATGCTTGAAATAAAAGTACAGCTTATTCAGTAAATAAACTTGCTTTTTAAATTTTTATTTTTTATTAACAAATGGAATAACAAGGACTGTATATGATAAGAACATCTCCCCTATACATGAGAACAAGTAAACACCCCCTTTCCCTCTAAATAATATAAACGCTTCCTGCCAGTATGCATTTTCAGTTATTGACAATGCTGATCCAGCTTATATCGCTCTATGAAGAGCGTGATCATTTTTCTCCTGATTTTTGGGTGTCATTTTCTCTATAAATGAAGGGATTGTGTATTGTTGGGAGGCCATGGTTTGTAACACTTCCTTCCTTGAAGATGCTGCTGGTGAAGAAACACTTTGTGTTGATCCAGAAGTAGCAGTGTTTCTGGAAGGAGAACTCAGGAGGGAAAAGCTACTTGCACTTTCATTCTGATCCTCATCATTTCATTCCCTAAAGTATTTTTTCATGTCTTTAGGGCACCTCTGGCATGCCAGGATGGGTTTTGTCATCCCTGTAGCATTTGGAAAAGAATATTTCTTCTCACAATATTTGCACATATGCATTTGTGACATATTAACCGGCCTCTTGCCCACTCGTCATCCTAAAACAATTGGGGGAGCAGGTGAGCACACAGGGGGACCTGGGCAGCAGAAAGAAAAGGAAAAGAGGGGTGGCATACATTGGTACCAATCCCCTGTATTTTCCTCCCGTGGCAGCTGAATATTGGTGAGAGGAAGAGGAGGAAAAGCCTACTTTCAGCTGCTGCAGAAGAAAATACAGATCGGTCCCTTAATTTCCACTCCAGCCGCCTATCCTGTCCAGGTTCTGGAGGTCAGCAAGTAAGGATCGCGGCTTACCTGTCACCTGCCCACAAATTATGGGTTGCCAACTCCAGGACTAGGGTGTGCCCAGGCAGTGGCGTAGTGTGGGGAGTGCGGGGTGGACCGTGGCCCTGGGCGCAATATCTAGAGGGGCGCAGAAATCCCAACTCCCGCTATCCCGACTACTGTCATCCACACCTGGGAGTTACCGAGTGTGCCACTGTCTGCAGCCCGCCTCTGCCGCTCTCCATATTTCTGTGCTTGTGCTGCCGGAGCTTCCCCAGCTGTCCGGCCTCAGCGATGGACACTCTCTGCGATTGGCTGCTCCAGTAATGTGTAGGCACGGCGGCAAGCAGAGCTGGCTTTGGCGGTTGATCGCCGGTTTGCTCCCACCTCGCTGTCCAGGTCTCATCGCTGGCTGTGCCGGGGCAGGCTTCCACCACACACGGCAGCCCACATATGGGATACAAGAAGAGCCCAGGTGAGTGGTGGCTTTGTACTGCCGTGCCGGGGCCGGGCTGGCTGGAGACTAGAAGGCTCAGCAGTGAATAGGAAACAGATCAGGTAGGATGGGAATGGCCGGGGTGACACCTTCTCTGCCAGGCTGAAATGAGATGGAGGGAGGAAGTTTATCTGAAGTGCCGCTCTTCTACCACTTCAGGGACACTTCACATCCTGGGAAGGGGGGACATTCCGACAGACTGGGAAACCAGAACTGCCAACATGTACCCAGAGCGTTCTGCTCTGTGCTTCATATATGGGATTCTGTGTATATATAGTACATGGGATGATGGGGGGGCAGTATATATATAACACATGGAGGGGGGCAGTGTGTGTGTGTGTGTGTATATATATATATATATATATATATATATATATATATATAATACGTGAGGGTGGGGGGCAGTCTACATATCATACATAGGGGGGTCAGTGTATGTTTAACACATGGGGGGGGTCAGTTAGTATATATGATACATGGGGACCAGTGTATATATAATATATGTGGGGAGTCAGTGTAAATATATAAAATGCAGTGTATATAAAATATATGGGGTAATGGGTGGGGTTAGTGTATATAATTTATGGGAGTTAGTGTGTGTATATATAATATATGGGAGTTAGTGTGTGTGTATATAATATATGGGGGTTAGTGTGTGTATGTAACATATATGAGGGTTAGTGCGTGTATATATAATATATGGGGGTTAGTGTATATATAATATATGGGGGTTAGTGTGTGTGTATATATAATATATAGGGGTTAGTGTATATATAATATATGGGGGTTAGTGTGTGTATATATAATATATGGGGGGTTAGTGTATATATAATATATGAGGGTTAGCGTGTGTATGTATAATATATGAGGGTTAGTGCGTGTATATATAATATATGGGGGTTAGTGTGTGTATGTATAATATATGGGGGTTAGTGTGTGTATGTATAATATATGGGGGTTAGTGTGTGTATGTATAATATATGGGGGTTAGTGTGTGTATGTATAATATATGGGGGTTAGTGTGTGTATGTATAATATATGGGGGTTAGTGTGTGTACATATAATATATGGGGGTTAGTGTGTGTATATATATAATATATGGGGGTTAGTGTTTGTGTATATATAATATATGGGGGTTAGTGTGTGTATGTATAATATATGAGGGTTAGTGCGTGTATATATAATATATGGGGGTTACTGTATATATAATATATGGGGGTTAGTGTGTGTATGTATAATATATGGGGGTTAGTGTGTGTACATATAATATATGGGGGTTGGTGTGTGTATATATATATAATATATGGGGGTTAGTGTTTGTATATATATAATATATGGGGGTTAGTGTGTGTATATATAATATATGGGGGTTAGTGTGTGTATATATAATATATGGGGGTTAGTGTGTGTGTGTGTGTATATATAATAAATGGGGGTTAGTGTGTGTATATATAATAAATGGGGGTTAGTGTGTGTATATATAATAAATGGGGGTTAGTGTGTGTATATATAATGTATGGGGGTTAGTGTGTGTATATATAATGTATGGGGGTTAGTGTGTATATATAATATATGGGGGTCAGTGAATATATAATATATGGAAGGTAGTGTATATATAAAACATGGGGTGAGGGAGGGCAGTGTGTATTACATGGGGTGATGGGGGGGGGGGTCAGTGTATACATAATACATAGAGGGGCAGTGTGTAATTCATGGGGTGATGAGGGGTCAGTGTATATATAATACATAGGGTGATGTGGGGGAGGGAGCCGGGGCAGTGACACAGATGCATTTTTTTAATTACATACATGTGCTTATGGGGTAATGGGTTTAATACTGTACTAATGGAAGGGAGTACTAAAAGTACACGAGCTAGGGGGCGCAAATTACTTGATTTGCCCCGGGTGCTGACAACTCACGCTGCGCCACTGTGCCCAGGCACACCTGGCACACCCCTTGCGCACGCCTATGCCACTTAAGGACCGGGCCTATTTTTTACACTTGGTTTTTACAAGTTAAGATATTTTTTTTTTGGCTAGAAAATTACTTAGAACCACCAATCATTATATATATATATATATATATTTTAGACACCCTAGAGAATAAAATGGCAGTCGTTGCAGCGGTCTTACAAATGCAATTTTTTGACATCCTGGGAAGGGGGGACATTCCGACAGACTGGGAAACCAGAATTGCCAACATGTACCCAGAGCGTTCTGCTCTGTGCTTCATACATGGGATTCTGTGTATATATAGTACATGGGATGATGGGGGGGGCAGTATATATATAACACATGGAGGGGGGCAGTGTGTGTGTATATATATATATATATATATATATATATATATATATATATATAATACGTGAGGGTGGGGGGCAGTCTACATATCATACATAGGGGGGTCAGTGTATGTTTAACACATGGGGGGGGTCAGTTAGTATATATGATACATGGGGACCAGTGTATATATAATATATGGGGAGTCAGTGTACATATATAAAATTCAGTGTATATAAAATATATGGGGTAATGGGTGGGGTTAATGTATATAATTTATGGGAGTTAGTGTGTGTATATATAATATATGGGAGTTAGTGTGTGTATATATAATATATGGGGGTTAGTGTGTGTATATATAATATATGGGAGTTAGTGTGTGTATATATAATGTATGGGGGTTAGTGTGTGTATATATAATATATGAGGGTTAGTGAGTGTATATATAATATATGAGGGTTAGTGAGTGTATATATAAAACATGGGGTGAGGGAGGGCAGTGTGTATTACATGGGGTGATGGGGGGGGGTCAGTGTATACATAATACATAGAGGGGCAGTGTGTAATTCATGGGGTGATGAGGGGTCAGTGTATATATAATACATGGGGTGATGTGGGGGGGGGAGAGGGGGCAGTGACACAGATGCATTTTTTTAATTACATACATGTGCTTATGGGGTAAGGGGTTTAATACTGTACTAATGGAAGGGAGTACTAAAAGTACACGAGCTAGGGGGCGCAAATTACTTGATTTGCCCCGGGTGCTGACAACTCACGCTACGCCACTGTGCCCAGGCACACCTGGCACACCCCTTGCGCACGCCTATGCCACTTAAGGACCGGGCCTATTTTTTACACTTGGTTTTTACAAGTTAAAATATTTTTTTTTTTGCTAGAAAATTACTTAGAACCACCAATCATTATATATATATATATATATATATATATATATATATATATATATATATATATATATATATATATATATATATATATATATATATATATATATTTTGGACACCCTAGAGAATAAAATGGCAGTCGTTGCAATACTTTATGTCACACCGTATTTGCGCAGCGGTCTTACAAATGCAATTTTTTGGGGGAAAAAACACACTTTTTTGAATAAAAAATAAGAAAACAGTAAAGTTAACCCAATTTTTTTACATTGTGAAAGATAACGTTATGCCGAGTAAATTGATACCCAACATGTCATGGTTCAAAATTGCACCCGCTCGTGGAATGGCGACAAACTTTGACCCTTTAAAATCTCCATAGGCAACGTTTAAGAAATTCTACAGGTTGTATGTTTTGAGTTACAGAGGAGCTCTAGGGCTATAATTATTGTGCTCGCTCTAATGATCGCGGCAATACCTCACGTGTGTGGTTTGAACAGCGTTTTCATATGCAGGCGCGACTTACGTATGCATTTGCTTCTGCGCACAAGCTCAGCGGGACGGCGTGCTTTAAATCTTTTATTTATTTTTATTATTATTTATTTTACTTATTTTTTTTTACACTGTACTTTTAAAGAAAAAAAAAATGGTTCACTTTTATTCCTATTATAAGGTTATGTAAACATCCCTTGTATTAGAAAAAAAGCATGACAGGACCTCTTTAATGTGAGATCTGGGGTCAAAAAGACCTCAACCTGATAGAACACCTTTGGGATGAATTAGAGTGGAGACTGTGAGCCAGGCCTTCTCGTCCTACATCAGTGCCTGATCTCAGAAATGCACTTCTGGAAGAATGGTCAAACATTCCCATAGACACACTCCTAAACAGCCTTCCCAGAAGAGTTGAAGCTGTTATAGCGGCAAAGGGTGGGCCAACTCAATATTGAACCCTACGGACTAAGACTGGGATGCCATTAAAGTTCATGTGCGTGTAAAAGCAGGTGTCCCAATACTTTTGGCAATATAGTGTATACTGAGATTACACTATGTGTTCCCCCACCCCCCGACCCCGTGACATGGATCGTGAATTAATGAAATTTGGGGGTATGATTTAAAAAACATTGTAGAGCTATTCATCCTGTGAAAATACATTTTTCATCTGTGTGAATGGGGGCAAAAACAAATTTTATTAGACTATTTTCTCTCCATGTTGAATACTATTTATTCATACACAATAGAGCGAGTCAGGAAAATACTGCATTTATGGCTACTAAATAGAGCTGAGGATTATAAACTGAAATAACTCATATATATAACTATTTACTACGATCGTAAGCACCATCTAGTGGCCATATTGAAGTATTTTTTTGATTCACTCTGTTAACGTTCGACCAGGAGAAAAAAATTGCTTAATTACATGCATTTTTGCCCATATTCGCCCAGAACGAATACGCATGCAGCTTCCTTTACAGAATGAATAACATATTTTTTTCACTTTCAATAAATTTTTATTGAAAAAATGTAAAAGCACAAAACATGGTATATGAGAACTTTTTGAAATTGAAATCTAAGTCACCAATTTGAATTGGGCTTTAGTAAAATTGGGGGGGGGGGGGGTTTAACCATCTCAATACAGTGCATTTTCACCCCCTTCCTGCCCAGGCCAATTTTCTGTTCTCAGCGCTGTCACACTTTGAATGACAATTGCGCGGTCATGCAAAAACTGTACCCAAATTTTTATCATTTTTTTTTCTCCAGAAATAGAGCTTTCTTTTGGTGGTTTTTGATCACATCTGCGTTTTTTATTACTTGCGCTATAAACAAAAGAAGAGTGACAAGTTTGAAAAAAACACAATATTTTTTACTTTTTGCTATAATAAATATCACCATTTAAAAAAAAAATAAATAAATAATTTTTCCTCAGTTAAGGCCAAGATGTATTCTTCTATCGCAATAAGTGTATATTGATTGGTTTGCGCAAAAGTTATAGGGTCTACAAAATAGGGGATAGATTTATGGCATGTTTATTTTTTTTTTTTTTTTCACTAGTAATGGCGGCGATCTGTGATTTTTATCGTGACTGTGACATTATGGTGAACAGATCGGAAACTTTTGACACTATTTTGGGACCATTCACATTTATACAGCGATCAGTGCTATAAAAATGCACTGATTACTGTATAAATGTCACTGGCAGGGAAGGGGTTAAGACTAGGGGGCGATCAAGGGGTTAACTGTGTTACCTAGGGAGTGATTCTAACTGTAGGGGGAGGGGACTCACAAGGGGAGGAGACCGATCGGTGTTCCTCTGCACTGGGAACACACGATCGGTCTCCTCCCCCCTAATAGGATGTGGATCTGTGTGTTTACACACACAGATCCATGTCCCTGCTCTGTTACCGGCAATCGCGGGTGCCCGGCGGACATCGAGGCTGCCGGGCATGTGCATCGGCACGCGCCCGCCCAGGATGGGAGATCCCTCCTGCGGACGTCATTTGACTATGGGCGGGGAAGGAAGTGGTTAAGGTGTAATAATACATACCAAGGATCTCTGGGGAGGGGACGATCAAACAAAAAAACGAATGAGCTTCAGAACCTTGCTCCAAAACTGTGCGAGCATGGAACATGTCCACTAGGAATTAAAACATCACCTGGCATTGGGCAGCCATGAAGGCACAGTCCATTATGTTAAGGCTGAAGGTGGGCTTCACGTGATGGGACCAGGTACCATCTGGTAACTGTTTTGAATGCAGACTCCATAGTATTCACATTATTAGAGCAAGAGGCTATTGTGGCCAAGATTTGCAACCAATCTGCTCTATCTCTGGTGCACCGGAGGTCTGTCTCCCACTTGGAAATGTAAGTGTGATCGGTGTGGTGGTTGGAAGTATTCAATTGAGAGTAGAGAATAGAAATCAGTTTAGGGGAGAGAGGTGCATGGTGGCATATATGAAAATTGAGGCAGAAGGTTTGAGGCAACTTGTGGACTCTTCATGGTACAGCAAAGACTCACATACGTATTTATATAAAAAAAAGGTAGAAATGTATTTAAGACAAAAAGATTATCATCATTAAAATGGTCCTATACAGGGAAATATACAATACACAGTGTCAGATCTCTGAAGAGGAACTAAACACTTGGAAGCATGTCCACCAAGACAGGAGGACCATCGATCAGCGTGGACATGCGTCCAAGTGTCTAGTTCCTCTTCAGAGATCTGACACTGTGTATTGTGTATTTCACTCTATAGGACCATTTTAATGATGATAATCTTTTTGTCTTAAATAAATTTCTACATTTTTTATATAAATACGTATGTGAGTCTTTGTTGTATCATGAAGAGTCCACAAGTTGTCTCAAACCTTCTGCCTCAATTTTCAAACAGATTGGATGAAGGTACATTATGTTTATGTTTTCAGTTTAGTAGCGATATTATTATGGTGTCATATATATATTTTCAAATAATGATAGCTGACTCGTAAGGTCTTTATTAGTGAATTTGGCGGAGATCCAGTGTTTTATTTGTAAGAATCGAAATATTTCGGAAGATGGGGCCTGATATTTTTCCCTAATTTCTGCCCAAGTATAAATGTAACAGCCATTGAGAAAAGAATGGGTGCAAATAAACCCAGCCCTGGAGTAAACATTGGGTTACCAAGGAGGGGTGAGAGAGGTAAATGTGGTGAAAGCAATTTGCTAAAATATTTGGTGGAGTCCCAAATAGCAAGGGTATGTCTCATAAGAGGGCTCATAGAAGTGGGTCGAGATTTATTTGGGAGCCAAGGGAGTGAACAAACAGCAACTGATGAGCAACAGAAAGCCTCCAGATCTATCCACTGAGGAGCCTGTCGGGAATCAAAGGGAGGTCAGTGGGGTAATTTGCGCAGCTGCAAAGTATTTGCTGAAATTAGGGACTACAAGACCGCCCCCGCCTTTTATGGGTAAACATTGTATGTCGGGAGACCAGAGGTTTTTTTTATTACACCATATGAATTGAGAGATATGTGATTCTGAAAGGATTTCAACACGTACAATGGGATGGGGACTGGGATAGTGCGGAATAAGTCGTTTCGGCAATGATTAACATTGTTTTAATAAATATACCCCTAGGTGTTCAAATACAGAAAATCTTTACTTTCCAGACCTTGGTTAATTTATACCCCAGGTCACATAAAAAAAGAAGGAGCTCAGTTTATTCCACTCTGTTAACCTGAATCACGATGCTTGGTGCCTGGCTTTTATTGGCTTTTACATAATTGTGAAGCTCATTAAATGAGGGGTTGGGACAGATTGTTTTCAATATTTGGTCACGTAAACAGAGGGAGTGATTTTTACAGCTATGTAAGGGAGAAGGCAATAGAACCTTTAACCACTTGCTTACCGGGCACTTAAACCCCCCTCCTGCTCAGACCAATTTTCAGCTTTCAGCGCTGTCACTCTTTGAATGACAATTGCGCAGTCATACAACACTGTGCCCAAATGAAATTTTTATCATTTTTTTTCATACAAATAGAGCTTTCTTTTGGTGGTATTTAATCACCACTGGGGTTTTTATTTTTTGCTAAACAAACAAAAAAAAAAGAAAATTTTGAAAAAAAAAATCATGTTTCATAGTTTGTTGCAAACAGGTAATTTTTCTCATTCATTGATATGCGCAGATGAGGTGGCACTGGTGGGCACTGATAGGCTGCACTGATGGGCACTGATAGGCACAGATAAGGCGGCACTGATGGGGACAGATAAGGCGGTACTGATGGGCACAGATAAGGCGGCACTGATGGCCACTGATAAGATGGCACTGATGGGCCCTGATGGGTGGCACTAATGGGTGGCACTGATGGGCACTGATAGGTGTTACTGATATGTACCACTGATAGATGGCACTGATGGGCATTGAGAGGTGGCACTGATGGGCACTGGTAGTTGACACTGATGGGCAGCACTCTTGATGAGGCACTGATTGGTGACATTGATAGGTGGCACTGTGGGCACTGATAGGTGGCACTGTGGGCACTGATGGGTGGCACTGTGGGCACTGGTAGGTGGCGCTGGTGGGCACTGGTAGGTGGCACTGTTATGCACTAATAGGTGGCACTGGCAGGTAGCACTGGTGGGCACAGATGACTCCGCGGCTGCTCTCCTTGATCGGGACCGATGTCCCTCTAACAGCCGCTATCAGCGTGAGGAGAAAAAATAGCCGTTTACCGACTCTGTTTACATCACATGATCAGCTGTCATTGGCTGACAGCTGATCACGTGGTAAGGGGTCAGGATCGACCCCTTACTCCGATCTGTGATCCAGCGAGTCTCATAGACTCACTGATCACAGGGGGCCCGGGTCGCTCGAGCACGGGAGGACGTCTATTGACACCCTCCCGGCAAAGTAGGTCCGCGCTGTGGCTGTCATTCAGCTATAGCGCAGATCAGAATTGGTTAAGGTAGAGTTGTAAATTGTAATGTAACATGTGACATGTGCTGGTTTCTGGAGCAACCCCATTGCCAGATCATACATGCTTACTGCAGATACCAATAGACATTAGGGGGAGATTTACTAACACAGAATCTGGTGCAACTGTGCATAGTAACCAATCAGCTTCCAGTTTTTTTTGTCAAAGCTTAAAGTGAATGTAAACCCAAAATATTTTTTTTTTTAATTAGGGCTTGTAACTTGTACAGTATAGGATTTTTTTTCAGTAAGATAAAAATGGTTAGACAGAGAAATAGGAGTCAGTTCTCCTGCAATCTCTTAAATGTTTTCAAAATGTTTGATGGCAGTTACATTTAGTTACATTGTACTGCCACCTGCTGGTTAATTAGTGGTACATACAAAAAAGTTTAGTATACATTTTACTGTGCTGTCAAGAAGGTCCAAAAAAAGAAAAATCATACAATATGGCTTCCAGCTTCTACTGCAGTCCTGTTTGTTCTCATTGTGAACGATTTTCTTGGATCATTTCTTTCCCACCATAACGGACATAACTGAAAGTTACATAACCGTGTGAAAACACAGTCTGTTTATTATATATAACAAGATGAGTTCAATCAGCAGATTAGTATATTATCCATAGCACTCTCTATTCGAGTGTAGAATATTCTTTTACAAATGCTGCTATAAGCAATGAAATGCATCCTTGATCCAGCACCAGGGTGGCCACTTGCTGACATGGCAGAATCCATAGGCTGCTTAAAGCAAAACTCTGATCAAAGTGTTGTTTGCAATATTCATTTATAAAATGGCGTGTATACTGTACACCATCCATAGAATGCGTAAAGTACTGTAAATGGCCAAGGAGGCAGAAAAATAACACTAGTGCTTCCGTGTAGGGCCAGGATAGGGGGTGGGCAGAAGGCACAGCTGCCCTGGACACTGAGATATCATGTGAGGTGGGGGGGGTAGTGCCACAAGGCGATTGGGGGGGTTGTGCTGGGAGTAGGGATTTGGAAGGCAGCAGGGGGTAAGGATTGCTCTAGAATGGGAAATTTGATGGGGGGGGCAAGGAGGGATGATTTGGGGGGGGGAGGGGAGAGAATTTTTGCTAGGAGTAGTGATTTGGGGGGATTGCTGCTGGGAGGGAGGATGGGGGAAGAGAATTTATGCTAGGAGTGGGGATTTGGGGGGATCCGTGCTGGGAGGGGGGATGGGGGAAGAGAATTTATGCTAGGAGAAGGGATTTGGGGGGATTTGTGCTGGGAGGGGGGGATGGGGGAAGAGAATTTATGCTAGGAGTGGGGATTTGGGGGGATCCGTGCTGGGAGGGGGGATGGGGGAAGAGAATTTATGCTAGAAGAGGGGATTTGGAGAGGATTGTGCTAGAAGAGATGATATAGTAGAGGGGAGAGGGAAATTTTGCTAGGAGAAGAATTTTTTTGTGGGGGGGGGTTGTGCTAGTAGGAATGATTGGGGGGAGTATTGATTGGGGGAGAGATTTGTGCTGGGAGGGGGGATTGGGGGAGAGATTTGTGCTGGGAGGAGGGATTTGGAGTGGGAATGATGGGGTGACAAAGATTTATGCTGGGAGGGGGTGTTTTAGCAGGGGGCGGATTTGTCCTGGGAGGAGGGGGAATTTATGCTTAGAGGGTAAGCATGCAGATTAGTGCTCAGTTTTTATAAGGAACAGTTATACATTGCATAATCCTGTTCTGCAGATCAGATAAGTCAGTGGTCTCTAAACTGTGGCCCAGAGGCCGGATGCGGCCCTTTGCTTGCTTTTATCCGGCCCTTGGGGCACTTTTTTCTGCCACTGATGCAATATACTATTCCTACCACTGACACTAACAAAGAGGCATAATTCCTGTTACTAACATGAACAACGGGGCACTATTTCTCCCATTGACATCAACGATGGGGCACTATCCCTACCACTGACACCAACAATGGGGCGCTATTCCTCCCACTAATGCCGAAGATGCACTGTTTACTCCCACTGATGCCAGTATGATTTCTACTCCCAATGGCCACAGTCCGGTCTTCCTAAAGTTTAGAAAATTTGGAGACCCTTGCTCTAGACCAGTGGTCTCCAAACTAGGGATCGGATGTGGCCTTTTTCTTGCCTTTATCTGGCTATCTGGCCCTTGGGGCACTATTCCACCAACTGACACCAATGATAGGGCTTAATTCAACCCCACTGACACCATCAATGGGGCACTATTCCTCCCATTAAAACCAATGATTGGGAACTGATGCTGGGGCACTTTCTACTTCCAATGGAGACACTCCGCCCATCCTAAAGTCTGAAGGACACAACTGGCCCTTTGTTTAGAAAGTTTGGAGACCCCTGAGATAGATTATCAGTCATTCCTGCCTTGATTGTTTTATAATTCTCTTTAAAGAATTTCAGGTATGGATAGTTTATTACTGAGTTACATTGGCCTAGCTTGGAGGTTGGCCACTCAATACGGGCGCCATTCAGAGAATGCTTTGTGTTTTGTGAATGAAAGCAAAGCATTCTCCGATTGAATGAGGTGGAGAGGCAGGGTGGTGATGTCATGCTCTCCACATTGTTCAATCAGAGAACGCTTTGCATAGAGTACTCTGATTGGACAGAACCTGGAAGCAAGTGGAGATCACTGGCGTAGTATTGATATGAGGCTCTCCACCTCTTCTAATCATAGAACACATTGCATAGCATTCTGTGATTGGATGGGACAGCAGATGCAAGTGGAGATCACTGGAGTAGTGGTGTCTAGTAGCGATGATGTCATGCTCTCTACCTCGTCCAATCAGAGAACACTTTTCATACATTTTCTGTTCTCTGATTGTATGGGACCCAGAAGCAAGTGGAGATCACTGAAGTGGGGTGTCTACTTTCCAGTTTCCAAGGACATTGGTATAGTATACAGTATGCATTGGTCCAAGCTGGACCAATGCTACTATGTATAAAATATTGATGCCTGGAATTCTTCTTTAAAGAGAATTATAAAGCAGTCAAGGCAGGAATGACTGATAATCTATCTGATCTGAAGAATGGGATTATGCAAAACATAATTGTTGCTTATGAAACATGGAATGGTGCAATGCAATCTCAAAGCTAAAACGAGTTTACAATCTTCTTACCTTCTATCGGGTATTATTGCACACAAGTCTATTTAAAAATGAATTAACTTTACTGCTAAAACCAACAAAGACACCTTGTTTCCCTGTCAACAGCCAGGACTGGTATGTACCTGGGTCCATTGGTCCAAGCTGGACCAATGTACAGATCCTTGAAAAAGTATTCATACCCCTTAAAGTTTTCCACATTTTGTCATGTTACAACCAAAAACTTAAATGTATTTTATTGGGATTTGATGTGATAGACCAACACAAAGTGGCACATAATTGTGAAGTGGAAGGAAAATGATACAGGCATACCCCACTTTTAAGTACACAATGGGGTTTATTTACTAAAGCTGGAACGTGCAGAATCAGGCTCATTTCTGCATAGAAACCAATCAGCTTCCAGGTTTTATTACCAAAGCTTAATTGAACAAGCTGGGGTTAGAAGCTCATTGGTTTCTATGTAGAAATGAGCCTGATTTTGCACTTTGCAGCTTTAGTAAATAAACTCTATTGCCTACTTAAAAGTGGGGTATGCCTGTAAATGGTTTTCAAAATTTTCTACAAATAAATATGTGAAAAGTGTGGGGTACATTTGTATTCAGCCCCCCTGAGTCAATACTTTATAGAACCGCTTTTCACTGCAATTACAGCTGCAAGTATTTTTGTCCAGTGGCGGCTGGTTCATAAGGTGCGCCAACCTCCTAATCTCCATGCAGGGCACCGGACGCATGGATTTCTATGAGGGTTTTTTTTTTAAAGCACATGATTAGAGCCTGAGGCTCTAATTGCCTTCAAAAAGGTTGGGCTCGGAGCGCAGAGTACTGCGCCCTGAGCCCACTTACTTGTGACATTAGCGAATGTTGATTCGCTATGGTCTTCCTGCTTCTCCTCCCGGGCCAATCAGGACAGGAAGCGGGTCCTAAGCCCGGATTCGCCAGGAGGAGAAGCGACCAGATTAGCCGGGAGGAGAAGCCGGGGGAAGCCGCCTGCGACCTGGATGGGGTAAGTGCGTGGGCTGGCAGGCTGGCTGGCAGGCGAGCGAGCGGGTGAGTGGTCGTTTTGCCGCCCCCCCCCCCCAAGAAAAATGGAGCACCAGCCGCCACTGGGTATGTCTCTGCCAGCTTTGCACATCTAGAGAGTGACATTTTTGACCACACAAAATCTCAATAAAACACATTTATGTTTTTGGTTGTAACATGACAAAATGTGGAAAATTTCAAGGGGTATGAATACTTTTCCAAGGCAATGAAACTATGTAAAAAATAAATCTCAATGGAATTCTTCTTTAAGTTTTAAGAAAGGTTTAACTGTATATTTTGGGGTCTAGCAGATATCTCTAGCTGTTGCAAATCAACTTCATTTAGAGGTGGTGATTTTGGATTACTTGTCAAATTGCAGAGGATCTGTTTCTAGTGAATGCACAAATCCTTCCTGAGACATATAGTATCTCACAAAAATGAGTACACCCCTAAGTAAAAATGTCCAAATTGGGCCCAAAGTGTCAATATTTTGTGTGGCCACCATTATTTTCCAGCACTGCCTTAACCCTCTTGGGCATGGAGTTCAGCAGAGCTTCACAGGTTGCCACTGGAGGCCTCTTCCACTCCTCCATGATGACATCACTGAGCTGGTGGATGTTCGAGGCCTTGTGCTCCTCCACCTTCCATTTGAGGATGTCCCACAGATGCTCAATAGGGTTTAGGTCTGGAGACATGCTTGGCCAGTCCATCACCTTTACCATCAGCTTCTATAGCAAGGCAGTGGTCGTCTTGGAGGTGTGTTTGGGGTCATTATCATGTTGGAATACTGCCCTGCGGCCCAGTCTCTGAAGGGAGGGGATCATGCTCTGCTTCAGTATGTCACAGTACATGTTGGCACTCATGGTTCCCTCAATGAACTGTAGCTCCCCAGTGCCGGCAGCACTCATGCAGCCCCAGACTATGACACTCCCACCACCATGCTTGACTGTAGGCAAGACACACTTGTCTTTGTACTCCTCACCTGGTTGCCGCCACACACACTTGACACCATCTGAACCAAATAAGTTTATCTTGGTCTCATCAGACCACAGGACATGGTTCCAGTAATCCATGTCAGTGGCGGCTGGTGCTCAATTTTTTTGGGGGGGCGCAAACATAGCCCCAACCAACAACACCCCCCCCCCTTCGCCGCCACTTGCCCTTGATAGGGCCTACAGACAAACAGATTGATAGGCAGATAGGTACACAGACAGACAGATCGATAGGCAGGCAGATCGATAGTTACACAGACAGATCGATAGACAGGCAGATAGGTACACAGACAGATCGATAAGCAGACAGATCGATAGGTACACAGACAGACAGATCGATAGGCAGACAGATCAATAGGTACACAGACAGACAGATCGATAGGCAGACAGACAGACAGATCAATAGGCAGACAGACGGACAGACAGACAGATCGCTAGGCAGGCAGATCGATACGTACACAGATTGATAGGCAGGCAGATAGGTACACAGACAGACAGATCGATAGGCAGACAGACGGACAGACAGATCGATGGGCAGGCAGATCAATAGGTACACAGATCGATAGGCAGGCGGATAGGTACACAGACAGACAGGTCGATAGGCAGACAGATCAATAGGCAGACAGACGGACAGACAGACAGATCGATAGGCAGGCAGATAGGTACACAGACAGATCGATAGGCAGACAGATCAATAGGTACACAGACAGACAGATCAGTACACAGACAGACAGATCGATAGGCAGGCAGATCGATAGGTACACAGACAGACAGATTGATAGACAGACAGACGGACAGACAGACAGATCGATAGGCAGGCAGATCAATAGGTACACAGATCGATAGGCAGGCGGATAGGTACACAGACAGACAGATCAGTACACAGACAGATCGATAGGCAGGCAGATCGATAGGTACACAGATCGATAGGCAGGCAGATAGGTACACAGACAGACAGATCGATAGGCAGACAGACGGACAGACAGATCGATAGGCAGGCAGATCAATAGGTACACAGATCGATAGGCAGGCGGATAGGTACACAGACAGACAGATCAGTACACAGACAGACAGATCAGTACACAGACAGACAGATCAGTACACAGACAGATCGATAGGCAGACAGATCGATAGGTACACAGACAGACAGATCAGTACACAGACAGATCGATAGGCAGACAGATCGATAGGTACACAGACAGACAGATCAGTACACAGACAGACAGATAGGTACACAGACAGACAGATCAGTACACAGACAGACAGATAGGTACACAGACAGACAGATCAATAGGCAGGCAGATCGATAGGTACACAGATTGATAGGCAGGTGGATAGGTACACAGACAGACAGATCAGTACACAGACAGACAGATCGATAGGCAGACAGACGGACAGACAGACAGATCGATAGGCAGGCGGATAGGTGCACAGACAGACAGATTAGTACACAGGCAGGCAGATTGATAGATAGATAGATAGATAGATAGATAGATAGATAGATAGATAGATAGATACCTGGTGAAGGTGAGGATATGCTGTATATGATGGCTTTAGCAGGACACAGTGCTGGGACCCCTCATGGTCAACATATAAATGCTCCTGCAGATTGCTGGGTGAATGGAGGTTAACTCCGAGCACAGAAGAAGCAGGGCACCCCCTCCCCCCTCCACCGTCCGATCACAGATCATCGTCACAGGATGGGAACATTACACAAGGAATTACAAGGAACATTGCAAGGTATGTGGAGGGACAGACACTGACAGTGTCAGATCACATTACCTTGATTCTTGCTTCATGGAGCCGACTTCTCACTGGCATAGAAACCGAAAGTAAGAGTGACACAGATGTCCGGTCTAAAGAACAGCTCAAGTCCTACAGCGATGCTAATGGTCAGATAGGCAGACAGACAGAAGTCTGACCCAATGAGAGTGGAGAGGTGCTTAGCTTTGCGCCACAAAGCAACACAAAACCCAGCAAATGTAGCGTCTCGCCTGCAATCACGGGATTGCATTGGCATGACGCTTCTATAGTGCAATGTGGCCGGCACCCAAGCACAGTAAATTTAAAGAACTTTTTTTTTTTTTTTTTGTCACTAGCTTTGGGGGGGGGCGGCGCCCAGGCGCCCCCTATGGACAGGCCGCCACTGATCCATGTCCTTAGTCTGCTTGTCTTCAGAAAACTGTTTGTGGGCTTTCTTGTGCATCATCTTTAGAAGAGGCTTCCTTCTGGGACAACAACCATGCAGACCAATTTGATGCAGTGTGCGGCGTATGGTCTGAGCACTGACAGGCTGACCCCCCACCCCTTCAACCTCTGTAGCAATGCTGGCAGCACTCATATGTCTATTTCCCAAAGACAACCTCTGGATATGACGCTGAGCACGTACACTCAACCTTTTTGGTCGACCATGGCGAGGCCTGTTCTGAGTGGAACCTGTCCTGCTAAACCGCTGTATGGTCTTGGCTACCGTGCTGCAGCTCAGTTTTAGGGTCTTGGAGGGTCTTGGCAATCTTCTTATAGCCTAGGCCATCTTTATGTAGAGCAACAATTCTTTTTTTCAGATCCTCAGAAAGTTCTTTGCCATGAGGTGCCATGTTGAACTTCCAGTGACCAGTATGAGAGAGTGAGAGCGATAACACCAAATTTAACACACCTGCTCCCCATTCACACCTGAGATCTTGCAACACTAATGAGTTACATTACACTGGAGGGGGAAAATGGCTAATTGGGCCCAATTTGGACATTTTCACTTAGGGGTGTACTCACTTTTGTTGCCAGAGGTTTAGACATTAATGGCTGTGTGTTGAGTTATTTTGAGGGGACAGCAAATTTACACTGTTATACAAGCTGTACACTCACTATTTTACATTGTAGCAAAGTGTCATTTCAAACACAGTCCATCAAAGTACAGCACTTTCAGCAGTAAGAACAGTTCTAGAAACAATAGTTCTTGTAGTCCCACAAGCAAAGTGCAAAACACAGAAAACTCCAACACATGCACAGCTTTCCAAATGTTAAAAAGATTTGCTTCTAGTGATCAGACACATCAGGATAGTACAGCACACTGTGTTACTTCAGAAACAGCATCATTTCTAAGCAGATCTCAGAGTCTATATTACAACTATTTCCTCATTGTGGGTGCTGACAAAGACTATGCGCTTTCTGAGGCACGGAGATAGCACAGAGTATGTAAAAGGCTTCAGAAATCTATTTTCATACTGTTCTGTTTCAAATGCCTATATATGCAATGACATACAAGCTAGACCCAACCCGTAGGGACAATGTAGCCACTTGCTGACTTGATAAAATCCACAGCTTTAAGCCTCTTACACACGACCGGATTGTTCGCCAACAAAACCATGGACTTTTGTCCAAAGGGCGTTGGCCCAAACTTTTCTTCCATACAAGCGGCACACAATTGTTGACCAACAATCACAAACATATTGACGTACTACGTGGTTTTTCAGCTCTTTAGCACCACCCTTTGGGCTCCTTCTGCTAATTTTGTGTTAGTAGAAGTTTGGTGAGTGTTGATTTGCGCTTTTCATTTTGCGCTTTTCATTTCGCGTTTTTCAGTTCGTTTCTGAACGGTCGTTCGTCAACCAGACATGTTGCGGAATCGGGGGAGATAACGTGTTATTTATTATTGGCCTTGGAGTTATTGCTTTCACATTTTTTTTTTGGTTGAATAATGATTTGATTTGGTATATTTTCTATATTTTTGGATGCATAGAATGCACTTTTTGGTTAAGTTCTATTGGCAGATAGCATGTCTAATTTTATTTGTTTTCTTTTTTTAATGCACAATAAAAAAAATTGTGGAGAATAATACTTGGCTATGTGTTTTACTTCAAATGACAGTTTGGGAGTAGGCAGTTACATTTAAAAAAAATACAATGTAAAATTAACAAGGGACACCAACATACAGTCGTATGCAAAAGTTTAGGAACGCCTGGCAATTTCCATGATTGTCATTTATAAATATTTGGGTGTTTGGATCGGCAATTTCATTTTGACCTATAAAATAACTGAAGGACATACTAATATTTCAGTAGTCAAATGAGGTTTATTGGATTAACAGAAAATGCGCAATATGCATCAAAACGAAATTAGACAGGTGCATAAATTTGGGCACCCTTGTCATTTTGTTGATTTGAATACCTGTAACTACTTAGCACTGATTAATTGGAACACACGATTGGTTTGGTGAGCTCATTAAGCCTTGAACTTCATAGACAGGTGCATCCAATCATGAGAAAGGGTATTTAAGGTGTCCAATTGCAAGTTGTTGTTCTCTTTGACTCTCCTCTGAAGAGTGGCAACATGGGGGCCTCAAAACAACTCTCAAATGACCTGAAAACAAAGATTGTTCTACATTATTGTTTAGGAGAAGGCTACAAAATGTTATCACAGCAATATAAGCTGTCAGTGTCCACTGTGAGGAACATAGTGAGGAGATGGAAGACCACAGGCACAGTTCTTGTTAAGGCCAGAAGTGGCAGGCCACATAAAATATTGGAGAGGCGAAGGAGAAGGATGGTGAGAACGTCCAAAAAACAGCCCACGGACCACCTCCAAAGACCTACAACAGGGGTCTTTAAACTGCGGCCCTCTAGTTGTTCATGAACTTCAATTCCCACCATGCCTAGTCATGTCTGTGAATGTCAGAGTTTTACAATGCCTCATTGGACGTGTAGTTCTGCAACAGCTGGAGGGCCGTACTTTGAGGATCCCTGACCTACAACATCAACTTGCTGGAGATGGTGTCACTGTGCATCCTTCAACAATTCAGCGCACTTTGCACAGGGAGAAGCTGTATGAGAGAATGATGCGAAAGAAGCCTTTTGTGCACACACGCCACAAATGGAGTCGCTTGAGGTATGCAAACGCACATTTGGACAAGCCAGCTTCATTTTGGAATAAGGTGCTGTGGACTGATGAAACAAAGATTGAGTTATTTGGTCATAACAAGGGGCGTTATGCATGGCGGCTAAAGAACAGAACATTCCAAGAAAAAACACTTGCTACCCACAGTAAAATTTGGTGGAGGTTCCATCATGCTGTGGGGCTGTGTGGCCAGTGCCGGTACTGGGAATCTGGTTAAAGTTGAGGGTCGCATTGATTCCACTCAATATCAGCAGATTTTTGAGAATAATAATAGATCAAAATGAAACTGCTGATCCAAACACCCAAATCAAATCATGGAAATTGTTAGGGGTTCCTAAACTTTTGCATACGACTGTAGTTGTATCTTTGATCTTAAAAACTATGGGATAATGGTGTTGTGGTAACTTGCCCAGAAAAAAAAAAAATATTATTCTTGATATCACTAGGAAAAAAAGCCTTTGAAAATTTGTTTGCAATAACTCCACGGGACTCCATCAGTATCACCAGCAAAGCAGCTTCATTATTATCCCATTAAAGAAGAAGAAAATGTGCGCTGCATTTCAAGATTTCAGAATTTGCCGAGTCATGAATGTAAACTCTCCATTACGAACGCTAGTTTACAAGACTGACCGCTTCTGGCTCGTCCTTGCATCCGAGCATGCATGTTTGTACTTTGGACTTTTGTCCGACGGACTTGTGTACACACGCTCGGAAAATCCGACAACAGATATTTGTGTGTGGAAAATTTTAAAACATGCCATCCAACATTCGTCCGCGGAAAATCAGACACCAATTGTCCGATGAAGCATACACACGGTCGGATTTTCCGCCAACAGCCTGACATCACACATTGCCGTTGGGAAATCCGATCGTGTGTACGAGGCTTAACTCTTCAGTAAGACGTTAAGAGAAGTTAAATCCAACAATTTTAATTTAGTCAAATATAATACAAAGAATGTGTTTTACAGTCCTTTGAAATATAAAAAAACAATGACTTTCACAAGCCCAGACTCGGCGGTGTAAAATTAAACTAACTGTACAAGAGGGTGAGGTAGGGAATGTCTTGTCAAATGCTGTCCAAACGGCAAACAGGAGGAACAATGGAAAGTACCAACAGGACCAAATAAAAACAAGCTTCCGCGGCGGCACGTAGAACTAATTACAAGCAGCAGGCTGGCATGTCCTTCCACTGTATGGCATATACTTCCTTATCACGAACTCCAAGAATGCAGAGGATAAGAGGGATACAATCAAAAAGTAAGTTCCACGGGACCATCTGGTCATCACATATCAACAAAATAAATTGAAGTCAAGGCTCAAGACATGGCATGATGTAAAATATAAGCACTGACAGATGGCTTGAGTGGTTTTGAATGTTGCCCCAAACTTTATTCCACTGTACAGATTATGATATTACCGAGGTCTTGGTATAGGCACCTAGGATAACAAAAATAGAATTAGGACCTGTACTTTAAAGCATTTATTTATTTGTCAATGTATCATATAAATCCTGAAGCAGGGTGCAGACATTTCATCATAGTGGTCAGCAGGGCTTTTTTTCTCAGAAAAATACAGGTACTCAGTGGCGGCCCGTCCATAGGGGGCGCAGGGGCGCCGCACCCCTAATCCATGCGCCCAGCCCCTAATCTCCATGCAGAGAGCCAGACGCATGGATTTCAATGGTTTTTTGTTTTGTTTTTAAGCACATGACTAGAGCCTGAGTTTCTAATTGGCTTCAAAAAAGAGTGAGCTTGGGGCACAGAGCACTGCGCCCTGAGCCCACCCAGTTGTGTGACATTAGCTAATTAATATTAGCTATTAGTTATTGACTTCCTGCTTCTCCTCTCGGCCAATCATGAAGCTAGTAGTGAGACCTGATTGGCCCTGAGTCTTAGGACTTCCTGTTTGGCCAGGAGGAGAAGCAACGCCTGTTCGGCAGGAAGCCTGGAGCAAGGAGCAGCCTCCTAAGGTAAGGCCTGGACTGATCACCGCCTTCATGTCCTTCTCCCACAAAGAGCCCCCCCCGTGCTCTCAGCCCACCTCCTTGTTCTCTGCCCCCCCCCCATGTCCTCTGTCCTCCTCCGTGCTCTCTGCCCCCCCCATGTCTTCCGGCCCACCCTGTGCTCTGCCCCCCCCCCCCCATGCTGTCCGGCTCCCACATGCTCATTTGCGGCCCCTCTCACATCTGTCAGGATGGGAAGTGGGGAAGGGACTGGTAAATATGTCATGGGCTGCTCATTCTAAAATGCCCAGGCCTATTTTTTGTCCCAGTCCGGGCCTGATTGTGGAGTGTAGAAGGACTGGGTCTATCTGGAGATTTTCTCTTACCTTTTGTTGTGGGTTCACTTTCACATTAACCTTCTCCTTTGTGGATTTGAATCTTCCATTAGGACCTTGGGAGAGAGCATTATAGAAGAATGAGAACAAGTATTAATGTTTCAAGTACTCTGTGTAATTAAAAAAGAATGTAAATTTAGAATGAAATAACATTAACGTGATATAAAATACAAAAACCAAAAATGTCATACATTGCAGCTTACCAGTGATAAAATGTGTAGGCTGCACAAGTTTTCCTTTATTTCCACCTGGTGATTTAGCCATGAACACACTTTCTGTCAGTGGCAGCCGCCCATGCAGGGCGCAGGGGCGCTGTCCCCCTAATCCATGCGCCCGGCACCCCAATCTACATGCAGGGTGCCGAACGCATGGATTCCAATGGGGTTTTTTTGGTTTTTAGAAGCACGTGATTAGAGCCGGAGGCTCTAATTGGCTTCAAAAAGGGGTAATGTCCTCCTGTTTCTCCTCCCGGCCAATCAGGAAGCGGTTCCTGATACCCACCAGCCCTATTCATTATAATGACAGGTCAACGGCGGCTGCAGCTATTCATGTCGCTCTGCACAGCCAGCGATTGCATGTGATTGCTAGTGGCCTGTTATTGTAGTAAACGGGGGCTGGCTGCCGCACCTACCCGCTGAGAGCTGCAGCAGGAACTGCCGCTACAATAATTGCCTTTTAATTAGCTTTTGGGTGGTTCCATTCTGCTGGAAGAGCAACAAAGACACCCTTGGACAACAGCATTGTCCATCCGGACCAAAAGGTAGTGTTATGCTCCATCCACACCTAAACACTCTGTAAATGTGTCTAAAATCACACAGTTTTACATGCGTTTACGAAAATGTGTGAAACACGCGTCACGTTTGTGGTGCCATTCACTGTTAAGGACACCCCAAATGCGGCAAGCAGATGCACGTTTTTCTGTATGGAAATCGCACAACAAACACATCAAAATGCGCAGGAGAAAAAAAGCACAAAACTGAAAGAGTAGACATGTGCACTGAAAAAAAATTTGTTCGTTTTCGTTTCATTCTTTTTTTGCTTTTTTCGGAAATTCGTAAATTCATAAATTGAGAAATTAGAAAATTTGGAATATTTCCGAATTTCCGAATTTAGAATTTTCGAATTTCCGAATTTTGAATTTTTGGATTTCCAAATTTCCGAATTTCGAATTTTCAGATTTTCGAATTTTGAATTTTCGCATTTCCAAATTTCTGAATTTTGAATTTTCGAATTCCGAATTTCCGAATTTTCGCAATTCGGAAATTAAAAAATTCGAAAATCTGAGAAAAAAAAAAAAGAAAATCAGTAAAATTTGAAATAATTACTAACTATTAAATTGTAGGTATTGGAATTTCCTTTCAAATTTGGCTGTTTGTGAACGTAACTAATACAAATTTATCTGAAGTTACGAATTATCCGAAATAACGAATGCCGCATCTAAACAAATCGAATGGAGCAAATTAATAATAAATAATTATAATAAAAAGGTTTTATTATTATTGTTATTTATTATTAGATCATTACGTTCCATTCGTTTAGATGCGGCATTCGTTATTTTGGATAATTCATAACTTCGGATAAATTCGTACTCGTTACGTTCACTAACAGCCAAATTTGAAATGAAATTCCAATACCTACAATTTAATAGTTAGTTATTATTTTGAATTTTACTGATTTTCTTTCTTTTGTTCAGATTTTCGAATTTTCGGCATGTTGAATTTGGAAAAAAATTGAAAATTCGGAAATTCAAAATTCGGAAATTCGAAATTTGGAAATTCGAAATTTGGAAATTCGGAAAAAATTTAAAAATTCAGAAATTTGAAATTCGGAAATTTGAAATTCGGAAAAAATGTGAAAATTCGGAAATTCAAAATTCGAACATTCGGAAATTCAGAAATTCGGAAAAAAATTGAAAATTCAGAAATTCAAAATTTGAAAATTCGGAAATTCAGAAATTTGGAAATAAATTGAAAATTCGGAAATTCGAAAATTCGGAAATTCGAAATTCAGAAATTCGGAAACTCGAAAAAGTCGGAAATTAGGAAATTCAAAATTCGGGAATTCGGAAATTCAAAAATTCAGAAATTCGAAAATTCGGAAATACGAAAATTCAGGAAATACGAAATTCAGAAATTTGGAAATTCAAAAATTTGGAAATCCGAAAATTTGAAATTCGGAAATTCGTAATTTTGGAAATTGAACAATTTGGGAATTTCAGAATTAACGAATTTGTCAAAATTTGTTAAAAAACTAATTTGAAACATCGGAAATTCAGAAATTTGGAAATAAATTGAAAATTCGGAAATTCAGAAATTCGGAAATTCGAAAAAGTCGGAAATTAGGAAATTCAAAATTCGTGAATTCGGAAATTCAAAAATTCAGAAATTCGAAAATTCGGAAATCCGAAAATTCAGGAAATACAAAATTCAGAAATTTGGAAATTCAAAAATTTGGAGATCCGAAAATTTGAAATTCGGAAATTCGTAATTTCGGAAATTGAAAAATTTGGGAATTTCAGAATTAACGAATTTGTCAAAATTTGTTAAAAAACTAATTTGAAACTAAACAAATTTCACATGTCTTGTAAAGAGATACATAAAGGTACTTTGCTGCATTGAGCAGCCTATTGTTATGAATCGCGCGTTTCGTAAAATACTACGTGTGAATGAGGCCTTAGACGCACTAGCAGATTTCATTCGATTTCACTAATAATGTCCAACTGAGCTCCAGCTAACTCATTTTATACATTTTTTTCCCCCTTTGGGTATAATAAGGTAAAGGCAAACAGCTCTGCCCCCTCCATGCTTATTTGTAAAACAAATAATTTGTTTAATATTTATTTACACAGTACAAAGACAGATCTAAAACATAAAAAGTATAATGATACAAAACAATTATAGCGAGCTTATTTCATGTAAATGTAATGTTTATTGATGGAGCTGTGTTCTACTCTAAACTATCCATCTTTGGCAAGACAGCAACGAAAAAAACTATGCATTGCAAATCCTTGGAAGACCGAGGTTAATGTAGAAATCATGGATTTGCGTATAATAAAAGGATAACAGATCAGTGTCACAATAATGGAGTATTCCTCAGAAATGGGTATACCGAGTCATAATGGCGACTTACCAAACGTTTTACTATCTGTTGTCGGCTTCCAGGATTTTCTGTGTATCTTTAGATTCTTTGTCCAGCCATACCAGTGCTTATTGCCACCATTTTCTAGTAGCCTGTATGTATTGGGGTAAAGATAAGAGAGAATGGTGGAAATGAGAGGAGAGGAAAAGAAGGAAGAGAGGTGACAAGGGAAGAGCACAGGAGGAGAGGTGAGAAAAAAAAAGGGAAGAGAGGAGAAGATGGCGGCGGGGGGTAGGAAGGGAAAAAGGGGTGAAGAATGGGAAAGAGAAGAGAAGGAGAAAAGCGTACAGGAGAGAAAAAGAAAGGAAGGGGAAGGGAGAAAGGAGAGTAGAGAAAGAAGGTGAAGACAAGGTAAGGGAAGAGGAGGATGGAGAAAAAAAGAGGAAGAGAGAAGGGAGAATGAGAGATGAGGAGGGAAGAGAATATAGGAGAGGAAAGGAGACAGGGCGGAAGAGAGAGATGAAGGAAGAAAAGAGACGAGGAGAAAGAAAAATGAACAGAGGTAATGAAGAAAGAGAGGGGAGAGGTGACGGAAGGGGAAGAATGGAGAAGAGAAAAAATGGGGAGAGAAGAGAATGGAAGGAAGGGAAAGAAAGCATAAGAGAAGAGAAGAAGATGACCGGAGAGGAGAGAGAAAGGAAAAGGAAGAAGACAGGGGAAAGAAGGAGAAGAAGAGGAAGGAAAGAAGGTGAGAAGGGGGGTGGAGGGCAAAGGAGAAGAGAGGAGGGACGGTAAAGGAGTAGTAGAGAGAGGGGGAAAAAGGGAAAAAGAAGAGAAAACAGAAGGGGAGAGGAAGGAAGAAGAAGAGAGAGGGGAAGGAAGAGTGCAGGGGTGAGACCGTATCGAAGTGGAAGAGAGGAGAAGCAAGGGGAGGAAAGGAGTGGAAGATGAGGGAGAAGAGATGAGAGAGAGAGAAGTAGGGGAAGAGAAGAGTCCGGAAGGAAATGGAAGAGAGAAAAATGAGAAGAAATGCAAAGCATTGAAGGGAGAGGAGAGGGGAAGGAATGGGAAGAGAAAAGAGGAGAGATGGAAAGGAAAGGGAAGAGAGGTAAGGAGAGGAAAGAGGAGAAGGAAGTGGAAGGGGGGAGAGCAGAAGAGAAGAAAAGAAAGAACAAGAAGGAAGGGAAATAAAGGAGGAAGGAGAGGAGGAAAGAAGAGAGGATGGGAGAGAGAGAGAAGTGAGGGGATGGGAGAGGAGGTAAACACAGAAAATTCAATTATTCAATTAAATATCAAATATTTTTCTATAGTATACACTCAGAATCCCCACCACATTGTTTTTAGTTTATAAGGGACTGGCCTTTTTTGCTTAATGGTGGAATTCAAACCAAAACAATATCTCCAGACAAACATATAAAATATACTGTATACATATTATTTTATGGAATTCCTTTAAATCCTTTTTTATTTGATATCCCCGTCATATGCTGTCTGAAATCCCGGAGTCAGAGCCTTCCATCTTATATGATGAGAGGGGAGAGAAAGGGGGGTATCTAAATGGGCATACAATACAAAGAGAATGGAATATGATCATTGTCAATGTGCAGATGTTATCTAGTAGTACAAGAGGTGAAGTGGGGATTGTAGCCTCAGGTGTTGACACTCTCCTTATGCTAACAGGGTAAGTGTTAGAGAACACAAGCACTATGTTTCGGCAAGTGAATTGCAATGCATGTTAGCGCATTGACACGCATTGCACTGTGGTGCCATTTAGGGCACTTTCACACTGGGCAGCACCGGGCATCGGTGGTAAAGCATCACTATTTTTAGCGGCGCTTTACCGCCGTTTTTGCGCCACTTTTCGGCCGCTAGCAGGGCGCTTTTCACCCCCACTATTGGTCGAAAAAGGGTTAAATTTCAATGGGCAGGGGCACTTTAGGAGTGCTGTATACACCGCTCTTACAGCGCCTCAAGGATGCTGCTTGCAGGACTTTTTTGAACGTCCTGCCAGTGCACCGCTCCAGTGTGAAAGCACTCGGGCTTTCACATTGGAGTAAAAGCAGAGGCGCTTTACGGGTGCTATTTTTTGCGCTATAGCACCTCAGCACCTCAGTGTGAAAGAGGTCTAAGAATAACGTCTCCCTAGTTTATAGCCAAATGTAAGCAACAGATGGGGGTATACATGGTGATGTCATTGACCAAATATTACCATGACTGGGCGTCGGCAAGTAAAGCACTTTAACATTATTTTAGTGTTTTAGTGGCGCTTTTCGGCCACTAGCAGGGCGCTTTTAACCCCCTGCTAGCGGCCGAAAAAGGGTTAAAGGCACCGGCAAAGCGCCGCTGCAGTGGCGCTTCAGTGGCGCTGCCCATTGATTTCAATGGGCAAGGGCGCTTTAGGAGCAGTGTATACACCACTCCTAAAGTGCCTCAAAGAAGCTGCTAGCAGGACTTTTTTTTACGTCCTGCCAGCATACCGCTCCAGTGTGAAAACCCTCGGGCTTTCACATTAGAGTGACAGGAGAGGCGCTTTACACACGCTTTGCAGGCGCTATTTTTTTTGTACCTGTAAAGCGCCTCAGTGTGAAAGGGGTCTTAGGGTCCTTTCATTACATCAGTTCAGTTCATCCGTTTTTTTATCAGTTCAGTTCATCAGTTTTTCATCAGTTTTTTTTACATCCGCTACCAATGCAAAAACGGATGAAAAATTGACCATTTGTCAGTTAACATCCGTTTTTCATCCGATCCATTTTTATGACGGATGAAAAATAGAGCTTTCATCCAATCAAAAAAACGAAACAGATGAAAATAGATGATCATCTGTTGTCATCCGTTTTTCCATAGGAATGCATTAATGTCCGTCTGCCATCCGATCAAGACGTAAAATCAGACGTATGGCAATACGTTCTCCATCTGTCTTGGCGGATTGGATGAGATCTGATAAAAATGGAAACGATGTCCGTTTTCGTCCGATCTCTCCATAGAAATCAGCGGCGCTCTGACAGGCCCCTGCCCGCTCAGTGAGCAGAGACGGACCTGTCATCCGCCGGCTCAGCGGAGATCAACGCTAAATGGATGAATGAGGCCTTAGTGTCTGATTCTGTGCATTGTGGTAAAGCACATAGTAGCGTGTGCATTACTGAAAAGCCTTAGTGTGACTTTAACAGTTGACAAAGCATCAGTATACCCACAGTAAGGCCATACCAATGGTTTATATATTGGCTCCTTAGTTGGATAACTGACCTCCTGATGATACTCAGGGCGACACAAAACTATTACTACTTTAGGTTTCTCACAACTGTTGAGTGGTTATAAGCCAAAAATACCTGGGTTGGGTTCAGGGGAGTTTAGGTGATGTTGCTGAACTGAAGTCAATAGGAATACATTTTAAGAATCAGTAATGGCCTTTTTCTAAGCTAATGTGAAGCAAAGTGACATAAGGGGGAGGTTGGGGGCAAATGTGAATGAGTAAGGGCTACATAGTACCCCTACTCATTCACCAAAAGAGGAAACCAAAAAGAAGAAGACACCACTCTTTTTAACAAGTCCTTAAAAAAAAAGCCCCTTGATGTAAATCCATTGTCAATTACATTGTTCATTAATAAAGATCCTCATTAATAACGATAAATTAAACTCCCAAAGAAAAAACTGCAACCCTGCAGACATGTCTGTTCCTGGTGCTCACTTGTTGCAAACAGCGGCTCCCTAGTTGACAGTCAAATGTAAAGAAGGAGGAGAAGTACTCCCTGATGTCATTGATCAAATGTGGACTTGACCATATTTGGTCAATTACATCACGTGGGATCCCCTGTGACATCACTGACCAAATATGGTCATGTTTAAATTTGGTCGGTGATGTCGCCTGGGAGACTGCATCCCTTTGTTTACATTCAGCTGACAGATAGGAATCATTTGTGATAAACAAAGTGGGACCAGATGTGTCAGCGCATTTTTCTTTTATCAGGTGTTGTTCATTGTGACTGATGAGGATCTGCTTTGCTGGACGAGATGATTGATGGGTCTGGTATAGAATTTGGGTGGGGATACATTACTAGTTGTTAGGACACCAGTGGCTACTAGCTTCAAAACAACCAGCCTGAGCGGGAAGCTGTCACGTTTACCAGTGGTAGTAATACCACAAATCTTGAACCCTCAGAACTCTCTTTGAATCCATGGTTTTGATGAACGTGAATTTTATTTCTAATAAGTATCCTTATTTTAAAAACATTACAATTATTCTTAGCTCAGTCTAGTGAAATTTTGAAATTAATATAGTCACATGGCTGTAAACAAAAATCAGTGTCCTGCAAAACTTAATTAATTGAGCCTCATAGCTTCCATGAAGTAGTAATGGCACCACATTTCCAGTCAGGATATTGTAAGGTGGGCTAAAAAGACCTGTACTAAAATATTCATTGCTTAACTAGTCCTGTTACAAAAAGACCGCAGTGCCCATATGTTTGTTATACTATATTGCCAAAGTTTATGGATACCTGAGGATCAAACCTACTGTATGGCCAAAAGAATGTGGAGAGCTCTTCAAATGATTGAGTTCAGTTGTGTCAATAAAGTATACTGTTAAAGTGATTGTAAAGTCTATTTTTTATTTTCTCTAAAAATAACAAACATGTTATACTTACCTGCCCTGTGTAGTGGTTTTGCACAGGGCAGCCCAGCTCCTCCTCTGCTTGGGTCCCTCTTTAGCTCTCCTGGCCCCTCCCTCCTTTCAAGTGCTCCCACAGCAAGCCGTTTGCTATAGGGGCACCCGAGCCGAGTCACAGCTCCCTGTTTGGCCCTGCCCTCTCTCTCTCTCTCTCCTGATTGGCTAACTGACTTTGATTGACAGCAGTGGGAGCCAATGACACTGCTGCTGTGACTCAGCCAATCAGAAGGAGAGTCTCAGACGGCTGAGACACTCATGGACATCGTTGGACAGAGATGTGGCTCAGGTAAGTATTAGGGGGGCTGGGGGAGGCTGCTGCACACAGAAGGCTTTTTATCTTAATGCATAAAATGCATTAAGAGTAAAAACCTTCTGACCTTACAACCCCTTTAATGCATTAATGGTACAGCATACAGTAAAAACTAACACAGTAAAAACTCTCTGTATTCCTACAATTGTAATAGTTTGTATGTACAGCATTTGGATTCATAAAAGCACATTAATACACTACAGAGGTTTAATTACTTCCTTGCTTATCCCGCAAAGAACCTTAAAAGACGCAAAGCAAAACAATTGGGGGCTTGTCCGGGATTTAATCTACAGTTCATTTGAAGATCTGTTTTCTGAACAAGGCTGCAAAGGTTTCTGGTGTCCGGGAAGGGGCATGTAACCTGCCTAGCTGGGCCAGAGACACTGATCGGGAGTCTGTTGCAAGGGAGCTTGCTAAGCATGCTTCTCCTTTGAACAGTGCTTGGGGAGATGGAGTCTCAGATTTTTACTTAAATTTTAGTCTTAAAATTTTTGGGTTCAGTAAGGGAGAGATGCAGGCAGTAGTTGTGTTTGATTTGCACCTTCTTCATGCTCTAAATACTGAATCTGAAATAGTGAGAAGTTCAGAGGTAGAAAGAAGCTTCTTGAAAGAGCAGCTTGCAGTGGCCAGTGCTGGGAAGACACTGCAAGCAAGTCAAAGGATTTAGAAAGTAGGGCACTCAAAGTGAAACCTGCAGTGGCTTTGAAGTGCCAAAGCTGAAGATTTCAATGAGCGGTGTGCAGCCCTCATGAGAAAGTCTATTGGCCCTAGCAAAGGATAAAGGCCCAAAGCATGTAAGTAGGACATGTGCCACTGTTACTTCCTGTAGGCAGGAAGCTGTGGATCTGATCAACTCAAAATAGAGATGGCTGAGTTGAATCAGATAAAAGAAATGCGAGGCGTATCATATACAGGAGACAAATATGGACTGATGTACTTAAGGTGGAGGTCCCTGGTGAGAAAATAGATGGTATTCCTACTCAAGCTTTGCTTAAGAGGAGGAAGCAAGGGGCTGGGAATGGTAGATTCAGTCACATTAGGTGTTTTTGTTGTCATAGACTGGGGCACATTGCTAGAGAGTGCCATGCTGTGCAGTCTGGACAAGAGTGTTCCCAGGACAACACAGAGGGAAATGCAGGTTTATTCTTTCCGCTGGAAATATACGCCTTTTCGTAGGCTACAGTGGGCAATCTACAATAGTTTTGCAGTCAGAAATGGGCAGATAGAGAAATGTAGGCACTGAGCTATATGTTTTGGCACAGCTGGAAGAAACATATAATCTGCTTTGTCTTTTACTCTTTTAAGGTAATGAGCATTGAGAGGTGGAACAGGCAGAGTAGATCAGTGGTTCACAACCCTGTCCTCAAGTACCCCCAACAGGCCGTGCTTTGGGAATTTCTCTCAGATAAAATAGCTGTCCAAAATACCAAGCCATTGTCTCTGATTTAAAGCACTTGTGCAAGATAAAGGAAAACCTGCAAACATGGCCTGTTGGGGGTACTTGAGGACAGGGTTGAGAACCACTGGAGTAGATGACAAAGCCAGATAAGATGAGACAGACCAGAAGAAGAGATGAGAATGGGAGGAAAATGATTTCCGAATGATGGCTGGATTGGACTGGACTTTAATCTAAGCATGTCCTTATGGTCTGGAGGGGAATGGACATTAGTCTTGAATTTTCCTTCCATCTATGTTACACAGACTGGTAACACAATATTGATAGCCATGGTTTCAGAATGCGATGTCCAACAAATTCATATACTGTAGATGTGTTCACAAACATTTGGCCATATACTGTATTTTTAAACCAATATCAAGATTCTTTTTGCTGGCAGTTGGCACTTACATGTCATGGTCTGCAACACGCCGATGCCGACACAAAGCAATGACCAGAATCACGATAATGATAACCAGAATGACCAGGCCAACCGTCACCCCTGCAATCACACCAGGCTTGCTGATTGGTGTCTCACAGTGACTTCCTGTGTACCAGTACTCATCTGAAATATCACAGCTGTGAAGAAATGAAGGGAAGAGTTAGTACCCACCTGACATTAAAGAACACGGCATTAAGAAGCGAAGAAGATATGTTTGAGAGGAGATATGACAGCAACATACAAATACCTTAATGGCGATTCTGGCATAGGGAACAAACTATTCAGTCTCAGGGAGTGTAATGCCGCGTACACATGATCGGAAATTCGGCCAGCAAAAGACCGATGAGAGCTTTTGGTCGGAAAATGCGACCATGTGTATGCTCCATTGGTCTTTTGCTGGCGGAATTCCAGCCAGCAAAGTATTGACAGCGGGTTCTCAATTTTTCGGTCGGAAAAAGTTCCTAGCCGAAAATGCGATCGTCTGTACAAATTCCGACGCGCAAAATTCCTAAGCATGCTCGGAAACAATTCGACGCATGCTCGGAAGCATTGAACTTCATTTTCTTGGCTCGTCGTAGCGTTGTACGTCACCGCGTTCTTGACGGTCGAAAGTTCAGAGAACTTTTGTGAGACCGTGTGTATGCAAGCCAAGCTGGAGCGGAATTCCGTCAGAAAAACCATCCAAGATTTTTCCGACGGAAAATCCGCTCTTGTGTACGGGGCATAAGAAGACACGGGGCCACTCAATGAAACTGGAGTAGAAACGTTTTAACCTTAAACTACGTATGGGGTTTTTCACTATCAGGGCAGTAAGGAAGTATTGGTAGTCTTAAAAACTCTTGAGCGTGTATCGTAGAGAGCACAGTATACAGGGATATGGGAAATGATTATGCACACTTACCTACACAGGTTGAACTGGATGGACTGGTGTCTTCATTCAACCTTACCACCTATGTAACCATGTAAAGCTGGGTACACACTGTTGTGTTCTGACAAGGGGATCCCCCCCCCCATTGGCTGAGAGCTCTGATCAGAGTCGGTCAGCTGCTGGTTTTCCAGCATGTACGGCCAAACGGCCAGCTTCTGTTGGACAGACCGACATACACACAGGCCGAATGTCGGACATTTTTTTTTAAACCGGCTGTTGTCCCCCCACGTTCGGCCCGTGTGTACCCGGCTTTACACTTGTACTGTGATAATATGAGGACTACGATCCCTGAACTATTGTTCTCAAATCTGTTTTTTTGGGGTTTTTTTATTATCGTTTTTTGGGTCATTCGTTAGGATCAAAATTCGTTACTTCGAATAAATTTGAAAAGTCGTAAATGCGAAATCTGAAAATTTGAAAAATTCGGAAATTCGGAAATTCGAAGTCCGAGAATTCAGAAATTTGGAAATTAGAAAATTTGAGAGTTCGGAAATTCAAAAATCCGAAAAAAAATCTGAAAATTTGAAAATTCGAAAATCAGAAAATCCGAACATTCGAAAATCTGAACTAATAACTAAATAACTAACTAATAATAACTAACTATTAAATTATAGGTATTGGAATTTTATTACGTTCACTAACATCCAAATTTGAAAGGAAATTACAATACCTATAATTTAATGGTTAGTAATAGTTATTATTAGTTAGTTAGCTATTTTCAGGTTTTTGAATTTTCGGATCTTCGTTCTTATTTTCGGATTTTTGAATTTTCGAATTTATGAATTTATGAATTTTCGATTTTCGCATTTTCGAATTTCCAAATCTCTGAATTTTAGATTTTCGCATTTGTAATTTCTGAATTTTCGCATTTTCGCATTTTCCCATTTCTGAATTTCCGGATTTTCGAATTTCAGAAAAATTAGTTAAACGGGTTTTCGTTAATTCGAATATTTCCGAATTAACAAATTTCGTTGATAAAAAACAAATTCGGAACAGAACAAATTGCACGTCTACTGCTGTCAGGGCTGGGCTCAGCCTTTCCTTCTCTGAGCTGGCCTCTCAGCTGTCGGCTAATTGCCAGCTCCAATCTCTCCACAGTGACTCACTTGTTGATGATATCCCGCTCGTCAGTCCTACCTACATAAGCCGTCCAGCCCAGATGATCTCTGCCTTCGCCTCTAGAGACACTCTCCTGTGTTCCTTTTTAAAGACTTGCTTGGCTGACATTCCTTCTGGCTCCAGATCCTGCTTGCTGTTCTACTACACTCATCTCTGGCTCCCTGACGTTTTGGCTTGTCTGACTATCCGTTCCGGTTCCTGAACTCTGGCTATGTTTTGACTACGTTTACTCTGTTTACCTTTTATTATTATTAACCCAGCCCAGCCACAAACCGCTTCAGGGACCAAAGAGGGGTGTCACTGAAGACCTGCTTTGAGAGTTCACAGAGGGAGCCTGTCTGCTGGAATTAGAGAGTTACATTCCAAGCTGGAAGGACACTGTGAGTACTTACCCAAAGAGGGAAAGAATTTCAGTTACTGTCACTTTTATCACCCTTGTTGCACAAAGTACAAGGCTTGCCTGTCCTAGTCATTGCCATAGGTGCCCCAGTGCTGTCCTGTTAATGTCCCACTGCTTAAGGGACTGTTCAGCAGAGCTACTACAAGGAAGAGTGTCCTTGTTCCTGTTAGTAATATAGAGTACCCCACAGCTCCCTGAACCCTATCCAAGTTATTACTGCAATAAACTTTAAAAAAGGCAACCCTTATGGACTGTGATATCTGGGATCAAAGTGTGAAGTTGCTGTTTGCCTTACATTTAAAAATGGTGCCCGCCATTATGTCCCTGCGCATGCGCCCGCCTGCCCGAAAATGGCCAAGAGGGTACGGGCGCATGCACAGTTGACATGTCAGCCCGCAGCCAGATTTTTTTGCATCCACAGCTCAAAGCGCCCCAGGGCAGGCAGCCTGGCGGCCTACCGGGAAATTTTCCCGCTATCCCAGTAGGCCAATCCAGCCCTGTTTTGGATATCTGATCCTCTGTGGCTGCTTCCTCTACGTGAAGACAGGGCACACTGTGGTATCAAAGATATCTGAACTCAGAGAACATAACAGAACATGACTTTAACACTGGAGCACCATGGTTACAGTCATGTTCTTGGTGATTGATATGTATGTGGAATAATCAGTTAACGTCTTACTAGCAGTGAGGTCCTGCTGCACTCGTGGAGCATTGCCCCCAGTTACAATTGATCGGCGACTCGTAATTTCCACTGCAAGATGTCACGCATAGAAGAAAAGTTGTTTCATTCAAACCATGGAAATACATTTTCATTTCTTCTGGAATAGCTTCATCCTCTGAACAGAGTTCTGCAAAATAAAAGGCATATTACCGAACTTGTCCACATCTCTTATAGTTTTTTTTTTACTTTTTATTTTTATGCAAGTAGTGTTACAGTGGATAATGTTCTGATACATTATTTCTCAAAGAGATTTGACAGGAGAGGATCAGTTTCTATAAAATGTACTAATGATACCGTTTGTGTGAACTCTCCAAATGTAGAGTTGTTTAAAAAAGGACAGTAATGTTTGTCATCAAGTAGCTGGATGAGATATTATTCTCATGTACAGGTCCCAATGGGAGATAATAGTATGTTCTGTTTTATCACTTTTACCTTTTCCTATAGCCTCCATGAGTGTGAATCAATACATTTTTGCAATACAGTAAAACCTTGGTTTGCAAGTATAATTTGTTCAAGAAACATGCTTGTAATCCAAAGCACTTGTATATCAAAGCATTTTTTTTACAGGGTATAAAAGTGAAGAGAGGCACCTCTAAGTGTAGCAATAAGTTGCTAAATGTTGTACCTTCATTAAATGTAACCATATTGCTACACTTAGAGGCTCCTCTCTTCTTTTTTATACTACAGTTGTGACATAACGCTACTCTTATATCAAGACATAGCTTGTATATCAAGGCAAAATTTATTAAAACATTTTGCTTGGCTTGCAAAACGCTCTCAAACCAAGTTACTCTCAAACCAAGGTTTTACTGTATATGAAATGACCACATGACACCACTAAACAATGTTCTGCTATACTTAGAATGGCCACATGAGGTCAACAAACCACACAAAACAATGTTCTGCTATACATGGAATAACCACACGAGGTCACTAAAGCTCAGAGAACAGTGTCTTTCTATAGCTAGTATAGCAACATGAGGCTTCTAAATCTCACAGAACAATGGTCACTGACCAAATGTGAAGATATCATTAGACGCTCTTAATGCAATATAGATTGAATACTCAAAATGACTAACACCAATATGAAGGTCCCATACCTTAAAATAGAAAAAAACACTTTGCACAAATGAAAATACATAGTTTAAATCAGTACCACTTGCAAAATACACCACTTGAGGTCACTATAACCCACAAAAGAGTGCTCTGCCAAGAATGGCCACATGATGTCACTAGAAGCACTAAAATCACTTTCAGCTTTAGAGTCATTGGCTACCTAGGTAAAAGGTACTGACATGACACATCACTGTGTAATACACCCTTGGCAGTCAGATGGTTAATAACAATTAACGGGTAACTCCAAGTAACGTGGGCACTATTTATCTTCCTTACCTCCCCGCTGGGCATTAATGCTCCGCACTGGGTACTGCTGTTCCTACCTACCCCCTCTGGACACTATTGTTCTCCTAGAATCCCCACTGGATATTATTGTTCTCCCTGCCCCCCCCCCACTGGGCATTATTGTCCCTCACCCCCCATTGGGCACTATTTATCCTCCTCAACCCCTGCTGGGCACCAGCTATCCTCCCCACGGCCAGATGAGCAATATAATCCTTAACCCCCACTGGGCACTATTTATCCTTCTCACCATCCCCCCCCCCCCCCAGCTGGGCACCATCTATCCTCTACACCCCCAAATAAACAATATAATCCCCCACCCCCACTGGGCACTATTGTTCCCCCCACTGGGCGTCATTGTCCCCTCTCCCCCCTTGGGCACTATTGCTCCCCTCCAACCCCTGCTGGCCACTATTGTCCCTCACCCCCCACAGGGCACTAAATATCCCCCCCCTCGCTGGGCACTAGCTATTCTCCCCACCCCCAGATGAGAAATATAATCCCCCACACCCAACTGGGCATTATTGTTCCCCCCCACCCCCTACCGGGCACAATTGCCCCCCCACACCTCCCACTCTGCACTATCATTCCACCCTATCCCCCCACTGGTGGGCTCTACTGCTCATCTCCACAACCCCTAAGCCTCAGCTCTATCATTGTCCACCAACGTCAGGCAGTTATTCTTCCCACTGACTCCCCCCCCCCCCCCAGACACACATACACTGCCCACTTGTCTTTCCCTACAGCTGACATTGGGGCACTTGTTTTTGTTATTATTGACCAGCAGTATTAGGGCTCCTATGATCCAATGATACATACTCCTCACTGCTATAAGACAATGTTGTACTGATGGCTACACTTTACTGAACATGCTGTGTAGTACATTACATAGACCTGTAGTCTATACACTGTGTTAGGTGCCAAAGTTGAGAGGTATGCTTACATTGCGGTTTAAACAGTCCTTAGCTGTGGTGGCTGCATTTGTTTCTTTTTTTCCCATCATTTTCACCTGGTGCTGCAGCCAGTAACACACCACCTATCCCTCCGCTGGGTGGCAACGCTCATTCCTCCACTGTATCTATACAGGAAGCCATACTAATACCTCTAGACTAAGTGGAGACCTGAACATGTTTTCAGATCTCCACCCTCTCCACACACGTTTAAAGCCCAGCCTTTGTTCATCTCCATTACATGGGGGGATGTGGAGATTAGTAGTTTACAAATAAATGACAAAATTTTTTCCTTCATTTCAGCTCATAGGAAGTGATCCACAAGTGTTTGCTAGCCTAAAAAATAAAAAAATAAAAGGAAAGCAGCAGCCACATCTAAATACTTGTAAACTGTAATATAGATTATATTTCTTGTTGTTGTTATACTTATACAGTAATCTGCATATTGAATTACCTGCTAAGGAGACTTCTTTTGCTGTGACGGTTGATGTGTTTGCACGGAAGCACAATTTATCTGTGAGAGAGAATAAGAACATGAAGATTTGTTCTTGCCAAACCAATCTGTTAACCTTCTATGAGGAGGTGAGCTGCCATCTAGATAAAGAAAGGCCCGTAGACGTGGTGTATCTGGATTTTGCAAAAGCATTTGATACAGTTCCCCATACAGTTGCCCATAAACGTTTACTGTACAAAGTAAGGTCCATTGGCATGGACCATAGCGTGAGTACATGGATTGAAAACTGGCTGCAAGCACGAGTTCAGAGGGTGGTGATTAGGAATGAGCCAAACACACTCCGGTTCGGTTCGCAGCAGAAGATGCATACAGGCAAAAAAATTGGTCGAACATGCGAACACCGTTAAAGTCTGTGGGACGCGAATCTGAAAAATCAAAAGTGCTAATTTTAAAGGCTTATATGCAAGTTATTGCCATAAAAAGTGTTTGGGGACCCGGGTCCTGCCCCAGGGTTTTAAAAACTGACGTTTTTTCAGGAGCAGTGATTTTAATAATGCTTAACGTGAAACAATAAAAACAAGATATTCCTTTAAATATCGTGCCTAGGGGTGTCCTTAGTATGCCTGTAAAGTAGCGCATCTTTCCAAAGTTTTTAACAGTGCCACAGCAAAATGACATTTCTAAAGGAAAAAATGTCATTTAAAACTGCTCCCGGCTGTAATGTACTGTCGGATCGTGGCAATATAGATAAAAATACCCCAAAAAAAGGTGTGGATGTCACCGCCAAAATCCATACCAGGCCCATCAGGCCTGGTATGGATATTAAGGGGAAACCCGCACCCACATTTTTTTTTAAATGGCGTGGGGGTCCCCCAGGCCTTCAGGCACTATATACTCTGAACAGCAGTATATATACTATAAGGCCTGCCTTATATACTCTGCAGAAAATTGGGCCTTAGGTGTTGGTGGTACCAGAACACTGTTACTCTTGTTGAGCGCAGGATCGGGCACAAAAAAAACAGGGGCAGAAAAATTAGGCCTTCGGCGGTGATGCCACAACACTGTAAGCCTTTACAGTTACTCTTTTTGGGCGCAGGAACGGGCCCTGCTGTGAAATATTATATCAAACATTGTAATTACATGCCCCTGTTAAACAGGGGCAGAAAAATTGGGCCTTGGGTGGTGGTGGTGCCCTAAACCAAAAATAATGCTGGAAGCTAGCATCATCAAGATTGAGGAGGAATAGGATAGTCAGCATAGGCAGTCTTCAAGGGATCCCACATCCATAGCAAATTCAATCAGTTACATCAGCATTAGGTGCTTGATAGCTGCTGATCCAAGACTGATTATTTTTTTTGAATGTGAGCCTATCAACGGAGTCTGTGGACAGGCACACTCTTTGATCCATTACAAACCCTTCAGCAGCACTGAATGTGCATTCAGAAAGCACGCTTGATGCAGGACAGGACAGTAGCTCAATTGCATATTTAGCAAGATCTGGTCCATCCTCAAGACCCAGTAACCCAGTGGATTCTCTGTTGGAAGTCTGCTCTTGCCCCTAGATATTCCTGCACCATGTAATGCAGACCTTGGCGCTGAGGACTGAAAAATTGTTTAAAGGCATCGGTCAGCCGCCACCTTCTCAATCGCTTCCTCTGACTGAAGGAAGCCTCAGCAACACGTTTTCGAGCACCAGTAAATGGTAACCTCCCAGGGTCTGGAAATGCATTGCACAAACCTTTCTTCAAGGCCTCCTAAAGATGTTTCATCCTCTGCTCCCTCTGCAAAAGCAGTATGAGTTCTGCAACCTTACCCTTTTAACATGGATCAAGAAGGGTTGCCAGCCAGTAATGATCCCTCTCCTTGATACCAGGAATCCTAGGGTCCTTTCGCAGGCTTTGCAGAATCAGGGAAGCCATGCAGCGTACGTTTGCAGATGAATTTGATTCTGAGTCTCTGGGTCACTAAGGATTACATGAACCATAACTACCTCCACCCAGCCACGTACAACTCCTTGAGTTTCTGGGGACTGAAAACCATCCCTTGAAGACTGCTGCTGAGTGTTATCCTCTACATTCATGCTGACACAATCCTCCTCCTCTTCTTTGTGTGGAGGTAAGTATGATATGTTTGTTATTTAAAAAAAATAAAAAACGATCCTTTACAATCACTTTAAACTGCGTAGAGAGTTTTTTACTGTAAGAGCGGCAAGGATGTGGAATTCCCTTCCACAGGCGGTGGTTTCAGCGGAGGGAATCGATAGTTTCAAAAAACTATTGGATAAGCACCTGAACGACCGCAACATACAGGTACATTTCCGACAAACTGAGCGGGATCTGAGTTAGGGTTGGGGTTAGGGTTAGGGTTTAGGGGTTAGGGGTTAAGGGTTAGGGTTAGGGTTGTGGCGAATCCGCCACAGAGACCACTATTATCGGAAACCGGACCATCCGGCCGAAAAAGAGGATACTGGGGTTATGGCAGCTAACTGCTGCCATAACAACGATATTCCTCTTCAAAGTTAGGACGTATATCAGCGTGCGGCAGTCATGAAGTGGTCAATGAGAATTGCCTTCTCTATTTCTCTATTTGTCCTATTTACCATAATCACTGAAAGTGAAAGTAAAGAAAATCCCAAAACTTTGGGTTGTAATAGAGGGGAAATCTTCCAATGGGGACACTAGTTTTGGTGACCTGGGGGTCCCCAAGGAATTCCCTTAATTTGCAGGGATTTCCTCTAACTTCCTGCTTGGCTATGGGATAGGAAGCAAACGGACTTGCAGAGATTTACAACGGGACATAAATGGCGAAAAAAAAATCTGATGGGTTATAACCCTCCCTAGCTCTATCCCAAATGGAAAAAAAAGTTTTGCAGATAGTTCTACTTCAAGGCAAAGCTTTCTTTTTCTATCTCTGAGCCACAGAGCCACCCTGGTTACCTGGACCGCTGGATGTGCAAATGGTCTCATTCAAATATCTCTGCAGGAGCTGCTCGGTTTCTTTTGTCTCTTCCATATAATTTCTGAAGTTCACCCATAACAGAACCTCGTGATCCACAACGATACTGCCATTCCTAGAAGAGGAATATCAGAAAACAGAACTATTGTTATGTCCATTGACTGTACCAGAATAATGTCGCCCCACTGCCGCCATCACCAGCCAACATTTTTCCAGCAATATTATGCCACAGTTGCCACTCTTCATTGTGAGTGGGACAGCAGATCACCCAGGGAGAACAACCAGTCCCATTAAAACATATAGTGCCTTTTATTTCATACACCTTGAAATTTTCCACATTTTGTCATGTTACAACCAAAAATGTAAATGTATTTTATTGGTGTAGCGCAGGGGTTTCACTACCAAAGTTATCCTGCTAAATAATGCATTGTTCTTAAATAAGAGATTGGCTCCCTCTAGTGTCCTTTGAATGCTATTGAGACCTATAGACAGTTTCTGTGAAGCAACTTTCACAAAGCATTGTGGGAGATGTAGTTTAATGAGGAAAGTGACTCATGTGTGAACTTGGTTCGGGAACTACTGACCCACAATGCCCAATCACAGACCCACAAGGCCAAGTTGTTGGAGGTTTCCTGCATTACAGTTATCAGCCATCCAAAGGAGCGGTGCCGTGTGACGGCACCAACTTCGGATGAGACAGAGATATCAGGGAAGGAGTGTGGAAGGAGTCTTACAGTACCTGGACCTGTTGTGGTGAGCGGGCACTTGCCCAGATCAGTAGAGTACACTGTTACTGTGTGAGTCAGTTACAGACTGCAGTGAGACTTGAAGTCCCACAGAAGTGATCTCACTTATCCACAGGCTGCATGCGGTGGAACTTTAACATTTGTTTCTCTGTGCTATAAAGTCCATGCGGAATTATACTCACTGCTAAGGAGGAAGTGATATAAGGGCCTTATATTTGCAAGTACACAATTACCAGCACATCCTTATCCTAGAGTTTGTTATTTCTACTTGTTTCCCCGGTTGGATTTACAAATACTGCAGTCTAATACCATAAGCTAGCTGAAGATTCTGAAGACAAGGAACTTTAATCACCATTTACCTTGCATTTGGAACATTGCATTATCACCTAGGGGGAGCCCTTGAGTACAGGATATAAATATATAGCATTGTGCTGTGAGTTGTGTGTGTGTGTGCTCTGGGGTTTCAGTGGAAAAGTGCTTAATATAGCTGTTGATTAGTATTGAGTACTTGTCCCACTGTGCACCTGTTTGCATATGCTCTCCATGGTGATCCTTGAATCTACAGTTTCACATTCACATTGACTGTTATATTGCCATTTACTGTCTCTGAGCTATCACATTGTTCATTGTGTTAAACTTTCATCCCAGTAAACTTTTCAAATGGTTAATTGATAGCCTGTGTGAGTATTTATCTTTATTGCAGCTGGTATAGTGACGGCTCCAAGGTTATGGTAAATTTACTGTATAGTGTATCTTTGCTGTGTTTCTCTCTACTGCTGGGTCCCACATTAATATCATTATACAGGTGTGCCAGAGGGGCCGAGACTGTTCTTGGGGTTGATAGGCAGGGTGCAGGATTGAACATTCATCAGCAGCTCCTAAGGGGGTAGTGCTATATTGGGATTTTATATGACAGACCAACACAAAGTGGCACATATTGTGAAGTGGAAGGAAAATGATAAATGTTTTTCAATATTTTTTTACAAATAAATATGTGAAAAGTGTGGTGTGCATTTGTATTCAGCCCCCCTGAGTCAATACTTTGTAGAATCACCTTTCACTGCAATTACAGCTACAAGTCTTTTTGGGGATGTCTCTACCAGCTTTGCACATCTATCTAGAGAGGGACATTTTTGCCCATTCTTCTTTGCAAAATAGTTCAAGTTCTGTCAGATTGGATGGAGAGCATCTGTGAACAGCAATTTTCAAGTCTTGCCACAGACTCTCAATTGGATTTAGGTCTGGACTTTGACTGCGCCATTCTAACACATAACTGTGCTTTGATCTAAACCATTCCATTGTAGCTCTGCAGACATCCCAACCTGCAAAAACTCAGGGAGGTGGCAAACTCATTTCAGAGAGGTGGCGCTTTGCGCCTGGAACCCATCCCCGTCTGGGGAAGGGGATGGAGGGTGGGTGGTATGTGACAGTGGACGGTGTCAGTAGATTTTTTATTTTTAATAATTGATTTTTTCACAATTTAATTTGTTTTCAATTGTTTCTCACAATGCTTTTTGGTTGGAGGCAGTGGACAGTTTTGGTAGGGCAGGGGAGAGTGGTGTCAGTAGTTTATTTTATTTTTTTTACACTTTTTCATTTTTTAGAATTCTTTTACAATATTTTTTTTTTATATTTTTTGGGGGGCTTTGGTGAGATGTCGGGGGTCAAAACAGAACCCTGAGAGACAAAGGGACTGAGGACACACATTCCCCAGTCCCTTTCTGAGCACTAAAGATGAATGAACAGGAGACAGAGGCTCCTGTTCATTCATAAACTGAGCAGAGTAAACACAGGAGAGGAGGGGAGCCGAGGGGGCTGGCAAAAAGGACAGGAGGAGCGGAAGAGAACACGGGGACCGGAGGAGAACAGGGGGGGCGGAGAAGGACATGGAGGGGGCCGGGGGAGGAGCACACAGAACAGTCGGGGATGATCAGTGCAGTAGGAGGGACAGCTGTGATCACAGATCTCCCTGTATAGCTGTTTAGCTGACAGCCACAGAAGGGAGAGAAGGAGAAGCGTCTGTCAGCTAAAAATCGATACAAAGGAGATCGGTGTTCACAACTGTTCCCAGCCGCACGATCATTCCCAGGACTTTGCGAGACGCTTGCAGGAGCCGCTGCAGAAAGGCGGGAGACTCCAACACCTCTCGGAAGACTTGAGATGTATGGCTTTGGCTGTATGTTTAGGGTCGTTGTCCTGCTGGAAGGTGAACCTCCACCCCAGTCTAAAGTCTTTTGGAGACTCTAACAGGTTTTCTTCTAAGATTGCCCTTTATATGGCTCCATCCATCTTCCCATCAACTCTGACCAGCTTCCCTGTCCCTGCTGAAGAAAAGCATCCCCACAACAGGATGCTGCCACCACCATTTTTCACGGTGGGGATGGTGTGCTCAGGGTGATGTGCAGTGTTAGTTTTCCGCCACACATAGCGTTTTGCTTTTATCCCAAAAAGTTCAATTTTGGTCTCATCTGACCAGAGCACCTTCTTCCACATGATTGCTATGTCCCCCACATGGCTTCTCGCAAACTGCAAACGGGACTTCTTAGAGCTTTTTTTCAACAATGGCTTTCTTCTTGCCACTCTTCCATAAAGGTCAGATTTGTGGAGTGCAGGACTAATAGTTGTCCTGTGGACAGATTCTCCCACCTGAGCTGTGGATCTCTGCAGCTCCTCCAGAGTTACCATGGGCCTCTTGGCTGCTTCTCTGATTAATGCTCTCCTTGCCCGGCCTGTCAGTTTAGGTGGACGGCCATGTCTTAGTAGGTTTACAGTTATGCCATACTCTTTCCATGATTCATTGGATGATGTATTGAACAGTGCTCCATGAGATATTCAAAGCTTGGGATATTTTTTATAACCTAGGCTGACCTGTCTGATGTGTTCCTTGGCCTATATGATGCTGTTTTTTTTCCCTAAGATTCTATAACAAACCTCTGAAGGCTTCACAGAACAGCTGTATTTATACTGAGATTACAGTATTCTCACAAAAGTGAGTACACCCCTCATATTTTTGTAAATATTTTATTCTATCTTTTCATGTGACAACACTGAAGAAATTACACTTTGCTGTAAAGTAGTGAGTGTACAGCTTGTATAACAGTGTAAATTTGCTGTCCCCTCAAAATAACTCAACACCCAGCCATTAATGTCTAAACCACTGGCAACAAAAGTGAGTACACCCCTAAGTGAAAATGTCCAAATTGGGCCCAATTAGCCTTTTTCCCTCCCCAGTGTCATTTGACTCGTCAGTGTTACAAGGTCTCAGGTGTGAATGGGGAGCAGGTGTGTTAAATTTGGTGTTATCACTCTCACTCTCTCATACTGGTTACTGGAAGTTCAACATGGCACCTCATGGCAAAGAACTCACTGAGGATCTGAAAAAAAGAATTGTTGCTCTACATAAAGATGGTCTAGGCTATAATAAGATTGCCAAGGCCCTGAAACTGAGCTACAGTACGTTGGCCAAGATCATACAGTGGTTTAACGGGACAGGTTCCACTCAGAACAGGCCTTGCCACGGTTGACCAAAGAAGTTGAGTGCACATGCTCAGCATCATATCCAGAGGTTGTCTTTGGGAAATAGACGTATGAGTGCTGTCAGCAATGCTACAGTGGTTGGGGGGGGGTCAGCCTGTCAGTGCTCAATACACCGCACACTGCATCAAATTGGTCTGCATGGCTGTCTTCCCACAAGGAAGCCTCTTCTAAAGATGATGCACAAGAACGCCTGCAAACAGTTTGCTGAAGAACCATGTCTTGTGGTCTGATGAGTCTGATGAGACCAAGATAAACTTATTTGATTCAGATGGTGTCAAGCGTGTGTGGTGGAAACCAGTTGAGGAGTACAAAGACAAGTGTGTCTTGCCTACAGTCAAGCATGGCGGTGGGAGTGTCATGGTCTGGGGCTACATGAGTGCTGCCGGCACTGGGGAGCTAAAGTTCATTGAGGGAACAATGAATGCCAACATGTACTGTGACGTATGGAAGTAGAGCATGATCCCTCCTTTCGGAGACTGGGCTGCAGGGCAGTATTGCAACACGATAACGACCCCAAACACACCTCCAAGATGACCACCACTGCCTTGCTAAAGAAGCTGAGGGTAAAGGTGATGGACTTGCTAAGCATGTCTCCAGACCTAAACCCTATTGAGCATCTGTGGGGCATCCTCAAACGGTAGGTGGAGGAGTGCAAGGTCTCTAACATCCACCAGCTCCATGATGTCATCATGGATTAGTGGAAGAGGACTCTAGTGGCAACCTGTGAAGCTCTGGTGAACTCCATGTCCAAGAGGGTTAAGGCAGTGCCAGAAAATAATGGTGGGCACACAAAATATTGACACTTCAATTTGGACATTTTCACTTAGGGGTGTACTCACTTCTGTTGCCAGTGGTTTAGACATTAATGGCTGTGTGTTGAGTTATTTTGAGGGGACAGCAAATTTACACTGTTATACAAGCTGTAAACTCACTACTTTACATTGTAGCAAAGTGTCATTTCTTCAGTGTTGTCACATGAAAAGATAGAAAAAAATATTTACAAAAGTGTGAGGGGTGTACTCACTTTTGTGAGATACTGTAAATTAAGCACAGGTGAACTCTTACCAATTAGGTGACTTCTGAAGGCAATTGGTTCCATTAGATTTTAGTTAGGGGGCTGAATACAAATACACGCCACACTTTTCAGATATTTATTTGTAAAAAAAAATTGAAAACCATTTATTATTTTCCTTCCACTTCACAATTATGTGCCCCTTTGTGTTGGTCTATCACATAAAATCCCAATAAAATATATTTACGTTTTTGTTTGTAACATGGCAAAATGTAGAAAATTTCAAAGGGTGTGAATACTTTTTCAAGGCGCTGTACTGTCATTTCTGTAATCTAAAGAATATTACAGGTCTCACCTGGTTTTGATGATTTTTACATCCTTAAAATTGGAAATCTTGCGGTTATAGAAAGTTTTTATCTGGAAAAGAACATAACAGGAATACATAAGATTTAGTGATAATCAACCCCTAGTGCTGGCCACGCACCCTACAATCTGACTATACATTTTCCTTTAGATTTTCAGTACCAATGACTGAGGCGTGAGGCTTGCCCAAGCAATGAATTCTATTTACGTCCAATCAGTTAGACCCTAGCTGTTGGGACTGTAAATTGAAAGAAGATCGTACAATCAGATTGCAACATGTGTTGCCAGCTTTAGCTTGGATCATGTAGATCACATTTCTATTTATCCAACAAATGGGCAACATTATATAATGACAGAAAAAGGAGAGAAGGGGCTAGAGTAGGAATCAAGGAGAGAAGAGAAAAGAGAGATAAAGGTAGGGGAGATAAAAGGAGAGAGAGAAGGGTAAGGGGGAGTAAGCCCTCATTTACCCCGGCGCGACTTTGAAATTGTGCTACTTCAGTGCAATTTCAAAGCACACATCGGTGCGATTTACACTGTCGATTTCATTGCCATGAAATCAGTAAAAAGTGCCATTGTCGACAATAGGATGCGACTTATCTTATTGGAAATGTCAAATCGCATTACAAGTCGCACCGGTGTGAATTGGGGCTAAGGGTAGGGGAGATAAAAATAAGAGAAGAAGGGAAAAAAGAAGAGCACATGGGAGAGGAGGGAAAGAGGAAGAGAGGAGGAAGGAGAGGAGGTAAAGGCAGAGGAGGGTAGGGGGAGAGAAGGAAGAAGAGAAAAGAAAGATAAAGAGAGAGGAGATAAAAGGAGAGAAGAAGGAAGAGGATGGGAAGGTGAGATAATGGCAGAGAAGAAAAAAGGAGAGAAGATGGGAAAAAACAAGAGCACAAGGGAGAGGAGGGAAACAGGAAGGAGAAAAGGTAAAGGAGACAAGGCAAAGGAGATAAAATATGAGGAGAAAGGAGATGGTGAGAAGGGTATAGGGAGGATACAGGAGGAGAGGAGAGCAAGAAGAAGAGGAGAGGAGGAAGGAGAGGAAAGGAGAGGAGGAAGAAAAGGAGAGGAAGAATAAGAGGAGAGGGGGAAGGAGAGGAGAGGAGAGGAGAGGAAGAAGAAAAGGAGAGGAAGAAGAAGAGGAGAGGAGGAAGGAGGGGAGAGGACGAGAGAAGAGCAAGAAGAAGAGGAGAGGAAAGGAGAGGAGGAAGAAAAGGAGAGGAAGAAGAAGAGGAGGAGAGGAGGATGAAGAGGAGAGGATGAAGAATAGGAGGAGAGGAAGAAAAAGAGAGGAAAGGAGAGAAGAGGAGGAGAGGAAAAAGAAGAAGAGAGGAGGAAGAAGAGGAGAGAAAGGAGAGGAGAAGAGAAAGAAGAGAAGAGAGAGATAAAAGGAGAAAAGTTGGGAGAGAAGGGAAGGGGAGATAAGGGTAAAGGAGATAAAAAGGAGAGAGAAAGGAAAACAAAGAAAAGCACATAGGAGAGTAGAGAGAGGAGGACAAACAGAATATAAGAAGGGAGAAGATCAGGTTGGGAGAAGGGAGAGAATATGAAAGGGGAAGAGAAGGGAGAAGAGAAAAAAGAGATAAAAGGTAGTGGAAATAAAAGAAGAGTAAAAGGGAGAGAGAAGGAAAGGGGACATTAGAGTAGTGGGGATACAATGGATAGAAGGAAGAAAAGAAGAGCACAGACGAGAGGAGGGAAAGTACAGGAGATAAAGGAGACAAGGCAGAAAAGATAAACAAAGAAGATAAAGGGGAATATGAGGAGGGGGAGGAGGAAAATACAAAAGGGAAGGGGAGAGGAGAGAAGAGGTGAAAATAGAGGAGAGGAGGAAAAGGTAGAGAGAGATAAAGGCATGGGAGATAAAAGGAGAGGTAAAGGAAAAGGTAAGAAACAAAGAAGAGAGGAGAGGATAGAAAGGGAAATAAAGGTAGGAGAGGAATGAAGGGGACAGACAATGAGAGGATGGGAGAGAGAGAGTGAACGAAGCAGAAGAAGGGAAAGAAGGGAAGGAAGGAGAGGAGAGAAGGGAAGGGAAAGAGAGGAGAGAAATTGAGGAAGGAGAAGAAGGGAAAGAGAGGAAGCCGGAGCAGAAAAGACAGGAGAGAAGAGAAGGAAGGGGAAGAGGGAAGGGTGGAGAGGAAATGACAGAGGAGAGAAGAAAAGGAAGGGGAAGAGGGGAGGGTTGGAGAGGAAATGACAGAGGAGAGAAGAAAAGGAAGGGGAAGAGGGGAGGGTGAAGAGGAAATGACAGAGGAGAGAAGAAAAGGAAGGGGAAGAGGGAAGGGTGGAGAGGAAATGACAGAGGAGAGAAGAAAGGGTAGGGGAAGAGAGGAAGATGAACAGGTAAAGACAAGAGAGAAGAGAAGAGAGGGCAGATTAAAAGGATTGAAAGAAAGAATAGGAGAAGTGAGAAGGAAAAGAAGAAGGTAGGAGATGAGACCAGAGGAGAAGAAAGGAAAGAAGGAGAGATGAAAGGAGTGAAAGGAGGATTGCTTCATTAGAAAACCTCTATGAATCTTGTGTCATGGCTGCACCATTATTTCTACTGTCCACAATCATACCTCTTCTGTGAACTGTTTTTGGAAGGTATGGTATGCCTGGGATGTTTTATCATCCAGTTCTGATGTAAAAATCCAATTTTCCACATGAACTGTAACTGCCAGTTTGGTATTGACCTTATCTGGAGAGAGGGACAGAAAGCTGGTTTAGTGATGACCATCATGGTCTCTTTACATCAGTGTAATCCCCTCCCAGAAACAGTTTTCTAAGTGTATAGCTAACTTTACAGCTAAGTCCTGCAGCAAATAAAGAACCAACATGAGTTGTTTTGCCGCACTGCCAATCATGTGTTACCGTGGGGTAATGCATTTTAACACATCTTACTGCAAGGCAAAGCATGAAGTTGGCTTTAAAGTATATGTAGACCCAATTACTAAAGCCTCATATAACACTAAACATGTTAATCTAATTTCAAACATATTTTTAATCATTTGAAATGTGCAGCTTTTACCTTGGTAACAGTTATGCCCCGTACACACGATAAGATTTTCAGATGGAAAATGTTCTATGGGAGCTTGTTGTTGGAAATTCCGACCGTGTGTAGGCTCCATCTGACATTTTCCATCGGAATTTCCGTCACACAAAATTGGAGAGCTGGTTCTCAAATTTTCCGACAACTAAATCAGTTGTTGGAAATTCCAATCGCGTGTACAAAATTCAAACGCACAAAGTTCCACGCATGCTCGGAATCAAGTAGAAGAGCCGCACTGGCTATTAAACTTCATTTTTTTTGGCTCGTCGTACGCGTTGTACGTCACCGCGTTCTTGACGTTCGGAATTTCCGACAAGATTTGTGTGACCGTGTGTATGCAAGACAAGTTTGAAAAAACATGGATTTTGTATTTGGATTTTTGGATCCTATTGTGTGTACAGGGCATTACAGTGACAACTGTTGTGCCACCCTGTCATGTGGGCTTTTAAAGAAGAATGCAAGGGGCAATTTCGACACACATACAGTAAGTCTGATCCAAAATATAAGCACCCTATGTTCAGATAAGCACACTGGACACTCTAATGTCACCTACAGAAAGCTTGAACATGGTGTGCGGGTGATGGTGTGCGGGTGATGTCGTGACTTGGGCTTATGCTTTAGCAGTACCATCCGTCATTTCACCATAGCACCCTCCTATGCCATGCTATGGTGGTTTATTTCAACACACATTACACAGGCATGGTCCACTGATGTCACCATCAGGAATACCACCTTCAGAAATGCCATGCAGCCATTGTGGGCGTGCATGTAAACAAGAAATGGCTGCAAAAAATCTGCACAGTAGGTGTCTCCAGCTCTGAGATGAACAAAGGATGAAAAAAAGGTCAGAACAAACAAATTTGTTTGATGATACCCAATACTTTAGCCTTTTAAAGGTTTTTCCATCATGATAACCTCTACTGTTAACCAAATGACTGTTGGTCACCATAGCATGATTCCTGTTATGGAAAAGGTATTGGGTTACAACATCTGTGACAAAATTTGGTTTATTGAAATTCTTACCAAAGTGATGGAATAATATTAGACAACAAATGCAGTTTACCTAATCTGATATCATCCTGAATGAACGTGCAATTCTTTCCATATAGGTACTTGGAACAGGGACATCTCATGCCCCCACAGGGTGCTGTGAATGGAGAACATGAGGATTAGTATAAAAAAAATGAGATTTTTCAACAACAAATTGAAGGCTTGGTCTCTTACTGATTACCTGTCAGGGGTAGAGCATCAACTTCCAATGGATTGGTGTAGCATTTTATAACCCAAGTGCACCCATAGCCTACCATCTGCTCACCTGGCCTGGTGTCACAGCTCATACTCTTCCTGTTACCAACCTTTCACCAACTACAGGTAAGCATATCAGACTGAAGAAAGAGTTCCCGGCAGCCTGTACTGCCCCATATCAGTCTACCAGATTTAACCCTTCACTCCCTTCCAATATTTAACCCTTCCAATGGGTTCTGGTTGCAACCAGGCATTCCCTCACTTTTGAGGAATTCCTACTCACTTCCTGTTTCGACCATGGGACAGGAAGTGAGCAGAGATCTCCACAGAAGTAACACCACCTTCTGGCACTCGGGCAACAGCAGAAGTAAGGTTCACACAAATACACACTTTAACTGACACAACTTTAAACAGTGATACATCAGAAGTACCATTTAATAATATTATGGACATATCTGAAGCTACAACCATAAAACACAACATTTCTGAAACTGGAGCCACACAACCTCAAATAGCAAGGTAACAGCAGGGTCAGGGACCCCCACAAGTAATGTTAGAAATAACAATGTACTGATATTCAAAGAACAATGCAAAATACAGATATCTGGCCCAAAAGCTGCAGGAACATGGTTCAGCTAGGGTACACAACTATGTTACATGGTGGCCTGACCTTTCTTCTTCCAATCTCTCCCAGCCCCTCCCAAACTCAACTACTGTACTAACTACACAAGGTATAGGCCACACAGTAAAGAAGATACAAGTCCTAGTCCTTCCATTTTCTTTTGCTTTACTGGAACATAACTGATAACACGAAGCACTGTAAGTCACATAGCAAAGTCTACTGCAAAACAATGGTGTCCATCTTTTAGACACATAATGGGGTATCCTCCAACAGAATCCCTGCACTCCCTAAGTGTAGTCCACTTAGGGGAAAAGTTTTCACAGTGTCCCCCATCAAAATAAGGCAAATACACAGAGCTGCTACATCTGGACACGGAAGGCCCCAAACCTTCCCACAAAGGCCCAGAACAGATAGATTGCATTCCCTGTTTGTGGCACATCACTCACTACTCCAACCAACCCTCTGACCTCCATCCAGCTTCATATATATCCAACTCTAGAAGAAGAGGGACTACAACTCACTCAAAATAATAGGAAGAAGCAGCAAGGTGAATCTCCTTACCTGTGGCTGCAGTTGTGGACATGCTGTCTTTTATGGTTATAGCTTCAGATGTCTCCATAGTCATAATAAATGGTGTTTGTGATGTATCACTCTATGATGTTCTTGCTTCAGTTAAAGTGTTAATTTTTGTGAATGTTACTTCTGTTGTTCCCTGAGTGCCACTGCCTGGCAGTGGCAACTGGTGCTCAAAATTTTTGGGGGGCGCAAAAAAATTTTGAAAAAAAATCATTAATTGCAGCCACTGTGCCCATCATACGCTGCCACTGTGCCCATCAAGCACTGCCACTGTGCCCATCAAACGCTGCCACTGTGCCCATCAAACGCTGCCACTGTGCCCTCAAACGCTGCCACTGTGCCCATCAAATGCAGCCACTGTGCCCTGAAATGCTGCCACTGTGCCATCAATTGCAGCCACTGTGCCCATCAAGCGCTGCCACTGTGCCCAAACGCTGCCACTGTGCCATCACATGCTGCCACTGTGGCCAATAAACGCTGCCACTGTGCCATTAAACGCTGCCACTGTGCTCTCAAATGCTGCCACTGTGCCCTCAAATGCTGCCACTGTGCCATCAATTGCAGCCACTGTGCCCATCAAACGCTGCCACTGTGCCATAAAATGCTGCCACTGTGCCCATTGAAAGCTGCCACTGTGCCATCAAACACCGCCAGTGTGCCCATCATATGCTGCCAATGTGCCCATCATATGCTGCCAGTGTGCCCATCAAATGCTTCCAGTCTGCCCATCAAATGCTGCCAGTGTGCCCATCAAATGCTGCCAGTGTGCCCATCATATGCTGCCACTGTGCCCATCATATGCTACCAGTGTGCCCATCAAATGCTGCCAGTCTGCCCATCATATGCTGCCAGTGTGCCCATCAAATGCTGCCAGAGTTCCCATCAAATGCTGCCAGTCTGCCCATCAAATACTGCTAGTGTGCCCAACCACCCCCCCCCCCCCGCAGATGGATCCCAGGACACCCCACTCCCACCACCCTCCCCGCTCACACGCCACCCGCGGATGGATCGCGGGAAACCCCGTGCAGGAGGACCGGCACTTACCTTGGTAAGGTGTCCTCTTCTCCGGTGTCTCCTCTCCTCTTTTCAGCTTGCTCTGCTCTGTCCTACATCCGCCAAAGCGCTGACCATCCAATAGGGATGCCTGGCGCTTTGGCCAATCAGGAAACAGGTCTCACTGACCTGCCTCCAGATTGGTGGGGAGGCAATGCGGTGTGAAAATAGCGAATATTCATTCACTATGGTCACACAATTGGGTGGGATCAGGGCACACTCTCTGCACCCCAAGCCCACCCTTTTTTGAAGCCTATTAGAGCCTCTGGCTTTAATCAGGTGCATCAAAATATACACCCCCTCCCGCCCCCGCTATAGGAATCCATGCGTCCGGCATCCTGAAAGGGGCCAGGCCCATGGATAGGGAGGTGGCAGCAGGGATAGGGGAGGCGGCGCCCGTGCACCCACAATGCAAGGGCCGCAACTGCTGCCTGGTGTTATTTCTGTGGAACCAAATGTGGTTTCTGTATGTTCCATCGTTCTTCGGGTATCAGTTAATTGTGATCTTGTAGTATCACTTTTGGGGGTCTCTGATGGTGTTGTTGCCTTGCTATTTGAGGTTGTAGTACCTGTGGCTGCAGTTGTGGACGTGCTGTCTTTTATGGTTGTAGCTTCAGATGTCTCCATAGTCATATTAAATGGTGTTTGTGATGTATCACTCTTTGATGTTCTTGATTCAGTTAAAGTGCTCATTTTTGTGAATGTAACTTCTGTTGTTGTCTGAGTGCCACTGACTGGTGTTATTTCTGTGGAACCAAATGTGGTTCCAGTATGTTCCATCGTTCTTTGGCTATCAGTAAATTGTGATCTTATAGTATGACTTCTGGGGGTCTCTGATGGTGTTGTTACCTTGGTATTTGAGGTTGTACTACCTTTGGCTGCAGTTGAAAATGTGCTGTCTTTTATGGTTGTAGCTTCAGATGTCTCCACAGTCATAATAAATGGTGTTTGTGATGTATCACTCTTTGATGTTTTTGCTTCAGTTAATGTGTTAATTTTTGTGAATGTTACTTCTGTTGTTGCCTGAGTGCCACTGCTTGGTGTTTCTTCTGTGGAACCAAATGTGGTTGCTGTATGTTCTGTTGTTCTTTGACTATCAGTAAATTGTAATCCTGTAGCATGACTTGCAGAGGTCCCTGACCCTGGTGTTGCTTTGCTATTTGAGGTTGTATTACCTGTGGCTGCAGTTCCAGGTGTGCTGTCTCTTATGGTTGTAGCTTCAGATGTTTTCACAAGATTATTTAATGGTGTTTCTGATGTATCACTCTTTGACGTTGTTGTTTCAGTTAAAGTATCTATTTTTGTGAACGTTACTTCCGTTGTTGACTGAGTGTCAAAGACTGGTGTTACTCCTGTGGAACCAATTGTGGTTGCTGTATCTTCTGGCCTTCGACTATCAGTAAATTGACTTGTGGGGGTCTCTGAACCTGTTGTTGCCTTGCTCTTTGAGGTTGTACTACCTGTGGCTGTAGTTTCACGCGTGTTGTCTTTTATGGTTGTAGCTTTGGATGACTGCATAGTATTATTAAAAGTGTGCATTGTTTTGTCTGTTGTTGACTGAGTGCCACTGACTGGTGTTATTTGTGTGGAACCCAATGCGATTCCTGTATTTTCAGTTGTTTCTGTCACAATTGATCTATCAGTCTCCAAAGTTGTTCTCAATGAGTTGATTGTTGGGTCTACAGTTTCACCTGTTGCCGTACTATCAGTAGATGTTGGCTCTTTCGTACCAGTGACAGTTTCTTCTGACATTGTCGGTGTGTGACTGGCTTGTGTTATATTGGTTGTAAAACTGAAAGGTGAAAATTCAGTTGTTGGTTGGCTGTTGGTTGTTGAGTCACAGTCTGTAGGTTCCTCAGTTATTGTCTCACAATCATTTGTAGTGTCCTGTCTGGTTGTAGAACAGCCTGTCACTATATAGATTATTTCACACTCTGGAGGTTCTATGCATTCGGGTATATCCTCGCAGACAATGCTTCCTGTTCGAATTTCCGAATAATGGTACATTGTTCCTAAAATGACAATCAGTGATATTTGTTACTAAGAAAAATATTGACTTTCAAGAAAAGTTACACTCAAATATAAACTGAAATACTTTTCTTTCCTGGAGAAAATGCTGCCCCAGTTTCCCTGCAGTGCTGGTTAATAGGTATATAAAAGGGTGATTCTATCCCCACCCTAATCCCCATTCTCTCCTGCTCTTTATCAGCCACTTGTTTCCTAATATAAATGTTGCTGTCAACAAATAAGGGAGAAACAGGGGTCAGGACTGGGAGAAACCAGGACTGTGATGGTCTCTGCCCCTTTATGCAATTATAGGATCGTAATGACAAATGTAGCCCTACCCCCGAAGGAGCCACTTAGTAATTTGGGTTCTTTGTTCTGTGCCTCAACTCCAAGAACAACCTCAGCCCCTCTGACATACCTGGCTGAATGAAAGTTACTACAAGCACTTGTAAGTACACAAATATTATGGTTTGTGTGCAGAAGTGAGCCTGATTTTGCACTCTCCAGCTTTAGTAAATAAACCCCAATTTAGTGGTAAATTAACTCAATGTATTGGTATAGGTTAGAATAAATGGTGGTTTGAGCATAAATGAACACCAAAGGTAGGTTCAGCTGCAGTCCGCTAGACAATATAATCATTATGCCAAGTTAACGTAGAATAGAGTTCAGTACCACAAGACTGGGGTTAACTCATGAATCATCAAAGTCAACAATAAACAGTGCATATAAGCATTAACTGCAACGTGAATAATAATACTATAATTAGTCTAGAGTGCAGTCTAGGAGAATGGTTAGGATATGTGCAATGTACCCTGAGAGGTACCTCTTAGCATAATCAATAGGAGAAGGATTATTTTTAGCAGCTGTAAAGGGACTGTCTTTAGTCCTAACTCTTCAGATGGCTAATGCTGGGGCCTAGTTGTACTGTTGGTGTACATGAGAATAGGCCCAGTCAAACCTGCAGACTCCCCTCTACTTGTCAATCTCCCTCTGGGAAATGCAGTTCAAAGGCTCTCAATTACAGTAGATTCTCTCTCCTCTGGACCACATTTCCCACAGTGCAGCGATGCCTGACTCAGTCTATTAAACTCTATCAAACTCTCCCTGCTCAGCAGTTCCCTCCTCTTGCTTATACACTGTAGCGGTTAACCAGTTCAGCACAAAAGTGTAGCAGATACAGAGAGCAGCTACAACCAGTGTTTCCCTCACTCTCCATTCTTAGGCAACCACCTGGCTACACATACGAAGAGGAAGGCGTGCAAAGCTTATAACCTCTGAGCTGTGTAGTCAGAGGAGATGAAACCAAGGGGCCATAGAGAATCCCCAGTCCTGTTTTGTGTTTGCACAGCAGCTGGGAGACCTTCTGGAAAAGCCAGAAGACTCATAGTTTTGCAGGTATTCATGTACTATTTTCAACTTTCACAGTATTTGCAAGTGTGTTTTATTTATGCATGCAAGATAGGGACCTTAAATTTTAAGCTTCTTGAGGGCAGGCAGGGACTTGTGTGAATGTAAAGTATGTAAAGCTCTGTGTAAATTGTCCATGCTATATAAGAGTTCTTGCACACAATACTGATGCATGAATGCTGGATCTTCTTGTCAGAAAGCTCCTGCCCAAAAAACATAAATATACTGTAGTTCCTATAGTGTGCACGTTTACACCCATATATGCACATATACGGACTTATGCGTTTAAAAATTCTTCTAGCTCTCACAATGCTAAATAATATAGGAGAGTTGAGATTTATGGACATATTTGCGCCCATTCGTGTTTATTTGTGGGTACACAAGTAAAATACTGACCAGTGACGTAGTGAAGTTTTTTTTGTTTTTTTTTACTAATCTAAACATGATGCTAGTTTATTAATATTGAAAGCAAAAGGCTATATATGCAGATCAGTAAAAGAAAATGCTTAAATGGCTACAAACGTGGTATTTTTGGCATCTATTTGAAAGATCGCTAAATGCCTAAAATAAATAATAATAACATTGACCGATTGCCGACCATCCTATAGCAGTTTTAACGATACAGGGCGGCAGCTGTGCGCTGGATCCCATATATATATATATATATATATATATATATATATATACAGTCAGTTCCATAAATATTGGGGCATCGACACAATTCTAATCATTTTGGCTCTATATACCACCACAATGGATTTGAAATAAAACAAACAAGATGTGCTTTAACTGCAGACTATCAGCTTTAATTTGAGGGTATTTGCATCCAAATTAGGTGAACGGTGTAGGAATTACAATAGTTTGTATATGTGCCTCCCACTTTTTAAGGGACCAAAAGTAATGGGACAATTGGCTGCTCAGCTGTTCCATGGCCAAGTGTGTTATTCCCTCATTATCCCATTTACAAGGAGCAGATAAAAGGTCCAGAGTTCATTTCAAGTGTGCTATTTGCATTTGGAATCTGTTGCTGTCAACTCTCAATATGAGATCCAAAGAGCTGTCACTATCAGTGAAGCAAGCCATGATTAGGCTGAAAAAACAAAACAAACCCATCAGAGAGATAGCAAAAACATTAGGTGTGGCCAAATCAGGTGTTTGGAACATCCTTAAAAAGAAAGAACGCACGTGAGTTCAGCAACACCAAAAGACCCATAAGACCACGGAAAACAACTGTGGAGGATGACCGAAGAATTCTTTCCCTGGTGAAGAAAACACCCTTCACAACAGTTGGCCAGATCAAGAACACTCTCCAGGAGGTAGGTGTATGTGTGTCAAAGTCAACAATCAAGAGAAGACTTCACCAGAGTGAATAAAGAGGGTTCACCACAAGATGTAAACCATTGGTGAGCCTCAAAAACAGGAAGGCCAGATTAGAGTTTGCCAAACAACATCTAAAAAAGCCTTCACAGTTCTGGAACAACATCCTATGGACAGATGAGACCAAGATCAACTTGTACCAGAGTGATGGGAAAAGAAGAGTATGGAGAAGGAAAGGAACTGCTCATGATCCAAAGCATACCACCTCATCAGTGAAGCATGGTGGTGGTAGTGTCATGGCGTGGGCATGTATGGCTGTCAATGGAACTGGTTCTCTTGTATTTATTGATGATGTGACTGCTGACAAAAGCAGCAGGATGAATTCTGAAGTGTTTTGGGCAATATTATCTGCTCATAGTCAGCAAAATGCTTCAGAAGTCATTGGACGGCGCTTCACAGTGCAGATGGACAATGACCCAAAGCATACTGCGAAAGCAACCAAAGAGTTTTTTAGGGGAAAAAAGTGGAATGTTATGCAATGGCCAAGTCAATCACCTGACCTGAATCCGATTGAGCATGCATTTCACTTGCTGAAGACAAAACTGAAGGGAAAATGCCCCAAGAACAAGCAGGAACTGAAGACAGTCGCAGTAGAGGCCTGGCAGAGCATCACCAGGGATGAAACCCAGCGTCTGGTGATGTCTATGCGTTCCAGACTTCAGGCTGTAATTGTCTGCAAAGGATTTGCAACCAAGTATTAAAAAGTGAAAGTTTGATGGATGATTGTAAATCTGTCCCATTACTTTTGGTCCCTTAAAAAGTGGTAGGCACATATACAAACTGTTGTAATTCCTACACCGTTCACCTGATTTGGCTGTAAATACCCTCAAATTAAAGCTGAAAGTCTGCAGTTAAGGCACATCTTGTTTGTTTCATTTCAAATCCATTGTGGTGGTGTATAGAGCCAAAAAGATTAGAATTGTGTCGATGTCCCAATATTTATGGACCTGACTGTATTTATATGCATAAATGTGATCCCGCACTTCTGGGTAGGGGGTGCAAATGCACAATGCCAGCGGCTCACACACAGCAGGAGCTGATCAGTGGGATCGCGGACTCGATGTCAGCTGGCACCCGCTGATCATCAGCCAGAGGGACAGAACTGCAATCTGCCTATGTAAACAAGGCTGATTGCCATTCTGTCAGGAGGGAAGGCATGATTTATGTGTCTCTGCAAAGCAGGGACATGGATCCATGCCTTCCCCTAGTAAAAGCACCTCCCACGGGTGCCGGTGGTCATCGGTCGCTGATTGGCAAGGAGAAAGACAGAACAGAGCTCTGCCTATCAGCAAGCATGTTCTGGATTTTGTTTCCCTGAAAAGCAGGGAATAAAATCCAGCTCATCCCTTAGCAAAAGCACCACATAGTAAACACAAAAACACAGGTTAGGCACCCATTTAACCCTTTGATCGCCCCTGATGTTAACCCCTTTCCAGCTAGTGGTATTAGTACAGTGACAGCGCATATTTTTTGCACTGATCACTGTATTAATGTCAATGGTCCCCAAAAAAGCGTCAGTTAGTGTCCAAATGTCTGCCCCAATATCGCAGTCCTGCTGTAAGTCGCTGATCGCCGCCATTACTAGTAAAAGATCATTAAATAAATAAAAATATCCCATAGTTTGTAGACTCTAGATTTTTTTTTTGCTTACCAAAAATATGTAGCAGAATACATTTTGCTGCTGGTTTCCAAAAAACTGTCAAAAATGTCAGTTAGGTGTCCGATCTATCTACTGCAGTGTCGCAGTCCCACTAAAAATCACTGATCGTTGCCATTACTAGTAAAAAAAAATAATAATAAAAATGCCATACATCTATTCCCTACTATGTAGACGTGATAACTTTTGCGCAAACCAATTAATATACACTTATTGGGGTTTTTTTTTACCAAAAATATGTAGTAGAATACAAATTGGCCTAAATTGGTGAAGAATTTTGATTTTTTTAAATTTTTTTATTGGATATGTTTTATAGCAAAAAGTAAAAAATGTTGTTTGTTTTTTTTCAAAAATGTTGGTTTTTTTTTTGTTTAGAGCACAAAAAATAAAAAATGCAGAGGTGATCAAATACCACCAAAAGAAAGCTCAATTTGTGGGAAAAAAAAAGACATACATTTTAGTTGGATACAGTGTTGCACAACCGCGCAATTGTCAGTTAAAGTAACGCAGTGCCGTATCGTAAAGAATGGTCTGGTCACGAAGGGGGGGGGTAAATTTTCTGGAGATTAAGTGGTTAATAGCTATAATCTAAAGGCATACAAAACCAAAGATTGTGAGCTCAGTGTGTAAACCTAGAGAGCATTCAAGGTCAAATTAATTCCATAGACAACACACAATAAAACACAACCTATAATGTGTGGCTCTACACAAGAATTACTACACTATACTACAATGTCAGTGCCATGAAAAGAAGGAACCTATCATTTGTAATTACATTGATAACATGTAACATTTTATTACATCAATTAAAACTTTGAAATTACAACAGGGAGCTAAACATAGAGCGTGATCAACAATTAGAACAATACAGTATATGCATTGTATATTGTATGTAGCAAGAACTATTGATACCCCTCTACCAACCAGTATGACGTTTAGGGGGTGGATAAACCTCAGAAATAAAGCAAGCATAGATTGTATGCCCATTCCAAATTGAGGCTGCATTTGTTCCACATTCTTAGACCCATGTCATCTCAATATATAACCATACATGCTACAGGGATTTCCACGTAATGTATAATCCTTGATTACCATGCAATGCATACCTCCTATAAGCTTTGTCCACAGATTCCTAGTCTAGAGTTATTTTAGTATAGACCGTCTGCAAGCTTTAAATTAACAGACAATAACCACACAGAATTTCTATTTATAAAAGGCTTTCTAACATTAACTAACAGTACATAAACCACGCATATGAGACTTGCGTTAGCGTTAAAGGTTAAAGCGTGGCTTGGCAAATATTTCATATATTTTCTTTATTAGGTCATAGCGAAAAATGAAATTCAGAAAAAAATAAGTATGAAATACTGCCTATGAATATTATGTATTCTCATTTTTAGCCAGTAGTTGGAGCTGTAGGCTTCTTTTCATGTTTCCATTCCATCCTTATCCACTTTGCTAAAAAAAAAAAAAAAAAAGTTACAGAGCTCAGTAGCTCAAGCTGTTATTCGTGTACTCTAGTGAATAAGGAAAAGGAGTGCCCTGTCTAGCTTCCTCCTTGTCTACTAAGATACCATTCAGAGTTTGAATCAGAGAAAGAGCCAGCGGATGGAGCTCATCAGCCAGTAGTTGGAGCTGTAGGCTTCTTTTCACGTAAGCATTTATATCTTAGTAGCTCAAGCTGACGTGCATACATTTAAGTGAATGAGTCAAAGGAGTGCCCCATCTAGCTTCCTCCCCTTTGTCTGTGAAGATGGCATGCAGAGTTTGAATCAAAGAAAGAGCCAACAGGTGGAGCTTATTTTCAGCTAGCAGTTGGAGCTGTAGGTTTCTTTTCATATATGCATTTTTATCCTTATCTGCTTTACTGAAAAAAAAACTGTTCTTTACAGACCTCAGTAGCTCAAGCTGACATTTATGCAATTAAATGAATGAGTCAAAGAAATGCTTCCGCAACCTTGTCTGCTAAGATAGCATGCAGAGTTTGAATCGGATAAAGAACTAGCGGGTGAAGCTCATTTTCAGCCAGCAGTTGGAGCTGTAGGCTTCTTTTCACATGTTTGTATTTCTATCCTTATATGCTTTGCTGGAAAAAAAAACATTCTATACAGAGATCAGCAGCTCAAGCTGACATTATGCAACTAGATGAATGAATCAAAGGAGTGCTTCCTCACCCTTCCTTACTTGTTAAAATGGCATGCATAATCTGAACCAGAGAAAGATCCAGCAGTTGGAGCTCATCAGCCAGCAGTTAGAGCTGGAGGAAAAAAAATCCTTTACAGAGCTCAGTAGCTCAAGCTGACGTGTATGCACTAGAGTGAATGAGTCAAAAGAATCAGAGAAAGATCCAGCAGTTGGAGCTCATCAGCCAGCAGTTAGAGCTGTGGGCTTCTTTTTATGTTTGCATATCTATCTTTATTTGCTTTGCTGGAGAAAAAAAATCCTTTACAGAGCTCAGTAGCTCAAGCTGACGTGTATGCACTCGAGTGAATGAGTCAAAAGAAGTGCCCTAAGTAGTTTCTCCTGCTTCTAGACTGCTAGGGTGGCATGAAGAGTTTGAATCAGAGCAATATCCAGCAGTTGAAGCTCATCAGCCAACAGTTGGAGCTGTGGGCTTCTTTTAACATGTTTGCATTTCTATCCTTATCTGCTTTGCTGGAAAAAAATGTTCTTTACAGAGCTCAGTAGCTCAAGCTGAGGTGTATGCACTCGAGTGAATCAGTCAAAGAAGTGCCCTCCTGCTTCTAGTCTGCTAGGATGGCATGAAGAGTTTGAATCAGAGAAAGATCCAGCAGTTGAAGCTCATCGGCCAGCAGTTGGAGCTGGGTGCTTCTTTTAACATGTTTGCATTTCTATCCTTATCTGCTTTGCTAAAAAAAAACTGTTCTTTGCAGAGCTCAGTAGCTTGAGCGGACATGTTTGCATTTAAGTGTATGAGTCAAAGAAGTGCGTGCCCCATCCAGCTTCCTCTACCACCTTGTCTGCTAAGATGGCATGCCAAGTTGTAATCACGGAAAGAAAGAGAGAGTGGTCTAAAATCAAACAGCTTCTGCAGTGTATTACTCTGTTGATAACCCCTAGTGCTCTGGGAATCCTGTAAAACACAACACAGTGCCCCTTTTGGACTAAAAGCGCAAGCAAGGATTCCCAGTTGCTGTTTGCTAAACTATAATATCTCCCCTCTCCTCATCTCTACAAATTATGGAGAACTTGTTGTCTAGTTTGAGGGGGGAGGGGCTGATTAGAGAGAAAACCCAGGAAGAGTGCACAGGACTGCTCTTAAATTCTGGATCAACTTCTGTTTTTTTGTGCTATTTAACAAACCAAAAAATAGCAAGTAAGAGAAGTTCATTGTTAGAGTATACATGTACTTAATTTAATTTTCAAAAGTCATTTTTAGTATTTTTAAACTTGAAGCCAATATTAATGTAGCACTACCCCCGTAGGAATTTCAAATGTCAGGGTTCCCCACTGCTGCAAAGCCAGTCACTTAGTATTTTCAACATGCATCCAGACACAGGAAAACAATCCTTGAGTTTTGTTTTTTGTTTTATTAAGGGAATAATAATTTGGATGGCATTAGGGATTTATGGGATGCCCAACTTGGCAACAACAGAAAATCCAAGCAAAAGCCCCTTACAGGCTAGGAACTCTCAGTCCCTTGAAAATAGAACATGTGGAGTGAACTGCTGCAACACCTTCTGCTCCCCTGTAGACACTGATCTCAGTTCTTCTGCTTGCAGAAATGCTAGACCACTTGGCTGCCACCAGCGCACCTGGCTGCTTCTTCTTCCCAGTCCTCCTGACTGACACTCTGCACCAGTCCTGCCCGACTGACACACTGGGGATTTCCCAGGGCAAGGTTAGATGAAGGCTTTCCCTTTAAGAGAGACCTGCTACAGCTTGCAGTCTCTCCCCTTCTCTGTCCCTGCTCCGTGCTGTTTTACTAACTCTGCCTCTCCTTGCCCTCTGCTGCCTCTCTGGAATGGATTCCTCCTACTGCCTCCTGTGATAGGATCCTTCCAGGCGATCCACCTGAGCTCTGGCCCAAGGTAAAACCCCTCCCACAAGGGCCACTGACAGTCTCCCTCAGCACTGCATCTCCATCTTCCACCCAACTCCCCTTGCTGGCGTGGCTCATGTCTATTTAAGGGCTCCTTAGCTCCCTGCCAGGCCCCTAACCTGAGAAATGGCTAAAGTCCCCTAAATATGCAAGACAGCCCTCCTAGCCTCCACCCACTAACTTCCAGAACATTCTCCAGCAATAGAAACAGGGGGAAGCACCAGAGAGCTTGGATGAGTCATTCAGCCATGGGCTCTAATAACCCCGATTCAGATTCAGTGGTTAATCCCTGGGCCAGACTATGGTTTGCCTGTACTACCACTAGTAGCACACTAGAGGGTGCTACATTAAAATAAACCCTGGTAATCATGCAAATTAACTTCTTGTCAACCACCCGCCATTATACTGTGGCAAGGTGGCTCGGCTGCACAAATTGCCGTACCGGTACGGCGGTTCGTGCACTAGCTTCTGTGGGACCGTGTGCTGATTGGCCAGCGGGGGAGCCAATCATGGGGTCCGGTGGACTCGATGTCCACCGGCCACCCACGATCGTTCCCCGCAGAGACAGAATGGGGATTTGCCGCAGTTAACAAAGCAGATCTCCGCAACCTTTGGGTCTATTTGGGTGGACTTCTATAATAATTACATCACTGGAGTGCATGAAGTAGGTGCAACAAGAATTTGAGAGATTCGCAGCACTGAGCTGCAAAAAAGGATACAAAAGATTAAAACAGTTTTCTTATTTTTTATAAAATGTCAGTTGCTTATGATATACGACGCTTTAGCAAACAGACCCCAAACCATTGCGGTTTCCATGTTGGGCATTGCCCACTGCCAGCATGTAATGAAGGACTGGCTTGTGATAATAATTCAGATGAGGTTTTCGGGTCCCTGATTGATATCACTGAGAACGAAGAAAAATCCCGGCTTTCAAAACAGAGAAGAGTATTCTGCTTGATGGGCTTAAGGGCTTTATCTCTAACAGACATAAAGAAAAATATTTATTTTAATAACCAGAATCCTTTTATTGTTGGGATTAGATTTTGACGTGCGTGTGCACATCCTTTCCTCTTTACAGATGATGTGCTTTGTACAGGAATTTTTAAAGCAGAATGTCAAACAAAACTTCTTTTATTATTTTTTTTCATTGATCAACGTTCATAAGTAAAAGGCTGATGACACCCCCACAATCCACACATCCCCCCATTGCATAAGTAAAAGGTTATTTTGTTGCCTTAAAGTGACCCTATCAGCACAGTGTCACACCGAGAACAAAAGCATACTTACTAAAAGAAGAGTGAATATACTGTAGTTACCCTTCTGGTGACCCATGTCTGGAAACTGGCTCCCCGTCCACTGTAAATATTCCACAATTCCAGGTTATGTGGAATACTGCCCTCCCCTGCTTATCTGGAATACTGCCCTCCCCTGCTTATGTGGAATACTGCCCTCCCCTGCTTATGTGGAATACTGCCCTCCCCTGCTTATGTGGAATACTGCCCTCCCCTACTTATGTGGAATACTGCCCTCCCCTGCTGCTCACTATGGTTTCTCCCACTGACTCATATGGCACTACACTACATACAAGCCTGCAGGAAGAACCACTGCGTGCCGTGGGGGAAACCGTTTTTCCACTCAACCAAAGGATCAAATACTTGCAGCGACTTGCAGAGAAGCAACAGCATCTCAAGACACAGGATGCCCGAAAAAGTAAGAATAATTAACTCTCTTAACCCCTTGCCGACCGTATAACTTACATATTTGGCGGCAAAGTGGCTCTGCTGTGCCGGATTAGGTACCTCGTACTTGATCTGACACTTCCAGGTGGGGGGGGGAGCGAATGCGCTCCAGCGATGGCCTGCTCTCACACAGTGGGAGCTGATCGGCAGGTACCGCTGACTCGATGTCCGCCAGCGACCCGCCGATCATTAGCCAGAGAGCCAGAACGGCGGTCTGCCTATGTAAACAAGGCCATAGCTCCGAACTGTCCCTGATTTCGAGGGACTGACCCTGATTTGGAACAAAGTCCCTCATTCCACCTCATTTGTCCCTCACTTTGGTCTGATCTATAAAGTTGTATATAAAATGCACGTTTTATCTTTTAACCACTTCCGGATCTCTGCACGCCGATATACGTCCTAACTTTGAAGAGGAATATCATTGTTATGGTAGCAGCTAGCTGCCATAACCCCGGTATCCTCTTTTTCAGCCAGCGGTCCGGTTTCCCATAATAGCAGTCTCTGCGGCGGATTCGCTGCAAGCAGAGGCGGCTCTCTAATTAGGCAAATTAGGCGGTCGCCTAAGGCCTCGCACTCACAGGGGCCTCGCGGCCGCCTAATTTGCCTGTTCTCAATCACTGAAGTTGACGCCGGCGGCTCCGCCTACCCCCACTGGGACTCTGTGGCTTGGGAGCTGACGGACAAATCAGATACTGCCCGCAGCCTGAGGAATAGCTGCCTCATCACGGAGCGTCCCAATCCGTGGGGCCTCATGTGTAAGTTTTGCCTAAGGCCTCACAAAGCCTAGAGCCGCCTCTGGCTGCAAGATCACTTTTATCCCATGCCCTCCACCGCTTACCGGAGCCGTCGGCAGCGGGGGAGGCGATCGGATTCTCTCACGTCAGTGGCATGGAGACAAGTGAGGGGAAGATGGCCCCTACCCATCTCCATACCATTGTAGGGAGAAAGCGACGTCAAAACGTCACTTCCACCCATAGCTCTTAAAGAGCCTTTTTTTTTTTTTTTTTTTATTGCATTTTAGTGTAAATATGAGATCTAAGGTCTTTTTGACCCCAGATCTCATATTTAAGTGGTCCTGTCATGCTTTTTTTCTATTACAAGGGATGTTTATATTCCTTGTAATAGGAATAAAAGTGACAAAATTTTATTTTTTTTTAAAACATGTAAAAATAAAAAATAAAAGGTAAAATAAATAAGACATTTTTTTTATATATACGCACCCCATCCCGCCGAGCGTTCGCGCAGAAGCAAACGCATACGTGAGCAGTGCCCGCATATGAAAACGTTGTTCAAACCACACATGTGAGGTATCACCGTGATCGGTAGAGTGGGAGCAATAATTCTACCCCTAGACCTCTTCTGTAACTCAAAACATGCAACCTGTAGAATTTTTTAAACGTCGCCTATGGAGATTTTTAAGGGTTTGTCGCCATTCCATGAGCGGGAGCAATTTTGAAGCGTGACATGTTGGGTATCAATTTACTCGGTGTAACATTATCTTTCACAGTATAAAAAAAAATTGGGCTAACTTTACTGTTGCCTTATGTTTTAATCCAAAAAAGTGTATTTTTTCCAAAAAAAGACCGCTGTGCAAATACGGTGTGACAGGGTGTTAGAACCTCCAAACATTATACATTTTTTTTTCTAAGTCATTTTCTAGCAAAAAAAAAAACTGTTTTTAACTTGTAAACAACACATCTCAAAAAGAGATTTGAGAGTGGTTAAAAAGTGTCTCGTTCCCATCTCTAAAAGTTGAGAGGCATGAACAAGGCAGATCGCCATTCTGACAGAAGGGAAGGCATGGATCCTGTGTCTCTGCAATGCACCTCCCACACTACACTAAGCCCAGGTTCATACTAAGCACGATTTCAGAGACATCTGTGCAGCTTTCTGCACAGATGTCAATGTAAATCGCAGCCTGAAATCGCAAAAAGTAGTACAGAAACTACTTTTTGAAATCGGTGCAGCGCAGCAGACGCGGCATCGCACCGATTAGGATGGTGTCATTGACGGCAATTGCCGCCGATTCGACATTCGATGTCAAATCGCATGTCAAAATTCGCCAGCGTGAACCAGGACTAAAACACAGACACAGTTAACCCTTTGATCGCCCCTGATGTTAACCCCTTCCCAGCCAGTGTCATTAGTACAGTGACAATGCATATTTTTTTTGCGATTTGTCTGCCGCAATATCACAGACCCGCTATAAAACACTGATCACTAGTAAAAAAAAAAATGTAAAAAATATCCCATAGTTTGTAGACGCTATAGCTTTTTCGCAAACCAATCAATATACGCTTATTTATGAAAGTATTTGATTTTGTACGTTTTTTTATTGGGTATGTTTTATAGCAGAGAGTAAAACATATTGGGTTTTTATTTGTTTGTTTTTTTCAAAATTGTTGGTCTTTTTTAGTTTATAATGTAAAAAATAAAAACCGCAGAGGCGATCAAATACCACAAAAAGAAAGCTCTATTTGTGAGAAAAAAAGGGACATCAATTTTATTTGGGTACAGCATCGCACGAGCGCACAATTGTAAGTTTAAGTAATGCAGTGCCATATCGCAAAAAATGACCTGGTCAGGAAGGAGGGTAAATCTTCTGGAGGTCAAGTGTTTAATACAGGGGTCTCAAACTGGTGGCCCTCCAGCTGTTGCAGAACTACAATTCCCATGAGGCATTGCAAGGCTGACCGTTACAAGCATGACTTCCATAGGCAGAGCCATGATAGGACTTGTAGTTCCACAACAGCTGGAGGGCCACCGGTTTGAGACCCCTGGTTTAATATATGCTTGTGTATTTGAGTGGCTTTCGGCTGACAAGGTCACTTTACCTTGCCTATCAGGGGTAAACAAAATCAGGCAGGAAATGACCAATAGACTAAAAGACTAGATATACCGCGCTGTCAGGAAAAAATATATACAGCGGCCAGCACAGCAGTGTAAAAATGAAACAATCAAAAAAGTGAAAAAAGTGCAGCGATGATATCAATGATGATGAAGGTAATCAACATAGCAAAAATATAAAATGTGATCACATAACAAAAATAATAAAGTGAAAAATGAAAAATGAATGAATAGATATTGACAAATACTCAAAGAATAATGTCCATTTGTGATAATGGAGGACCACAAAGGGTCACATTTTATATTTTTGCTATGTTGATTACCTTCATCATCATTGATATCATCTTTTAGCGCTGCATTTTTTTCACTTTTTAGGAAATGATCAATCTCTGTCTCTCCCATTGAGCCCTAGTCAAGCCGTCTATAGTTATTCTATGGGCATCAGCCAGATCAGAACATTAGATGTCTATTTATTTAATAAAAAAACCAAAAAAAAACCGCAAAGGCTGTATAGCCCAACATAAGTACTCTGTTGACCGACTGACTCAGTTTGACCGACTGAACGGCCGGGCGATGGGGGTGGAGGGTTTGACCGACTGACCGACCGAATGGGGGGGGTCAGGTGGAGATAAATTGACACCGATGCCCCTGGCAGGGCACTTTGTTGAACTAAAATTCATGGTCATAGATGGTGTAAAGAAAAACAGACAATGGGGGTGATTGTGAGTTGATTTAAAAAAAAAACTGGAAGTACAATGTATATACCGACTGGAGATTTTAATCCCCAGGGGGATTTTAATTTGCATTTATTTTTGTGAATGAGAGATCAATATGATTATATCTGTGCTAATATAAGGAGTCTTGAGATGACCTTTGAGTGATCTGCGATTATTGATAAGAACTATAGTAGAATAGGAAGAGGTTATAAGACAGCATTTTGATCCCCAAATTTCTATCTGTGTACATCACAAATTTATTCATGATGCTTTATCAACAACAATATCAATTTTGTCTATATTTTTAAACAATGTCATTTATATGTTACTTTGTCCTACTTTTGTTTATCTTTATGTAATTTATATGTTACTTTGTCCTAATTTTGTTTATCTTTATGTAATTTATATGTTACTTTGTCCTAATTTTGTTTATTTTTATGTAAATTAGGTTACTTTGTCCTAATTTTGTTTATTTTTAATCTTTGTAACAGGTTTTCTACAGGTTCATTTTCTCCTCCTTTTGAGTGAAGAATAAATGTCACTTCATAGCTACCTTTCTGAAACAGCTAAAACGATTGTGTCATGTGTGTGTTTGATGTGTAATAATTAATTAATTGGTTCCTGATTTTTGTTAGAGATATAGACATATATCTGTGCAATGTGTATTTCATTCTGATTATGCTCCAGCCTGAAGAAAGGCATTATGGACTTTGCCCGAAATTGTTGCTTTTGGGAACATAACATATATGGACTTTCAATAAATTGCATTTAATAAGTGCAGCGATCACTGTTTGCATTTTTGCGATAGATAGCAGTGGCGGCTGGTGCTTTTGGGGGGGGGGCGCAAAGCAAACCACCTGACACCCACCCCCCCCTTCAGGTTGGTCGACTGGTCAGTCGGTCAAACCCCCCACCCTCATCGCTTGCTCGGTCGATCGGTCCAACCCCCAGTCGCTTGCCCGTCCATCCGCCCATCAGTCCTTACCCTATCCAGGCCGCAGGCAGCTTCGGCAACTTCCCCCTGCGTCTCCTCCTTGGCGCCTCCCCCCCTGCTCCCGGCCAATACGATAGCTTCTCCTCTTGGCCAATTAGGTCTTAAGACCCTCTTCCTGATTGGCTGGGAGGAGAAGCAGGATGACAATAACGAATATTAAAGGGGCTGTAAACCTTCGTGTTTTTTCACCTTAATGTATCCTATGCATTAAGGTGAAAAAATACCTGGCAGTCACCGGCCCCCCAGCATCCCCCATTTTACTTACCTGAGCCCTGGAACTTGACCCAGCGGGGACACGCTCTCTCTCTGCCTTTGGTTCTCGGCTCCTGATTGGATAGATTGAAAGCAGCGCAGCCACTGGCTCCCGCTTCTGTCAATCAAATCCAATGGTGCGGGCGCCGGGGGGCGGGGCCGAGTCATACATTCGGCGGCTATGGACGCCGAATGCTGGACTCGGGAGTGCACCCGCAAGGTAACACCCTCGGGAGAGCGCTTCTCCTAGATGGTTATCTGATGCGGGGAGGAGCCGCGAGAGCCATCGGGGGACCCCTGAAGAGCAGGTTCGGGGCCACTCTGTGCAAAACGAGCTGCACAGTGGAGGTAAGTTTTTTTGTTTTTTTTTTTAATTAAACAAACCCTTACAATCACTTTAATTTGCTATTGTCACACGACTGGGTGGGCTCAGCGCGCAGTACTCTAGCTCCAAGCCCACCCTTTTTTGAAGCCAGTTAGAGCCTCTGCACCCCTAATGGAGTGGCCACAATAGATAGATAGATAGATAGATAGATAGATAGATAGATAGATAGATAGATAGATAGATAGATAGATAGATAGATAGATAGATAGATAGATAGATAGATAGATAGATAGATAGATATTTTTTTTACTCATATATAACTTATAACCCATAACATACAATAATATTAACCTATAAACATTTACCAATGGTAAGGACATTTGGTTTTAAAATGTAAAATAACTATTATAAAAAATACAGAGCTCTATGCAATGCCAGCACTGAGTAAACAAATATCAATCATATATATAGTATATCTATGTGTGAAGATAATTTAGCTCTGTTTCTCTTTGCTCTGGTTTTCATGAATGACCTGTATGATCTTTTAATACCCAGCTGAGGAGCACTTCAAACAGAACCCCTGGAAAGTATCCCAAGCTTTGTCATCCAAGGCCGACTATTAATGAAGGAGATATCCATGGAATGTCCACGCTTAGTACATAACAGTTCCCTCTGCTCTACTGTAACGCCACTGCAAAACCTAATCCAGGGCCAGAAGTATGGCTGTGTTTAGAGTGAGCCCTGTCATCGGACATCTGTCTTCAGAAGACATCAATGACGTGGCTAACACGGTCATCTGCTACCTCCACTCTCTGTGCGTAGATGCTAGAATAACTTTCCTTGTCCTGGGCTCACCAGAACAAAAACCAAAAAAAAAAAAAAAGTTTTGTTGTATAGTTTTTTGATCTGAGCCAACAATGTATTTTTCAGGGCATGCTTTAGGGATCTACATTACATTAGGAGAAAACAAAATTACAGCTGCAATAAATGAACATTTACATTAATGTAGAATAATGTAAAATAATTCATTTGGGTGGCAAATATATGAATGCAATCTATACACTGGGGGGAGAACCTCTGGGAGGAATCTAGGGTGGAAAAGGACCTGGGGGTCCTAGTAGATGATAGGCTCAGCAATGGCATGCAATGCCAAGCTGCTGCTAACAAAGCAAACAGAATATTGGAATGCATTAAAAAGGGGATTAACTCCAGAGATAAAATAATATTTCTCTCACTCTACAAGACTCTGGTCCGGCCGCACCCTGAGTATGCTGTCCAGTTCTGGGCACCAGTCCTCAGGAAGAATGTACTGGAATTGGAGTGAGTACAAAGAAGGCCAACAAAGCTAATAAAGGGTCTGGAGGATCTTAGTTATGAGGAAAGGTTGCGAGCACTGAACTTATTCTCTCTGGAGAAGAGACGCCTGAGAAGGGATATGATTTCAATTTACAAATATCGTACTGGTGACCCCACAATAGGGATAAAACTTTTTCGCAGAAGGGAGTCTAACTAGACACATGGGGGTTTTATTTTTTTGCTAAACAAATGAAAAAAGACTGGAAATGTAGGAAAAAAATATTTTTTCTTTGTTTCTATTAGAAACATTTGTAAATAAGTAATTTTTCTCCTTCACTGATGTGCGCTGATGAGAGGGCACTGATGGGCACTGATGAGGCTGCACTAATGGGCACTGATAGGCAGCACTAATGGGCAACCTTTATGGGCACTGATAGGCAGCACTAATGGACACTGATAAGCGGCACTGATGTGCACTAATAGGTGGCACTGATGGACGGCACTGATAAATGGCACTGATAGGTGGCAGTGATGAGGAGGCACTGCATTACTGATGGAAACTGAAAGGCAGCACTGTTGGTCACTGGTGGGCACTGGCAAGCATCCCTGATGGGGCTGCACTATCTATCAGCACAGTCAGGAAGGCCGTTTACTACTTATACGCTGTCAGCACGAGGAGAGGCATGCCGATAAACTGCACTTTCTATTTACACTGTGAGCAGCTGTGATTGGACACAGCTGATCACAGGGTAAAGAGCCTACATCATAGGGCCTTTACGTGATCGGAGATGCTGTGTGTCCGAGCAAGACACCGCACCGCCAATCGTTGCTCTGAGCGCCCCCGAGCGGCAGGTTGTGAAGGACGTCATATGACGTCATATAGGGCTTAAGTATATAAGTTCCAAAGGATCTGAGCATATTAAGTCTCCCATTGTTTAATCATCTGGTGAGCCTGTATTTCTCCCACACGTGTGAAGGTGGAGCACGGCTAATTAGGAGTACCTGTCATCACACAGACTTTTCTCTTTGGTGTTTGGTATCTCCTTTTTTTTTTATGAGGACTTTTTTTGTATAATTAATTTTTTGTGTGGTCAATTACTATGCATTAAAGTTATATACTTATTTGAGTTAGCGCCTACCTTTTATATATTTCCAAATGATTTGTTAGGTGATCTTTTCACTTGTGAAAGGGGCAGCTGTACTCATTATTCACTTCACTTTGTGATTGTTTGGCGCCATCCCTTGTTTAAAATTCCAAAACATCAGTATAGTAGCCCTATACGTTTATACCCAGTGTATTGCTTCACACTGACCTGAAGATCTCTTCTTTTCTGCTACTGCCACCACTCTGGAGACCTCTAGCCAGGATAAGAGGTGGCGTGCAGTATGTATCACTCAGCATGGGACAGAAGTCAGCATTACAGAGGAGACATCGGATTATGTGGCTCTTGCTCCCTACTACAGCTTTAACAAGCTACCCAGTAGTCCCTCTGCATTACACTCTGTTTGATGCTCTGGGATGGGGGGTCAGCAAGCCCAGACCATGATCTACCAGTCTTCTGGCCGTGATCTACTGGTAGATCATGATCTACAGGTTGCTGACCCCCAATTTAAAGCTACTGACACAATGACCCCCTGGGACCCTTCCTCCTCCCTTTCTTTTTCTTACCTCCATCTTTCTTTTGCACCCCCATTTTTCAGCCCTCCTAACCCTCTCTCACCCTTTCCCCACTCTAACTGTTCTACCTCTGAGTATTTGATTCTGCCAAGGGAGTTTCCAGTCTGTTTCACCACCACCGTACTGGCCGTTTCAACCACACTTAACCGTCAGTGAAAGAGTTCAATGAGACCAGTATTATTATCGTTTTTCTATACGTGATATTCTGTATCCCTTTTTATTATACATTCTTTTGATACTAATGCTCTGCCAAATATATGTACCTAACTGTGATAATGATGTATCAGTTCTTCAGCAATCTACTTTAATGATACAATTTCTTCTCTTGCACACTTTGTACTTTTTCAAATTGCTCCTTATCACTGTATTATTATCTGAAAACTACCAATCAAAGTAAAATCGTTTTTTTTCATGATTTATTTGTTTTTAATATCCACCATCAGGGGAGCCTTAGTATAATAATTATTTGTGCAAACCCCCTAATTAATAAAGTTTTGCTGTTTTTGTAATTGTTTATACATGGTTTAGTTTGTAAACTCCCAAAGTTTTTTCTTTACTAAATTCCCATATCAAATGTCTATATTATTAATATATTATTATAAATTATTATTATTATACAGGATTTATATAGTGCTGACAGTGTGCGTAACGCTTTACAACATGAGGGTAGACGGTACAGTTACAATACAATTCAATACAATTGGAATCAGTGGGCCCTGCTCATTAGAACTTACAATCTGGGAAAAAGTCAAGGTCTTATTTTCCCTCTCATTATTTTTTCTCCATATTGACAGGAACGCTATAAAAGCCAAATACCTCCAATTTTGCACTGTATTTTAAAAGATGACAGAATATCAAAAAATTATTTTACTCACCAATTGCCTGGCATGAAATAAAGGGTACCAGAAGTGACAACAGCAGGGCCCATGTTGTCCAAAAGAGGACTAGTGGTTTCTGTTCTTTATTTGCCATTTTGCTTCTTGCGGATTAGAGTACACTTAGTCTACCTAGCTGCTTCAAGAGCACTGATCTTACCTCTTCTCTAGGTTTTTCCTAACTGACCTGTATATGACCACATAAAAGAGTTTATAAGTATATTATACAGGGGGAGGGTATGTGATATAATTCTACAAAACCATAAACATCCTATGACACACAAAAGTCCCTCACAGTATACAAAGGTCATGCTATTTTATCCCAAAAAAAGGAGCACAATTTAGAGAGGTTTTATATTTATCCTTGTTATTGCCGTATAAAAGTATTTTTAAAAAGCAGTGAATGACGCAAAACAAATAACAACACGCACTCAAAAATGGCATAATTCGGTGGTAAGAGGAAGTTTTACTTGTATTCAGGGCCGGATTAAGAGCATCATGGGCCTGGTGCTGAGGATTTTGGTGGGCCTTTTTTATGGAAATAAATAAAATGAAAATGCAAACAATTTTTTGTTAAAACAAATTAAACATTTAAACAAATTGAATAACTAGAGGGGGGTTGAGACAGAGAGGGGGTGGGGGGAGAGAGAGAGGAGAGTGAGAGAGAAAAAGAGACTGAGAGAGAGAGAAGGGTGAGAGAAAAAAATGAAGGGTGAGAGAGAGAGAGAGAGATCGAGAGAGCGAGGGGGGATAAGGAAGGGGGTGAGAGAGAGAGGAAGGGTGAGATTGAGAGGGAGGGTATGAAAGAGATGGGGGTGAGAAAGAGAGAGGGGGTGAGAGAGAGAGAGAGAAAGGGTGAGATTGAGAGAGAGGGGGATGAGGGAGGGGGTGAGAAAGGGGGGTGAAAAAAGGGGTGTGAGAGAGAAGAAATGAGTGAGAGAGGGAGGGGGAGAGAGAGAGAGGAAAGGTGAGATTGAGAGAGAGGGGGGATGAGGGAGGGGGGTGAAAAAAGGGGTGTGAGAGAGAGGAAATGAGTGAGAGAGGGAGGGGGTGAGAGAGAGAGAGGAAAGGTGAGATTGAGAGAGAGGGGGGATGAGGGAGGGGGTGAGAGAAGGGGTGGGAGAGGGGGGTGAAAAAGAAAAAGGGGGCGTGAGAGAGAGGAAATGAGAGAGAGGGAGGGGGTGAGAGAGACAGGGAGGTAAGAAAGAGAGAGGGGGTGAGAGAGAGAGAGGAAGGGTGAGATTGAGATAGGAGGGATGAGGGAGGGGGTGAGAGAGGGAGAGAGGGGATGTGAGAGGGGGTAAAAAAGAAAAAGGGGGGGAGAGAGGAAATGAGAGAGAGAGGGAGGATGTGAGAGAGGCAGGGAGGTAAGAAAGAGAGAGGGGTGGGAGAGACATAAGAAGGGTGAGATTGAGAGAGAGGGGGTTTAGGGAGGGGGTGAGAGAGGGAGAGGGGGTGAAAAAGAAAAAGGGGGTGTGAGAAAGAGGAAATGAGAGAGAGAGGGAGGGGGTGAGAGAGAGAGGGAGGTAAGAGATAGGGGTGAGTGAGAGAGAGGAAGGGTGAGATTGAGAGAGAGGGGGGATGAGGGAGGGGGTGAGAGAGGGAGAGAGGGGGTGAGGGGGTGAAGATATAATAATGCTTACCTGTAGGTAAAAAAAATATCTCCTAAACCTGTACGGTTTAGGAGATATTCACCTTGCAAGGAGCCGCTGATTGCAGCGGCACATGCGCACAGGGGATTCTCGGCTGAAAGCCCAGCAGACGCCGGACCTTGCCGGAAAGAAGTATCCCGTGCGCATGCGTGGGAGTGACGACGTCGCAGCTCCGGCCATTCACAGCGCTGGAGTCTTGAAACTATCAATACCCCCTGCTGAGACCACCATCTATGGAAGGGAATTCCACATCCCTGCCGCTCTTACAGTAAAGAACCCTCTACGTAGTTTAAGGTTAAACCTCTTTTCTTCTAATTTTAATGAGTGGCTACGAGTCTTGTTAAACTCCCTTCTGCGAAAAAGTTTTATCTCTATTGTGGGGTCACCAGTATGGTATTTGTATATTGAAATCATGTCCCCTCTCAATCGTCTCTTCTCCAGAGAGAATAACCTTTCCTCATAACTGATGCCCTCCAGAATTTAAGAACACAAGGGGAAGGGGGAAGGGGGGAAGCCCTGTGGATAGGCTGAAGCAGGGGTTACTTTAGGCAACAGGATTGTCATAGGATTGTTTCTTTAAATTACTCTTTATTTGAAATACCCAATATAAAAAAATAAATAAATTACAAAATATTGTAGCATGTATAAATCATGAATTAACAACAATTACTGGCCATTGACATACACAAGACAGACAAGACTAACATGTTAAAAGAAAGTGGAGCTAGCCCAATCCGGGCGTTGTTGCTTTGTGCCACTGGGACCCTGCCAATTTGCCTATTAGTTGGTGATACAGATTAATCTATCAATTTATTTTGGGTCAGCTGTGGTTCAAAGCAACATAGAGGTGGAGTGAGAAAGAGAGAGAAGAGGAGCACATAAGCAGATAGCTAATATATAATTATTGCACTTGATGTGTTGCTTATGTTTATGGAGGAAGGGGCAAAGTTACTACAGGTGATCAGGAGTGATTCCGGAAAACGATATTTCAGATCCAGGGATAATCAGTCCCGTGATTGAAGCCTTGAAGAGGATACTCTAATTATTCATCACATGGCATTTATTCACAGAATGAATCATGTTCGTCAATCACACAGATCCCCAGTTTCCCAGATGTTCATTGTTGAGAGTAAACTGTCCAATAATTAAGACAATGTCACCGCTGCATATGTATGCTAAGGATTGTTCTCAGACTATGAGTAAATAGATCAGTAATTGCAAGTAACTTCGTCCTTATTGTAGTACCCACACCTTCTTAGTGAGCTAGCAGATACTGACTGACAATATAGATGTATATGCTGGCAAGTACCCTATGGATTAGTACTTTACCGTACTTTGCTGTCTTCGCCTGGAGCTGCACTGTGTGGTTCACCACTATCCTCAAGTCCGCAAGGGGTTCAGTCCCATATTACTACCGCATTGATTGCAGTGTGTCTTAGATGAGGCGACGATCCATGCAGGGTGATAGCGGCATAGTTAGCTGTTACACTCTCCCCGGTCAACACGCCGATCAATTGCTCCTGGTTGATGCTCCGCTGTCTCACGTCCTCCACCTTGCCCGTCGCGTCCACAGTCTGGGCTGCGTTGTGACGTCAACGCGTTTCGCCGTGCAGATGGTGTAGAATTTAAGCAAACCCATCTCTCCTCCATGTTCTTTGTCCCTAAGATTTTATCCCAATTTATGCCTTCTAGCAAGGTTCATAGTTTAGGGAAGTTGGTTTTTTTGAAATTCAGTGCCTTTGTATTCCCCTTATGTTTCCTATTTGTGTGATTTATACTGAAGCCAATTGGCCTGTGATCGCTGTTACCTAAATTGCCCCGTATTTCCACATCTGTGATCAGGTCTGTATTGTTGGTAATCAGTAGATCTAGTAACGCTTTATTTCTAGTTGGTGCATCTACCATCTGACCTATAAAATTGTCCTGCAAGACATTTTGGGACTGGCGAGCCTTAGATGAATGCGTGGGTTCCTCCGCCCAGTCTATGTCTGGATAGTTAAAATCCCCCATTATGATAACACTTCCCATCCTAGCTGCTAATCCAAATTGTGATAGGAGATCTGTCTCCCCTTCCTCCCTCAGGTTAGGGGGCCTATAGCATACTCCCAGTATTATTTTTCCCTTAGCTTCATCCCTTTGGAGCACTACCCATAAGGATTCCACCTCCTCCCTAGCTCCCTCATTGATGTCATCTCTCACATTCACTTGTACATTATTCTTGATATATAGGCATACCCCTCCCGTCTTTTTTACCCTCTCTATCCTTACGATAAAGGGTATAACCTTGAATGTTTTCCAGCCAATCATGAGAGCTGTTGAACCAGGTCTCCGAAATTCCCACAAAATCCAAATCCTCCTTGTACAACAGAATCTCTAGTTCACCCATCTTGTCCTCCAGGCTCCTGGCATTGGTGAACATGCCACATAGTTTAGACACATATTATCCTCTTATTGGGTGTTCCGAGATTGCAAATAGGACTTACTACTATACTTACCTTGGGTTTATGTGCTTTGATCAACCTATCATTAATGCCCCCAATACTACCCTCTGGAATATGTTCCGCGCTGACTATATCTACCTCTGGACCCTCCCCCCCCCATCGCTTAGTTTAAAAACCCTTCTAACTTTTTGGCCATCTTCATTCCCAGCTGATCTGCATCCTCCTCATTTAGGTGCAGTCTGTCCCTTCTATAGTACCGGTTATCGACTGAGAAGTCGTCCCAGTCCTCCAGGAACCCAAACCCCTCCTTACTACACCAGCTCTTCAGCCACTTGTTTACTTCTCCCTCTGCCTTTCTGGTGTGGCTCAATGTACCGGTAGTATTCCTGAGAATACTACCTTGGAGGTCCTTTTCCTCAATTTAGCTCCTAAGTCCCTAAAACCATTCTTTAGGACACTCCATCTGCCTCTTACTTTGTCATTGGTGGCAACGTGCACCATGACAGCTGGGTCTTTCCCAGCCCCTACTAGTAATCTGTCCACCAGATCCATGATGTGCCGAACCCGAGCGCCCGGTAGACAACATACTGTTCGGCGATACAGGTCTTTGTTACAGATTGGCCTCTCTGTCCTTCTAAGAATTGAGTCCCCCACCACCAGAATCTGTCTTTCCTTTCCCTTCACTTCCTTCCCACTCTCACTGGAGGAGTTCTTCCCCCGGAAGCTAGAAGAGTCCTTCAGCTCCAGCAGTGCTGGTCCCTCACTGGTTTCACCAATGACACTCAATGGAGCAGACTTATTGGGATTCTCCAGCCCTGGATCGGCCTCCCTGGCACTTCCCCCTCTACCCTTCCTGACTGTCACCCATCTACTCTTTGCTAGCGCCTGCACCTCTTTCTCTCCACCCGCCTCTGTGCTGGACCCTGACGGCACTTGCTGTGTGCATTCATTTAGTGTTCTGTTAGTGGAGCATGATGAAAAATGGCCCATTTATAGCTCCAGCCAATGGCTGTAGAAAACTGACTGGAGTGTTATGGTGGGAGGGAGGGGTCTTCACCCTTTTAGAACACAATAGCACAGCAGGGGATATCGTACTCAGAGGCGGCTCTAGGCTTTGTGAGGCCTTAGGCAAAACTTACACATGAGGCCCCACGGACTGGGACGCTCCATGATGAGGCCGCTATTCCTCATGCTGCGGGCAGTATCTGATTTGTCCGTCAGCTCCTAAGCCACAGAGTCCCAGTGGGGGTAGGCAGAGCCGCCGGCGTCAACTTCAGTGATTGAGAACAGGCAAATTAGGCGGCCGCGAGGCCCCTGTGAGTGCGAGGCCTAATTAGAGAGCCGCCTCCTGTTGTACTAACATAGCATGGTTAGTACAGCTGCTCCTCTGGAGCTGTCAGGTTTTTTTTGTTCAATCCTACTGGGTTGAATGAAAAAAAAACTACTAGTGGGTAATAGGCTTTAGGCTCACTCACACCACTGGGCTGGGTCTTTCTTAAGGAGGGGGCCTGGAGCTGCAGCTCCAATATCCCCTGTGTTAATCCAGTTTGTATTATGTGATTGGTATGTGGGAATGTCAGACTGGTCAGCAAGGGTTTTATTGCCTGTGCCCACCTTCCTACATGATCTCATAGGCATCTTGTATGATTGGCAACCTTATGACATGCCAAGTAGTGGCACCATGGGTTGCCATGGCAGTCAACACATAGATTACAAAGACACCGGGAAGGAATGGTTTACCTGAATCTCCAACAACCATCATATGCCAAACACTAAACCGCCATATGCCAAACCAACATATACCAAAAACTCATAGGAGAGGAAGAAAATATGGCTTTACTGGAAATAGCTTGACTGTAAAGAAATTCTACAACAGTGCCAGTGCAATAACAAGGCAAAGGGAAGATGGGGTGTCCCATGATGCCGCACATCCAAGAAATCCTAGGAAGGTGAAAGGAGTGGCAACCTCAGCCTGGACTCCGACCCGGCTACGTCCCCAACGCTTTTCCCTCAGCCCCCCGGAGCTTAGTCATGGATTAGTTGACAGCTAGAGACGGCATGGAAACAGCTGACAGGGCAGCACAAAAGTACTTTTCCTGACAGACTCCATGGCAGCCAACGTGTGGGTTTAGTCCCGCCTCTACTACCCTATAGGACACTACTCCCATAAATCTTTGCTCCTCACCAGCAGCCGTGTTCTTTTTTTTGTCCTCCTCCAAGGACCTAGTAAAATGGTCTTTCTACCCGAAGATTATCTTTTCCCTGCGATCAGATCTGGCGAGCGATTCCTAGGATGGGATCGCAGTGTTCCAATAAGCCCTAGCTACTAGCAGGGTATGGAAGGGGCATATGGAAGAGGCTCTGGAGACGGTGTAGTCCTAGCCACTGGCAGGCGAACCCCATCTGGTCATACAGCCTAGCTACTAGCAGGTGACCCTTGTTGCCCAGGAATAAGTCCGGTTTGTGCGGTGTTACCTGACCCAGGTCTTGATCGCAGCAGGAGTGGTGAGTCCGTTCCGTTTTCTCTGTTATGGCAGCAGTTTGTGTATCCCTTCCCTGTGTTTGTCTCTGCTTGTGTCTGTGTCCTTCCCCGCACTGTCGGGTACAGTGCAGCTGGCAGACATGGCGGCCGGTTCCCTCTGCGTTCCAGCCGCCGTTCACTTCCTGGTTTCGTTTTCGCGGCCGTTCTGCGCATGCGCGGGTCCGGCGCGAGAACGAGGCTTGGTTCGCGCACGCGCGTAGCGGTAGCTGCGCGTGCGCACTAGCGGCACGGCGGTGACGTCACAGGGGCGCCAGATTTAAATTTGGAGAAATGGTCTCCAGGCTTGGGAATGCTTTCTGACTGTCGGCAGTGTATCCCCTTGCTCTGCGTCTGCTATATCAGGTGAGGAGGCTTCTGAGGACAGGTTTTATGGCCTGTCCTTACTGCTTTCTAACTCCTATCTGGTTGCCTTGTTGTTTCAGCCCCGATGGATCCCTCTGGGAGCCCTAGCGCTTCACCGCCTGCCCCTGGCCAGCCCTCTCGCAACAGGTACTTGGTAGGGGGGGTTCCTGCCTGGGTGTTGCGGGGGGGGGGGGGTTATGGAACTTCAGTTATCTGTTGTTTCCATCAACACAGATGGACTTGTGTTTTTTCTTTTCAGCCCTTCTAGGTCTACTCAGCAACGTAGCTCGCACAGAAGTGGTTCCTCTAGATCACAGCACCGGCATTCCTCTTCCAGATCTGGACATCACGGTTCCTCCTCGAAGTCGAGACACCGTAGCCGGGAACCATCTCGCCCTTCCAAATCTCACTCCAGTCATGCAACCGAAGGAGCCTGCTGGGGGTGTAGGGCAAAGGTTCCTGTAGGCAAATCCCTCTGTGATACCTGCTATATGAAAGCAACAGGTGAAAGAGGTGGATCAGATCAGCAACTCAAGTCTCTGGTGGAAAAGATTGTGAGAGAGAATCTAAAGGAATTGGGGTCTAGCCAATCCCATGTTGCTCCTACAGAGCCTCCAGACCCACCAATCAGAGATACCCAGGCTCAGGACACTTGTGAGTCCTCTTTACCCAGTCACCTGTCTGCTGTCTCCTCAGATAGTGATTCAGAAGGAGAAGACCCTTATACTGGATTTAGTTTTGACTTACTCCCTCCTCTGATTAAAGCCATAAAGGAAACTTTAAGCTGGGAAGAGCCAGTGACGGCCCCTGCAAAACAGAGGAAGTTCTTCAAGCAGCTGAAGAAGGAACGTGTCAGCTTCCCCTTTTTCACTGAATTAGGTGAAGTTATCACAGATGAGTGGGCAAAGGTAGAGAAGAAGAACTCCCTTCTCTCTAAAATTCAAAGGCTTTATCCTTTCAAGGAAGAAGAAGTTAAGCAACTGGAGTCTGCTCCGCTAGTGGATGCAGCGGTGATGAGATTGGTCAGGCATGTGACCCTCCCTCTGGAAGACACGGTCTCGTTCAGAGACGCCTTGGACAGACGGATAGACTCGGATTTGAAGAGGGTCTATCTCACAGCGGGCATGGCATGTAAACCAGCCTTGGCTCTGGCCGCCATGTCCAGGGCCATGGAGTCGTGGTCAGATAGCGTGGACGAGTCACTTAGAGGTGTCTCGGAGGAAGTGGCCAAGAATTCGCCCATCCAGGAATTAAGGTTAGCCTCATCCTTTCTGGGGGAGGCTTCAATCGACATTATCCGCCTGGTGGCTAGGGTTATGTTGTCTGCTGTTACTGCCAAGCGTGCCCTTTGGCTTCGCCCCTGGCTGGCAGACCCAGCATCAAAGCAGGTTTGGTGCCGTATCCCCTACGATGGGTCCTCCCTTTTCGGTAATAAATTAGACAGCGCCATAACCCGTGCCACCGGGGGTAAGTCGGGGTTCCTTCCCCAGGACAGGCGATTACAAGGCCAGAGAAGATCGTTTCCAAGGAAACAGAACCAGGATCGTGCCAGGGAAGCACGTGGATACAGGCCAGGCCGTGAGTTCTCCAGATCCTGGAAGGCCAGACAATCTTCTTTTAAGAAGACTGCTAAGACCAGTATGTCGGGTGAGAAGGAACCGACCAAGTCTTTTTGAGATGGGGCCCGCTCAGACAGGCCAGGTGGGGGCTCGCCTCCTCCGCTTTCGGCATGTTTGGGCGGCCTCGATCCAGGACTTTTGGACCGTAAGGACGATTTCCTCAGGTCACACCTGGGTTTTCAGCACTGCTCCCAGGCTCAGATGTGTCCCCACATCTCTTCCAGCCGCAGAAGAAAAAAGAGAAATCCTTTTAGCTTACGTGAGATCTTTGTTAGATCAAGGCGCGGCTATTCCTGTCCCAGACGACCAACGTGGCTTGGGGATGTATTCTCCTCTTTTCATGGTCCAGAAAAAGAGCGGAGCATGGCGACCTGTTATAGATTTGACGCACCTGAACCACTTCATCAAGAAGGAAAGGTTCAAAATGGAAACCCTGTCCACAATTCGACAGTCAGTTCAACCGGGAGACTGGCTCATTTCAATAGATCTCAAGGACGCCTATTTC